>JAHEWK010000023.1:0-600000 GCA_020740775.1 Ilyonectria destructans
TGAGCATCGTCACCTGGGGGGCAAAAGACATCGCCTCCGGCCGCAGACCCCAAACTGACGAAGAAAGAGCGGCACGCAAAGCCTATTGCATAGCGCATGGACTCTGCCACTGGTGCAGCTCGGACAAACATCGTTCCCTTAACTGCCCTACGGCGCCCTGGAACAACAAGGAGAAAAAAGCGTAGTCTCCGACGGAAGTCGCCGCAGGAGACGCAAGAAAAAGGCCGACCTACAACTCTCTTCTCTGGACACCAACCAAGCTCACTTGCTATTACCATGCACTCTAACTGAAGACAATAATACAAGCCCAATCAAAACCAACTCCATGCTTGACTCTGGTGCTACCGGAAAAGGATTTATAGACGAGTCTTTTGCGCACACAAACAAATTCACACTATACAAACTACGAACTCGTCGCCGGCTGAATGTAGTCGATGGAAGACCTTCCTCGGCTGGCGATGTCACTCACGTGGCGAAACTTGACATGGACATCAAAGGACATAAGGAAAAGATGCTCTTCTACGTGACGAAGCTCGGGAAGTACGACATCATCCTCGGAAAGCCTTGGTTGACCGATCACAACCCCGACGTGAATTGGAGCGAGAATATCGTAACCTTCAAATCCGATCACTGCCGAACGCACTGTCTGGCGAAAGGATACCTCCAATTGCCAGTCGCCGGAACCTGCCCCCTTTCAATTTCAGCTACTACGTCAACGCTTCCACGCCCACCACTTCCCCGGAGAGTTGGCGCAGCCGCGTTTCATTTCTTAGCTGAAAAACGTGATGTGGCTATATTCTCACTGTCACTTTACGAGATTGACCGAAGACTGGCGGAACTCGGGGTAATCACCGAAGTGTCCACATTCGCAGAGGCCAGAACACCCCGATTCGATTCCGCACTCACCAACACGCAAAAGATGGAGCGAGAGCTCCGATTTCAAGATAACCACCCTCCCCCTCAACGCCAGAACCAACAAGACCTTCGAACCCGAGAAATGGCTGCCGAGATGTACCTCTCAGGGGCATCACTGGAAGATATACGCAAAGCTCTCGAACCCAAAACCTTGATCGACCCAACAACAAAAGTCCCACATCACTACCACGAATTTCTCAAAGTCTTTGACCAGTCCGAGGCAGATAAGCTCCCCCCCCACCGAGACTGCGACCACGAAATTGAACTTCAACCCGGCACAACTCCACCCCATGGACCTCTGTACGGGATGTCTGAAGACGAACTTCTCGTCCTCCGGAAATTCCTTCAGGAAAATCTTGACAAGGGTTTTATACGCGCTAGCACCTCACCAGCAGCCTCGCCAGTGTTATTCGCGAAGAAACCAGGAGGGGGCCTCCGCTTTTGCGTGGACTACCGAGCACTTAATGCCATAACCATCAAGAACCGATACCCATTGCCATTGATCCAGGAGACCCTTTCCCAGCTAAGCCAAGCCAAGTATTTCACCAAACTCGATGTTGTCGCAGCGTTTAATCGAATACGCATCAAGGAGGGTCAGGAGTGGATGACGGCATTCAACACGAGATATGGCCTCTTCGAGAGCATGGTGATGCCTTTTGGACTATCAAACGCCCCAGCTACTTTTCAAGCCCGAATCAACGAAGTCCTACGCCCATTCCTCGACAGATATTGCACCGCCTACATCGACGACATTCTCATCTATTCGAATGACCTCGCCTCCCACAGACTCCATGTCAAATCAGTACTTCAAGCACTCGAAGCTGCAGGCTTACAACTTGACGTCAAGAAATGCGAATTCGAGACGACCGAAGTCAAATATCTGGGGATGATTATCTCAACCACTGGAGTACAAATGGACCCAGAAAAAGTCGACTGTATCGTTAACTGGGAAGCCCCTGTCAACGTAAAAGATGCCCAAGCCTTCTTAGGTTTCTCGAATTTTTACAGACGATTCATCAAAGGATTTTCACGCATTGTACGACCACTTGTTGCCTTGACGCGGAAGCTCGCCAAGTGGAACTGGACTCGGTCTTGCCAAGAGGCATTCGATATGCTCAAAAACAGTTTCACTTCGGCCCCAATCCTCAGACACTTTGACCCTACAAGAGAAGTATTTGTAGAATGCGACGCCTCCGATTTCGTGTCCTCAGGTATCCTCTCCCAGGAAGACGATCAGGGTGTACTACACCCAGTGGCTTTCATGTCCAAAAAGTACGACCCCGCCGAGTGCAACTATGAGATCTACGATAAAGAACTTTTAGCTATTGTACGCTGCTTTGAATGCTGGAGACCCGAACTTCAAGGCACACACCACCCGATTACAGTTATTACCGACCATGCCAACCTTCGATATTTCATGACGACCAAGCAACTTTCAAGACGTCAAGTCAGGTGGAGCGAATTCCTGTCGCAATTCCAATTCGCTATCAAGTCGATACCAGGGAAAGAGAACGGAAAACCTGACTCACTTACACGGAGATCGCAAGACTTACCAAAAGACGAAAACGACGACCGCATCCAATACCAACAACAATCCCTGCTCAAACCTCACAACATTGACCGTTCCGTACAAGAACAGATGAAGCTCGACCCCGAGCTCTCAGAGCTCTTTGCAAATCTCTGCTGGGAACAAGATATTGCGCTCTGTCCCGCTATTCTCGACGAAATTCAACCAGAACCACTCGACCACAAGATCACGAGACTCCTTGACAAGGGTTATGAAGATGACGAATGGTGGATGAAAATCAGGGACGAGATGCTCAAACCCCACGGCATCCCTCACTCAAAGGAAGTTTCCCTATCGGAATGCGCGATACATGAAGGCCGATTATACTTCCGAGAGAGACTCTACGTACCCGAAGGCGAATTGCGGACTCTCCTCACCCAACTCGCTCACGACAGCGTCGAATCAGGCCACCCCGGAAAAAACAAGCTATACGAACTCATCTCACGCTCCTATTGGTGGCCAAGGCTTAGCGCCGATACGAAACAATTCACACGCAATTGCCACGGATGTCTGAGAAACAAGACCTCCCGGTTGCGGCATCAGGGGACGCTGAAACCTCTCCCAATTCCCCTACAGAGATGGAGAGACCTATCTGTTGACTTCATTGGCCCCATTCAACCTACAGCCCGTGGATTCAACGCAATTATGGTCGTAGTTGATAGACTGTCAAAGGACAGGCATTTCACGCCTTGCAGGACCGACATGAAAGCACATGACTTGGCAATGCTCTTCGTACGAGACGTGTGGAAACTCCACGGACTACCTGACTCAATTGTCTCCGATAGAGGACCACTCTTCGTCTCAGAATTCTGGAAAGCAGTGTGCCACCGTTTACAGACCAACATTGGCCTTTCTACAGCCTATCACCCGGAAACCGACGGCCAGACGGAAAATGCTAACTCATTCCTTGAACAATATCTTCGCCAGTACGTCAGCTTCGCTCAGGACGATTGGGACGAGTGGCTCCCATTGGCAGAATTCGCAGCCCGTAACGTTGTCAATGACTCAACGGGAATGTCCCCATTCTTTGCGAACACAGGCTACCACCCTCGAATGAGCTTTGGTCCCCCTCGATCAATACCACGCGCGGCACCCAAAGACCTGGCAGAACGCTTCAACGAGGGCAACAACTTCGCCGCCAAGATGCAAGAGATCACTGATCTACTTCGGACAAACCTACTTTCAGCTCAAGCCTCACAAGAGCAATTCGCCAACGCAAATAGATCGCCGGCGCCAGCGTATCGAGTTGGAGACATGGTGCTACTTAGCACACGCAACATCAATTCAGCCAGACCCATTCCGAAACTAGATCACAAGTTCATTGGCCCTTTCCGAATCGAGCGCGTGCTCAACGCTCACTCCTACCAGCTAAAATTGCCCCACGAATTAGACTCCATTCACAATTCATTCCATACCAACCTCCTACGACCATCACCAAACGACCCGCTCGCCGGCCAACACAACCTACCGCCCCCACCAATAACGCTAGATGCAAAGGGGGAGAAACTCTGGGCGATTGAAGCAATACTGGACTCGAAACGCACAAAACGGAAGGGCTTCCAGTACCATATACTATGGAGAGGCTTTGACCTTGAGGAAGCAACCTGGGAACCATTGCACAACGTCGTTAACGCTCACATAGCCATCAAAGAGTTCCAGAAGCGCTACAAGAACAAACCTAGACCCACGAAACAAGAAATGCAAAGTGCTCGCCTCCGGGCTAAGCAAGACGTGGAAGAATCAGAAGAGATGGAGTAAGGGGAGACCATATGTGAGGGAACGATCATGTGACTTTCATACTTTATGAATAGTCTCACTTTATGAATATTGTGTAAATAGCTTAAGTCAGAGCTTTCCTTAGGAATCTCTTTCTCTCCTTGTAAACAATCATTTTGCCCAAGTCGCACTCGACCTCGTTCGTGCTCTTGTACCGTCACATCAACCTCGCTAGCAATTCAAGCGCCATTCCAAAGCTGGAGCAAACCAGCCAGTGGCTGACATGAAAGAGAGAAATGCTGGACCTACTGGACATGTGCGGTTACGGAGACCTTTTGACGAGGAACGCTCAACCACCAGTAGAAGGGGACGACCTCACAACACAGATTGAGACCTGGAGGAGCCGTCAGGATCGAGCATGCGGCGCCATCCGAAATCGGCTCGGGTACAACGCCCGAGTGTTCACCACGGGGATTCTAACGGCCCAGGGCATGATTAATCACCTTGAAACCCGTTACCGCCCCGTTGGAAGCGCCATCTTTCAAGAGCTCGACCGGAGATATCAAGAACTCACCCTTGACTCTTGTGATTCGGTTATGGAATACGCAAACAAGCTTCGTCAAGTTAGGGCTGAACTGTTGGAGATGGATGAAATCTGCCAGATTGGGGAACCACACTTTGTCAACAAGTTCCTCTGTGGACTTGGCCCAGACTACGAAGTCTTCCTCACTGCTTTCAACCAGAACCATAACATCCTTCCTATCCGAGATCCAAACAATCACAACGTTATTCTCAAAGAGGCCGTTACGTTCGAAACTGCCATCTTTGCCACATCCCAAGAAGAGGACAGACAAAGAGGGGCCACTGCAAGGATTGCACATAGAGCCATGGTGGCCCAGGATACCTCAGGCTGTGGGCACTGTGGAAGAAAAGGACACAACAAGTCAACTTGCTGGAAGCTTCACCCGGAACTCAGAAGAGAGCATGAAAAGACGGGTCACGAGAGACGACAACGAAAAACGCAGAGACGAGAGAAGGAAAAGGAGAAGACGATTGATGAACCGGAATCTGCCACGGCTGCGACTCCTGTATACATCCAACCCGATCAAGCGAGACTGGCTCTTTGGGAAAATGACTTCCAAGGTCACCTTGGATTAGTCGGCTCGTCATTCGGACTTTCTGGATCTCAGGCATCCCCCCAAGCTCGGGCCCTCGAACGGATCCATGTCTTGGATAGTGGTGCCTCCTCGCATATTTTCTGCCAACCTACAAACTTTACAGTTCTTCACAAGTACCAGGGATTCCCTATCAATGGCATTGCAAACGCAACGGTTATGCCAGGAGGACGTGGAACCTACTCCCTCCGCGTGCAAGGACCCACGGGGCCACAGAATGTTACTCTTGACAACGCTCTGTATGTCCCGGAAGGATACTCGAACCTACTGTCCGTGTCAGCACTGGAGAAGAAGGGGGCGGAAGTTCTCTTTCGAAGTGGGAAGGCAGTGGTCACAAACAAAGGAAAAGTCGTCCTCACTGCAACAAGGATCTCAGGCGTCTATGTGGTCGACGAAGTTGAGGAAGATCACTTTCAAACCGCTTTGGCCTCCTTTTCAGTGGGAGACCATCGACTGCATCTTTGGCACGAACGACTCGCACACTTGGGTGAGAGAAATATTAAGAGACTGATGAAGATGTCTACTGGAATTCGACCGGATCAGTCTACATCAAACCCATGTGGAGCTTGCGTGCAAGGCAAACTCAAGGAATGCCCTCACGTTCGACCGATCAAGAAAGGAACTTACCCCCTGGAGTGTATTCATGCGGACATTGCTGGACCATTCCCGGAAGTGGGAGTAGACGGGAGCCGGTACTGGGCCTGCTTTATTGATGACTTTACTCAAATGTCCTGGGTATATCCAATCAAAGAAAAGTCAGAGTTCGAAGAATGTTTCCAGCATCTATTGAAGCAGTTCGAAAGACCGGAAAGACGATGTCACTTCCTGCATCTCGATCGAGGAGGAGAAAATCGAAGCCACATCCTGATTGTGTTCTGCCGGGACAGAGGAATTCATCTCTCCTACACGGCGACAGAGCAACACGAACAAAATGGATTGGCAGAGGTTCTCAATCGAATCATCCTGGAAAAACTAACGCCCACATTGCTTAAATCCGGACTTGCTTTGAAATGGTGGCCATACATCCTCAAGGCAGTGAACCAGATCCGAAATCTGTGTCCCACGGCGAGTATTTCCACCACTCCATACCAAGCCTGGTATGGAGATGCTCCTGATCTCAGTCACTTGCGAATCCTTGGCTCACGAGGATGGGCTCTACTTCCATCCTCTAAACGAAAGAAGATGCAATCCAAGAGCACTCCCTGTCAGCTTCTCGGCTATCAGGGCAGTACGAACTATATCCTTCTTGACGAAAGGGGACGAGTTTTTGTGTCTAACAATGTCGTCTTCTCTGAAAACATCAAAAGTGTCGAACCAACACTCGACAATTTCACGCATCAGATGAGCGACCAGAGACCATCGCAACGACGACGGGTAGACACAAAGCAGAATACCGACGTGGAAACCCCTATCGTTCTAGAACCGTCTCCCCTTCCGACCGCGTCAGGAGAGGCAAATAGAACCGAGGTGATTGGCCGTGGAGAGACAACCTCGGATGAGTCCTCAGTGGGAGATCCAGGATGGGAACCTGACCAAGAGTCAACCAGATCGAGTATACATGTTGCCACAGATGAGCACGAAGTGTCACCGGAAGCAACAGACCGACACGCAGAGTCTCGGCTGCCCGAAAGATCGACCAGAGGACAGCTGCCATCGAGATACATACTGGCTAGCACAAACTTCGCCTTCCTCGCAACGATTGCAAGACAATTGTACCTAGTTGCTCGCGACATCGGCCAGTCAGAACCAAGAGCCTTCAAGGAAGCCACTCAGGGTCCTCATGGAAGACTCTGGTGGAGAGGACTGAAGGATGAACACGGATCTCTAATCGAGAATGCTGTCTGGACCCTAGTTACGCTTCCACCAGGACGAAAGGCCCTTCGAGGCAAATGGGTGTTCAAGCTCAAAAGAGGAGAAAATGGGGAGGTACTGCGGTACAAAGCCCGCTTTGTCGTGAGAGGTTTCGAGCAAAGGGAAGGAATTGACTTCAACGAAACCTTCGCCTCTGTTGTCAAGCCGATGAGCTACAAGATGATCTTTGCCATTGCGGCGGCACTCGACTTGGAGCTGGAACAAATGGATGTCAAGACAGCCTTCCTCTATGGCCCCGTAACTGAGGAGATATACGTGGAGCAACCCGAAGGATTCAACGATGGAAGTGGGAGAGTCTGTAAGCTCTTGAGAGCGCTCTATGGACTGAAGCAAGCACCAAGAGTGTGGTACGAGACCCTCTCGACCTTACTCGAGACACTCGGGTTTAAACCTTTACTCTCAGACATGGGGGTCTTCGTGAAAGGTCACACGTTCATTGCGGTGTATGTGGACGATCTGCTTATTGCTGGACCCTCCAAGGACGAGATTGTGGCGGTCAAGCAAGCTCTATGCAACAAGTTCAAGATGACAGACCTGGGCCCATGCAAATATTACCTAGGCATGTCCTTGAGAAGAGACAGGGCAAACCGATCGGTTTCCTTGTCGCAGACAACGTACCTGGAGAAAATACTTCGAGACTTTGGAATGGACCAATGCGCCCCTAATGCCACACCAGTCGCCACAAGCAAATTCGGAGAACAAGACTCCGACTACAAGGCAAGCGATGAACTCAAGCAATGGTATGCAAAGGCGATTGGATCCCTGATGTATCTCATGCTTGGGACGAGACCCGACATTGCCTTTGCCGTCTCTCTATGTAGTCGACACCTGGGAAACCCAACCAGCGAACATCAGACCGCTGTCAAGCGTATCTTTCGATACCTCAAAGGATCGCAAAATCTGGAACTGGTGTACCAAGGAAAGCTGCAACCTCTTCTCGGCTACACCGACTCGGATTGGGCGGGAGATCTGGAGACTCGAAAGTCAACGTCTGGGTACGTGTTTAACCTTGGCACGGGTGCTATTAGCTGGAGCTCGAAGAGGCAAAGGACTGTTGCCCTGTCCTCATGTGAAGCAGAATACATGGGGCAAACGGGAGCAGCAAAGGAAGCAGTCTGGTTGCGAACCCTTCTCCAGGAACTGCTGAAAGAATACAACGAGGTCCCAGAACTGAAGACAACTGTGATCTTCGGAGACAACCAAGGAGCGATCGCAATGTCGAAGAATCCCCAGTTCCATACAAGAACCAAGCATATTGATATTCAACATCATTACTGCAGGGAGAAGGTCAATGACGGAACTGTTGACTTTCAGTACATTCCAACAGGCAAGCAGGTCGCTGACGGACTGACGAAGGCCTTACCGAAGGATCGCTTCTTACTATTTCGGGAAGCATTGGGTCTCAAAGAACGACGATTGTGAGAACGTGCCAAGATGGGCTGAAATGGGAGACTTGCCATGGACAGACAGGAGGCCCACAGATCCAAGATTGCACTGAAGCGTGAGGAAGGTGCAAAGATGAGTTGGAGTGGGAGATCCTCTACGGATAGAATAAGACCCACAACCTCAAGATTGCACTGAGCGTGAGGAAGTTGCAAAGATGGACTGAAGTGGGAGACCTACCATAGGCAGGAGACCCATGGACTCAAGATTGCACCGGATAGAAAAGAGCGTGCAAAGATGGGCTCGAGTGGGAGATTTTCTATGGCCGAAAGAAGACTCATAAGTTCAAGATTGCACTGGACTCCGGAGGAAGGTGCAAAGATGAGCTTAGGTGAGAGATCTTCTACGGGTAGAAGAAGACCTACGATCCCAAGATTGCATAGAACCATGAGAAGGTGCAAAGATGGGCTTCAGTGGGAGATCTTCTATGGATAGAAGAAGACCCATGGGTTCAAGATTGTACTGGACTGGGAAGAAGGTGCAAAGATGAGCTTAGAGGGAGATCTTCTACGGATAGAAGAAGACCTGCGGTCCCAAGATTGCACTGGATTGAAAAGAGCGTGCAACGATGGGCTTCAGTGGGAGATCTTCTGTGGATAGACGAAGACCCACTGTCCCGATTGCATGGAGCTGTCGAGAATTTCCAAGTGCCTGGGTCGAGATGGCTCTTTCCCTACAGTTTTCACCCACGAAGGTGTTTTTGGGGTTTTAACGAGACTCGACAGGCATGCACATCAAGTCCAACAGCAGCTCGAGTGGGAGTGTTGAGACCATATGACTAAGGTGGTCCGATCTGCTGGTGGCTGGGATGTGGATACTATGTAGTGAGCTGTGCTCCTCACCCAGAGATGTAACTTACACTTTTAATACAATCTGTAACCTATTCGCTTCATCACATATAGTGCTCAGCTCTTATACTTGTTTTTTTTTTTTTTTTTTTTTTTCATGCGTTAAAATCTTAGTCAATTCTTCGTAATCGTGGAAGAAGCAATTCTGTTCAACAGCTAGCTACCTTGATTGATCAATTCCGCTGTGCAAGTATCCACTTGGCAGGGATCAAGGCACTTAACTCAAGTTGCTTTACGACGATCGGCGATATGTTCTTACGTTTTGGCCAATCCTTTGTACTCATGGAAAAAGCAAATCTGTTCACCATCTACGTTAATTGATCAATTCAATTGTGCGAGTATCCACATCGGCAGGGATAGTCGCTCTTAGCTGAAAATGTTGGATGGTGATCGGCGATGCCACATCCTCTCTGCGCAACGAAATACAGTATCTTTACCAAGTGGTATCAATCTTCGCATTGTATATACTATATCATTTAATCGATTATAAATATCAGATGTGTTTCTCCTTTGTTCTGTACATTTGCATGCCAATCTTACAAGCTTATCTTACAATTGCTCTCTCTCTCTCTCTCTCCCTTACACACAGAGTCGTAATCCTAACTGCTCTCCCATTTTTTATCGAAACATTTGCCAGTTCAATATATCATGTCTTCATCAACTTCTACCTCAAATTCTACCTCAACTTCCACTCTTAGCGGTCATCCCCCTCCGCGCATGCCTTATGACTCTCAGAAAAACCTTGGTAGTGATATGACCATGTCCTTTTTTGGTCAGCTGGATACCCCAACGCGGTTTCCTACATCAGATGAACAACTTATAAAGAGCCTTAATGTTGAAGCTCTTGGCAGAGTTTTTCTTCCACCCCCTCCCTATATGACACTGCCTGAATATTCTGTGCTGCGTCCTGAAGGGTACCGATCCCCTGATCCACTACCGATCCACTTTAGTCTCAACCTCTCTGTCTATAACCAGCAGATTGTTGATTCGGAGTGGCAGAATCAGTGGTTCCATTTCACTGGCAAAGTACACCCCTACGCACTGGAGTGGGTGCTACGGGAGCCTGCTGTTTTCAGCGATGAAGATGGTGACGGCGAAGTGTACAAGGTTCCAGTTGTTCTCATACGCGACTTTGGATACCAAGCGTAAGCAGACTTATCATTTCCCCTTAGCTCGAGTTCGACTATCGCGCTTGCCACTAATGTAGCTATCAGCATTGACCCACGAACTCTTTGCAATGGTGAGGGCTTTCCACTTATCCAACCGATTGTTTCTTTGACCGGGCAGGTTCTCGGGACAGGTCAAACCCACTTGATCAAGGACTCTGTCCCGCTGTTGGATGATGCGCAGCTGAGATGCTGTGCATTTATCCAGTGCTGTACCTACATCACGCCGGGTCAGCCATCAAAGAGCCCTTTCAAAGGCTTCCACCCCTTTCAAGTTTTTATTCTCTTTCCTATTCGCGCTTTGCCATTCTCTCTCCTCTGCAAGAAGATGGCAGATAGGAAAGATACACAGTTTGTTCCAGGTGTTCCCTTCAACTGCGTCGGCAAGATTGTTGGCCTGCTTGACCATAGTCTTATGGTAGCCGCCCCTACAGTTGATGAGAAGGACTATGTTTTCATTGTCGTTCCCGACTCTTGGACATTTCCGGACAAGAGCACGCCACCTGCACCTGCCGCTAACACAGTCCCCCCCTCTAAAACCGAACCTGGCCCATCCCAAGCTGGCGGATTCGCAGCAGCGAGGTCTATGTTCAAGTCTCCCTCAAAGAAATCTTCACAGGTGCAACAGTCACGGTCACAATCCCCACAATCGCCGCAGGGAGGTCCATCCCAACAACCCGTTACTTCATCTCAGAACAAAAGGCCCGCAATCTCCGCATCTCCATCGTCTCAGTCAAGTTCGAACAACCCCGCCCCCAAGAGACTCAGGGGGTCTACTGTAACTACCGCAACATCTCCAATGATTGCAGGGTCGCCGGTCTCCCCTTTAACATCCGTAGACTCTGATGAAAATGATAACCATGAAGAAGGTGAAGCCAAGGAAAACGAGGACTCTCGATCACCACCTAACATATCTGCCACACTCCGATCCTCCGTTCGTCCTAATATGAGGTCATCAACTACCGAACCAGGTGGCAAGAACAAGAAGCATCCGACAAAGAGACTTTAAGTAGCCTAGTATAGTGATAGTGTGTGGTATTTTGGGCTGTTGTATTGGGTTCGGAAAACTTACAGATTGATATGTGGGGGAAATAAGGGTGCGGTTTCAACACCAGTGCGACTGATAAAAGTCTAATGGTCTCAACACCAGGACATCTTGGCATGCCAGCTTCTTATACTCAAATTGACAATTTTCCCTCTTTGGTATTGCGACTGATTGATGAGTACGCTTCGGCGTCCCGTGTAGAAACTTAGGCTCCCCGTGTAACTAACTAGATAAGGACTAACGCAGCGCTAAAAACGCCATACGACGACAGGTACAGCATTTAAGCCGTAAATATCACCAGTCTAGATGTATCTTTGTCCTTTCCTATTCTGGCATTCTGCCATGTCGTAAGTATCTTACCTACCTACGCGCGCACTGTAATTCAGCTACAGGCAGCGACCTTCTAGCACAGCGACCGGGACCTTCTAGTACAGCAACTGGAACCTTCCAGCGCAGCAATCAGGACCTTCCAGCGCAGCAATTGAGACTATTTAGCACAGCGACCTTCTAGTATAGCAACCTTCTAAGTAGCAGAAGCCTCTGGCTGCAGTAGCCTGAATAAGGTAGGTCTCTATAAGAGTGCTGGTACTTGTTATTTTCCGCAATATCTCTATTGAGTAGGCGGTCAATTGATAAGATAAGACCATTCCTATTGTGGTTAGACACACGGGGTGCCTAAGTTTTCGCACGGGACGCCGAAGCGTACTCCTGATTGATCTCTGCTAGTCTCAGTCCCCTGATCCTTGTCTCAATTATTCACCCCCACCCTATTGGCTAGGTCTCTTAGTTCCGCATTAAGCTCTTCAAATCGTACCACTCAAAATGGTGCCTGCTTCGCAAAGCCTGCTGTATACGTCTTATTGGCTACACAAAATAAAGGTAACACACACACGCCCTATTGGCCAAGTCTATTCATCCACCCACCCAGAGCCGACCACTTAAAACCGCGCCCTCTTCTCAACACGTGCAACAACCCAACAAGCTTTGTACCGAAAGGCTACTCAGCGCAAGGGAGCCGCCAACTTGCCCACCACGCCCAGCTTCCAACTTCCAACTTCCCCCGGCGGACGTGCGCCTTCCCCTGTTTCGAATAATGAGGGTTTGGTGCAAGATTGGCAAAAAGTTTCTGATTGGTCCAAAATTTTGTGTTGACGGCCGCAAAACGTTCGGCAACTGGATGACGGCCCTTAAAAAGTGGGCCTTAGTTTTTACAGGTGGCAGCAACCCTGGTTTGTTTACTTTGGAGTTTTTCGCTTGACAGGATCTCCCTTTTGTTCGCAACGCTTCTTGATGTTTTGCAGAATTAAGCAATGAATCCTAAGCCTGCTCCTCAAACGCTTCAGGATGACATAATTTCCCTCGTCTGTGCGCGCTGTGGCGAGGACAGTGTTGCTAATAGTATGGCAATAAAGTAGTATATTGCAATATACCCCATATGATATGGACTTTCTCATATTTTAACAATATAATATGAAGATTTTGATATTGTGACAATACAATATGAGGATGTCCATATTGGCAATATATTATTATATTGGGTTGTCAATCCTGGGGCGAATTCGCCTCTTGACGGTAGCCAGACAGGCCTTACCCTATACCAGCCACAGCGATACTTGGCTTTTATTGGCTGGCATTCACTTCGACACACGTCTTTGTTGACAGTCATTCCTAACACGCGACCACGCGTTTCTTCCACGCGCTAGGGAAGGCATAGCCGGTACGGACGACGTTGGGCTGGGCATCCCGGTGGTTGCCTGTCAATATTTGCCATCGCCACCACTGTCCATTTTCTTTATCACCGTCGAGCCTACCGACTAACCGTACCGCCATGCCTCAACAACGTCTCCCTTTTGTCCAATGGTCGCAACGAAGAGAGTCGTCAATTTCAGTCAACGGGTCGGAGTTTTCCAGCCAGCAGTTGGATGACCTAGACCAGAGCCAAACACCCAAATGCCAATCATCTCGACCTCGCACAGCCTCCACAACCTCCTCCACCAAACCCAGAACGTCATGGGTCTTCTCTCATATGCCAGACGAGGAGATGGAGACGAGATACTACAATCCGCGGACCGGAAAAGAAGAGTGGCGTTGCAAACATTGTGACAGAGCATATGCCTGTTCTGGGGGTACTGCGGCTCCTGCAAAACATCTTACGGGCCCTCCTCCTGACGGCCACGGCCTACCAAAAGGAGCCCTGCGAACAGCTAAAGTGACAACGATACGAACGATTCTCGAACAAGCTCGTGCTGCAGCAGAAGAAAATCCCCGCAAACGCCGTCGGCTCAACGATCAATCCGGAGATTCGATCGACCCTGACCAGCTTGAAGTGTTGTACGTGAGGTTTATTACGGCCTGCTCTCTCCCATTTCGGCTTGTGGAATGCCCAGAGTTCCGGGCACTCTTAGCCTACATCAATGACGATATCGATACTTGGCTTCCAGATACGCACGAGACCATTAGGAAATGGATTATGCGGCAGTATGAAGACCAGAAGGAGAAGGTCAAGCAGCGCATACAGTCGGCGAAGTTAAGAATTCACATCAGCTGCGACCTTTGGACTTCTCCTAACTCTTTGGCCATCTTGGGCGTAGTCGGCTACTATGTCACGGAAGACGGCCAGCTGGAACACTATGTTTTGGCGTTGAAAGACATCGACAGTGAGCACGATGGTTCTTACCTCGCTGCGGCCATTTTGGAAGTGGTTGACGAATGGGGCTTTGCTTCAAAACTCGGATATTTCGTGATGGACAATGCTGGCAATAACGACACAATGATGAGATCCCTTTCGCTTGGTCAGTACAACTCACCGTTTCTACTGACTGGTTCTAAGATCCCACAGGCCTCCTTCGCCGATATGACATCCGATACGATCCCAAAGTTCACCGACTCCGCTGCCAAGGTCATATCATCAATCTCGCCGCCAAAGCTTTCCTCTTTGTTACCGACAATGAGAAGCTCGAATGCGGCGATCCAGGTCTGTATAATGTGACACTAAAGCATATTGAAGCGTGGCGGAAGAAGGGACCTCTTGGCAAGCTTCACAACTTCGTCGTTTACATCCAACGGAGTGTTCAGCGCAGCCAAAAGTTTCTTGCTATCAGCCATAACCGTAAGCTTGCGCGAGACAACGACACAAGATGGAGCTCGTGGTATACCATATTGAGAGCGGCCTTGAATCTTAGAGACGCAATTAACGGCTATTTCAGCAAATGGATGGAAGCAGATTGCGCTGGAGACGAGCTCTCTTCGGAGGACTGGACCATCTTGGAGAAGATCAAGTCCTTCTTAGAGAAGCTGAAGATAACGACCAAGGCTCTCGAGTCATCGTTTGCAACACTCGACAATGTCCTCCTGGCTATGGACTTCGTATTGGCACAATTCGAAGCCGGCAAGGAGGCAAATATCGACGATCCGGTGATGGCACCGATATATAACTCTGGCTGGGCGAAGCTGGACAAGTATTATCGCCTTACTGATAAATCACCTGCCTACGTTGCAGCTATCATGCTCCACCCTTCGCATAAATGGCACTATATACAGGAGAACTGGAAAAAGGAGTGGGTTGAGTCGTCAAAGAAGTTGATGGAGACGCTGTGGAACGACTATAAACCCGTGGAACCACCTCTTCCTCTCTGCGAAGTCCCGTCGACGACCACGAACGAGTTCTTGAACTGGCGGAACAAGCACCTGCAGCCGTCACTCATCACGGGCGAATACGAGCGTTATTGCAAGTCTGAACGGGTTTATGGTTTTACGAGCGCCCTTGCATGGTGGCTAGAGGAGACGCAGCAGAAAACCTACCCGAGCCTGAGCAAGATGGCCGTGGATATATTGTCAATTCCTGCAATGTCTGCGGAGCCTGAACGACTCTTCTCTGGGACAAAGATAACGATTACAGACCGTCGAAATCGACTTGGGAGTGATGTAATCGAAGCATTGGAGTGCCTGAAGTCATGGTTTGGGATACGAGATTTTCAAGGTGACAAGATTTTCGCTGAGGCAGTTGAATGATGAGGTCACGTGGAATATATTGGATGTATTGTCACACTGCCAATATATTGGGTCTTGGCAATACAATACAATATGGGTCCTGTTCATATTGGGTAATACAATATCGCCTCTTGACAATACGATATTATTGCGAGGGGGTCCATATTGCCAATATACGTATTGTTTATATTATTAGCAACACTGGGCGAGGAGAAGCCAGCGGGTGACTTTGTCAGCAAAGTGAAATCTGCTGGGAACACGAAGAACTGCCTGGATTGTCGTACTCAGAACAATTCTCATGTCAGCTGTGTCTCCCCATTCCGTGAAACGTTGAGTACTAACTAACTGAAGTACTCCAGATATAGAGGCGCGATCACGACATTGAGGAGGCTCGCTGTCCGTCCTTCGTCAGCTGAGAGACGTGCCCCAAAGAGAACCGACGGTGATGCCGGCCTCTCGCCTCCGAACGAGAGATCCGGAACCCAGCCTACTTCGCCAGAGAGGCTACGGCAACTTCACACGGCGAGGAGGTTATTTGAAGAGCCGATTAGCCAGCCGCAGGTAGTGCTGGGGACGCCAATCCTACCAACCCAACAAAGCTTGCGCAACTTCCGGACTCTTGCTCCCTCACCGACCGTACGGCCAACGACCGATCAAATCGCGTCACATTCTGATCCATCTACTGTCCCAAGCAGCACAACTGATGCTGAGTACTCTTACTTAGCTTCTAGGTTCCATAAGGGCGGGAAAGACTCACAAGATGATGCCTCCAAGGCTGAGGCGAAGGCAAGGCAGGTGGCTATACAGCGCGACCATCGTTCACGGCGCCGTGCGGGGGAGACTGTCTCCCTGACTCCCTCGATATCTCAACTGGGCGTCTCTGCAGTCCTGATGAGCCTGGAGAAGGTATCCCTGGCCGTGATCGTCGTCGTTGTGCAGGCTAACCACTGGATTAGCCGACGGTCATGGCGCACATCCAGAACGGGACGGGGTGAACGAATATAACCACTATCACCTCGACCGCCTCAGCCGGCCAGTCATCCAGGTCATGGCTAAGAACGTCGGCCCCGGCGCGGCTGCTGCGCCTGATGACAAGGCGGGCAACCTTGCGAAGCAGATCCCCATATGCATTGGCTCCCGTCTGATGCTGACGTCCAGCCTTTGGCAGCCAGTTGGCCTCTGCAACGGCGCTCGCGGCACAGTTTACGATATCGGCTGGGCACCTGGGGCCGACCCCATCCAAGACCCTCCCTGTGTTATCATGATGGAGTTTGACAAATACAGCGGACCGGTATTCCTGACCACCGCTGATGGCAGGAAGATTGTGCCGATTCTCCCAGTGGAGAGGGACTTCCTCATCGGAGCCACTCTCTGCGCTCGCACCCAGTTTCCCCTGATCGTATGCTACGCAATTACCGTGCACAAGTCACAAAGCATCACCGAAGACATGATAGTTACAGATCTGTCCTGCCGGGACTTTCAGACTGGTTTAAGCTACGTGGCTGTCTCTCGCGTGAAAACGCTCGAGGGTCTGATGTCGGATGCACCATTTGATCGTAATCACCTGGTCTACGGGTCTCCCCCGGATGGCATGAAGATGAAGATGAGGGATCAGGAGCTTAGGAAACGACAGGTGCTCACGCGGAATCCGTACATGTCACATAATACCAAGAATGGCCATGGCAATGGATCAGTACGTAGATAATGCAGTAGTAGTAATAGCTTCCCGGCCCGCGGACACACAGCCTTCGGCTGAGGCTACCCCATGCACCCCATCGCCGCTCCAATGTGCATGGGGTGACGTAGTATTTTAGGTTCCACATCGAATAGTAAACAAAGGGATTGTACAGGTACGTGGTTACAATGAGGAAGAGGCCCACTGAATAATACTTACTCTCACCGGCAGAAATAGAATCGTCAGTGACGGTTTCGACAAGGTCCGAAGAAAATGAGGCACCGAACCAAGGCAGAAATCCCCTGAAGCGAGGCGCAGGTTCCGGCAGAGATGGGACGCCGAGGAAGAGAGTGAGCTCGTGGAAGGTGCAGGATGCCCAGGAAACGTAGGTCAGGGTGATTCCTTCTGCGGCAGTATCCTGTTGTGATACGAGAGAAAATTGACTACTGTCTCTGGGAGTAGAATAGAACTGGGAACCGGAGAGGGAGGACGTCGGCTGGCTGTCATTGATGACGCTCTCCTGGTTGTTGAGCAGTGATTGTGGCGTACAGATTCTTCGTGGCTCTTCAGGTGCGGCGTAAGTGGCAGTGAAATTAAGGCGTCTTCTGTGGCGGTGAAGCCAGTGGCGGTGCTAGTGTGGCGTCAGGGGTGGTGGTTCCCGAGGGGGGCGGAAGGAAGACAGGAGACCGGTCCCTACGGGCCCGCCATCGGACCTTTCGGAACAAGACTTTCCTATTGTGAAAAAATGGCCGTGATAGAATCGTGACTGGCCTCACGGGCATCGTGGTTAGAGGTGGCACATGCGAACGGAGCGATTGGACGATCGACCTGAGATGTTTCGGATGCAGCGCACGGACCCTTAGACTTTGCGGGGCACTTCTCGTCGCCTGGATCAGTTGCCTTTATTCAATATCGAAGAAGAATCATATCAATCCTGAGAACGTATCTATGAAACTGATCTCTCTGAGCTTGCAGTAGATACTCCTCTCTATGGCGCCTATCGATTATTCAAAATGGGACAACATAGACACCGATTCCGAGCCAGAAAACGCGCAGCAGCAGCCGCCAGTGCTGAGGGGCAACCCACCAGCTGATATATCCATCCCACAGTCGACTCCGTCGCTGCTGACGGAGAGCAGGACGTACCAGGGCCCATCCACGCCGTTATCGTCCGGTGCGATATTGAGAAACGCACATTTTTGCCTTGGTCTGCTAAGATGATTTCTGAACATCATCCTGTTTTCTCGCAGGTGGTCCCTGACATCCCGAGACTGATTGGTGTTCCGCTCGTCATCCACCGGGAGGGTACTCAGTCCATGAACCGGGCTGACCTTGATAACCAAATTGCTACGTACCTCAACATTAACGCTGAGTCCGGTTTGGCGGCCCCGGAGTGGCGGTTACACGTCGGTACCGTCGTGGTAGCTCGTAAGGATAAGAAGCCGTTACTGCTGCACCATCTTGAGGGTGTGTGGATGTACTGTGACTATATTCTGGACCTCTTCGGCGAGGGAGAAGGTGCGCTGAGATATCTGTACAATCGGCCGGCTTTCGAAAAGTGGTGGGCAGGTTACTGTGAGGAGCAGAAGCAGTTTCGGCCCGGTAAGGGCGGCGAGAAGGATCCGGATGACTGGCGGGCGGTAAGGTCGCCTTATGAAATGTAGGAGGGCTGGGTATTAATTTCGGGTGTCGTTATTGTTTAGCATTCCGGCCTTTATAGCTCCGTTTCGTTTCTGCTGCGAGGCTTGAGAGTCTTTGCATGGCTTTGATGATGGTATAGTCCAGTTTGTTTCCGATGAAATCCTGGTGTTGTATAGGACTGAGGAGCTTGATGCCTTTCAGTGTCGTGCACCTGGATAGCTATATATAAAGGCTGGTGAAGTTACATTTGGATAGCTCACTATTGAAGATATAATTCCCTTGCAGCTCGAGGAGGACTTCTGCGAATATCTTGTCCTGCGCCTTATAGTCAGTGAGCATAAAAGCGGGGACGACGGGCAAGCTGCAGCGGCTGCATTTTGCAGATAAGAACCTGAAGTTGCAGTTGGACGGATTGAGGGTTTGTAAGATAGAGCGAATAAGGATTGTTTCTGGTGGCAGGACGGGGATAGATAAGCTCTTGGTATCTTTAGACTGTAAGAGGATGCTAAGTGGTGGGCTGAAGTGGATAGTTATATTATCGGCAATATGGTATCCTGGGTACTTTAGGTCGGGTATAAAGTCGGCGGTAACAAACTCGGCTCTATTTACGACCTTCAGGCCGGTGTAGATGTTCTGGTTTATAACCACAGGTATACCTTGGGCATAAAAAAGACACCAGGAACCTTGCAGGTGGAGTTATCCTCTTGCTCGATAGTTCTGGCGATTTAATCTCACGACAGTATACCACTTCGCCATATATATGCGGAGATAAAGATAGAGATATATCTCTTGCGAGAGTGAGCTTAGTTGACAACAGCTTCTATATTGAGTAACTAGTAGTTCCGGTTCAGCGGAGTTATGGCATATAAACCCATACTAAAGGTGATTTAGGCGCAGTCAATAAGCTTTATATTAAGTATAAGTAGGTCCTGCTGTATCTGGGCTCCAGCCTGTACTCTATTAAGAAGAGCGCTTAGTTAAGGATCATCTTATATATAAACCTACTCTTCGAGAAGTACTACCGTTTTGAATATCTGCTACAAACTGAAGCTGCAATAGTGAGAAATAGTTCTCTATCCCAGTGGGATAGAAGAAGGGTTTATTGTCTTGTTCACCAGAAGACTTATCTCTTGAATTGGAGCGAACTGGTAGAAGTCCCCCATTAGGAGTATAATAGGAATCCCGCCGAATGGCTTATCGGCATAGTCTCGGAGTAACTGGAGGTTGCAGCTGACCTTATAAAGGGTGGCGCCTCTAAGTATGCTGACCTTATCTATTATAAGAACCAGTTTCTATTTCTACGTCTACTTTTTCGCCTTAGAGAAAACTGGAAGTTATATCTGGGGGGAGCGGTGGGTGTTCAGTCTGCAGGCAGAATGTAAGGTTGTGCCGCCGATCTGGGCCGCTATGCTCCCTGATGTTTCTGTAATCTGAAGAAGATATGATTAGCCTCTTATTAAAAATACCTATTTTAAGGTATTAATAACCCTGGATTTGCCTGTACCTCTAGGGCCTCCGGTATACTGGAGATGTTAACCTGCCGAATTGGGGTCGGCGGAGTACTTATTTAAGAACTTATATATAAGCTGGAGGGCTATTGTCTGTAGGGAGTTGAGGGTAAAGCCTGACGCAGCAAGGCGTCCTAGTTCTGCGAAGCCCGTTATATAGTTAACGTCGACCAGTATTCAAGGGCCCTATTCTACTGGCTCTAGATGCTGATGTGGTATGGTAATATCTGTATTACAGTAGCGAATAAGGATGTCGTCCAGGTTGTTATTATTCGTGCTGGAAGCGGCGCCCTAAGAACCGGTCTCAATCTTATTTAATATATAGAGATACAGTATACCTTGGGCCTTTGCCGCAGCTTATATATCTTTATGAGAGAGAGTTGGGTATTAGGATAGCATGCTGTTTTGGGAATGGCGAATTTGCTAATAGAAGTCCCGATAATACTGTATAAGGGGCTGCTACTCTTCTGCAGGGTTTTTATAGTATAGATCCCGGACTAGGTTCTATAGTATTGGCGAGTCCCTTATGGCTTCTGAGTTCTATATAGTATTTTATAAGGTTTGGAGGAGCGCTGTGTAGTTTTATTGGTACTCAGCTGTTATTGCAGGCTCTTTATAATAGTTGCCCTTATTAAGAGGGAACTCTACATCGACTGTATTATTACCTTCTGACCTGCTGGCCTAGAGTTTTATGTCTTTCCGCGCATCCTCCGCCGATCTTCTCAGAAGGGAGATATGGGAGGCGTGGGATTGCAAACGGGGTGGGAGTGCGGCGGTGTGGTTCGTCTATATATCGGTGATGTCCCCGTAAGTCTTGGAGAGGAAGTTATCCCAGGGCACGAATAAGGCCAGGTAGAGGACGGAGTTTCTAGGCAGGTCAGTACTGGCTTGGAATCAGTATGGCGGGCTTCAGAGGATACTGCCTAAAGTAGACTGGATGCTCGTCTTTATGATTGTCGCTGATATATCTCTGGAGGATTGGCACTGTATACTTAAGGGGTTTTTGAAGCTTCTGGATCTAATTCTCAGATTCTTGAGAGGGACCGTAAAGAGCAAAGTGGGTCTTATCCTCTTCTCGGTCGCAACGACGCTCGAGGCTAATTATAGATATATAGTCATATAGGCATAGACCTCTAAGAAGCGGACCTCAGTAGGCATAGGCATCCAGAGATAATAACGTCCGACCGCTCTCTCTGAGGCCTATTATCTCAGGGGGTTCGTCAGCGTCTGCATCTTCTCCAGACTGGCGGCAAAGATGCAGCCACCGTCGGAAGATGGACTAATATAGGGCGGTCAAGTTTATAAAAGACCACTGTGGCATGTTGGTAAAGTCAGTGTAATAGCCGAGCAGGTAGTAATAGACCTCCACAGCTGAGAGCTGTCTATCCGAAAATATTTGATTGGCCGTTCTTATTAAAAACTGTTGAGTTTGGTTGAGGACGGCTGAGGCTTATGTATCACGCTCTGGAGCCGATGCCTGACGCATACTATCAGCCGACTGATATAGCTATCCCAGGACTTCGCCTGCGATGACGATGCGTTTCCACATCGGCGTATCCAACTTGGTGGTGTAGTTAGTGATGTAAAATACTATAGCTAGGCCCTTGGTCCTCGTCAAGATCATCGAGATGTTATGGTTGTGGCGGAGGCTGACTGCTATTGCCTTATTGTATCGGTTGACCAGAGTGTGGTTCCTGTGGGTCTTAAGCAGGCCGTCCTTAGAGAAACCCGTCATATCGATGATCTTCCACGGCGCTTTAAATCGACAAGCTATCCGCCTGTATTTATCTGCATTCTGTTCAGTCAGCCCCTTTAGGGAATACTTGATGCAGGTAAATATGTAGGAATGAACCTGACTGCAGTAGGCAATATAGTTGGACTTGTCCTTAAATACTATAGTAAGAGCTTCGGTGCT
The DNA here is from genome assembly GCA_020740775.1 of Ilyonectria destructans. Lineage (NCBI taxonomy): Eukaryota > Fungi > Ascomycota > Sordariomycetes > Hypocreales > Nectriaceae > Ilyonectria > Ilyonectria destructans. The sequence goes on from JAHEWK010000023.1 coordinate 22,477, forward strand.
CTTTATTATCTCCTCGACAGGCTGGATTGGTTTTCTTTCCTTCCGGATTATCTTTCCCGCCTTCTCATTTAGGTATTCATAAAAGACAGAGTCAGTATAACGAATCACTCAGGCTCGATACTCTTCTTCCTGGGGGTCGGCTATGTTGTTGCTGAGGGGTAGTAACTGCAGATTTCCGTGGAGCCAGAGTAGTCTATGCAGGTGTAGGCTGCCTCAGTCGTTCGTTTCTACTATTATATAATAGTAACTAATTTTCCCGAAAACTGATTCTTAGCCTACCTTAATATAGTTATTAAAGAATAGGGAAATCTCGCGGTAGAAGAAGATAACGGAGCTAACCGGGTCCAGGGTGCTAAGAGCGATCCTATTATACCGTCCCTGGAGATCGGCCAGCAGTTCCTTCGCTATATTGTAATCATATAGCCTGTAGATTGAGAGCCTCATCTTTACGGGATTATTAATGTCGTTAGGGTTGATGGTGAACCATATTACAGGCGTGCCCGCCCAAACGATAAGTGACTGTATCTTTCTCCGCATCAGAAGCCGAGTCTCATTTGAGAGCGGCTGGGCGTGGCCAAAGATGGATAGCTCGCGAAGCAAGAACGATACGTCATCATCTGTCGTCATCTTGTTCTGGTGTATCTCCTCCTCGGCTCTCCTCAGTTAGTCTGCCGTCAGACTTTAATAGACTTACTCAGCTCTATTAAAAGAATTCTTTATCATCCGGACTATACTGATACGGCGGTTGGAGGATCGGAGGAGGATATTAAAGACGAGAAAACAGAATACCGGATGTATGGCAAATCGACCCCCGTGTCGCTGGAGTATATACTTGGCCCAGTAGGTGAGCGAGTGGTTTGAAGGAGGGTTGTGGACAGGCTCTGAGGTATGTTATTAGCGGCTCTCTGTGTCCGTCGTTGCTTTTGGGCCCCCCTTTCCCCACGGGAAAAGCTTAGGGAATATCCTTGGGAAGAAGTCCTTATGCAGATTGTCGGCGAAGTTGGAGCCCCACTCCACGCGGATGAATGGCTGTTCTTTTGTAGTTTCTATATTTATGCCGTATAGCTGAGGGACCTCGTTACCTCGGCTTCTATCCGTTTGTATAGTATCTGCTAGGAAGGATAACTTATCGGCCTTAGAGAAGGTGGCAGGCTCGTCAAGAGGAAACATACCGGAGGACGACGTCTTATAGACGATATCGCCGTTAGTATCGGTTTGGTCTTTATTAAGAACAAAAGCGCTGAGTTCTTCAGGCGGGTGGCGCTCCTCGCCCGGGTTAACTTATACTGAGTTAAGAAGTTCTTTAATACTTGTTGACTGGTTTTCTGGCAGCCTTCTATCTGTGGGCGGGACGATGTAGTCCGTCTGCGTCTTTTCAGCAATTGAGGGCTCTTCTTGTTGTATTATTTTAAGGATGTCGGTAGGGACGTTGGAGCTACCCTTATACTGCTAACTGTCTATCTCGTTATGGTTGATTGCGATGTGCTTGTAGAGGGGGTTGTTCTTCTGAAGCCATACCAGAGCATCCCTTATAACGGTCTTACGGACTTGAAGGAGATGGCTGATGTCTGTTGGGCTGGGCTTGCTGGAGCCGCTTTAGGAGATGTAGATGTTTTTGATTGCCTTCAGTAACGGATGGGGAAGTACTGTCGCAATAAGGTTATCGACCTTATTTGGAAATACGACGATGTAACCCTTTATGTATTTTCTATAATTCAGGCCGGAGGGAGCCTTATTATTGACGGTGAACTTTATAATATACCCAAAAGGAGCCTGAAGGGCGATTAGTCTTTCCTCGACGGGGGAGAGGTTATTAAGCTCTTTTGGGTACCAGTACTCATATCCGATATATATATTATTGACTGAATAGGCCTTAGGTAGTTTTCCGTTCTGTAGACCAGCGTAACACTTGCGGTATACGCTAACCCAATACTCGCCATCTTGTGGCAGGCACTTTGCGCACAGCTGAAGAGCTTTGGTTGCTTGTATTAAGGATGGGGTCAACTGGCTCTGCTACTGGACCGTCGAGAGTTCCCTAGGAGCTGACTTTCTATAATAGAAGATATAATAAGCAATCGGTAGCGTCTTCTTATCCGTGAATGCTCGGTAGAATAACTTGGCTGCCTCCACTTGGACGGCAAGCGGGACCTTATTACACCAGGATCTTAATACCGACGCCTCCTCTTTATTGCGAAAGTAAGTCTTATAGTATTACAGAATAGACTTGATCGACTTTTGTTGGAGCTTTGTGACCTTACCTAACGGATGCGGCCTCTTAGGGCGGCGGTGCAGTCGTATGTCTGGTGGGGTTAAAAGGTCCTCTGCTTCTTTTAGTCGTTTTAAAGAAGGCGTTCGGGGGGTATGTTGTATCTGGTCTGGTCTGGTCGGCTGCAACACTTATGCAGTTGAGGATGGCATTTGGGGGGAAGACTGGATCTGGTTGGGTGTCGGTGACCGCGGAGCTCGTGCAGCGTTGGCTGCCCTCTGATGGATTCATTCTTCCTTGCGCTGGCATGCCAGGCCCTCTAAGGTACGATGCATCTCTTCGGGCGAGACGGTGATGAGTCTACTTTGGGTTTCAGTGGCGGTAGCAGAATGTAAAGGCGCCTGAAATTTATTGCTCCTCTCTTGAGAAGATTCAGTAAGCTGTCGCTCTCGCGGCTCCGCTTGAATAGCAGCCCGTTGACTTGCTTGTTCCCGTTGAATGGCTCGCTCTTCGGTATGCTGGCGGTCTATATCTGCTAATATGCGGCGCACCTCATCAGGCGAAACATTGACCAGGTCTTTTCGTATACGTCTGCTATCGAGAGCTTCCAGCATACAACGGATCTCCTCCTGAGGGACCTGGATGATGTCTTTTTGGGTATAATAATGACGAACTGTATTTCTCAGGTTAGGGCCCAAAAAAAAACCCGGCGAGAAGGAGGCGAAGAAGGTTACTGTTAAGAACAGACTGAAATAAGGGCAGCTAGAGACAGAAGAGAATTACGTCTGAGATGAAGCCTGTTATATTTTGGGGTTATTATAAGACGCCTGGAACGTCTTCCAGACTGGCTGCTAGCTCTTTCAGTCTCAGATCACCTGGAACGTCTTCCAGACCGGCTGCGAGGTCTTCCAGTCTCAGACCTCCAGCAGTTAGGTCCGGCAGGCAGGTCTTCCGGTCCCAGACTTCCGGCGGGTGGGTCCTCCGGACCCGACCTCAGCCCCACAGGCTGCCGGAAGCCGCCCTCATCTTCATCTATAAGACCGATCCCTAGCCCTTAGTTAGAGAGAAAGAAATCAAGAGCTTTCATCCTAGAATCCCATTATATACTGAATGTGATAAAGCCGCTTAACGCGCGGTGCCCCCCCGGCCGGGAAAAGTAAAACGTACCTTATAAGCAGATGAAGTAATACCGGCTAGGTGATAACAGCCAGTACCGTCGGTATAATGTAATACGTAGAGGCGTGGAAGTATCTATAAACCTAAGTAGTATATAAATGCGGCGTCCTACCCTGAGGCAGGCGATAATACAGTAGCGCAGGCCATTATATGCCGCTGTTTTATACAGTGGTATTATAAGATATATGGCTGTTATATGGAATCTTGGGAAGATTAAATCGTAATGGTGTCCTTATTTAGCCTAGGGCAGTTTTTATATAAGAAAGGCAGCCGATATTGGTGTCTTAAGTCGGTCTTTGTATTTGAAATTCCCTTTTCTCTCTTCTCTTTCTTATATATGAAAAAGAGTGATATAGGCGCTGGTTTGCTTGTCGCTATTATTTCCAGTTATTATCGAATCGGGAAGTAAAATAGCTCTTTGTTAACTCTGATTGGATCTGACAGATGAGTGCGATATCTGTGTCTATTACCCTTCCAGTATGGTAGGACTACTACTGTCAGGCTAGAGCTAGGGGCAGCCTTCCCTGAACCCTCTTGGCGTATAATTCTTCTCCAGCCTGGAAGGGCTCGAGCTTATTACATCCACCGATAGGTAATTCATCCGAGGTCAGAACCTTATTGGGGCGGTTTGCCTGCAGTTCGTTAGGCCGGCGTACTTTAACGACTAAGGGGGAGAGTATATAGGGCTTCTTGATGGTAAAAGTAACCTTAACATACTATTGTTAATATATGTATACCCTTTCCCAGATATTGAAGAGTGGGATAATTAATGTTTCTTCTTTAATGTGCAGCTGCATCCTTACTAACTGCACTTTTATTGCAAAATTATAGATGGCGACGAGTTAGTTGTCGGGTCGTGGGAAGACTTATATAGAAAGCTGGTATAGGTCTGTGGATAGATATGTCTCTAACTGTGCGTATAGCCTTCATCTATATAGTCCGTTTAAGGGTCTTATTACTTTACATACTAATTAATACCTTAGTATTGCAGAAAGGTCCCTGAGGTATACAGGCGGTTGCTTCCCCACTATTGCGCTGCGCGCTAGCTTTTAAGGACCTATCGATACGACAACCTTTAGGTTTAAAGCCGGCTTATTATCAGAAAACCAACTAAAGTGCTGCGGCTTTGTCCAATGCCAGATATACCTAGTACTACCCCGTGATAATGACCCGCCTTTTAAGGGAGGCCAGGCATTCCATATATTGGCGTATATACCGTATAATTAATAACCTTGGAAGAGTCGGATCGGCTGGATGAAAGCTTCGGCAGAGGGTGGCTTTATATCCAGAAAGTGGATGTACGGAAGGGGAAGCATTATCGGCGTGCTGAATGTCGTACTGCTCGAGAAGGAGCCTGAACCCGGACAGGACATCTTGGTCGTGCTCGTTGATGAGTTTGGTTTTACCTCCAGGGCGACGTTCGACGGCGGCGGCAGTAACGGAAGCAGCCTTTCTCCGCAGAAACCAAGGCAAGAGCCGGGCAAAGATCGAAGCCCCTTCAGCAGCAGCCCGGTCGGCCCGTCTTCGAGACGACCGTCAGTGCCAACCAGTGCTGGAACGGGAGCGGGGAGGAAGAGGTTAGGGGGAAAGGCAACAGAAGAGGCGGATTGCTCAGCAATAATGAAGCGGCTCTTCGTATCGCAACGGGATTTATCCGGTTTGTATTTCTAAAGACAAAGGATAAGAAACGATCTGTCTAATTAGGGATTAAGCAGGTTCTATATTGGATGAGATAGAGGTGGTTTGTATAGGTATGTGGTCACAATAAGAAATAGTCCTACAGCGTAAGACTTACTCTTACTGGTAGATACAGAGGAGTCGGTGACGGTATCGACAGAGTCTGAAGAATACGAGGCGCCGGGTTAAGGCAGGAACCCCCTGAAACGAGGCGCTGGTGCGGGCAGAGAAGGGACGCCGAGGAAGAGGGTGAGCTCGTGGAAGGTTCAGAACGCCCAGGGCACTTGAAGACAGAATGGTTCTTTCCGTGGCAGTATTCGGTCGTGGCAAAGATAATTCATGGAAAATGGGAATCGGGAGGAAAAATCGGGAGGGAAGACGTCGGCTTTGACTGTGGTTGATGAGGCTCTCCGGGTTGTGGACCATCAGTTTGAAATTACTCCGCAAAACGACCCCACGATAAGTTCTGCTTATCGATTTAAGGCTCTTCTTCAGATGGGGCTTGTGTGGCAGTGAAATTGCGGCGCAGTCTGTGGCGGTGTTAGTGTGGCGTTAGGGGTGGTGGTTCCCCGAGGGGGCGGAAGGAAGAACCTTTCGTTCCTCAAGGCACCTTTCGTTCCTCAAGGCACGACACAAAACGCGGAGACTGGGCCTGCCATGACGGACCAAGCCCAATCAAGGGTTATTAAGGACAATCCTATTGGAAATGGCCTTGATGCCTTCCGCTCTTCGTTCAACTCGACCTGCGAAGGTGGAGGCATCTCGCGCGTACGCGACGCGCTGGATCAGCTTGACCAAGAAGGTGGGTATTGCAAGCCAGCCTCGTTGCAATGTGGTCCTCTAACTGGCATATAGGTCTCCGGAATCTCGCACTCCCTTTTCTTTTCTCCCTGCAAAGCCTTGCCGTTGCAAACCTGCTCCTTTCGAAGACGGGTCGTAGCACCCTCCGAAGCGATCTCCTGAGACTCATTTCTGCAGTCGCCTCTGCCGACTTCGACTTCGACCGCCTCAAACCTCTCCTGAAGTCAGCCCTCGCCGACGAACCAGACGATGCCCTCATCTGGGATCAAGTCTACAACGCCGTCACCGAATCCACCCCGCCTCCCCGACCGGTAGCCTCTTCCATCCAACAAACCCCATGGCTGCGCAATACCAGCAGCTTCGCGAACTCGTCCGAACATCGCAAATATGTGGATGATGTGCTTAAGGAGGAGCTTGGCCCTATGCATGTCGGGCTCCCCGACTTCCACGAGACATACTTCAGAGACGTTGCCGACCTTGAGACGGCATCTGAGGCGTTCTTCAAGAAGTGCCAGGAAGGCAGCAACCCACTCTTTGGTGACGGCTGGAGGGGATGGCCGGAAAATGCGAAGCAGGAAGATGTGCTGAGCTGGTTTGCGGACTTCAGCGAGAAGCTGGCGGCATTTGCAGAGGGCAACAAGTCAATCCCGACACATCAACGACGACCACTATCAAAACCCAACGAGCCGATTGATGGATCTATAGGGAAACGAAAGATGGACGTTGGCTTTGTGAATGACCCTGAAGCTAGGAAAGACTCGAGGTGCCACTGGTCTCAGATCCTCGTGCCAGGAGAGCTCAAGAGTAACCGATCCGCCGATAAAGCCTCAGAGGCATGGCTTGATCTCGGGAGGTACGCGAGGGAAGTGCTCGCTGCTAAGGACACTCGCCGCTTCGTCTTGGGCTTTACCATATGCGGATCTCTCATGAGGGTATGGGCGTTTGACCGGCTTGGGGGCATCGCATCCGAGCAGTTCGACATCAACGAAGATGGGCTGCAGTTTGTGTTTACGATCCTCGGGTTTCTGTGGATGAACGAGGAGCAGCTAGGGTTTGATCCGACGATCATGACGACAAACAAGGAGCGCTTCATTGAAGTCAAGCGGAACGGTTCTACCGAGCGGATCATCATTGACGAGGTGATGCAACGCGCGCCCTGCATAGCTGGCCGGGCGACGACTTGCTGGAAAGCCCATCTCGAAGGATGCCCGGATATGCCGCTTGTCATCAAGGATTCATGGCAATACCCGGAACGCGACGAGGAAGGCGACTTGTTGCGTGAGGCGACTGCCAAAGGTGTCGTAAATATGGCTCGATATTATCACCACGAGACGGTTCGGATCCACGGGACAGACGACGACATTCGGAGCAACATTCGACGGGGGTTGGACGTCACGAGAGCCGCGAACTATCGTCCGGAACGCTCGATGCCGCCAAGTAGCATCACAGCCGGTGCTCCGCGGAAAGGCCGCAGCATCAGCGCCGCTAGTAAGAAGCGGTCATCTAGTCACACTGGCGCTCCCCTCCCTCCTAGCAAGCGATCCTGTTCTGCGTCTCCAACAAAGGCCGGCAGCCATGCACTGCCGAATCGGGTACATCGTCGTGTCATTCTTAGTGATTATGGAAGGCCTATATACAAGGCGAGCTCCCGATTGGCCTTGCTTGCTGGTCTCGAGGGCTGCATCGAGGGACACGAGTCCCTGCACAAGGCAGGTTTCTTGCACAGAGACATCTCTATCAACAATCTTATGATCAATGAGGACGACGACAACCCCTCTTGGCCTTCGTTCTTGATTGATCTTGATCTCTCCATCAAAGAGCAACGAGACGGCTCCTCTGGAGCAAAGGGCAAGACGGGCACAAGAGCCTTTATGGCTATCGGGGTGCTGCTTGGCGAGCAGCATTCCTTCATGCACGACCTCGAGTCATTCTTTTGGGTACTCTTCTGGATATGCATTCACTACAACAGGCCAGACAAGGGCAAAGTCGTTCCACGGTTTGACAAGTGGAATTTCGCTGACACGGAAGAGCTGGCAATCTCTAAAACGGGGGTGATCAGCAACGAAGGCGATTTCCTTAGGATTATAGCTGGAAACTTCACATCATATTACCGGCCGTTGATCCCATGGGTCAACAGGTTACGGAAAGCGGTGTTTCCGAATGGTGAGAGGTGGGTGAGAGAGGATAGAGGATTGTATGCTCGGATGAGGGAGACCCTTCTGGAGGCCGGAAAAGACCCGAAGGTGCTGGCGGAGAGATGATATTGTGGGTTTGTGTTTTCCTACCCCGCCAGATGGTCGGGTTGCGATACCTTCTCACATACGTACCGGCTCAGCTAGTCAAGCTCCTTGTCGACTTAGCTAAAAAGTCGATCGATGATTTCCAGCTTGCCAGCACTATAGAATGCAGGACGTTGCTAAAGGCCTTTGGGTCCGCTAACGGCTGAGTTCTGCTTGACTGTCTGAATGTTCCCTGGTCTCGTTAGCCTCAGCCCGGCATGTTGCCCTAATCTACTAGATTTCCATTTTCCCCCAATAGCAATGCATACGACAAAGTAAACCTTAGATTCCCTGGTCATCAGTGGAAGGATTCCCAGACACGCGAGACCGACATATTACTCGCATTATGGCGGAATACGATCCGCCGCATGCCCATTTTGTGCCTCCCCAGCCATCGCGAATCTTGTGAAGACCTTGCGCAATGAAACTTGTGTACTGTGTACATTTCTTAATAACCTCCGGAATAATGGTTTGCGGTCATACAATATCGATAAGGCCAAGTAGCAATGCGCATCGTCCACAAATAGCACCTAAGTTATCTAAGATCCAGCGAACCAAGCTCCAGACGTCATCATAAGCAAATTACAAGGTGAGGAATTTATTAAAGACAAGGACATAGCCAAAACGATTGTCCCCTGCATCCACTGCCGCCAGCCGTGCTGCCGCACACCACTTCGCGCAGGTAATATCAGGTCCAAAGAACCAGTAGTGGAGCGGATGCAGCGGCATGGGCCACCCCGGACCTAGAGTCAGCTGTGAATGCTGGCCGACCGCTTCAGGTCGAGCTCCTCCTCAATGCAGGCCGCGACTCGACGACTCTTCTATCCCAACACTCTAAAACTAATTACACTTACATCCCTCCTTATTCCCCTCCGCGTGAATCACTCAACGGTTCAGTCACCTCGGCAGGATATTTCCAATCTCGACGCCCACTGTCAAGCAGGCTCGGTCCTTATTATTTAAGCGCTATGAACAGTGCTTCACGAGCCACATTACGTACCAAGACTGGCTGCCTCACATGTAAGATCCATTCTCGCGCTCTCGGCTCGGTTTTAGTACCCCTCTAACAATGTCCAACAGGCAGAAAGCGGCGGAAGAAATGCGATGAGAGGCTTCCCATTTGTGATGGCTGCAATCTTTCCAGGCGGCATTGCCAGTGGCCGACGCTACCAGACCTGCTCGATCGTCGCTTTGCATCTCATAATCGCTCACGGTACAATCAACCTCAAACCGCCATTGCCCATTTTAAGCCGCTTGGCACCACAGTCGACTCAGAGCTTGCCACCTTCTCGAAAGTACCTGCGGCGCAGGGGGTGGTATCTCGCGACCCAGAGCCGGTCGTCTTACGTCACTTCATGGAAAGATTTTACAGCCTCCTGATCTTGCCAAACTGCCACCCCAGCTTCTACAATGGGTGGCTAATAGAGATACAGGACCTCATCGTGCATCACAAGGGCCTCTACTACTCCGTACTAGCCTGTGCTGCGTCTCACATCTACTGCGCTAACTCCTCGTCGCAAATGCAGGAGCTCTCGCTGACGTATTACTCGAATTCTATTCGAGAGCTGGTGAGATTTCTAACGAGAGCTTCCCGGTTAGAGAACGACAATGGGCTCTTGATGTCGGTAATGCTCTTGTGCCTTCAAGGGGTAAGCTTCAATAGTCTATCGTGAGACCTCGGCGTATTTCGTCGCAGGCTTATCTTATCTAGCCGCTGTCTTGCTAACATAGAGGCTTGTTGGGAACATCTAGTGTTATGGCTGTGATACGTACGACGATCTACCACATCACGTCGCTGCCGCAACACACATCCTCGCCTCGCGGCTTCTCGACCGACGCTGGCGGATCACGCGACTATTTGATAGGCTTGCTGTTGAGAGTGTTCTCTACCAGATCTTCCTCGTCACGACGGGGCTATGGTCAGATTCCACGGGATTCTATGCCGACTTCTATGCCGACTTCTGGACCCAGGCCGAGAGATTACTAGACCGGTCGCTGCTTTTTCCTACATGCTCAACGAGCCTCAACAGCCCCGTGCTTGGTGTTCCAGTATCATTATTTCGAGTTACGCTATCACTCCGCCAGCAGTGCCGCAGCCGAGTCTCGTGTGATCAGGCGATCCTTGACCAGATACAGAGCGAAGTGGAGGCATGGGAAGTAGCGCTACGATGTGACCAGCAGCTTAGCTCCTCTTCCACGAACGAGCCGCCATGTGGGCAAGAAAAATACTATACGGATACAGGCCATCTATATGCCATCATTGCCTCCGTACTGCTGGAGCACCTAGCAGGAAACGAGACAAGCACCAGCCCTGCCCCCACGGCCTCAAGCGATAATTGGCAGGTCAAGAAAGCAGTCCAAATCCTTCGGAGATATCAACACGACGACGGATGGGCCAGGCTCTTTATTGGAAACTGGCCCGTCTACACCCTAGGCTTCCTGATGAGTTCTCCCGATGACATGGAACTCATTCGAGCCGATCTACAGCGAAGATGGGATCTCACAAATTTTGCGCAGATCAGTCGCTTTAGTCAGGACTTGGAAAAAACTTGGGCCGCGCGGAAGCAAGTTGCAGACAATGCAATGAAGGCATGTCGCTCAGTGTCACGAGGGTGAAAGGCCGGCCATGCCACCATGGAGCTGAAACCAGCGCATTCAATCGAGGACGACCTGCCACTATGGAAGATCTCGAACACATGGGGGTCCCTCGGGCACCTTCTCCGCAATAATGAGACACCATTCGTTCAAGGGTTTACGGTCCTGCCAGAACAGGGATGTTATCCTCGTTCGAGAGGCGCTGCGAAATGGCGACCCTACCAACGCAGGCATTGAATCGTGATTTGCCTGATCCCAATCACTCAGACGAAAATATACAATCATCAAGGAATTGAGTACGCTTCTGGAGGCTCCAAACACAGGGACTACAATTCGAGATCAAATTGAATCTCACCACGCACAGAAACACACGACAATGAACGGCCGACCGGGCAGGCAAAGGGGCTCCGGGCTGGAGGGAAGAGGACCAACAGTGCCAAAAGCAAAACCACCCCTGCAACTATTCCCATGGAGGGCCGCACTAAATAGACCTCCCAGGCAGCGAATAGCTGGGACACACGACAGCAGGCATATACCCGAGGCACCATGTCCTTTCTTCACACACCGATATCGATATGACGGTCCTCGCATAATTGACCTACCCAGAGACAGGGCCTCTGCATATTAAGCTACGGACAGAGAATCCAACGTTACCAGGAGTGCCACTCATGATCGCCCTCTGATACGACTGTAGGAGAGGCTAACAAATCTTAGACTACGCCCGATTAATGCTAGCAATTCCGGGGTCTTCGGATCCAGGCGCGAGCATGCATCTCTGGTCTGTATTGGGTGCCGTGTTGTTTCGCAGAGCAGGGGATGCGGTATCACGCGTAAATGCTTGGGCGGGAACGACACGGACAGCCCCCGTGCGGAGTTTCAAGGATAGGCATCCTGCGAGAGGCCCGGTAAGGTTCCCTGTTGGTCGGTGTTTGGAGGATTCAGTCCTGTTGTAACACATCAACCAGCCAGCCCGATATGTCGTCGTGCCAGGTGCTCAGCATTTAGGTTCTCGGGGGTTGTCATTCGGTCTACACCCACCAGTCAGCCGGCGGCTTTTGAAGAAGACAACCTCCTCGATTGTGTGGCGTCTGACTAGAAGATGCAGTGACGAAAGAGGTACAGCTGGCGCAAAACCCAGGCCATGATCTTCTCCTTAATGCTCGGAGACCAACAGAGTTCGTCTTACACAGCGCTAAGGTGAACGGGTTTGGTTCCATTCTGCCCGCTGCATCCGCCATGATCCTAATCAGGGGTTTCATCTGATAGCAGCAGTAGACTCTGGAGAGCGGAGTTCTCCACATAGAGGCGCGCATAGCACCGTGTTGTCTCCAAGGATGCGGGGGCTGATGCCTGGGCTACGAGGTAGGGAGCGACCGGTTCGCTGTAACTGGCTGTAAATTCTTCATCCCGTAATGATGGATGAAGATGATGATAATGAAAATTCTGATGAGAGCCTGAGAGATTACAGATGAAGGCATTCGTGGAAGAGGGTCTACCTGGCTTGTTCATACATTTGTTGTCGACTGTGGATTTGCCCAACATGCAACCGACCACCTGAAACTTATGGAACTTGCCAAGGCCGGTTCAATAGTCTAGACTCCCGTTTGCCTTACCCAGATAGCTCGGAGGGATGGGGCTAACAGATGGTTTAACGCAATGTGACCGAATCGCACATGATGTGACACATCACAGGGTCGCTGGATTGCCGCAGATCGCGCGACAGCCTTGAGGGCCTGGCTCGGTGCCGAACCAAACGAGCACCTACACTAAGAGGGCACTTATACAAGCGAAGTAAAAGCCACAAAGCAGCCACTTGCCCCTGATGCCCAATCCCAGATTGGCAATCTGACAGGTCTCAGTTGTGACGCTCTGACACATGGAGGTCGAAGTCCGCCGCGTGTGAATCTCGACTTGCATACGGAGTACTAGTCCACCCAGCCACCCAGCCACCGCACGTTTTGTCCCATTGACAACGGCCTGTCACTGGTCCCAGGGTCCAACGGCCCTAATTCTTTGACGCTATTTACGTGCAGAGAGTACTAATTACAGCTTTTCTTGGAATCGAGAGGTATAACAAGTCTTTCAATATACCTGTCTTCGGTCACCATTTCCCGCTCGCAATAAATATGCGGAGAGAATTAACATGAGCCCCCTGACCAATCGGTCAAGCTGACTCACTTGAGCCGAATGCTGCGGGCTGGTTTAGCAAAACGCCTGCAGTGGTGTTGTACGCCCTCGCTCCTCTGGGAGCTTCAAATCATTGTTCCGAGTGCCCAAGTAGTGTGGATGCCGGCAGTCGCTGTCTTGGGCTGGCTGTGGCGTCAGGGTATCGCTCTCCAGGCTATGGAGTAGGCTAGACACGGGGTTTCCCGTCTGGAGGTGGAAGTACTTGATGGCCTGGGTATCAAACTCTGGAGGTTTCTGGCTTCGAAAGAGGTGAGTTACATCCGTACGCTCAGGGGGGGTCTTCAGTAGTCCGACACTACTCATACAGCTGAATGCGGGGATCATGAGGCTTGCTCATGCAACAAAAGCTTTAAATCGCCTTCTTCTTCCCTTGCTCCGGTTATTGTGGAGAGATATTCGGAAAGATTAGGTAGCCTGCGGCCTCTAGATCTGCCAAGAATAACCTTCTGCCACCATGGGTGAATCGCTGCTGCCGAATGTCTATGTCTGCATCTCCATCAACCTCTTTTTGGCCTTGTTGGTCCTCGGGCTCCGCCTCTACGCTCGCATTCTCAAGAAGGTTCAGCTCTGGTATGACGACTATCTTGCCATCCTGGCTTTGGTATGCTTGCCCCCGCGACGGATCCACCTGGAGGCATTTTCGCTGACTTAGGATTCGGGTTTGGGCAGATGTCAGCACTTGCCTACGATGCCACCGCATTCTTTCGTACGAGCCCTAGCCAAACCCATTCATTACGAGCCATCCTTTTTAACCATACCGAAAGTCATAAACTACGGCCTCGGCCTACACCTGCCAGACCTCCCAGTCTCTGTAGAGGAGGCACAGTACTACCAGGCACTCATCCAAGAAGTGCAAGAACATACCTATTCTATCGCCATAGGTGCCGCCCAGCTGTCTCTACTTGCTCTCTACTGGCGCCTGTTCAACACCAATATCAGCATGAGGTTGCCGATTTTGATCCTGACGGGATTTACAGTGGTCTGGCTGCTGGTGCGGGTAAGTAGCAACCACTCGCTTTCTTGGACCTGGCCACAGATACTGACCTAGGGGAATTCAGATTCTTGTAGCTGTCTTCCAATGTTTTCCACCCCGCTACTTCTGGGACAAGTCGATCGACGGGAAGTGTACCATTGACCCGGCGAAATTCTTCATCGGTTCGGTCTCGGCGCATCTTATTCTCGACGTTGCTCTCATGATCCTCCCCGCAAGTCAGCAACCTCGTTTTACCACGGCCTCGGAGTATGAACTAAACTTTCTGCAGCCCAAATCAGCCAGCTCGCCCTGCCACTTGCTCAGAAGCTAGCCATCGGAGTAATGTTCATGTTTGGTATTGTGTAAGGAAGATTGATCCTTGCTGTCTGGTTACTGTGACCGAGGATGGCTGACTCGCATCAGAATTTGTGCTGCTTCTATTATGATGATCAACGTATCCCTACGGTATGATTCGTACGCAGAAGACATCATGTGGAACTGTGTACCAGCCGTCAACTGGTCCGCAGCTGAGATACACCTCAGCATTGTGGCATGTGAGTTACTGCCTCCTGGAACAACATATTGATAATTTGGAGAATCCTGCTGAACGAGGCCCCCGCAGGTTGTCTACCAATGCTGAGACCTGCGATCCGTGGCGTTGGGGGATGGTTGGGGCACAATTTATCTTCCAGGAGAGGACAGACTGGCGCCTCATCTATGCAACTCAGCAGCCTCCACGAGTCGGGGCATCGCGGGAAAGCCGGTGATTCAACTCACAACCTCGCCAACACCACAGGGAGCTCAGAGTCCAATGCTATCTATAGCCAAGGGGACGAATCGGACATGTTTACCAGCATAAGGGCGTCTGATGATGGAGGAGGGAGGCGTGCTACTGCACTCAAGGTTGTTGTGGTGAAGCGCGAGGTGAATCTTAGCTTCTCAAACAAGGGTAAGCGATGAAGGGCGGGATAGAGTGCGCAAGGCAGCTACTCTAACAACTGATTACTGGATTTCTACCACGACGACTATCTAGAGCTCTTTCTAGAGTCTATCTGTGCCTGACTGCGGGTGTCTTTTTACATTTTAATCTCTTGTTGTAAATCGTGTCTCTGTTGTACACAGTGTATTATATCAAAACCATGTCTTCGAGGGCACACTTCCCAGACCCCTGGGCTCAGCTAGCCGACTAGCGGCGCACTTCAGTGCGTCATACGCCCAATCAGAAGGTATCAGCAGAGAAAAGACTGCTTCCCCCTGCCGAGAGCGAGGTAATACTTCTACCTCACCAGAACGCAATACCTGTTCGGAGTAATCGGTATCCGTGGTTCCTCCGCTCCGCGCGCATTGTCCTCGACCGTGGGAGTGAGCGAAATCACGATCTCAGGTCCCAGAAAGCAAAGAATCTTGGTGTAAGGCGCGTTATGCTCGGCTGCGTGGCCCTTGCCAACTCGAAGACCATCATGCAGAGTCTCCTCCGAGCGGTCCGGAGCATCGGATCACCCGCGAGCATCGGATCATTCGCTGACGGCTAGAGATCCTTGAACGCTCACTTGGAACTCCTGCTCCGGCGGTCTCGTCGTTGTGCCGCTTTGTGATGCGGGCCTCTTCGTGATGCGGGCCTCTTCGTGATGCGGGCCTCTTCGTGATGCGGGCCTCTTCAATGCCGTTTAAGACTGCACGGGGTGTACGTACCAGTAGTTGTGATAGCCTGCAGGGGTCGGATCTGCTGCAGGGGTATGCCGGCAAATAGCAAGACATTCTATGGGATTTTGACTGGTGTCTTTAGATATGAGGGTTCAAAATATGCTTGCCGAGCAAAGCTTAAGAAACTTAGCGTAAGACTAAGAAAAGTCAGAAGTGTGAGATGAAGTCGAGTTTCGCCGCCCGCTTGGAAGCTAAACGCGGAGCTGAAAAGCTAGCAAAGTATCCCAGTTCGAGCAGCTTCAGCCAAAGCGTCTCACAAGGCGATTTGGGAAACCTCTTATTAGGGTCGATAGATGAGCACAAGGTGAAGTGATGTTTTGGCTGTCCCACTAATTAGAACCGCTGAGTCAAAGCTCGCCATACATAGCGTGCACTTGGATGCTCTAGAGAATTGGATTTCCCCATAGTTACAAGGATGGTAGATTCAGGCAAAGCGAACTAGACTGCTTCGTGGCTAGCGATTTCGCTCACCTCGGAAAGCTGGTACCTGCCCTCTAACCAGCCGGGCGTCACCTTGAGCATTAGCGTGAAAACGACGGGATGCCTGTTAATGAAACGGTTTGTCGGTGGAGACTCATCCCGACTTGGCATCTTTAGTCTGTGCGTGCTCGAGCCATGAGTGCGTCTTGCCAAGGCCCTGAAGGGCAAGGCAACTCTGGGGTAATGGAGTCCCGGGCACGGAAGACGAACCGGGGCCGAGTCGGAGAACGAGCATCTACCTCGTGGATTGAACTGGACCGTCAGCCGTTCCAACACCCCTGCCCCTCCCGTCGGGCTTGATGATTGGTCAACCCAAAGTGAGTGTCCGGTTGAATACCAGGGCAGGTTTGCAGACGCCCTGCCTGAACAAATTGTGTGATTCCAAGCACCGCCATTCGGATATCTTGGGCTGACGTTGGCGCTGGGGGCGGCGAGCGTCCATAATAGAGGCCAGGTTGCGGATCCCCAGCGAAGCTCGATAGTGCCCCTGAAGGTAAGGAATACCATATCAAATTGCCTCCAAACGTGGATATATTCAAGGTACTCTAGTGTGGCAGCCTCATTTCTAGTGATGTTCTACTCCATGCTAATTCCTCTCTAGGCCTAGAGAAGAGACAAAAGACAGATGGCGTCCGGCGAGATCCACTGCACTGGCTAGTTCAGAAGAGTGATGTCTAAAGGAAGCCCAAAGGGAGCTCAAATTAATTATGTAGTAGGGAGTCCCTTGTAATCTCCTGTTCCGGCTCGACTCCCTCTCAATGCTTGACACCGACGTAGCCTCCTGGGAGTTAGTTTTGCCTTATACAATAGCACGTGCAACACAAGGATGTAACAAGTAATTTTACAAGGATTCAAGTCGCACGGGCAGACCCGCAAACTTCTCGAGCTGCTTCAACACCACCACGCTGAGCGAGGCAATCATCCGGGTCGATGTGGCCATGCAGCAGGTTACAGCTGCGACCAACATTGATCCAGCAGAGACAGTAAACGACGATCGAGGCACTCGAGCAGCGAAGGGCGTTCGATCCCTGCGTGGTCGCCGAGGCTTATGCCGCCGGGGAACTGCTGTATCTTCCGGGGAAGAGAAGGAATGTTATCAAAACCCACCAATGTGGGTATCGCCCACACTGTCTCGAGGTTCGGGTCCAGAAAGGTCAAGGTGGCGCAAGGGATGATGGCGGATCCAGGCCCTGGCCATTGACTCGACGACGACTTGATTAGACACCATCAATCAGACCTGCGTATATCGATATCCACCGAAATTCTGGCCCTTATATCGATATCCAGATAAGTGGGAGAAATTATCTGGATATCGATATATCCAGGTAGATATCCATACAGCCACATAGCCACTTTAGCAAGGTTGATATCCAGATAAACCACATATAATTCTTGCAGGCTAGAGGAAAGAACAAGAAAGTACCCTAATCTAGAAAGTCCTCTGCCTCTGTTTCAACGCTAAATTCAACAGCAACGCTCGAAATAACGCCCCTGCCACCGTGAGACCTGGGCACAATGATGCCCTCGCGCATCCAGTTGCCCACACACTCAACCTTCGCCAGGTTTTCGCAGGTCATGCTCTCTCTATCCCATGATAGCGTACGCCGCGCCGATGAGAAGTGAGACTCAACATCAGATGATTCAGGAGGGATTGAGAGGATATCAATTGCCATGCGGGATAACCGCGGATATGCTTTCCTTTGATCTCGATGTAGCCACCACTCGAGGGGAGAGCCAGCTATCCGGGTTGGTGGTGCATCAATAAAGGTTTCGAAGTCATCGGCGTCGTCTAAGATAGGGCCAGTAACAGCAATATCGCTCAACAACTCATCCAGCTCGTTGCGCTGCCTCCCAGATGAAGAGGACACATCTAGAGGCACCCGCAAGGATTCTGAGATTGGCGCGGCATTATATTCATCTAGCCAAATTTGTTGGGAAGCAGCAATAGCAGGCGCGTGCCAGGATTCTTGCCAATTCCGCTCAATGTATTTTCTTCGTTTCGAGGGATCGAGAAGGAGTGCGGCGGCATACACAGGTGTCTGGTCTGATAAGGTGTAGTACTTATTAAGTACAAACCAGCCCATATCGATGCAGTGTACCATATGAGGATCATGGTTTTCCTTTGAACTATAAAGCTCCTAAATAAGACAATTAGTTAACCGATCAATTAGATAAAAGAAAAAACATCGCCACCGACCTTATACTTCTCGTACTGTCGCAATAAAACATCCATTATCGAGAGTGATTGGGAGAGTGTAGATCGCGCCCCTTCGGCCAACAACGCAGCTGAGGCAAACGGCTGTAGGAAACGATGCGTCCGTTCAATAAACTCCCACTCTGAAGCTAGCAGGATATCGTCTTGAAGCTCTCTATCATGGTCAATTAGGAACTGTTTTACACGGGATTGATACCGCAGAAAATTATCCAACAATCGATACCATGAATTCCAGCGTGTGGCATTATCTATCCCTAGTCGGAGCTTTATTTCATCGTCCCATACAGCCGAATGAAGCGTAGATTTACGTATCCAGACTGCGATGTTGTGTACTTTCCGTAGGGGCGCGATATGCTGCCATCCAGTGAAGTTCTCAAGTATACGATTGCCTCTTCGCGAAGCTCTTCTTCTCTGATCGGCCTCATCTGTTCTTGTTGTCTGTCCGGCGTCGTGCAAGGTGTCGTAGAACTGTGCAAATAACTGATTGTTTAAGGTATCATCGGCGGCATTAAGAGCGGCGATTAGTGCCTCTTTTGAAGACGCGAGAAGAAATGCTTGAAGGGATAGGTTAATAATGTGGGCGACGCAGCGGATACGGCGCTTAGAGGGATCAAACGTCAACTAGTAACCAGTTAATCCTAATCCAGAGATAAGGGAAGAGCTATCGTACCCCATAGTCTTCTCGTAACCGCTATGAGAGATAAGACAAGCAGGTATCATTTGAAGTGGCATTATCCCCTACATGGTAACCTACTTTAGAAGCAATGCTGTACTTTGCCAGTATATCGATAATTAGAGATGCCTGGGTTTCACCACTATGGCTATAGCGACATTCTGGCATCGCTAGAAGTGCCCTTCGTGGCTGATAATCCCGATCAACCCATCTCGCAGAGATGGCGAGTATCCCATGGCGATGGGGCGATGTCCAGAGATCAGAGAGGATATAGATCTTTGAGATGGAAGATTCAAGAGTTGCCATGAGCTGAGAAGAATATAACTCATATGTGGCATCAATTAGTCGCATTAGAGCACTTCGGTTGGTCACTAAAAGGTCCTCTATAGCAGGATTAGCTGCTAGCATCATCTCTTGCATCTCATCCCAGGTAATTGCTGAGAAGGCAAGGCGGCGGCGTGTGATTAGGCCGATTATTGCATCTAAATACCGATCGCGGTCGAACATACGGCGGAGAGAGGCATCCGAGTAACGAGAGGGAAAGAAAGCATCAATCCGAGGACATTTGGCTTCCCTTTCATCATCTAGAACATCAGAACTGCCCCCAATGAGCGTGCGATCGAGGGAAGAGATAATATCGGCATGGCACCGCCGGGCGTGATGCCATGCGTTGTCCCGCTTCCGATTCGCCCAGGGCTTATCGGCAGGGCAATGGAGACATCGATACATCACCATACCCCTAGATTTGCGCGTACGTGACCCGCCGGTGGTGTTCTGGGTGTCCTCATCAGGATACGTTGCTTTGAAGAAGAGGAAAAAGTCCAGAGACGTCCCAGTAATGGGCTGGTCCAAAATCGAGGGCGTAGAGGCGGCGGTAGTCTGAGATGATGTCATGGTCGATAAATCACCTGGATAAGCTAATTGCGCTAGAATACCCAGGGCCGTTTGAACGAGTACTGAGATGGTGGTGCTAATGTTGAAATTAAGAGAAGTTGTCAACCTATCACTGATACACGAATGCAGACATTGAACAAAAGATCAGTGTTGATTGAGCTCCTCTTTCTATCTAAGGGAGCGACGAAGCTCGGTCTCTTATACCTATGTTCAATGTGCCGATGTCATAGGCAGCAGCCTGCTGCCTGATACTAGTTGTGGTCGTTCACTCTCATCGTGAACAAGTTCACGATGATCGTGATCCTTGCCTCCAACAGTAAGCGAAAGTCTCCAGAGCTTGACAGAAGTCTTTTCATCATCTAATCAATTGATAAGATCTTTTCAGCCAATCAGAGAGCGGTATTTAGGTGGATATCAATCTGGATATCCATTTAAGAGGCAGAGAGCTATATCGATATCGATATATATCAATATCGATATATCCAGATAGCACAGTTGATATCGATATATCATATCCAAATACGCAGGTCTGCTGGCAAGTCGTCAGGGGCCCCAGGCAGCCACACGCGACGCGTGGCAGCAGGAAATGACCCAGCATATGAGCTGTCCTCTCTGTCTCGTGCCATTTGCAACTCCGCCAATGCCTGGTTCAATGGACTCTGTACGCGTCGCAACCAGGAATTATCTCAGGTCTTAGCTTGTCCGAGTAGAGTATATGCAGGTTCGACCTTATCAGCCTCGCAGCCTTCGATTTGACCTCCTCTACACTGTTTGTGGACTCTTCCCATCACTATGGACTCGTTTGATGAGGACATAGAGGCTGCCTCCTCCACGCCGCCGCCTTCCGAGCGGTCAACCAGTTCAGCCTCAACGAAATATGCACCCATCAGATTTCCAGATTATGAGGCTTGGACGACTGATAAATTCAGGCGGTTCCCCGGTTTCATGATAGGTCACGACCCTTCTCGAGAGCGGACATGGTGGTGGCAGTTTGGATTCAGAATGAAGGACAACAGGTCACGGCCCCACAAGATCGTATGGATCTGCGAGCGATGTTTCCTCCGGAACAGGCCGAAGACTACAGATTATGTCTACATCGCTTCAACTGGTGGAGGCATTGTCCGACATCTGAGAAAGGAGCACAAGGTCATGGTTTGTGCCATCCCTCCGTGTCCCATGTCCATGTCATTCGATAATGCCCGCTAACTTGTCAGCCACCTTCGCAATGTGCAGGCCCCGTTGCCGGAAGTGGAGGTATACAACGGAATCTACTTGATATGCTTCGCGCCGATCCAACGAACCCTCGGGATCAAAGCCTTCTCGGCAATCTGCATATGCTATTCGATCCGAAGATGAATCAACTCCTCCTGCTCGACTGGCTTACATACCATAACCTCCCGTTCAATCTCGTAAACTCTGAGCGCTTCAGACGACTGCTTCTCTACAACAACCCGTCTCTTCAGGAAGGGCAGATACCGAGCGGCAAGACGCTCGTGAATCTGCTAATAAACGAGTACAATCGTGCTCTTGGCCCGCTTCACGAGCTGCTTCAAAGAGCGAGAAGTATGATTCACTTTACCTTTGATGGCTGGACTTCCCGACAAAACACATCATTCCTTGGTATCAACGCCCACTTTATCGACCAAGATTGGAAACAGTGGAGAATACTTTTGGCTTTGCCAGGTCTCAGGAAGCGCCATACCGGAGCAGCGCTTGCAGATGAAGTTGCAGATACAATATGCGCATTTGGTCTTGAAGACAGGTACAAAACCATGGCCAAAAATCTCACCTGCCAAACTGACTATGTTAACTCTTATTCGGCTTCAGGATTGGGTACTACACGCTTGACAACGCTGCGAATAATGATACGGCTATGGAAGCACTTGGCACTGAGTTCGATTTCGACGGGGCTGAGCGTCGCATTCGCTGCGCCCCTCATTTTCTGAATCTGACAGTCAGAGCCATGATGTACGGCAGCAAAAGGGATAATTTCAACGAGCTGCTTGCTCACTGGGGCGATAAGGACTTTATGACTGAAGAAGACAAGCAGCGACAGTTGTCCGAGGCCATCAATGAGCTGGCGATGGACGACGACTTCAGTGAGCCGAGCATGGACGAAGCCTTCGAGCTCGAAACAGTCCCCGAGGAGAGTCAGCAACAGTATCCAGTCCCTGAGATTATTAACGCCGAGGAAGTGGACAAGTACCGCAAGTTTGGGCCGTTTGGCAAGCTACACAATATTGGCGTCGCTTTTCGAACGAGCAGTCAACTTCTCGAGGACTTTTATGAAGCTCAACGGCAAATCGCCCCTACTGAACCTGTTCTTACGTGGGTTCAAAACGTCTGTACTCGCTGGCAATCCGACGAGGCAATGGCGTCGCGCGCTCTGCTGAAACGCGCAGCCTTGAACAGGATGCTTTCCGTGATCGAGGAACGATGGGTTAGCCAAGGCGGCAAAGAAAAAGACAAACCCGCAATATTGAAAGAAACACTTTCCCTTGAGGAATGGAAGGTTGTTGCTGCAGTTCAGAAGATCCTTCAACCATTCAAGGTCGCCTCAAGGCAACTGCAGGGCGAGGGTATTGCTGGCAAACGCTCAACATCAGGGGGGTTCGACGAGTACTTCCAAGTGGTGGAGATGCTCCTTGACTACCTCGAGCTGGCCGTTCAAGGAGTGATAATTGAAGAGAATGACGACCAGATCATGGAAGAGGTTCAACTGTTCGATGATATGGATGCAAAGACCCGGAGGCTTTTGAAGGTTTACATCAAGCTCGGATGGAAGAAACTGAACGACTACTATAGCAAGCTAACCTCTACTGCCTATGTAGCGTCAGTTGTATTCCACCCCTGCAAGAAATGGCGAACTCTAGAACGGCTTTGGAACCAACTCCCATCTCGTCAGACCTCGGAATGGAAGAGGATGTATGAGAGAAGCTTAACGACCATCTGGGAAGAGAAGTACAAGAACAAGGCTCACGATGCAGATTCTAATGACGCTTCAGCAGCTGGGACTACTAGTGCCTTGGACTATATTGAACGTCGACTGGCTTTTAGTCGGTCTTTGACTACTCCTGACTCTCAAGAGCGACAAAGCCAACGACAACAGCAGTCAGCGGTGACGCCACCACAGGACGAGCTTGATCAGTATCTGTCAGAGCCACCGGCCGACAACATCGCATACAAAGCTGACCCAATTGGCTGGTGGAGGGACGTCGGCGTTGTGCGTTTTCCTCGGCTGTCTTATATGGCTGTTGACTTTCTTACTATCGCATCGTCTTCTGCAGAAACGGAGAGAGACTTCAGCAGTTGCGGGAGGATGGTAACACCACTTAGGTCCCGCCTGCGGCGGCATATTGTGGCCATGGCTCAGTGCCTTCGTTCCTGGAGCAAAGCCGGTATTTATCAGCCGACTCTTCCTTTTAGTCTCCTTGAAGGGGATAATTGGAGGCAAGTTCTTCAATTGGTGGGCAGGATCACCGTAGATAGGAACAACGAAGACCAGCATTGATCGATTTGATCGCCGATCGATATCGATCGATCGATTTCAATTAGTGATCGATCGATATCGATCGATTGAAGGCGATGATCGATATAAATCGATCGATCAGGGCTCGGAATCGATCTGTACGATCGATTTCCAACTCTGCAAAGAAGCACGAGAGGCCTGGTATGCTACATTGGATTGGGGAGCTGTCAAGACCAATCAACAATACCGGAAGGCCAAGGGTCTGCCTACACGCTACTCCAAAACAGAGTATAACTGGTGCCTTGACTACAAGCGAATGGGGCCTCGTTGCAAGATAGGAAATAGCTTCAGAGACTGGACTACAGAGGAGAAGATGAGTTATCTTGATTGGGATAGGGCTGAGAACGAGCGGGTTGAACAGAATGTAGGGATAGAGATGGCGAAGCAGCCTTTCTCAGGGCGGCGAGGCATGCGAGATATCTGGGATGCTGCGGAAAGAGATCTCGAATTACAGGAGGAATGGTACGGAGGTGGGAACCCCGCCCCCTCAACTAACATTTACAAGAGTGACAGGAAATTGTGATTTCTATATATCATTAGAAAGAGAAAGAAAATGTAAATCTACGAGAATAGTTATGGTGACCCAATGGCTTGATTCAACAACGTTGTAGCTGAGTTCACATGTAGGGTTGAGCAGGCTTAGTAGTCACTCATACGATAACCGCAGGAATAGCAACACGATATTGCATTTATTGGCCTATTCTGCTGTATCACTGCGTTAGATGCTGTTTCTGTAGATAGAAAAGAGATATCCCTTGCACACACATGATGCCTCTTACATAACGGATGATAGTTGCACCACCGGTGGTGCACGAGTCACGTGAGGATATTTGCACCATCGAGGGTGCATGTATCAAGACCCACTTGTCAAGGGGTCTCATACGTTCACAGCCGGCTGTGAATTTAATATCACGTGACTTACGCACACAGCCGGCTGTGAAAATAAGATTCGTTATGTAGGCCCAAAAAGGGGTAACATACTGCAAATTGGTGCAAATTAGGGCCCCAATTCAACGATCAACAGCTTCTGTGACATCAATTCAACGTGCCGCGCTTTCTTTCAGCTACTATGAACCCAATTGGCGTTCCCACTGCCTTCCCTGATGATGCTATGCCTCCTGAAGGTCAATATAGCTCACGGCAGGAACTGGTCACCGCAATCAATGCTTGGGCAGCGCCTCGAGGCTATGCCTTTTCAGTTACGACCTCTTGGAAGACTCCCAATGGAAGAACTGGGGTTATCTACGGATGTGACCGTTCAGGGATAACGAAGGCCAAGCCAACGAAGAAACGGAAGCGGAAGACTACAACACGTCGTACAGGATGCCTCTTCTCTATCACAGCAAAGGAGAGCCTGTGTGGGACTATTTGGAAGCTCACACATCGTCCCGGACCTGGTTTTCATCAACATAACCACGAGCCAAGCTTCAGTAAACAAGCACATCCAGTACATCGTCATCTATCATCACCAGATAGATCAACAGTCCACAAACTCACCGATGCCGGCATTGAGCCAAAGAAGGTCCAATCCTATCTACGCTTGAACTCAGATACACTTGCTACACAGCAAGATATCTACAATTGCATTGCACAAGGGAAGCGGGAGCTTGCTAAAGGTCAAAGCAACATGCATGCCCTTGCCAATGAGCTTGAGAACGAAGGCTTCTGGAGTCAGATACGCCTTGACGAGAGTAGCAGAGTCACATCAGTGCTTTTTGCACATCCAAACTCATTGAGATACCTCAAGTTATACCCTGAAGTGCTCATATTAGACTGTACGTACAAGGTCAACAAGTACAGCATGCCTCTTCTCGATATAGTTGGTGTTGATGCATGTCAACGATCCTTCTGCATTGCATTTGCCTTTCTCAGTGGCGAGGAAGAAGGGGACTTCATCTGGGTTCTTGAACGGTTACGGTATATATATGAGCATTATGGGGTAACCCTTCCGTCTGAAATACTCACAGATCGCTGCCTTGCTTGTATGAATGCTCTTTCTTCTCCCTCCTGCTTCCCTGAGTCACCTCTGTTGTTATGCCTGTGGCATATCAATAGAGCGATCTTAAGCTATTGCAAGCCCGGATTCACTCGAGATAAAGACGATACCCAAGGGCAGGAAGAGTGGGATACATTCTACAAGTCTTGGCATGAGATCGTAGCCTCAACGACCGAGGACATCTACAAGGAGAGGCTTGAGAAGTTTAAGCAATGCTACAGCTCTAGCCACCTCAACGAGGTTGGCTACATCATGGAGACCTGGCTAGACCTCTACAAGGAGAGGTTTGTGAAGGCCTGGGTTCATCAACACCTTCATTTCCAGCAATTCGTTACGTCACGGGCCGAGGGCATCCATCAACTCGTCAAATCTCACATGAAGACCTCGAAAGTTGACCTTTTTGGGGCCTGGAATATCATCAATCTTGTTCTGTTAAACCAGCTCAACCAGCTCGAGGTTAACCAAGCTCAGCAGCAGGTCAGCACACCAATTGATATATCTGGGCCGTTATATAGTAATATCCGTGGTTGGCTATCACATGAAGCCCTGCGGCAGCTTGATGCTCAACGGCAACGACTCTTGAGAGAGTATCCTGCATGTACAGGAGTCACTGCGAGGACCCTTGGTCTGCCTTGTGCTCATATGCTTCAACCTTTGGTACAGCTCGATGAGCCCCTTCTGCTAGAGCAGATCCACTCACACTGGCTTCTCCATCGCCCAGGAACCCCCCGGCTTATTATTGAGCCTCGCAAGCAATTTGATCGCCTAGCAGCCAGTTCAAAGCTTCCACCAACAAGCACACAGCGTGAGCCTTGTGCATTTGAAGCCATTGATAAAGCAGTACGGCCAAAGGCGCCACCAAAGTGTTCCAAATGTGGCACGCTGGGCCATACATCGAGGTCTAAGGTGTGCCCCTTACGCTACGAATATCTCATAGAGACTCCAACAGGAGCCTCTACAACAACAAATCCAGTACAGACTCCTATTGAAGCCTCTACAACTACGCATACAACAACACATACAACCACTCGCTCTGTAACCCGCTCAGTATCCCCGGCATCTCTGTCAGGAACCTCTATAGTATCTGAGACTATAGCCTACATAACAACGCACACAACAACACACACAAAAACTCGTATAGTATCTCCTCCAGCACCTACACCAGTAGCTGCGGCTCCTACATTACGAGCTGATGACCCGCGTGCTATCTACCAACGGTACAAAGAAGCACGAGAGGCCTGGTATGCTACGGTGCCCCGGGGAGGGTTGAGGACCAATCAACAATACCGGAAGGCTATGGGGTTGCCGGCACGCTATAGCAAAGCAGAGCTCCAGTGGTGTATTGACTACAAGCAAATGGGGAGCCGTTGCAGGGGGGAATCCGGTATGAGAGAGTGGACTAAGGAGGAGAAGATGAGTTATCTTGACTGGGATAAGGATGAGAACGAGCGAGTTGAAGAGAATGTAGGAAAAGAGATGGCAGAGCAGCCTTTCCTGCAGCGGCGAGGAATGCAACACATCTGGGATGCTGCCGAGAGAGATATTATACAGCAGGGGGGAGGGGCCTAGTGGGAACGCCCCCCGCCAACATTTGCAAGGTTGATGGGAAATGTGATTAATATATATCGTTCGAATGAGAAAGAAAATGCAAAATTCCGAGTATAGGTATAGTAATCTAATGGCTTGATTTGATGGAGTTGTGGCCGAGTTCACATGCAGCAGGATGCATTGTATGTTCTTCACGGCCTTGAGCAGACTGGTGTGTTGCAAATAGATCGAATATGACCCATTGAACAGCTATAGATACAGTATATCACTATCCCTCTTCATTTGTATGCATAGAAGCTATTTCTGTAGATTGACGAGGCACATCTCTTACTCACTTACACACGGGTTGGGCTTACATAACGAATCTGTTGGAACATGACCCTGTATAACGAAACCTCTGATAGATTGATATCCGGACCTTAGTCAGAAGGGGGGGTATGATAACCCCTCTCCCGGCCGATCCGGGATGACGAGGACAAGCAATCATCAACATCATCATCACTGTATTGATCCCTATCCATTTGATCGAATTGACCGTAACGGATTCATCAGAATCTTATTTTCACAGCCGGCTGTGTGCGTAAGTCACGTGATATTAAATTCACAGCCGGCTGTGAACGTATGAGACCCCACTTGTCAAACTTCAATCCGTCAAATATTCCAAACCCCAATAACTTGTTCCACAGGATAGCGAAAAATATGGGACTATATTCATTTGGTTGCAATTTTCCTGTTCTATCATCCATCTCACTTTCATTTTGTTTCTAACAACTTTTGTCCTCTGAACTCACCGGGGACCCTAACCCCCAGGGTTCAAATCCATACCACGAAATCCACATATGGATCCATAATGTGGATCCATATCCATTCCATTCCATTCCACGTGGGCTTCAGCATTTCCATATCCACACCACGGAGCCCCTTCCACATGTTCCACATGTGGAAATTGTGGAAAGGTATGGAAATTTTAGCCGGGGATTAAAAATACCTGGATTTCCTTGTGAAATAGCGCATACCCTAAGTACTTTCTATCGCCCACAATAACACAATAACATCGATTTGCCACCCCGTTTTATCCGTACACAAAGTTCAAACAAGTCTGTTCTGGGGGCTTTACTGTTACTCACGTTACTACCCCAAATCGAAATGGCCACCCTCCATCCTACCAAGTCAACCACACCCGTTCCAGAACGTACAGAAGAAGACAATCAACGACTCTTTCAGCTCTACAAAGGCTGGACTTTGACGGAGAGAGACGGCCAAGTGCGTCAATGGGTATATCAGTTCGGCTACGATATCCAGCATGCCCAGAAGCGGGAACGCCGATGGGTGTGTTGCCTTTGCATCAAGCAAAAGCGGCCGAGGCCAAAGAGTTATGCCATCAAAGGGTTGCAGAACGCTGAGGGTCACCTGTACACGGACCACAATGGCATCATGGATCTGACAGGCAAGAGGCAAAAGCCTGCAATGGCATCCGAGAAGGCACATCAGTCCATCGCAACAATCCTCCAGTTGAACCCCAAGGAGCCGAAGGAACAAGATTTGATCAATACGCTGATCAAACGTTTCGACAAAACTGAATTCCAGCAGAAACTTGTCAACTGGATTGTCAATTCTAACCAATCCTTCTCGATCGTCAACGATCAAGATCTTCGAGACATCTTCAACTACCTCAATCCATCTGTCGAGATTACAAAAGCTAACATTACTGACGTGACCGTACGTGCCATCGCAGAACGAGAATTTACCAACAACATGGAAAGAGTGAAGGATGCTTTGCGAAAGAGTCCAGGACAGATCCATATCCAGTACGATGGCTGGAAGTCTGGTAACCGACACGCCTTATACGGCATCACATGTGTGTTTCGGGACTCCAACGATCGGCCACAGAAGTGTGTGCTCGGCCTGCCTGAGCTTACTGAGCGGCACACAGGCGAGAATATCGCCGGGCAGATCATCGAGATCATTCGAGAGTACGAGATCGGCGATAAACTCGGATATTTCACACTGGATAATGCCAGTAACAATAAAACCTCGATGGAGGAGCTTGCATCAGAATTTGGCTTCGACTGGGAGAAGCGATGGGTTCGCTGCATTGGCCACATTGTCAACATAGTAGTGAAACAGATGCTGTATGGCAAGAACCTGGATGCTTTCGAGAAAGAGGTCTTCGAAGGACTTCACACGGCAGCGAAGGAGCATGAAGTCTGGAGGAGGCGAGGCTCCGTTGGAAAATGGCATAACTTTGCTGTTGTAGGTGGCTGAGCCCCCGATTTTATTTGTTATACTCACGAAGTCCTAGGAGGTGAGCAGATCGGACACGTGGACCGATATGCTCAAGAAGGTACAGGCTGTCGAGAGCCAACTCTCTGACGACGCTCAGCTCAAGAAACACCGTCCAGTTAGAGTTGTGGTCGACAATGCTACCCGGTGGCTTTCTCAATTCTCAATGATTGAGCGTGCTCTCGTTTTGAGGCCATTTTATAATTCTTTTGTCCAGAGAGCGTTAAACGAGTGGGAGAAGGTCAGCTTGACGAGAGCTGGCAACATCAAAAAGCGCTCCAAGCAGCCCTTCTTCCTGAAGGAAGAGAATCGCATGACAACTGATGATTGGCATGTGCTCGGGACTCTTTACGACATTTTGCTTGACTTCCAGCTGGTTGTGAAAGGCCTTGAGGGTGATGGACAGGGAAAACACCGGAGAAAGTTCGAGGAAAACGAGATCGAGCCCCCACTGTCTGGTAAGCCTTAGACTTCTCAAAAGCGGCCCGATTCTTATTCCAACAGCTGACTTGTACAGGTACAAGCTGGGATCTTATTCACGCGTACGAATTTCTTCTCGAAACCCTTGAATCCGCGAAAAGAGCAGTCGCCAATTTTCCAGACGGCCACCACCTCGCTGTCAACATCAACCTGGGTTGGCTCAAATTGAACGAATACTACGAGCATTTGAACGATAGTCCCCTGATCTATGGCAAGGTTCGCAATGAGCCAAGCCAACCAAGCTCAAGCTTGCAAGCCAAGCCTAACAAATTAGTGGCCAAGCCAAGCAAGCCTTCCTGTCCCCGGCTTGCGAGGCTCATGAGCTTTTACTGAGGCCTGGTTTTCCCCACATATAGGGTCCTTTGCAGGGGTTGAAGTCTCGTGATACCCCTATTCTAGTGGTTTTCTGGCGTTCCTACTGACCTTGCTGCTTAGTTAGCCACAAATTCCTGCAATTCTTCCAATTTGCCCTCATCTGCCTTCCAACCCGCCAAACTGAACGACCTGCCTACTTCGTCACTTAGCAACAACGCCACCAATTGCTCAGCTTTTCTGAAGAAACCATGTCTGCACCTTCTTCAGCCCTATCCTCACCTACCCCCGAAATTTCGAACGAATCCGGTTCGAGCCACGATGCCTTTTCGATCCTGAGACGTGCTGGTTCCATTGCAGGCTCCCTAGAAGACCAGAGGGCGCGCCTCAACTCGGACGATATCAAGGCAGCCAAATCGATCGAAGACCTCCCTAAGCTACGATTAACCTTCCGGCAAAAGGCTCATGACTATGTTCTGGAGGAATGGCTACAAAGGAAGCGAGGCAGAAGCTCTTGGATCCAAGGGCATGGCACCCAGCTCATCAGAGTGCTTCCAGATGGCCAACAAATTGATGTATTCGTCTGCGGGCACTGTGATTCAGCTGGAATAACTCGCCTCTTCGAAGGAGATGCCACAAGCGCTGCGGGGAGACATCTGAAGAGTCACCACCGTATATTTCCAGATGGGGAGGACTCTGAGGAATCTCCCTCCCCGGCAAAGAGACAGGCGACTCTGGACTTCTCAAAAAGCCGCGCGAAGCCTTCTAAGCCTCCTATCCTTCGTACGGCAGCCGATACCTTCAAGCACCTTCTGCTAGGTTGGATAGTTGACGCAGATATCCCTTTCTACGGCATTGAGCACCCCCCTTTCCGCCAACTGCTTCTGCTTCTCAACAAGGACTTTATTAATCAATGTCTCCCTCAGAGCTCTAATACAATTAAGACTTGGATCATCACGGAGTACGAGATTCGCAAGACAATTCTGAAAAAGGAGATCCAGGCTGCCAGAAGCAAGATCCACATCACCTTCGACCTCTGGACGTCCCCAAACATCCAGGCTTTGCTTTCCATTATAGCACACTTTGTTGACGCGTTTGGGAAGCTCCAGGTACATCTATTATCATTAGAGCGAGTTGATGGCAGCCACGGTGGTGAGAATCTAGCCCGGATCATGCTCCAAATCTTCAAGGACTATGACATCACCAAAAGTCTTGGTTTCTTGACTTCTGATAACGCAGACTCTTGCGATACTGCCGTCAGGGCCATTGTCAAGTCCCTGAAGCCCCAGTTAACAGATCAACAACAAGAACGCTTCAAAAAGCAAGTTCGAATCCGCTGCTTCGGCCACATCCTCAACCTCTCTGCGAAGGCGTTTCTCGAGGGAGAATCTTCCGATATATTCGACGCAGCCTACAACAAGGACAATCTTGACGTGGAAACTGAGATCAGGCTCATCAAGGAATGGAGGAAGTATGGGCCAGTTGGCAAGCTCCATAACACTGTCCATTTCATCCGCCGGTCTCCTCAACGGAGGGACACCTTCCTAGGGATTACTAGTGGCCGTATCAGTTCCGAAATATTGAGAGAGCTGGGGCTTTAGCTAATTGAGAAGGACGTAGTGGGATTGATAGTGATAGCGGACAACGATACGCGGTGGAATTCGATATTCCTCATGATCCTTCGCGCTGTCAAGCTTCGGGACATCCTTTCCACCTTCTGTATGATCAGCAGAGGTGATAAGAAGGCTGATAAACGAATCCCTGAAGAAGATGTCCTCACTAGTGAGGACTGGGCTATCCTCTCTGAAATCCTCGAAATTCTGAAGCCCTATGTGGACTATACCAAACACTTCGAAGGCAGGGAGGCAAGGTTCGCAGAGGTTATTTCCACGACCCACTGCTTGCAAGACCACCTCAAGGAAATGCAATTGCGCTATAGCGAACGGCTTATTGGCGTCCCTTTCCCTATCCCTGAGGTCTCTCTGGAAGAACCTTCCTTTAAACCCACAGATTCAGCTCAGTCTTGTATTGTGGTTGAAGGAGACGAGTTCCAAATGCCCAGACGCTCCCAACGCAATGTTGGGCCGCCTGCCTATCTTCAAGATTACGAAGTGGACTTGCCTTCTCAACGACAAGCCAGTTGGCGTCAAAGCACTCCCGAGGCAACAAGATCCCCTCAGGAGCTTGAACTAACTGATCCAAGCCTGAAGTATATCCAATACTCCCTTGAATACGCCTCTAAGAAGCTCGAAAAGTATAGGCGGTTGATGGAAGAGACTGGGGTCTATTGGGCTGCTATGATATTGCACCCGGAGCACAAAGCTCGTTGGATCGAGATGAACTGCCCAGGCCGCAAAGAGGGAATTCTGGCAGACTTCAGGGCTCTATTTAATGAGCTCTATTCTGAGAAAGCAGTGGCAGGGACTCAGGATCGTCCAGAAAGGAGCCAAGTCAAGAAGACTAAAGCTCCTTGGTTATATAAGCCTAATTATTATCAACAGCTTCAGCCCCGACCAACTAACGAAATAGAGGACTACCTTTCTGATCCCCCGCAACCCTTCGACGAAGACAGCGAAGGAGAGTCTAGCCGTCTGTTTAACTGGTGGATTGAGAGGAAGACAAGGTTTCCGAGGCTCTATCGAATAGCAATAGACTTCTTATCAATTCCAGCCATGTCCTCAGAATGTGAGAGGTGCTTCAGCCTTGCAAAGCTTCAAGTTTCTTCGCAAAGGCACCGCCAACACCACGGAACAATCAGGTGTTGTCAATGCCTAAAGAACTGGGCCAGGCTAGGCGCGTTCGACTGGGGGACCTTGGGGCTTTGTCAACTAGATGACCTACTTCAAATGGGGCAAGATTGAAGAGAAATGGACCTTTCTGGCACTTCTGAGAAGCCTGGGGGCTTGCCAGCCTAAAAGGCTTGCCAAGCCTCGCAAGCCAAGCTTTCCTCAGAATCTCGCAATCAAGCCAAGCCGGTCTTCTAGGGCGGCTTGCTTGGCTCATTGCGAACCCTGCAACGTTTACTGTTGCTACCTTCCAGCACACTGCTCTCACGGCCTTCAGCCATTGGACAATGGAGTATTTAACGCCTCCAAAGCTGCATATCGACGAGAGTTGGAAAAGTTCGCTTCCCTGACTGATTCTGCTCCGATGGATAAGGTCAATTTCATCAGAGCCTACGCCAAGGCTCGTGAAGTGGGAATGACGAAGAAGAATATACTCTCCGGCTGGAGAGTTACTGGCAATTGGCCAATTTCGCGAGCCAAAGCTCTACGGCACCCAGAAATCCAAGAGGATAGGCGGAATGACAGCCCAAAGAGGACTCCGGAGCGGGCGCCGTATTTTGGCTCGGATGATACACCAAAAACCAGCCGCCAGATTCGCGATCTTGGGCTAAACAAAACACCAAAGACACGGAGACGGTATAACGTGATAGCCAAAGGCTTTGAGACTCGACAACAGACGTTAATGGCGCATGCCATGAGAATTGCTGGCATGGAGGAGGAACTGGCACGTCTGAAGAGAGGGAAGAAGAGGAAGGCTATTCCGAATCCTAATAAACGTTTCATGACTCTGAGCGAGGCTCTAGCCTCTGGAGAAGCCAATCCAGAAAAAGGAAGCGAAAAGAAGCATGTTGTGGTGAACCAAAGCTCTTCGGGGGAGTCAGGGCCAGAATCGGAGGCTGCTTCGGTTATTGAAGTCAGAGAAGAAACCATACTACCTCAGCGCACCACACGATCGGGGAGGCTGGTCAAAAGGCCTAAAGGTCAATAGATACATCAATTGTAAATTTACACCAGGCAACCATTTGCAAATAACTTTTATTTTGGTCAAGTTGTGTGTAATTGAAATAGTTGAGTTTTGGTGGTGGTTTTTTTTTTTTGCCTGGCGAAAGGGTGGGGTTGGGTTGGCGAAAGGGTGGTGGTGCATGGTACTTCAAATGGAGGAAGGAAAATAATTCTTAACCCTTTTTCGCCGCTATCACCTACTGGTTTTTTCCCCAGCTGCCGGGTTTTCCAGTAGGGAGGCTTGATATGTGAGATATCTAGCAAGCTAGATTGACTCTCGCACGCCACATACCCCTAGGGAGGTTGGAGCACTTCGTGCTCCCGCGGCGTTAAATATACTACTACTACTACTCATGCGCTAGCCGAGTCTCATCTGGATGCCTTCAAGGATGACTCTGATCGTTGGGATTGCAGCTTCCTTGTAGAGTAGTGGGATAGGGGTTGTTCGCCAGACTGACTGGGAGGATGGCTTCGAGGGCTGGGTTGAGCATTGGACCCGGGGCGTTCTTTGTACACCATGCTCTGCTGATCGGTGATCCCAAAACACTGACCCTGGACAATCCTTGTGGGCCTCGAAGCTAAAGTCTCCTCAGTCTTTGTTTCGAGAGGACTGTCGGTGACGGGTGGCCCGTGTAGTCATTCTTTACTCGGGTTCACTTACCCCAACATCCCGGTATCCCGGTATTCCGACATCCCAACTACTGTCAGAGAAGAAGATGAAGCATATGCCACTGCCTGTGAGGTCGCTATGATGGATTTTGTGAGGGAGAAGCTCCCTGCAGTTTCGATACCTCGTGTACACGCCTATGAAGGCCTAGGCTCGCAGCTTGCTGCTGGTGCCGGAGCTGTATACATGCTTCTGGAGGATCATTTGCCGAAACTTTAGGCAGCCTAGCGTCATTAGGATACTCTGGCTGCATTTTCCGAGGTCACACTGGCTGGAAACGGATGCGGATCTAGTCCATGAGATGGCGCGGCTTGCCTTTGGTTTTAAGGTTACGATGGAGATGGAACAGACCGACAGACATGGCGCGGAGAGCCCACACTGACCGCATCCGTCCCATCCACTTAGTCAATCAGGGCGCGAGTCAACTGCAACAATAGGGCTCGGAGCGCCTCAGAGTCGGCCAACAAAATTGAGGTTTGTGACGAAGGACGAAGATTCAAGAGTTGAATTCGTCTAAAACGCCCGGAGTTACAGGGCGTAAAATAGGAGTCTTATGAGGAGGAGCGTCCACGAAAATCGTCCTCCGGGTTTCCTTGCAGCTATAGGCCGCGTGCAGGAGAAGTGGCCGGAGACAGCTGGCTTCACAGCGGTGGGTGTCATTGGGATGGCAGCAATGACTACAATGTTCTCTATGCTCGTCTCATACCTACAGAACTCGCCCTGCCCCTTCTTCCCACCATACCTCTCTACCTGAATTCCCTCCTTCTGTGCGCCGGACGCAGCAGCATACCGTTGCCTACCCATTACTTAGGGCAGCCGATTCCCCAACCAGTCGTGGTAGAGCAGCAGTCCGCGTCCTTCGTGAGAATCAGTTTCTTTTGGTCCATAGTATTCATGAGATTTTGGCAACTTACGCAGGTAGCAGAGACAGGCTGGCCATTGCGCATAACATTCTCGCAGAAGCTCGCACTCTGCTCGCTGCAGTAGGCCGCGCTTGTGCCCCTAGGCGTGCCTCCCCTGTTCTGGTTCGTGCATGCCTTTTGACCTTTGCCCCAGCAGCAGTTATCGAGGACAGCCTCTCCATCCAACCAGCTATAGATTCGGCACTGGTAAATTAGTACTGGTAATAATATGGCCTGGGTAGGAGACACATACGGACGAGGCGAGTGCGCCTGAGGCGCTGGCGAGGGCGAGAATAGTAATCTTTGCGAGATGCATGTTGATTAAGCTGAGTATTCAGTAAGTTATTGTGTTGAGAAGTGGGAAGTGAGTGAGACGATTGTTGTTGTGTGTGGAAGAATGATCTGACTTGGATCCGGGCAAGCTCCTCTCCCTTATATAGGAAAGAGAGAAGACAGATTGAAATCCATACCAGTGCCCTATCGTCTCTGACCTTTGGTAAAAAGTCGGTCAAGGGAGTAGAATTAACTGTGGAACCGACGGGGAGCACTGTTTCCCCAAGTTGATTCAGGACGTTGGCAAGTCGGGCAACGCCGATCATTCCACTAGTCAGTTGGTTCCACACTTCGCTCCACTCTAGTAACCCCGGTTCCCGCATTGATCAACTGAGCTCCTCCCTGTTACGAGCAGAGCGAAGAGTGGAACTCACTTGTAACCGTGCGTTACTTTCTATGAGGCTCGGCCCAGCACAGGAAATTCGATTCTGCGGAGATAACTGTGCAGCTTGAATAACCCAATGCCAAAAGGTACCGGGAGATGTGACGATATGACAGTCCGTCATACCAAGGCCATTTTCCCCCACCACAGAATACCAGACGGGGAACAGTCGGATCCTTAGGATATGCACTTAATTATGAGCCTCATTGTAATCTCAGGTGGCTGCTTATGCCACTCATGGATACAGGTCATAAGACCGTTCGAGAAAGTCAATTTTATGGACGCAGGGGAAGGAGAAGTCTTGCCTGACGAGAGCAAGATGACAATGGAAGTCTCGTATTCTAATACTAATCTAACTTTGAAGGGAAACTCTAAGTTTACGGATGCTAATACGTAATTAGCTTCCCGCTGGGCAGCACTTCACTCCATTGGTAGAGGTATGGTTAATGAGAGCAGTTTCAAGCATCACATCCGTCTTCATACGGTTCGGGTACCCCCGATAGAATCCGGGGTCGTCTGAAAAGGGCCGAAAGGGACAAAAGGTGTGATGCCTTCGACTCGCGTGTTAGAGTTCAGCAACTCATGTAAGAAGAATGGACTAAGAGTTTGAACAGACACTACTGTGGTTGGGATTGATAGGCTAATTTACTTGCGGTAACGGTAGGTAACAACAACACCAAGTTAGTGCCATGGAATCCCTTGCATCTCTTCATTTCGCTAAACCAGATTTGTGTTTTCATGACTCTGTAGCCTCCAGATAGAAAGGGGGCTAGGTTTGCAGACTACGAAGACTTATCCCAAGAATATGACTTCTAAAAACCTATATAAGGATCCAGGTAATTCGTAGCACACCATACTACCCACCAGACTCTCAGCAAGAGTGTCACCTCCCCTTAGTCACTCATCATTATCATCGCCTATCAGCCACTCATTGCCACCAAGATGCAGCTCTCCCAGATCCTTCTCTTTGGTCTTGCCACCATTGTTCATACTGCCCTTGCAGCACATGTACGGAACACCTTCTTATACCTCATAGGTATTTACTTACGATGAATAGTGTCGAATTGGCGGTGCGTACCGGACCGATTGCTGTTGGGGAGGCAACGACGGTTATAAATCTTGCCAGAGTCAAAACCACAACAGTCAGTTTTGTAAGAGTGACTCTGCAAACTACTGCACCAATATCATACGGGACGGCGAGCCAGTGTCGAAGACTTGCGTAAGTCTTATATTGATGGGCCTAACAAAGTGTACGACTGACCTTTGAAGGATGCTGATTGCTGCAACACCCTCAACGGCTGGGGAACTGGGTGCCCTAAGTAAATTAGTCGGCTCCAAGCAATGGGGAAATATTCTCCTGCTCGGGATTCTGGGAGACGTGGGCAATGGAAATTATTTACTGGGTCATGGGATGTTTCTATATTCTTAGAACTGAAGTCTGAGTGAATAAATTTATACTCCAGATCGTTGAACTCGCAGTTCAAATGAACATCAATCCTTCCTGTGCCGCTCACAAGTAATGGTCCAAGACCCAATGATTAAAAGAATGTGTGTTATATTAAGATTTCCACGCTGCTGCCGTTAAATTTGGGGGTGTGTCGTTTTCCGTGCGAGGCGGGCTGTAGTTGCGAAGTATCAAATCGGAATACAGCTCAGGCACGGCCATTCAAAGTCCCGGACTTCATCCAATCCATTTGTCCCTCAAGGCCCGTCTCGCCTGCGCATAATCAAAATAGTCTCATCGTTACGTTCAGTCCGTGGAGTAAGCCCTGAATCTTCTCTCTTTTCGCGGCGGACTAACAGCGACAAATGATAGTGGAACTATGTGGATGATTAGGATCAGCGCAGAGAACTTGGGAAATTAAAAGCTCTACACAGGGTCCGGGCTTGCGTGGCATAATTACGACTTCGCGTCGTTCGGCAAGTCACAATTGCACCGACATACCGAAAACGAACGTACAAGAGGTTGGTCAGAATCCATGTAAAATCTTTAGGCACCTAGTGTGCTTACGGATTTAGGCTTTGTTAGCACATCACCACCCGGACGACAAATTCTACCCGGGCGTTAGATTAAAGTCAAAACAATATCTTAGTCGTGTTCTATCTAGCTCAGATTAAGCTTCCAGGCTAGAATCATCGAATAGGCTTAACGGAACTTCCTCATAGATTAGGATCGACCGACCCACACGCTAATCACATGGGCTGTGAAGTTCACGGCACTACCTTACCCTGCCGGTTTCTCTGGAAGTCTAGTTTTTAGTTAAACCCGCAAACTCAGAGTTTCGGGCGCTCCGGATGACTAGGATTCACCTTCCAGTTGATGACTCGTGGGTAAGACATGAGATGAGGACCTCAGGCCCCAACTAAACGAGTCATGACGGGCGTCGTTGCATTTGGATCCAAAGCCTCTAAACACAAAGACGTCATTATTTCAAAATCTTCAGGGGTATACGAGCGTAAATCCGCTTCTGGAAGCCTGGAATTATCAAAGTACCAGGCAGCAGAGCTATTCGCCTGGATACCAAAACTTATATAGACCTCATTCATCCCTAAATCTCCTGATCGTTTCCAGATCCAACTCATTACACGATCACTGAACATTAGAGGTTCAGCTCCATCCATCTGCATTCTTTGCTATCAACACCGCCATCTCCTGTCATTTATCATGCAGCTCTCAGTCGCTATTACAACTCTCATTTCCGCTTTTGCTATTCCAGCTGCATATGCCGCGGAGGTATGTCTTTTCCACCGTTCCTACTTCCTTTACTTACGTTGTGTAGTGCAAAATTGGATTCAACAATCCTCGGACAGATTGCTGCTGGGGTCGAGGCCAGAAGTCATGCATGAACCAGAATCACGATGCTCCTTGGTGTGCTAGCCAGTCTGCCAACTTTTGTTACAACGTCATGCGAAATGGGAAGCCTGTCTCCGACACATGCGTAAGTCAAACTTGTTTAATCTTTAATAGGATATTAACAGCTTATACTAGGACGCCGACTGCTGTGATACTAAGACGGGTTGGGGAATTGGCTGCCCTAAGTAGTTGCAAACTGATCAGACATGGAGCTAGCTTCTAGGCAGGCGAGGGGGCCTTCTCGGGCCTTCTCGCTGTCGCCTGGTCGGCGCCGCTGCAAGCCTTCGTCAGGAAAGCCAGGAAGCAGACCACAGCCTAATTTCCGGTGCCCATTATCTCACTCATTTTATCTATTTGCCCTCATCAGCCTAACCTGTATCTAAAGGCTTAGCCATTCGTTATTATTTCCGAAACCTAGTTTCAATAGAACACGTTAGTGTGAGCACTGTTATTCCCCAAGGGCAGAAGGAGCGTGAGAACGGAGAAGTTCGTACGGGCAGCCATCATAATGTGGGGTTTACGTCTAACCAGTGATCTTGTTGGACTGGACTAGCATTGGAGTGGATTTGGATGGACTGGATTTGGCTGGACTGGATTCACAGTTTCAGAAATTTGGACTGGACTGGATCGAGCGGCCTGGAGACTCCTGGAGCGCCAATGGACCATTCCTAATTAGGAAAGAAGGGAGCCCGAACTCCACTTTTTGTTTCAGGCACACAGTTCCGCGTGGTGTTGATTGGCCTCCACGATGCTGAACCCGTCGAGTACCATCAGCAAACCAAGTCAGGAATTCAGCGCGAAGGTGAGACGTCCGTCTGCCTACATAATATGCAGCAGCGCGAACCTGATAACATACCATTTATCATTTGACCAACGAGGTAATTGACGTCCCAGAATGGCCGCACCAACAATCACCCGCTTCTTCTCTCGCTCTTCTAACAGATCTGAGTCAGACAATGTTGTTCTCGCTCCAGAATCGATCAACAAGAGTCACGATCCGGATGCCCTGATCCAGCCAGATGAGTTCAAGCTTCAGGGCGAGCAATATACTCGCTGTTCTGTGCTCGCAAGAGGCCCTAAAT
Source organism: Ilyonectria destructans (assembly GCA_020740775.1). Lineage (NCBI taxonomy): Eukaryota > Fungi > Ascomycota > Sordariomycetes > Hypocreales > Nectriaceae > Ilyonectria > Ilyonectria destructans. The sequence continues at coordinate 62,493 of JAHEWK010000023.1, forward strand.
CAACAAAGAAGCGCACGTCGGTGATCTGGCTATACGGTGAGGATCTACAGGCAAAGAGAGATCGGAAACGAGTGTGGTACTGCTATCTCTGCGAGAAACAGCGTCGTCAACAAGAACTTCCAGCAGTCTCAAATGGAAATTCTACGGCACTTGATCATCTCCACCTGAAACATCATATCGACAAGACTACTGGAGAACTCAAGTCCTTTCGAGGAGACTCGGTGGACCCGAGCCAGCCCTCGATATCCGGTTACCAGGACATGAAATCGAGCATCTTCTCCCACCGCTTAGATCGGTTCAAGGAACTCCTAGTCCGCTGGCTAGTCTGTTGCCATATCGCCTTCTTCCAGATCGAGAATGACTACTTTCGCGACCTCCTCTTTTATCTATTCCCACCCTTAGCCCACCTCCTTCCAAAGGCAGCATCAACCATTCGCCAGTGGGTGATGAATATGTTCGAGGTGAGGAAGGAGAGCTTGCGGCAGGATATGCTCGACAGTCGGAGTTGCATTTCGCTCTCTTTCGATCTGTAGACATCGCCAAACTACCTCGCAGTGCTTGGAGTAGCAGCACATTTCATCGACAAATCTGGGCTGCGTCGAACTGCTGTCTTGGCGCTATGCGAAGTGGAAGGGGAACACTCAGGGGAAAACATCGCCGATGTCCTGTTGCAGGTCATCAAAGATTACAAGATTACGGATCGAGTTGGCTATTTTATGTCGGATAACGCATCGGCCAACGATGTGTGCGTTGACTCTGTACTGCGCGCCGTCTACCCAGGTATGTCAGATAAGCAGCGAAGACGCAGACGCCTCCGGTGCTTCGGGCACATTGTGAATCTCTGCGCGCAGGCTTTCCTTATCGGAAAGGACGCCGAAAAGGTCTGCAAAGATCTAGACCTTGCGTACAGGGAGGGTGATATGAAGCGAACCCGGGAGATCTGGCGGAAGCGCGGCGCCATCGGAAGGCTTCACAATATCATCAAATACATCCGAGCCAGTCCTCAGCGCCGTCAGTTTTTCAGATCAATTGTCTGCGGGGGAGAACTGTCTGAGTTTGATGGCTTAGAGGTGAGTTTGCGCCCTCCGTGAACCCACAGTCAGGACTAATAGTTAGCCTAGCTTATCCAAAGCCAGCAGACACGCTGGAATTCATACTTCACCTCGATCGGTAGAGCTCTTAACGTCAAGGAGCGAATTCAAGTCTTCTGTGACCAGTATGAGGCTGGCCAGAGCCAGAAAAGCCTCACCGAAGACCGCCTGTCTGAGCAGCAGTGGGACGAGCTTGCACACCTACATGATCAGCTGGAGACGTTCTATGACGGAACCCTCTCTACGGAAGGCAGGCTTTCAACACTAGCGGATCACTTTCAGACACTTGACTGGCTGCTAAATGAGATACAGCAGGCCAAGATTAAATTCGAAGAACTCCACAAGGCGGCTGTTCGAAGAAACACCAGTCGAGGAACTGTTGCTGCTGAAGCTGATGACTTCGCATTTCTTGCCGCTTCGGCGGAAGCTTCCTGGCGTAAGGCGGAGGAATACTTCAAGAAAGCGGATGAGGCACCGGCATATTATGCCGCCATTGCGCTGAATCCGACTCTCAAAAACCAGTGGTACATCGAGACTTGGACAGACGAAGAAAAGAAGTCATGGATCCCGAGCGTTACGAAGCTTGTCAGGGGGCTCTGGCTAGAAGAGTATCGGGGAAGACATTCTACAAAGCATGCTTCAGTTTCCGCTTCGTTCTGCCCGACTTTGCCTGCTCCGGTTAGAAAGGAGAAGGCCTTTGTGGCGGTCAAGAGCCATAAACGACTGAAGCTTCATCACGAGGCCCTGGCAACCGACCCTCCCGCCGTCGGCTTGCTCGATCAGTTCCTTGAAACAGATGTTATCCGGCTTGGTGAGGACGAAACCTTTGACCCTATCCGTTATTGGAACGATCGCTACTATACACAGCCGGATCTAGCACGTATGGCTCTGGATGTTCTGGCCGTTCCATCAATGTCAGACGAGTGCGAGCGGCTATTCAGCAGCGCCAAGATACTGCTTTCCGACCGGCGGTCGAGGCTTAAGATAGATATCATCGAAGCCAGCGAGTGCCTCCGAGCCTGGTACGGCCCACCTGCGCGGAATACTTTTGAGGATATCAACATCGGGAGACTAGAAAGGGAGTCTGATCTGCAGGGGACTCGGCAGGCCGGGGAGGGATCTGAAATTAGAATGGGCAATGAGGACCTTCAGACTGTCGATCAAGATGGTTTCCTTGATGAGGACAATACTGCTCGGGAGAGCTTGCGGTAACCGCTGTTATTGGTGTCAAATACACACCGCAACAGCATTGAACAAGGATCGATTCCGCAGTAAATCTCGTGGCGACTCTTTAGCAAATTCGGAATACACCTAATCCATTTCGAGAATTGGATTTGCATTGGCGCTCCTGGAGTCTCCAGCCCTGTGCATTGGACTGGACTGGATCCGACCTCGAAATCCAGTCCAGTCCAATCCAACAAGATCACTGCGCGTAACTGCTTTGTTTCTTCTGCCGCTTGTTCCCTCACCTGCCTGAGCTGTTCAATCAGCTGCTCACGCATCTGTTTCATCTCACGTGCTGTCTGTTCCTGCATGCTTCTGGTTTCCTCGGCTTTTTTCCGGTCGTCAGCCGCCTCGGCCCTGACCGTTCGTATCTCCTGCTGGAGTTGTCGGATCATCTCCAGCTGCTCGCTAATCACCTTTGTCGCTTTCTGCTGGTTCTCCACCAAAGCATCCCAGAGTCTCTCCAGCATCTGTTTCTGCTTGCTCATGAGATGGCTCGACGTTTCCTGGAGCATCGTCTGGAGCGTGGACCACATATAAGTGGCCCATCTCTATTACATCCACCTCGTCGGCCTCAGATTACGTAATAATCCACTACACTTGGACCTGAAAGTGGATGTAATGGAGTGGATTTAGGTGGATTTAGGGTACAGTGGGATATTCCCTGACCCTGTACGGTCCATAGTACTTATTTTTGTATATAATTGGCTATTAAATCGAGGTACCAGGACCCAAGATAGCCAAGGTCGATCACCCCCACAGCTAATCTTATAACATTATACAAGAAACTATCCCTATTGAGTGCGTTTTCAACAGATTTCCTGCTTTGTTTTTGCAAAAACAAATTTTTGTCGATGTCAGCCAACCAGCCAGGCCAACAGCAGCAGCTCGAAGACCGTCTTTTTCGCCATTTCAGAGGCTGGAATTGGTCAGAACGCGCTCGTGATACTAGCTCTTGGCTGTGGGACTTTGGCTATGATATTCAACGTCATGGCTTACGCAAATGGGCTTGGAAGGACTGTATCCTCGGAAATCGTCCCATTATCGCGAGTTTTATCTCTTCAGGTCTCCAGAACGCGGCAAATCATCTATGGCGTGAGCACAAAACACCAGCACCAGAGGGAGAGCAGAAGAGCACAGCACAGCTGAAATCCGAAAGCTTATCGTTGGGCCTGGTTTGATGAAACGTGGGCTCATGAGCCTACCGTAAAAACTCTGTCAACTCGCGCAGCCTAGCTTCTCCATAAAAAGGAGAACCAATACACTAGGCTGTTTGTGACGTTTTCGCGGCTAACAGTGGAAAAATGGAGACGCTAGGATGCGCGAGTTGACAGAGTTTTTACGGTAGTTGGGTTGAAAAGGCAAAAGAGATGGTTGCCGACGTCTGGCTGTCCGATTACGCTCATCTCGAGGTTAGAACCAGCCGCAGCAGAGGCGACGACGAGCCACCGGCAAAAAGACCTCGGTTATCCAGGATGGCCTTGGACTTGCTGACGATCCAGCCGATGTCAGCCGAGTGTGAGAGGTTATTTTCAGCTGCTGGCAAGATGGTCTCGGGGTTGCGTACGAACCTAGATGCTGAGATTATCGCCATTGCCAAGTTTTACGCTCTTGGTACCGTGCTGGCCTTATCAAGGACCTGGATCCATAGCTTAAGTCACACCTTGAAAGTAAGCTGGATGCCGGTTGTGCGACTCTAAGCGACGACGAGCTGGCGCTTGCTGAGTCAAAATGGCTATTGGAGGGCGAGGACAGCGCCAGCGAGGTTGACGATTCATCACAGCAGCAACAAGCTGAAGAGTTAGTGTCAACCTCTGAAAGTGAGGCTGAATAGGCACCGACGAGGTTGTGAATAGCCTCAAAAATCCACTTATAAATCCACTTATAAATCCACGTGTGTACATCCATTCCACTCCGGTCGAATATGTGTTACATCCACTATGTAATTGCCTAAAAAATCGCACATCCACTCTACTTGGTCCAAAGTGGAGTGGATGTAGTGGTTCCGAGCCTTGTGTGTAAGATGTGTATGGTGCTGCTGGTGGTGATGCTGCTGAGGATGAGGGAGTTGCTGAGGTGCGTATGCGTAGGACTGTTGCCCAATGTACTGAGGCGGCAATTGCACCTGTGAGAAACTCGGCAAAGACATGGCCCGCTGCAGCACACTGGCGGGTGGTGGCATGTACTGGTGAGAGCCCTGCATATAAGCCTGCCGTATGCGGTCGCTTCCGGCACTTGGATCGCCCTCTTCGACAGGAGATCGGAAGTTTTGCGACGTGAGTAGTTCAGGGCGAGGGATGACGGGCCTTAGCTCGAGGTGCATGGAGGGCGTGATGAGGACGTTATTCATAACCTCTTCAACTGTGTAGTAGCTGACCAGGTGATGGGGAATACCACGAAGCTGGACGCTAATAGCCTTCTTGATAAGGCCGCCCTCCTTGAACGGATATGAGTCGACGAGGGAACCGATCAGAGCTCGTTCCGAGTCTTTTGCAACAGCCTCAGGGTCCAGGCCACCAGAAAAGGGTATGCCATTGTTGCGTGAGGTGTCGGTTTTTGTGATGCCCTGCTGAAGTTTCTTGCTCTTCTTGAGTGCGCGCTTCTTCTCGCCCGGAGGAAAAGGCTTCTCGAGTTCGCGGTAGATGAGGAAATTGCCCAGGATGCGACTAGGGCTCCAAGAGACACCGTCAGTCCAGCGCTTGACGCCGGAAGCGTGTTCCTTGTAGATGAAGACGTTGCCGCTCTTGATGAGACCCTGGCGCTCGCGATCATGTGGCCGGCGAGGTACGTGGTTGAGCTGGCCAGAAAGAGCAGCCTCAAAGAGAATGAGAGCGTCGATGGTCGAGTTGATATGCCCATGGAAGGTGGCCACCAATGGGCTTGTATTATTCGCCATGGTTGGCGGTAACGATTCTGATTATGGTTTCTTGGTAAACCTTGGGGATGAGATGGGATAAAAGTCAATCTTTCTCTATTGCTTGAAAGCAATGGGAGAAGAGAAGAAGAGGAAGTGGGAGGAAGAGTAAAAGGAAGGGGAGTGGAATTAAGTGGGTTGAAAAAGAGTAGGTGAGGGACGAAGCGGGTAGGTAGCTGTAAGTAAACTTCCAGCTGGGAAGGTACCGAGCGGGAAGCGGGTAGCAAGGTATGATGCAGGTAGCAAGGTAAAATGCTCCGTAAGTCGGTAGATAATGTGACTGTTGGTTGGTTTGCAGCCAAGGGTAGATAGCAACGTGGAGGAGAAGAAAATCCCGAGTGGTGTAGTGGTAGTAGAAGAAGGTTCAACGTGTTGGTGATTGAGTTGTTGAGTATTCTCTTGGGTAAAAACCTTCTTTTGGTGTTTGATAGGTGAGGACTGAGGAGATGAGGTAGGGAGGTGAGTGGTAGTCGAGGTTAAAGTGATTGGAGATTTCAAGACTCCAAGACAAGTCGTCATGAGGCTTTGCTTAGCTCTCAATCTCCTGCTGAGGCTCCTTGAGGGGGGCACTGGGGTGGTGCTTAGCACGCTGCCTCCGATGAGATGAGACTAAAGCTGGAACCTCTTGCTTGGTGAGGTCAGGCCCTGGGCTTGGGAAAACTGGAGGCTTTGGGGTTAGCTTGGGAACTTCTTGGCTTGCGTCTTTATGGGCGGTGCTTGTGCCTTTGGGGGATTTGCTTCTTGGGGGTAAGATGAGAGAAAGGGAGGGGAGTGAGTGAGTGAGAGGTGAAATGACAAGACGAAACCAGAGCTACGGTACAACCATGATTGGGATGTAAAAGTAGCTCTTTTGGGTTTCGCTTGGACATGGCTTGCTTTGGGCTTTTTTTAGTGGGGGGGGGAGGGGGTGCGGGTGGTGGGCTGTAACTGGCGTCTGAGGGCCCTTTGGGCGGACGCGCGCGAGTCCTTACTCTTTCTGGCATCGGGAGATCGGGAAGAAAAAAAGTAACAGGTGAGATGGGGTAACGAGGAAGAATGTGTGTGTGTGTATGTATGAGAGAGCGATGTATGGTGAGTGCCAGTGAATGTGGGTAGTAAAAAAAAAAAAGAGAAGGGAGATAGAGAATAGCACCCGAGAGGAAGACAGAGACGATGATGGAGTCGACAGTAGCTTGGTAAAGGGTGAGAGAAGGTGGAGAGGGGGGGGGGAACCACTGCAGGTAGATGCAACAAATTGATGCAGAATGGAGTCGAACTGGGTAGGTAGGCAAAAGACCTTGGTGAGGTAAGATGAGAATTGATGCGAAGGCGAGGGCAGCTTGACTATATACGCCATTTTCACAAGGGCAAAAAGACACCAAGGATGATGAACATGATCAACTCCGAGCATGACTCTGTACCTTGTTTACAGGGAGCCATTCGGACACCCCGAAATGGAGCCCCTTGGTGGCACTAACACGGCGACTGTGCTAAAGGTGGCCGAGACATGCAATACGAGGTTTGGTAAGATTTGTGGTTAGTCTGATGGGCGATCGCCCCCTCTTGGCATTCAAACCGCCGCGTGAATGACTCGCTAAGAAGACTTGCTTATATTAGCAGAGGCCATAGGCTAACCCAAATGTACCTATACCTCTAGTTGACCGAATGAGCCGGCTGGAATAAGGTACGTGAAACGGCTTAGATAAAATAGAGTTCAGGTTGGTTCACGAGCTGGAATGAAGTCTGTCCTGTGTAGAACAACAGTACAGACGTAATCTTTCTAGCAACCTCTGGGATGGCGTCTAAGATAGATTAGGCTTAGTTTATCATGTTAGTTGACATGCTTCGCCATCCGTCATATCCCGACTAGACTTAGACACAACGCGTAGGTTTTCGGACTTTAAAATTCAACTAGAGATAGAATCGATAATTATGAACTACATATCAAATTTCTAAATTAGTATCTTATTCAGTTGTGGTACTGTACTGTGTTGAAATCAGCAACTTTTCGTCTGTTTCGCGCTGGCGCCGCTTAGTTATCTGGATGGATTTCCTTGACAAAAACTAAACCTAGTTCGATTTTCCTCGACAAACTAAACCATTTTGGGGCTAGCATCAAACACTTTGCTTTGTTCTGTCAGGACCTTCCTGTCCATATTTGGATGACGGGAAATATGTAATTTAATTATCAGCCCCTTCCTTTTCAAATTATCTTATCCATTGTAGACGTGTCTCATTGACTCTAAAATCTCTTCTGAAAGACGGGCCAGATAAGATCTTTATCTTTCTAGACCAGAGGGAATCACAGCGCGAACATCGAGGATCCCTTTTACAATGACTTCTGATCTAGATGAACGCCCCCAAAAACGAGGGCGGCCAGCTAAGTATCCCTCCGACGAGAAGAGAAGAGAAGAATATGCCAGGAGACGACGAAATCAGAGGCAGGCAGCAAAAGCATCCAATCGAGATCATAAGTTTGTTCAGAACTACCATGCACAACCACTCTTTCGCCACGCAAAAAAAAAAAAAGCACCACCAAAAATCAACAACTTTACTTACACAGAACTTGACCAAAATGATAGATATGCGCAAAATTTTTCGTCTTATAAATAATAATTGAATCTCTCTATTGAATCCTGGGTCTTTTGATAAGCCGCCCTGATCGCGTGGTTGGTTGATGGGGTATGGTTTCCTCTCTGACCTCAATGACTGAAGCAGCCTCCGATTCTGACTCCTGCTCGCCTGAACGGCCACATTCCACCACAACAGGCATAATTTGAGTCTCCTCTTCGGCTATGGCCTCTCCACCAGCTAGAGTCTCACCAAGAGTCATAAAACGTTTGTTAAGATTCGGCACCGCCTTCCTCTTCTTCCCTCTCTTCAGGCGAGCCAATTCCTCCTCTAGGCTAGCAATCCTCACAGTATGCGCCGCTACCGTCTGCTGTTGAGCCTCAAAGCCCTTGGCTAATACGTTGTACCGTCTTCGTGTCTTTGGTGTTTTGTTCAGCCCAAGATCACGAATTTGACGGCTCGTCTGTGGTGTATCGTCCGAGTCAAAATACGGCCTGGGTTCGGGAGTCGCTCTTGGGCTGCCATTTGGCCTATCTTCTTGGATTTCTGGGTGCCGCAGCGCTTTGGCACGTGAGATCGGCCAATTTCCAGTAACCCTCCAGCCAGAGAGTATGTTCTTCCCAGTCATTCCAACTCGACGAGCCTTGGCGTAGGCCCTGATGAAATTGACCTTGTCCATTGGAGTGGAATCAGTCAACGAAGCGAACTTTTCCAACTCTCGTCGATATGCTGCTTTGGAGGCATTGAATACTCCATTGTCCAACGGCTGGAGCCCATGAGAGCAGTGTGCTGGCAGATAGCAACAATAAACGTTGTTCAAAAAGCACGTGGCCATCCATTCATCCTTCCGTCGCTCAGTAGTGATCTTGAGCTGAAGGAAACGAAGAACATACCGTTGCATGACTCCCGTGACCATCTAAAATGATCAGTCTCGCGTCAGAGTCGTCGGCAGGCATGGTCTGGGGCAGATAGACTCTTTCAAGCCATTCAACGCCAATGTGGTCGTCAGTCCACCCGTTAGGCGAAGTTATGTAATACCAGTCTGCTATCTGCTTGAATTCCTCAAGAAACCACTGTTTCTGGAGTTCTTTCCCCTTGAAGATTATACCAGGGATTAAGGCGCGGCCGTCAGCAGTGACAGCTTCGATAAATGAAGTCCAATTTCGAGTCTGTGGTCCCTTGAGAAATGCCTTCCGCTTTGGGTCCGCGCTTCCAACAACCAGGCTATCTAAGCCTAAATAAAAAGGATTAGTCAGTCAAATTTCAAGCACTGACAAGGTATACAGATAGATGCTTGCCGAAACCAGTCATAATACCCCTTTCGTCAACGTTGACGGTGTTTTCAGGCTTGATCCAGCCATACTGGCCCTCCCTGATATCAAAGTACCAATGAACTGCCTTAGGCGTGAAAGAGTCGAACCTTTTGGCTTCTTGACGTCTACCCATCTTGGTCTTCAGGTCTGTGCGGCGCTTGATAAATCTGGTCACCCAATTGCGTCCTAACTCGGGATGTTCGCCCTGTTGTCTCAACAAGCCCATGACGCAAGCGCGGATCTGATTGTGGGACGGAGCATAGCCCAAGGATTCCTGACGGAGTATCCAGAAAGCCAACCTGTCCTCTTGATTCTTGGACAAACGTCGGCGAGGGTGAATCTGCTCTTTCACGGCTCCTCGGCCGTTAAGTCTGTCGATTAGAGTCCTTCGGGGCACTCCTCGTCCTTGAGCCGCTTGAGACGGTGAAAAGCCATTATAAGTAATATCCAATATAGCCTCAGCCATGTCGTCCTCTGTATATTCCCATCGAAGCCGCGAGATAGGCATTTTTTTGTCACTGTCAAAGACAAAGACCAAAAAACACGAGAAAGTGCGGTGAGGAGCTTGGTGACAGAACAGACAATATTTCAATAGCACGGCCTGCATATATCGCGTACCCCGCACAGCCTTACAGAGTCAAAACAATTACCTCCAATCATTTCTATAATCAATAGAGGTAATTTCTTTTAGGTAGCTATTTATTTTGGCCAACTTTCGTGTAAGTGAAGTTGACGAGTTTTGGTGGTGCTTTTTTTTTTTTGCGTGGCGAAAGAGTGGGGTTGGCGAAACAGTGGTTGTGCATGGTATATGATAGGGACGGCACCGTCGCCCTCAGCTATGCCGTATCCCATAGAATCCTGTCTAGCTACCGGAGCTAGAGAGGAATCCGCCTCTTCTACCATTGCCGTCGACCCAAACCCCATTTTCGACAATGATGACATGCCGCATGCCCAGGATGACATGCTAGAGAAGGCTAAGGCAGACGTGGACCTGAGGGGAGCAAAGCGGCAGGGAGAGGCCTCTGCGCAACGTGACGAACGGCATACCCATTTCTATAGCCAGGGCCTTCCCTCCGTCTTGCCTCCACTCCCCTATCAACTCGCCAGTGGAAATCCTTTGGGGTCTGGGCCGTCGCGAACAAGATGGGATGGGCCGAACTAGTGACCAAGGGAAACCAGATGTTGCTACGAAGAGCACAGATGGACGGCAGATTCAGGAGGCACCACATTAGAGAATCACCTGACCCGCTGGACCCCGTCGAACTGGAGAATCTCGGGAGGTGGTCAGGGGAGGGTCCGTACGTCAAGGAGAAGGACCCTGAGAACGTCCAGCTTCCGTTCCGAGAGCTTGACACCGAAGACTTGCCCTTTGGCCATGGCTTCGACCAGTACGGGCTCATGATCCGGCGCCAATCCAAGCCCTTAGGCGAAGCCATCTCGGCAGATTCGAGTTTCGACATGGCGATCGAGAAGATCCTTGATGCTGTCCTTGTACAGGACGTGCCCGAGGGGCCATCTGCCGCCGCTAATGTAGAGGACGAGGACGCCAGCTCTACAGAGCCGCCTGCCGATAACGCTTATGTCTCTTCTCCTCGTCATTCCCAGTTATTAACGCTTTTAAGCTCTCCGCCGGATTTTCCTCTTACCGCATTTCCCTTTGCTATCGAAGTCCCGTCTGAGAACGCCGCACAGGAACTAGTCAACAACATCCCTTCCGGTAGCGACGCCGGCAATCGTCAGCTCTCTAGAGATGATTCCAGACCAACTCTTCGCACACGGCCAACGTCAAGCGCTGACGAATCGGCCAGCAAAATAGCCACAGAGTGCGCCAAAGATGCCGGCCGCCAATCTACATGGCTCCGCCGGCAGAAAAACAGGCCAGAGTACCACGAGACGCCGACGAGAAGCTCTAAACCATCACGTCATCGACCTGGGCCGCCCAACGCTGAGGACTTACATGAGGAACAATGCTGTCCGTCCAAGATACCGGTTACATTCTTGACGTTTCTGGACAAGTGGGACGGCCATGCAGCTGGGCAGATGCTGTTTATGTCCCCTAGTGTTTCCTATCAGGACATGTGTCATGCGCACCTCAAGAAGTTCGCAGAGGCAGTGACCAAAGCGGAGCTTCTCCGTTCATCTCTGAAGGCCGAGAAGGATCTCAAGGTAGCCAGCTCTAATAGAAGCGAGAATCCCCGACGGCGGCGTGCTTCGCTCCCCGACCTCATCGATAATACGGATCTGAAAAGGCTCCGTTCCAATAGACCAGAGGTATCCGTTCAAGGTCCACTGCCAACCATGCTGAGACACTACGGCCGCCCGACACACGATCTAATATTTGATGAAAGCTATCGCCAGCGAGTGCTTCGGGAACTAAAATCGACAGAACATGAGGCGAGCTCTCGACGTAGGCGAACAGACGATTTGATTTCCCAAATCTTAGAAAAAAGTAGGCCGCCCACTAGCCACGAAGCGTACTTCTTGGGTGGAGAGGAAGCAGCCCAAAATGTCGAGCTTGGATTAGTTTGCGCGCCTATCTTCACGCAAGGCCAGCAGCGCTTTCAATAGAGGGGAAAGCACCGCCCAATTTCGCAGCTCTTCCATCACATAGAAGATCTTGGTCTTGATCGAACCGTATCTATTCAGGTGCCCTCTCGCAGTTCGCTTAAGGAGTCCTTCGAGACCAAAACAATTCTCGAAGTCCGAAACCGGTTCCTTAGCCAGCGGCCTACAAACGACCCCTGGAACCTTCTTAATCTTCAGAGCCCATTGTGTTCGACCCTGCCATCTTTCTTGGAAGGAGAGAACTGCCAACTTCTTCTCCGAGTACGCGATGCCGTTCTGATGGGCAGTAGTGCTCAAAGGATAGCGGCGTCTGGGGAAGATTGGAACACATGGCGCAACGTTACAGAATGGACTCTCCTATCCGAAGGAGGGCATCACACGGAGCCGCATATGGACAGCGATGGCTACTCGACCTGGATTACGGCTCAGGAAGGGGATATTGGCTTCGGGTGGATGTCACACCCAAGTCAACAGGAAGAAGACGCATGGATATCTGATCCGCGTAGCTGCACCGGAGGTGAATGGAGATACGCAATCCTCTCACCAGGGCAGATGGTATTTTTCCCCTCTGGCACGATCCACTTTATTTTCAGGACACGGGGAGTACAGACCCTCGCGCTAGGCGGCCACATCCGTCAATGGTCAAGCATTGAGCGATGTCTCAAAGTTATCGTGGCACAAATCAAGAATCCGGAAGTTACTAATAAGGACATGGCGTCGAGTGCGCCAAAGCTTCTTCACGTCGTCAAGGGGCTTGTCGCAAACAGGGCGCGGGCCGGTAGGGCGCCATCTAGGCGCACAGGTCCGTACAGTCACAGGCCCGTACATTTAGTCAGCAACACCCACTGTAATATTTCTGCTTCACCACTGACCGCCTGTAACCCCTCCCTACCTACCTGCTGAAAAAAAAAACCTACCTACCTGTAGCCCCTCCATCACAACTATCAAGGGCTGCTTTTGTATTTAAATGGGCAACATTTTGCACCTCTTCTGTGGCCTTTTATATGATACTTGCTACATGTAGGTGATCTCTTTGCCTCGAAAGGCTCGTCTTGAGGCGTGTCTTGAGACTCGCCTTGACTGGATTTATGATATAGCTCGTGATTGTGTTGAGAAAATCGGGCTTCAGTCCGGTGTTTAAGAAGCCAATCTTCGCTCCATTCTTCCTTTGCTAGTATTGAAAATTGGCAGCCCGAACGGAACTGATTGCATGAGTATGTAACTGTAGGTCGACTAGACTTGCCAATAGTCGACCTTCGTGTGATAAATGTAAAACCTCTAGTTGCCGCCCATATACTAATATCTATAAATAAATCTTCTTGCGATACGTACCACCGCTGAGGAGAAAGACTATCATGAGGGAAAGAAGCTGGATTGGAATCCATTTTGTAGTGATGATAGTTGAGATGGCAGGGTTACAGTAGTAGTAGTGCGGGTTACAGGCGGTCAGTGGTGAAGCAGAAATATTACAGTGGGTGTTGCTGACTAAATGTACGGGCCTGTGACTGTACGGACCTGTGCGCCTAGATGGCGCCGGGCCGGTAGGGCGAGAGAGATGGGCGGTCAAGATGCGATTAACAGCCTGTCCACCTTATTCAAGGTAAGTGATTTATTTTCTCAGAGGTTAGGGCTATGATCACTAATGATCACCAGGAATTCGATCAAATTGTTGCGCAACGACTGCGTGCAGCTAAATGAGCTCGTTGTGATCTGACACCAAGAAGTTCACCGGGATGGTTTGAGCAAATCCGAGGGTGTCTGTGCCTGCGAAAAATCAGACACTGACTTCGCTGCCTGGCCCCGGTCTCGCTAACCGCCGAAGCGTTGCGTTCAATTGTACTCCGTAAGCACTAGTCGATTTCGAAATCATGGACTACACCATGCTTACGCCGTCCCCAAGAGGCCATTCCCGCTGCCAACTCTTCAGCAAACGCCTTGTCGTAGCGCAACCCGCTCTGATAATGCGCCAATCTCCCCGTGCGCCAAGTCAACCACTCCTCAGCAAGGATCCCCTCCGGTGCATTGAGTAGGCCGCAGGAAATGTTTAAGATCTTGTCCCCGTTCGAGAGCTGTCTCGTGCCGTCGGCGCCGAAGAAGCCCCCGACCGTCGCGCCACAGATGCCACAGAAGAATCGCAGCGTGCTTTCCGAGGATGCGTATGTCTTGCTCGTCCCGACGCGGAGGTCGTCCGGAAACGCGGGCGAGAGGCACATCTTGGGGACGAAGGTCCAGGGGATGGCGTGGGCGCCGGTCTGGAGACGGCAGTCGTCGCAGACGTCCATGGTTGCCAGCCACTTGCTAGGGTCGGACGGCGAGATCCAAGGCTTATACTCGGGGTTTGCGCGCATCTCGAGGGTTGGCCGGGAGATAGTGAACGAGACACCGCTGCAATGGCATTGAACCAGGAGCTCAGACTCCTTGGAGGCTTCTCTATGGCATGAAGGTTCAGGGTGAGCTGATGCCGCCCTCGTCTTCCTTTCATCATGGTGGCTCTGAGCTTCCACATCCCTAGAGAACCATTCAAGAAGGCCAGGTTCGGGGTTGACGTGTTTAAAGTGGCACCAAACGGGAGATTGGTCGTCCCGATTCGCCTCAAAGATGGACGTGGAGATGACCCAAGTCACTCCATCGTCCCACAAGTCGCCGATATGGCAGCCGCAAGTGCTACAGAAGTGGCGATCGCTCATTGCGGATGGATGGTGGTATCTCGTGAGCTCGTCGAGGCCGGAGGGTGCGATCCATTGTGGCGCGACGCCGTCAGGGAGGAGGGCGTGGAAGGCAGAGAAAGCGCCATGGACGTAGCGGCATATGCTGCAGTGGCAGAGGTAGGATTTCAGCGGCAGAGCCGACTTGGGGATGGTGATGGTGAAGTGAACACTTTTGCAGTAGCACTGCCCTGTGAGTGTTTTCGTGTTACGGCTGTCGCTGATCTCTGGAATCTCCGGATCAGTCATGGTGTCTTTAAGATGGAATTACAATGCATCAAGATAGCGTGGAAGGCATGGCCAGAACGATGGGGCTATAGGGATAATGAACTGAAGTATTTAACTCTTTGCTCCGTCGTACTTCGTATTTCGGCATCTGTAGGGCGTGCGGAAGAAGGTGTCAACAGTGGTGGAGCCGAACGCATTGAACGGGTGGGGCGAAAGAGCACCAAGGCGCTAGCTGATAATTATGTGTGGTGAGACGCGCACGAACCAGAGTCACACACGTGTAGTGAAGTTTGGAGGAAGTAATCAAGGAGGCATGACTCCCACCAGTCTATTCCCCCAGCAGCGTCAGTCTGAAGAGCCACGACAACAACTACCCTCCCCGATCGTCCACTCTCGTCCACACATACACACCCACATGGCCGCGTAGCGTTGACTGTTCAAGAACATCGTCAATTTAAATTCTAGGACGTCGATTCATTCTACGTTAGGAAGGGAGTCATCTGCACAGAGCTTCTACGCATGGATAGCGGGGTTCGGCTGACAGCCCAGGCGCTCCGGTATTAATCCGGAGCACCCCACTTCGCAAAATGCCTAAATATCTGGCCAATTGGCAACGGTTAACGGGCAGGCTCAACGAGAGAATCGAGCCGTGTTTCGCCTTTCAATGACCCAGACAGTCGCCGTCGATGTCAACAGAACCAATCGTGCCAGACAACGGTGCGGCAGTAGCGGCATCACCCCGCCAGGGAGTCATGGACGTCAACCGAGGCAAAAGGCTCTGGAGCTGTCGGCACTCATAGCCGGCGACATGGTCAAGATTGTTTGGCCAGCTTTTCTCGCAACCAGCCTCGAGTCACTGGCAGAGAAGGAAGATGGCCCGTCGGATCTCATCCATCACGGGTATGTGCTTACACGTGCCGACGTCCAAGGCGCCGCGGAGAGCTATGCGAAGAGCCACACGGGAGAGCGAAGCCACAGCACAGAACAAGAGACGAGACTCGGCTGTTTTTTTTTTATCCCATGAGCATCCAATGGATCAGACGCTAAGTGACACGCCGCAGCCGGCGGCCGGGCATGGCAGCAAACATGTCACGATAGTCGGCGACAGAAGACTCATATGGTGATATGGGGGTTAGGGATGACGGGTGAGTTCCGAAAACAAAAGTTGTTCGGAACAGAGCAAAAATGATATGGACAATAGAGCAAGAAAAATGCAATCGAATGAACCTAGTCCCATATTTTTCCCTGTCCTGTGGAATAAGTTATCGTGGTTTGGAATATTTAATGGATTGAAGTTTGACAAGTTGGTCGCTGACATAAGAAAAGTCTTGGCCCAGACAAATTCCAAATAGGAAAGGCGTTGACCCACTGAAAAGTCTTGGCTCACATTTAATTCAAAAGGGTATAGCGTGGGACCCACCCAAAAGTCTTGGCTCACATTTAATTCAATCGGGTTTAGCGCGGCGGCTACCCTAGACTAGGGCGTCGAGCGTAGAGTTTAAGGACCGGGATAAAGTGCACTTGGTGGGATGTTTCATCAGATGGATGGCTGAGGAGGAGAGAGGAGGAAAAAAAAAGCAAAGTTTCATTGTTATTGTTATGGAAGCCGCAACGGTCTTTGGTAAAGGGGGAAGTCATGCTGCTGTCTCGCGTCGCCGTCCGGGCACAAGCTGAAGCATTGCAGTGCAAGTTGTTGTGGAAGACAATGTCTCAGCCAGCGCCGAAACGTCGACTCCGTACTACGGACGGCTATATCTAGCACTGGGTCAAAACGAGTTTCTGGATAGATCCACGGCGGCCGTGGGCACGGACTACTACTGGCTAGATGCAAACCGCTAGTCCAAATTAAGCAATAGCCAATACAATCGCTTTAAAATTTAGGAATTGTGGATCCCCTACCTCATCCCAGCTTTTCCAGCCCTTCCTTTAACGCTCTTTTTCCCTCCAACCAATTCAACCGACCAGGTAGGTTCTACCCCGATCACTGCATTTCCACCCCGCGCCCACACAATACCCTCTTGCTGCATACGCCACCGATCGGGAGCGATCAGGTCAACACGCAGCGTCTTTTTCGCGTTCAGAACCGTCCAGAAGTGGGCTATCGCGATCGCTTCCGTGCAGGCGCTCAATTGCGACGGTTAACTGGCCTACTCCCTTGCCTGGCAGTCACGTGCCTGAGCGCCTGCCAGGCCTTTATTCTGGTTCTCGCCTTTCTGGCCTTTTTCAGCAGTTTCCGCAGTTACCCAATAACCGGTTTTTGCCCCACCTTCCACGCGAAATCCACATCTCATACGGCCCCATACGGCTCCTTCCGGCCTCCACCTCAACTTCATTTACATTTTACCTATATCCCCCCCCCCCCCCCGGTTCTGCTCCGTACATATACTAACACTCGCGTACAGCTCCGGTTTGTCGATAGCCATTTTTCATACAATTTTCCGTACGCCTCCGCTCCCGAACACCCGCGAACGACAATGCCTCGCGGATCTCGCTCCGGTAAGGGCAGAAAGGGTGGAAAGGGCACATCCGGAACCACTCCGGCCCCGAACGGAGGCGGCTCGGCCTCGAACGACAGCGGACGCGCCTGCTCGGAGCTGCCCGACTTCCAGCCCTGGGTTCCCCCCAACCATCCTAGCTGGACGCCCCCGGACACTCGCATTTACAGCCATCAGCTCCCGAACGTAGAGCTAGAGGATGACCAGCCGGACGAGACTGTTAGCAAGTATTTAACTGCCTGGGTCCTTAAGCGTACGCTCCCATTCTTGCCCAGTTTTTACCCGCTCACGCCAGTTCTAACCCATCCGCCAGATATCTCTAAGAATGTTTCCGCCGCCGTTCGTACACTCGCCCAGAACTACTTTAAGGTTTATCTTTCGCTTCCACCCGTAGCTATACGGCATTATATAATAACGTACACTTACGTTCACATTAGATCAAGCGCATCATAGGCGTCCGTACTAGGGATGCGTTTTTGACGTCATAAACCCCAAGTTACCAATTGACGTCATAAACCCCAACTGACGGGTAATTTACCGTCATAAACCTCCTTCCTAACTGGGTTTAGTGAGTATCTCAAAAGGGGTTGGAGCGGGGGAAGACCATGAGTTGTTGCGACCCCTGAGGAGGCTTCATCACCCCCCGATGCTTTGCTGTTGAGATTTCTTCACCGACAACAACTATTTATGGTCATTACTGAGTCAATATGACCAATCAGGGAGGCCGTCCTAAACTTCATGGCATTGACGAATATTTCCGTAGTCACCAAATAGTGCTTGGAAGCACGTGATAAATGACGGTCATAAACCTCGGGTTTATGACAGTCATTTACCTAGGGGTTTTGGTAATTTACCTCCTGGTAATTTACCTCGATGCATCCCTAGTCCGTACCCGTCCGGGCGCAGACGGAACAGCTTACTACAACACTCTCAACCTAAAGCGGGGTGCCAATTGTGACGCAGCCTTCCACCATCTGTACGGCAACTTACAGTCCGGAACGGACGCATGCGGCCCGTGCCAGAGGGGTTTGGGCCCGTTCGACAGCTGCATTCAGATCAACGGTGCCTGCGCGAACTGTCGCTACAACTCCACAGCTAAGCGCTGCACTCTCTACGGTACGTACGCCCCCGTTTGCCCCCATTCTTCCCCATTCTAGCCAGTTCGCTCCCATTCTGATATATTTTTTTAGTCAAGGACGGAGATACTAAGCCTAGGGGTAAGAAGTGCGGCCGTAAGCATAAGGCCCTTAACGATAACGATGACATTCTTAACGCTATCCGTTCCGTCCCCCTCAAGCACCTCTGTATACTTACAGATATCTTTAATAAGGTCGCCGACGATATTGAGGACGAGACTGGTATGTACATCCCCGTCCATCCCTATACGGGAGCGTGCAGGCCCGTACAGCTTTAAATGGAGGGCTAACTTTTTCCAGATGAGTTTGATTCTAATTAAGTTATTTTTGTTGGCGTTCAGGACAGTATACCCCGCAACCGGCCCCATCTGGCTTCGTATAGTCAGTCGGCATTACGTTTTTGGAAAGGGTTTTTAATATACTGTTTTTATCTGTACACTTTTTTTCTTTTTTTTTGGGGGGGGGGATGGACGAACAGGCCTATTTGGAAATATGAGCTCCTCCTGTTCATTTATGACCGTTTTGGTCTTTTAGTATTTCAGATAGTCTGGCTCCATATGGGGGGTTTCGCCCCCATACGGCCCAGAAATAGACCTTATACTCTTTATTTTTCCTTCCCCTACGCATATAATTCTATCTTGACATTTTATTATTTATTCATTAAAATATCTTCTATACGCCCCCGAACGTCCCCAAACACGCCGATCTAATACTACAACAGAGGATCGATCTCAAGCCCTACTGGAAACAAATCCATGGGAAATAGCAACTACACTGGACGAACGCAGCCTTATACAAATAGCTCCAGACGGATTTAAATGTTCCTATTTCCAATACTACCTTAAAGCGCTTTCTTCGAATCTGGGGCTTCCAACGTGAGGGTCGTACGGAAGTAACTGACGCCCTCCGGGACCGTTTACGCTTCCACTTCTTCGAACACTACCTTACAGACAAACGGTTGCTCCAAGTGCTACAATCTGAGGGGTTTTCTATTACCCAAAAAGGCCTCGTACGGCTACGCCAAGAGATGGACCTCCGAAAGCGGCATACTCAAGAGGAAAACATTACCCTGCGAGAACAAGCCATCGGTCGTATCGCCCAAGCGGTTGATCCAACGCGCCGTTTGGCAGGTTACGGGCGCGAATACCTCCGAACGGAGCTGCGCCAGCAAGGATTCTCTACAAGCTGAGATGTCCTTTATTCTGCCTATAAAGAAGTCCACCAAAGGAGCTTCCGAGACCGGCTGGACGAGTTCAGACGGCACCGTACGGGCTGGACCTGCCCTGGGCCTAACTTTATCTGGTCTATCGATGCGTACGATAAATTAAAGCCGTACGGCTTTGAGATCTACGCTGGGATTGACGCCTACTCGAGATATATCCCTTGGTTTTTCGTTGGCTTTAGTACGCACACATCTATCGGCGTTAGCCTCCAATATCTCTCGATCATTCGCGAATGTAGCTTTACGCCGCAGATTATACGGGCTGATCGTGGGAAGGAAACTCCAGTTGTTGCTGGCCTCCATTGGTATCACTCAAGTCACACTGGGCGCAAACGGATACAACCGCTCACGGGCGAGGCCGTACCGATCAAGTTCAAGGACTGTTTTGTATACGGCAAGAGCATCCACAACGTCAAGATCGAGAGCTGGTGGAATCGTCTTTGTAAAGGCCGTTTGCAGTTCTGGCGGGTAAGATACTATTATACGCCCCCGAGTACCCCTAAACGCCTCCGTACTGATATATTTAGACGGTCTTTGGAACCCTACATATAATAGGGCTTTTTAAACCCAGTTATATCTACGATCAGATTACCCTTCTCTATATATATATGGAACCCTTAGATACGGACCTACGCGGTTTCGTACGGGTATGGAATAACCATTACATCCGTAAACAGCCCAACCGACCTCATGTTGTCCCTGGGGTCCCGTACGTCCTCTTTCACCACCCCGAACAGTCCAGTACGGAGGATTACGGAGAGCCAATCATCCCAGCCGTACTGGAGGAGATAGAGGAGCTTCTTGGTCATAGATCATTCAATCTATCGTCGTATCTCTCTGCCGAGGTATTGGCACTCTGCAAGTCCGTACTCAGCCATTCGGTCAGGGATGGGAGCGAACAGCGCCGTATAAATAGTGTCGATATTTGTAACGGTCTCAAGGTAGTGTATTGCAACTAGCTAGGCCACTCTACAGAGTATACCAAACTTAAGGAAAGAAGAAGAAGAGAAAGAGAGTAGAGGAGGTCCATCCATAAATATACTTGTCATGGTGGCTTAAAGGTAAAAAGTGGGCCACGAAAGGCCGAGGGTTCCCGAGGCCACCTACGGGCACAGCCCGTTACAATATTCCTCTTTATCGCTCGTATATTTACTTACGTAAACAACTTGAGGATCACCATAAATCCGGAGTCGACCTACGATTATACCTCCAGGAGCCGCCAACTGGAGGTATTTAACATCTAGAGGATGAACTGAGGACACGAGGATTTGATCTGGACGGGTATGTTCGTGGGGGAACGGATGATTCCGATAATGAATGGGATGTAAATTCGGAGACAGGGTCAGCTCGAAACTAGCTATCAAGCGAGGTCTGTAGTCTCCAGAAAGGCCTGTTCAGAACCTTTCGCGTGCGAATATATACCCTTGAATACTTCGAAGGGGTCGGACTGCAAAGGGTTATCCCCAAAGAGATCTTCGCAATCGTCGTCTATACTGCATCCTTCAGATGTCCGCCGAACAGGCTTGGCCGTCCCGTCGTTGACCTTTACCCCCCGGACGGGGCCGTTCATCTCCGCTTTAACTGAATCCTATTGAGTTGACCCGCTGGCCTCGGCCTTAACCGGTATGGCTACCTTCTTGTTGACCTTCTGTACTGGCCCATCCGCTTCCGTTTTGATTCGTTTGGCTGTTAAAGTAGACCGTTTCTCAACCTTGACTGTAATACTAGCCAGTGGCTCGGACGTATTGCATTTACGTCCTTGTGGCTGGGCCAGTATGGTTCTTTTCCCCTTCGTACTGACCTTTTTATCCCGTTCTGGTTATTCGGCCGAGATGCCAGTACGTAGGTGTAGGCGGATTTCCGACTGAGGTAGAAGTCCTATCTGCAACAGGAATGCCCATAGCTGAGTGGACTCATACGCCGCCTCACAGAACCAAACGTTCAAGTTCAGGCTTAGTGGCTTCCCATCGATAGGAATAGCTATCCACTCCCATTCAGCTAGTTTCGCCCACTCCCCCGAGTTCGAGAAGAACCGTTTGATGATGGCGGATATCAACTGCTGGTGTGTATCCATTTCCAGGGCCGTATTGAACTGTACGGCCATCGGAAACCTATATACGGCCATAACGTCGAACCACTCAAGAGTCTCAATACCACCAGACTCAGCCGTATAGTAATTCCCAGCGTACAAGTACAACGAAATCCCGATCTTACGGGGCTGCATAAGCTCCGTACTACTCCGTTCGGCCTTACTCTTGTCGTTCTGAATGCTAGTCTGGCGGGCTTTATCAGCTTCTCGAAGAGCAGAAGAGAAAGCGGTTGCGCCGGCTCGATGAGTAGACACCGCGGGCGACTCGGCGTTTGAGGCGTACAGTGCCGGTTGGGGGCGTTCGGTCGCTTTAAAGGCCTTTCGGGTTCGGTCGGGTAGGTTCTGGAAGTCCACCTCTTCAAGGTCATCGTCAGAGGAAGCATTGGAGGGCTTGTCGGCTAGGAGGGTGCCACAATACGGACAGGAGACCCAAGAGGGGTTATCCCGTAAGATCGTGGCATGTTGAGTACGGGCCCGGCCGGGGCAGTATAGAAGAGTTGGGGCCATAACGAATTATAATAGATCTAGGATATTGCGTTAAATGAAGAGGGATAAATATACAAGCGGCCCGTCTGGGGGCGAACGGCCACATAAATGCTCGTCCGCCCCCGGACGGGCCGCTCGCACACATTTTCAAATACCTTTAGGTAGTAGGGTGTACATGGATATTGATTAATCCATATACTCAGGGGGGGTCGGCGGCAAGGGTGGTGTGGGGTGGGGTCCCTGTATTGACGAAAATGGATGGAAAATGCGTTTTGACCCAGTGCTAGGTATAGCCTTCCGTACGCCCCGCCAGAAAGGCGCCGCAAACCGAAGAGGAACCACTTGCGTCCCAACGCGCACGATCGCAGCGATACTACCAACGACAACACGAGCAAGCCGTCAGTTCCCATCGCGCACCGGCCGAGTCGCAACGGGTGGAATTTATACATCATCATCATTACCATTGCCCGGCCCATCCGTCCGCTATACCGTCGACTACGGATCCGGTCATTGGCCTCCACCTAGAGCCTCATCTCCAGATCCCCACGCCGTTCGAGGATCCACCAGCGGCCGAGCCCACCTACAACCGCAACTACGACGACGGCGAACCGAACGAGGCCGAAGCGGGCCCGGCCGGAGCACCGTGCAGCCCACCACCTGTGGGGGATAATCAGCTACAAGATACACCATCCCAATATTGCCCGGCTGAAGAAGAACGGAGTCAGTGTGGCCAGGAGATACAGGACCTCCTGCAATCAGTTGAGAAAAGCCTTCACATCTCAGTATCATCAGTCCAAGGTATCTATCCCGACTCCCTCGAAGCGGTATCCTGAATCGCAGTTCGGGCCTGCTTAGCTGATTCCAAACTACAGCTGATAATTGCGACGACGACAACGACGACAACGACGACAACGACGACAACGACGACAACGACGACAACGACGACAACGACGACAACGACGACAACGACGACAACGACGACAACGACGATAACGACAACGACCATGATGATGGATGCGACGATGATCGCGGATTTATCAACCACCCTCATCAAAATCCCCCCGTTCCTGAAAAATCGATCTCTACACTCGAAAAGTATCTTGCCCAAGAATGGACAACACATCCGAGCTGCTCAAGCGAAGAACATGAAGCAGGTCATGATAGCTTGGTCAACACCGGCCGTCACCACTCCTGCAATTCTCTGGAAGATGTTATCGTTCGGCTAGATGGACTGATCAATGACGACCACGATCATCATCCGCTCCCATATGTCACCGATCGTTCTTCTGATCTTCTCGGTCATGCCTCTCAACTCGAGAATCTCCACGGTAGCGACCCTCCTTACGATGCGCAACAGCCCATGCACTCGCACTACCGTGATTTCCGAGCAGCTGGTCAAGTCGCTCTTGAAGGATCTTCAAGCGATGGCACACCACTGAGTCTCCGCCTCCCAACCAGACACCGCCTTGCACAGCCCTTTACAGATGACTTCATTCAAAAGACCTACGACATCGATAGCATTTGTAGTTTTCCCTCTTCCTTAGCTGTCGCCAAGTTAGGTATCCAATGGTACCCGCAACCCTATGTCATCTTCAACCATACCGATGATGTACATCTCAGCACCAATATCCCGAGCAACACTTTTTACCAAAACAACTCTCATCCCCAGGGAACCCACCAGCGACGACGGCCCCTACATCATGTCCCCAACTATTGCTTAGGACGGATCCAAGATTTGATCGATACATTCATCTGGGTGTTTTTCCCAGCCTTATGCTCTCACTATACACATGACAACCCGTACATGCAGACCTCCCTCCCCAAGGAACAGTACGCGCTTTGGTATGACCAGATCCTACTACCAGCGATCACCGCAGCAGTTCAAGACCCGAACATACTTCAGTACATACCAAAAAGCCGCCGAATCGCCCAATCCACCTCGCGCGCCCGGCAGGAGAGCATCTCGACTGCACGCTAGGCTATTTACATTTCCAACAGTTTGGCCAAGATCTCCCATAAGCCCCACACTTCTCTTACGTTTATTGGTCTCGCCTCACTTGACCATATATGACAGGCCTGCTTGAAGGCCAATTTCTCCAAGTGTTCAGCATCCTATCCTCAGCAGCTGAAGCATGGTCTGCGGACTTGAGGCTGTCTGCTGTTAGTATTTCTGATTTTGTTTGCTAGTTGTGGATGTTTAGTGAAGGAAAGGTGTCCAGTCGTCAAATCTGGCTTGCATCAAGCCTCCTCGTGCCCATGGCGAATTTAATCGCCGCCCGCATCGCCTGTAGGTTAGGTGTCCATTTTTCGCCGTCCGATGCCGACTTTCCTCCTAGGAAGAACGACAGGTTTCCCATCTTGCTCTGTCCAACTCGTCGCATGCCTTGGCGCTGTGCGTCCCACTTCGTACACCGGAACAGAAAATGCTCCATCGTCTCTGCTGCTTGTCCGCAGTCACACATGTCCGACTTCATTGCGCCTATTTTGTGCAAATAGCTGTTGATCCTCGCCATCCCCGTGCGGAGCTGTGAGAGTCGGATTCGCGTCTCTTCAACCCATCGTATAGAGCACGTATGTGTTCACCTGGTGATGCCTCGTCGATTCTCTTTCAGTAGTTCCCTACCCTGTCAGGTAACGTCCGTTGCTGTCGCAGCTCGGTGACCGCCAATCTTGTGCACGTGGAACCAGCCTGATACGGTGGTTTTTCTGCTGTGCGATGTGTCTCGGTCGCTCTCCGCGCTTCCGTCTTCGCCCTGGGTCCCATGTCAAAGCCTTCGTCTCGAGAAGGTATCCACATCATCTTGATGGTGTTGTTTCCTTTCCGCAGTCGCTTGACATGATCGTAAATCTCTCGAACGGTGCTCTGACCTGACTGTTGTCGTGGCCCTGCGATCACTTCCAGTACTGACTGGTTACTTGATAAGACGGTCAGCTCTCGATGCCGTAGTCCTTCGGGCACACATCTCAATGCCATCGCTATTGCCTCCAGCTCTGCCGTGTATGGGTTCTGCTCGTCTCTGGGACCGACGGTGACAACTTCACCTAACGGGTGGACTGAAGACCACATTGGTATCGAATGGCTTGAAAGAGTCTACTTGCCTCATGCCAAGCCTGTCGATGAGTCTGATGCCAGACTAATCATTCTAGACGGCCATGGGAGTCATGCAACGGTATGGTCTTGGTTTATTTGGTTCAGGATCACTACTAACCAACAGAAGGATGAATGGATGGCTACGTGCTTTTGGAACAACGTTTACTGTTGCTATTGTCCAGCACACTGTTCCCACGGCCTCCAGCCATTAGATACTGGAGTATTTAACGCCTCTGAAGCTGCATATCGACGAGAGTTGGAATAGTTCGCTTCCCCGACTGATTCCACTCCAATGGATAAGGTCAATTTCATCAGAGCCTACGCCAAGGCTCGTGAAGTGGGAATGACAAAGAAGAATATACTCTCTGACAGGAGAATTATTGTTAATTGGCCGATTTCACCAGCCAAAGCTCTGCGGCACCCAGAAATCCAAGAGGATAGGCCGAATGACAGCCCAAGGAGGACTCCAGAGCAGGCGCTGTATTTTGGCTCGGATGATACACCAAAAACCAGGCGTCAAATTCGCGATCTTGGGCTAATCAAAACACCAAAGACACGGAGAGATACAACGTGATAGTCAAAGGCTTTGTGACTCAGCAGCAGACGTTAGCGGTGCACGCCGTGAGAACCGTCAGCCTGGAGGAGGAACTGGCCCGTCTGAAGAGATGCAAGAAGAGGACGGCTATCTCTAATCCTAATAAACGCTTCATGACTCTGAGCGAGGCTCTGGCCGCTGGAGAAGCTATTCTCGAAAAAGGAAGCAAAAACATGCCTGTTGTGGTAGAATCTGGCTGTTCGGAGGAGTCAGTCAGAATCGGAGACTGCTTGGTTATTGAGGTCAGAGAGGAAACTATACCTCCTCAGCGCACCACACGATCGGAGCGGCTGATAAAAAGACGTAGAAATCAATAGAGCCATCAATTCTATATTTACAGGAGGCAACCGCTTGCGAATAACTTCTATTTTGGCCAAATACTGTGTAAGTAAAATAGTTGAGTTTTGGTGGTGTTTTTTTTTGGGGCCTGGCGAAAGGGTGGGGTTGGCGAGAGGGAGGTGGCGCATGGTATTGCAAACGATAATGAGCAACAGCAGTGTGTTGATTGATTGATGTCTAAAGTGCGGGGTACTCTAGCCCACAGATTTTACTTGAAGCACGCGGCTGGATTACTAAGTACAGTTGTTGCCTGACCTGCGACACATAGCATACCCGGTGGGTTGTTCTGTTGTGCCTTCCTGTTCCACTTCCACATGAGACTGTGTCTTAGTATTTTATTGCAAGAACCATGTTCTGTTTTCCCCGCCAGTCAAACTAGATGTACACGATCGCTTAGCCAGTATTATATGAGATGCGAACTCTTGAAGGGTTAATGGAGTAGAAACAAGACAGGGCCACCTCTGATAAGCTCATCTCTACGCATATCGAGGAGTACCACCATATCGCTGGAGTGTCCTTCGACATATGCATTATGGTCGAAGTCTGGGCCTTGGGACCTTGGGAGGATCCTTGTACTTTGATTCGCAAGAGTTAATCTAATTCTTCGGTAACTCAATGCCACGAGGGTAGTTTCATCACCAATCTAACATGAAATAGTGAAGTGGTATTGAATCTCGTTAATCGTGGACTGTGACTACTATTTCCTAAAGCTTGAGCAACTACAGGATACTCTGTGATCATGGATGTCAAAAAATGATATGCCCAACCCAATCCTTCAATAGCATTATAGCAATCATTGAATTAGGGAAGGCCTTACGCTTCGGGTTTCTTCGCGTAGATCGAGCAACTATTGTAGAGATTAGCTCACGAATTTTACAATATGGGCAGGGGTCTACATGCATTGGCCAGTAAGCATGAACCTTTGGGTCGTTCAGATCCTTCCTGACATCAGCCAGCAAGACTGTCACCTCCTCGCGACCCCACCCAAAGGCTCTCGTGAACGGCGCCAACGACAGCGCTTCTAGAGCGGCATTAGTGTTTTCGTTGTTCCACATGCCGAGCTCCTTGTATTTCTTGTCCTTGGGCCATCGGTTCGTTGGCCACTTGAAGCGACTGTCTACAAGATTGGTGAAACCAGCCTCGGTCATGGCTTTTGTGATGACGTCGAAGTTGGCGTAAGGCCGACTGAGTTTGACGGATGCGTCTTTAAGGAGATTCCTCCACTTGAAGAGTGGGTGGTTCTCTGAGAGAGAGCCGTCATCGGATGTCATGTTGATGTCGATCTCTTGGATTTCAACATAGCCGCCAGGGGTCAGATTACTAGGAGAATCAGTACATCCATCAACAGATAGACCGCAAATGTTACGTACTCGTAGATCTTGTGGAGGTATGAGGTCCAGTCCACAACGCTAAAGTTCATCATTCTACTATGGATATAGTCAAAAGGCTCCGAATAGCTCCATTCCTCGTCGATGTCATCAATTATGAATCGGACGTTAGGAGGAACGCTACATGAAGGTTAGCGCGAACCGATAGAAACGCGAGTCGGAGCCTTACAAGCTGGGCTGAATGGGCGAGAGATCAACGCCGGTGACCTGGTGCTTTTCGTGAGCGGCAGGGCTTTGAATCCGATATCAAATCGCCTTACCTCGGATTCCGGATGCTCGTCGCCAAAATCCATTGCCCAAATGCCTGTGCCCGTCCCCAAGTCAAGGACCCGCCGGACCTTTGAGTCGGCTTCGTTTGGAGGCGCAAGGCCGAGCTTGTCAGCGTAGGTCAGAAAGAATAGATGATGCTGCAAATCTTTTCACAGTGAGCATAAATACAAATGCCGAATTTCTAACGCGACGTACCTAGTCTCTCATTCTCAAGGTCGTCGTTGGGAAGATTGTATTCTAAGTTCAGTGGTTAGATGGGTCGCGCTGCCAGATTGAAGTCACGCGTTCAACTAACTTCCATCCTTGTATGCATGATACGTTCTGCCATTTTCTTTGCGATACTGGATGATGGAGCTGGAAAGACTCTGAGTTGACGATGCGGCATCCTGTTGGGGAGGGTCAAGTCAGAACAGTCATCATTTGGGTAATTAAAACATGCTTACGTCGCCAAGCGCCGAGTCACCGTCGTCGATGACCTGGGTCATTAATTAGTGGATCGGAAGCCATTTCGCGGAGTCGGGAGGTCAAACATCATCGTCAGGCAGCAAAACGGGATTTGATTCAGCCATTTTCACGTCTGGTGGTTCGCCGCGGTACTGAGTTTGTTGAATGAGGGAATTTTCAAAACTTGAGCACGCGTACAACCCCTCATTGAGGAATGTCGTCCCTCTTTATTACCGCCGGGGCCCCTGTCAAATTGCCGCGAGCCAATTATAACATATTGTTGGATCCGTCACGGCCAATTCGATCAGGGTAATAGCGTTCAATTGAGACCAAAAATTGATGATTGTATTAATCATCATGTTCTTCGTTGCCCCCGGACCCCTCTTTTCGGTGAGGGGTTTTCCTGTCAATCTCACCCCCTATGACTAAGATCAGGATATTGATGTATCAGAGGATTGTGCCTATCCGGCCCTTATTCTGTCACCCGAGGGTCAATCCAACACATATAACATAACTTTGCAAGTCGCTGTCACGATGTGTATTTGGGTAGCTGGGCGTGTACATGGCGTGTGACTGCTATAGCTATATCCTTGTAGCTGGTTTCAGTATAAGGATGTGTCGGATCCGTTACGGTCAATTTGATCAAATGGATAGTGTTCAAAGCAGTGATGATGATCTTGATTCTTTCTTGGGCCCCGTTGGGCCCGGCCGGTCAGAGAGGGGTTTTCTGACACCCCCTCTGACTAAGGTCAGGATATCAGTCTATCAGAGGTTTCGTAATACAGGGTCTCAATCCAACAGGATGTGTTGGATCCGGTACGGGTAAGTCAATTAGGGCAATAACGATCAAGACGATAGTGGAGCCTAAAGATGATGATATTGATGTCTGTTCTTGTAGGATCTAACCTCCTTCCAGGGCCCTGTTTCCGGTGAGGGGTTTTTTGGTCAATCTCACACCCCCCTCATGACTAAGACAAGATATTGATGTATCAGGGATTCGGTCTTATCCGGGCCCCTAGTCCGGCACCGAGGGTCAGTCCAACAGGATGTACAGGGACTCAGAGCGGGGATCATATGCAACTCAGAATATACACACATCCAATGAGACGCCTCACAGAATCAGGGCTCGTGACAGTCGCTTTGATGAACCAACACTTCTTGGGCCTGTCACCGCCTGTGGCTTGCCCGTGGGCCGATGATCGGTTCGTTGATGCTGAGCGCCAGTGCAGACCGCTAAAGTTCGCCGAAATGTTCTTCCAGGGCAAACTCAAACATTTTCTCCTAGAGAGACCAAATACTGATCTGACCTTGATTAGAAAGCCGTCCAGGACGCTTCGAAATGATTAATATCGCTATTTGGCACGGCCCGTCCGGGCTTTGGTGTGGAGGTACGGGGCCGGGCAGGTCCGGTAGGACCCCGGGAACGAAGGTGCTGTTACTGAGATGAGAAAGGTGAGTTATAGTCTGATGTGAGAAAAAGAAGGGGGGGAGGGGGAACGATATGCTGACTGTTTTGTATAGGGAAAGTAGACCTATCCCGGGAATCCCGTTTGCGCGTTCTCGGGGGCGCAGTCGATACGCCCTCGTTTTTCCCTGTATATCTTCCGTTTAGCGTTCAGCATAAGATAATGGTGAAGCTGCAGGCACCCTTGGAGCGCTCATGCTATAGTTTTGCGCGTCGGAGTACATGGATCGCTCAGCCTGGGAGGGTTTGGGATTGTGCTGAATCGATGGAGCTTAACCGATGGACCAAGCTAGAGAAGCAGCATAAGCCCATCCGTGACATACGGTAACCCTGGAAGCGGTCACTCATATCCGATTAGATGTTCAAACAGCCCGTAAAGAGATCCAACAGCACAAGCTGTATCTCCGGTCGAAATTAGAAGAGACTCAGAGGGAGATAGCAGCAGAGCGGGCCAAGCTTGACCGTCGTGACATGATAGCAATTGGCGAGATATTACATCTTTTGAGGGCTTAAGCTCGGTTTTACTGCAAAGTTGAAAGAGACTTATTGTCTCCTGCAGGGCCTGCCACGTCTCGATTTATCTTTACAACTCATTGCAACAGGTGGCATGAGCTACTTGATCGGCTCGATTTTTAAAATGGAAGAGAAATTGCCGGATGATAACCCTAAGGGGAGATGATCCACATAAACCCACCCTACACGCATCTTGTTTCTCCTCAAAGACAAAAGTCAGAAACGGCCTTGGTTTGGAGGTCATTGCCCTCACATTCGTACCATCGCTCAAGTGCCCTTTAGCCAGCTTCCAAAGCTCGGGGACCATGGACCTTGATGGGATGATCTACATTATCTCCTCTCCGGGGAAAGAGAAAACTGCGTCGATCTATTGCCGTTTTGGTTTTGGTGGAAACCCCTGTCGAAGACCCTATAATCGGCTTGTTTGACCGGCTGCAGCCACAATAGGCCGGTCGTAGGGGTCGAGTCTTACTGGCGGGGCGGATATGGGCACACGCCGGACAGGTGCCTAATTACAGGCATCTGATCACGCCGTGGCGGGGACACATGGGTATCAGACCTTCGGTGGCGCTTGATAAACAGACAAATGTAGAGCTGAGCGGCAATTTATTCAGCTTGGCGGGTCACTTACCGGTGCGAGAGGGGCAAGACGCAGTTGGCTTGAAAGAAGATGCATGAGAAATCGTGGTGGGGCAGTGAGGGGAGAAACTGTCGACTCAAGTGCGACCGGATTGGGAATCATTGGCCGTGGCATCTTGCCTCAGTTTGAGGTGACACGGAAGGTTGCAGCAGTGAGAAGATGAAAGTGTGTCGCTTGCCCCGCACTCCCTGTCAGCATCAAATCGTAGTAGGGCAGACGGGTCCGCTCCGCGCAGATCGCTCAGAGCTGACTAGATGATCTGCGTTATCTTTTCGCCCTTAGATGGAAAAACTTGCTGCTCCATTTCAGGTGTTGGTTGTAACCGAGCTTCCTGTCTTACCTCACACGATGCGAAGACCCATGAGTTGCTTGTCTACCGGCAGCAGCCAAGGCGGATAAAACCGGCAGGATGCGGTGTTTTCTCAGCCAACGTTGCCAAAAATGCATTGACCCATTGCTGCCTGATGCTCAAACCTGCAGCAACACCAAAACAGTCATGCACTGTGCCGTCCGAAATGCACGGTGCATTGGCCGAGCTGAGGTGGCTTACTGGGGGGTTGCGGGGGCGCCTGATCGGCCGTGCTACGCTGTGACTCGGAACTTCTCCCCGGAAACCCGGACCCACAGCTCCCTTCGTCAGCGCTTGAACAAACCCACCCACACAACGGCTTTTAGAAGGTAGGTGTGGGTAACCTTGTATTAGCTACAAACGCCCATACTTGTCACGAAGGCTCGCCGGATGTGGCTTCGAGCACACCTGAGGGTCCCCCTTTTTAAGTGTTTGTACTGGGTAATGGAATAGTAATGCCTTGTCATAAAGTGGGAAC
Organism: Ilyonectria destructans; assembly: GCA_020740775.1. Lineage (NCBI taxonomy): Eukaryota > Fungi > Ascomycota > Sordariomycetes > Hypocreales > Nectriaceae > Ilyonectria > Ilyonectria destructans. The sequence goes on from JAHEWK010000023.1 coordinate 94,083, forward strand.
TGATGTCATCCAGAGCTAATCAATGTTTCAGGTAGTTCTGGGTTAGGTCTCTCGTATCTGTTGGTTCTAGCAGTCCTCAAAGCTAGTCACAATAGTGTATGGCTGACCTGGCGCACAAATTGGCGACGCGGCTAGCGAACCGTTGTGTCGGGATTGGTGTGGTAGCCGCTGTCCAGTAGCATAGGCAGCTTATACGGGCCTCGGCCAAGTTTTTGCAAAAGGTTCCGCATCTGAAATTACTCCGTGATAATCGGCAGATTGCATCGGATCTAATATCCCGATCTGTGGCTAGCTGTATGCGAGTTCCTTCCTGATCCGCCAATGCTCCGGATCACGTTGCCCCCCCCCCCAAAAATCATCAAGCCAAGCCAACACTGACTCGTCGGGCCTACCTCACTTGCCAAGCCGAGAGCGTTGGAAGTGGGCAAAGTGCAACCCTTGTATTGAAGAACCTTCACCCGGCTTAGCAAGGTTCAGGGCACCAATTGCCAAGTAAGGTGGAACGGAACAATTTTAGTCTCTCGTACATGTGGACGAGTGTGCTATGGCCAAAGACGAGGCGAGAAGGCACAGACGTGATAAGAGCGGGGGCATAGTTTCCTTTCGTCCGACTCAGTGATTACGTGCGATGATGTTGCTACTACGTTCTGTTGGTTCCCCCCTGCTCGTCGGTTGGCGAAGGCATCGTTGGTGATTGGTGGGTATGTGTGATTTCTCATACGACAGGCAGCCAATAACACCATCCCCTGTTGATCGACTAAAGAGTGCGAAATTGACTTTCGCGTCCACCGAACGGAGTCACCATGAAATTTCGAAAAGTCTTAATAGCTTTTGGTTGAGTAGATAAGCAAAGAGCCCCAGCAGCCAGGCTCAAAAAACTCCCATTCCAGGCTGAAATCTTCTTCTGTTTCACTTTACCTCACTCTGTTTCATGATGTGTTACTTCGACCAGGTTGTCTGGGCTTGCGGCAATTGGAAGTGGGGCAGGTTTCGCCAACAATGCAACAAAGAGTACCGCATTGGAGAGACCTGCGGATTGAAGCTCGTGTATGGGCGGCAAGACGAAGCAAAAAAATGCAAAGTATGCGATCAAGTGACGAAGAAGGAAAACCGGATTAGAAGGACGACCGAAAGAATGGCTCGGCTTCGTGAATGGAAGCATTTGGCCAGCCTTGAAAGATGTGAAGAAGAGGTGGCTTCCCTGAGGGATGAAATTTTGAGACTGCGCGAGCAACACAGCACGGACATGTGTGGAGGAGCCGCCTTCCGCCTCGAGTCCGGAAGTCCATTTGAGCCCCATGCCAGCATTGGCGGTCCATTCTCTTGCCCGTCGATTCCCGTCAGCCTGTCTGAAAGGCAAGATGACCTACCATCACCTATGCTCTTCGAAATCTATGCAGCCAGGCGTCAGACGCGGCCAAAAGACACAGCAATCATCTATCACGTCTCTCAAAAACCTCAGCTGGAGTCAAAAAGCGCGGAAAACTTTTGGCTTAAACTTCCTCGTCAGTCAATGGTTGCTCAACGCACTGCGCAGCCGCTGGTAATGGCTATTTTACCAAGTTCAAGGAGAGGAGGAGAGCGGGGGACTGTAACGGACCCAGGGACAAGGCTGGAGATGCCGATGTGATGTCTTGTTGAGCGAATACGGCGCTGTTATACTTTCGATTAGTCACGAGAAATGTACCTTGCATCGCTCATATGGCCTTCGGATTACTGCTAAGCTGTGCTTCAATAATTACCAAGTTAGTGGCTGATTGGATTGAGGTGGCTGGATTGAGGTGGTAGGACCATGGCTTGGCTGAGATCGCAGGCAAAGATGGTTAATCATTAACCAACCTCCATCCAACAGCCAAACCATTGCATAGGAGGAAAAATGCGTTCGTCCCTGCACTGTCAGTGACAGCATACGTATTGCAACCTTCAAGGGAAGCGCCACGCCTTCTACCCGTCTGCAAGGATCACTCTGACATTTATCAACGAAGGAATGGAGATGACGGCTCTTGCTATGGTAATCCGCTTCCATGGGCAAAGTTAGAGCCTGGGGCTATGGCTCCGACTCCAACGTCAACTCGCTGATGTATTTGGATGACGACGCGGCCAAGGCCATCCAAGACTCCAAGCAATCGGTTTCGTGCCCCAACTGCCTGGTGTGCGGCAAGAACCGCAAGAAGGACGAGATATGCTGCGGCTGCGTCAACATAGATTTCGACTACGGCTACAGCGGCATTTCCAAGTGCCAGAGCTGCCACAAATGGGCGATTTAAGTTAAATCGCCGGTGAATAGTACCTAGGCCCTCCTGCGCCCCGATTTGAGCCGCGGAAACACCACAATTATAATTCCACACAATCCTCGTCCTCTTGTGAGGAGAATGCTATGGCCCTCGTTCCATTTAGACTTTTGTTGTTGTGTAATTGTTGATTGAAGTTGGTGATGCTCTTCGATGACGTTATGGTGCTGTGGACGGGCGGGAAATGTGTCTTTCTTTTTGCAACACCACTGTACCTTATTCCCGGGGCCCAAAAAACGTAGTCAACCAATCCTTCGCAGCCTTGTAATCTACTCTCAGGGTTGGTAATAATTATTAGTCTAGACCGCAGTTTGCACTGCAGTCTGGTCTGATGGTGACGGACGGACCGATAGTTCAGTCTGCACATCTCGGTCAGACTGCCAGTCTAGTCTGCACATCTCAGTCAGACTACTAGTCCAGTCCGACCAAAGTCAGACGGACTGCTAGTTTAGTCTAGCCAAGTCAAACGGACTAAATGGCCAGTCTGAGGCCTCCAGACGGACTGATTGCACTATTAGGAGCGCTGGCCATCTTGAGCTTCCGTTCTTCGTACGCCGCCTCAGACGAGCGCGATCGAACTGCGTCCCATTCCAAAAATTCCCATCGCCATTCCCATCGGTCATCTGACCCTTGTGGCCCGTCCATCGATTGCCAGCGGTGTAGTGGTACGTGCTCGATCAACGCCTTTCTCAAGTTTTCCCAGCTGCCAGCCGCGATCCGCCTGCAAATATGGGGAGTACACGTGGCCGAAACCTCGAGTTATTGAAGCTTCATACGGCAAACGTCCTGAAGAGTCAGATCTAGACGAAGGCTGCTCGGACTCGGACGACGGCTCCTCGGACTCGGACGACGGCTCCTCGGACTCGGACGACGGCTCCTCGGACTCGGACGACGGCTTTGTCGAGCCCCTTCACCTGCGCTCGACATGCCGCTTGTCAACTTGGCTGCAGCACGATTACGACGGTATCGGCTCACGAGGTCTGGAAGCAGATGATCCGCGCTTGTCCACATCATCATTTACTTCTTATCTGCCATCTGCTTCTACCTTAGCGGTCTTTCGTCATCGTCGTCCTTCCTTGCCCATCTGTTCTCGTCGAAGCTATCTGCAACACTACATGTGCTTTCCCCATGATTGCTTGTCGCAGCGTCGACGTCGATGCGATTGTCTTCCGTGGTATAAATAGCCACACCCACTTGCAAGCTTGAAGATGAAGATTCGCCAAGAAATCCCGTGTCCCTCTTCGTCTTTGACCGGCCATTGAAGGCAGCTGACCCATCTGGTCCTTCCTGCAACTCGATAGATACTACATCAACTCCGCGAACAGTACGAATTCCATCCGTGGAGACTCTTGTCCTGTTATGCGTGGACGTGAGGTTTTTACTTGGAACGCTTCCCTGTCGCGCTGTCTCAAGGTTGCCAAAAGTGTTGGAGGTGGTGACACCACATTGTCGTTGTCTGGCAATTTTCCCTATCAAGTCTGCCATTGACATCTCGATCTTGAGCTTGACTATGTAGGCGAAGGGATGAAACTGCATGTAACTGAAATCATAGTTAGGAGTGTCTCCCATTATCTATTCCGCTTTTCCTCGTGAAAGTTTGTCGGTTCATGCGATGTAGGGTAATATAATGGAGTTGACTTACACGAACGTGTTATGCAAGCTCATCATAGATATAATAAGGACATCCATGCTGAGGGAGAATCCGACGATGCACATATTGAACTTGACCAGACTCTTATACTTGCTTAGGCCATTTGCCACCAGGTTCCGTTGAACAACGCGAATGAAATAGAAATTGAGTGCTCCGTCGACAAGAAGGTAGATCCCCTTCTCGATACGGTCCCACCACTCGTTGATCCAGATATATTTCTCTGAGATCTGGAGACGGGCGGGGATCCAAATATTATAGACCGAGATATTAACGGCTGTGATTAAGACTGCAACACCGACTTTTAGACGGTATCCCGTTATCGGATCTGTGAGAAGGATAGAGCAACGATTAATGATAATTTGGAGAAGAAATTGAACCTAAAATGGTTAGAATCACTGATAAGCTTCAGAAGGGTAAGTGGAGCATACTTACTTGAAGTGCCCATGTAGTAACTACGGAGGTTATTATCTTATTCTTGGCGACTTAGGGTGCTTATAGAATGCTTACGAATGCAAAAGCAGAACGCGAAACTAGAAGATTCAATAATTAGTACTTCCTTCAAACGTTACATCACCAAGAGATCCCTTCTCACACTCTCAACTGCCCTTACCAACAGGTATCGATTGCCATGTCGCCATGTTCGATTACCAGCACGGTCAGCATTATCCAGCGTTACCTTGGCTATCTAGATATGTTCGACCTGTAGCACCGATAGGAAACGTGGGATGTGCGAGGAGGAATCATCTAACACACAGGTGATCAACGCTTACCTTGGAGGAATTATGCCTTTCAAGTGCAACCAACAGATAATGCTGAAGATGAGGCATACTAGAATCTCGAGCCAAATCATCCAGACATAGGCACTGCGGAATACGAGAAGGCTGAAGATGAGGCATACTAGAATCTCGAGCCAAATCATCCAGACATAGGCACTGCGGAATACGAGAAGGCCGCGTCTCTCGTAAATACGTTTTGTTTGCTTCATGGCCGTCCAGGTGGTGAGCCATCCAAAACCGATTGTGAAGCCCCAGGCCAGCGAAGCAAGAGCAAGGTCATCGTCGGTTACCTCTTGGAGGACAAAATTGGGAGAGAGGAGTGTGATCATCGTGAACCGAATATTGGTTGATATCAACTTAGAATGATCATAATTTTAGTCAGACTCTGGTTCCATTCAGAAGAAGCCTCACAATTTAAATTAAGGACGATATTGATCAATATAGGTATCCTGGCCCATGGTGTTGGTGTATCATCAGCCGCCAGTCAATAGCTTAAGCCACTGGAGCTGAAGTCTAGCCCTCATACGGATCTAGTGACACAGCACTGACTTAAGTACGTCGTAACGCCCGCAAGCATCCCCCGCTTCTGCACAGATTGGCTGGAATTCAAGCCTTCCTCCCCCCTGCCTGAAAATCGCCCACCATTAACAGTACAGGAGGCTTCAGTACCTGAAGACGACTCTGGCAAGAAAGCTTCGAGAACTTCAGGTAAGCTTTCAGAGAGCACGGCCTTGCCGAAGACTGGTCTGGGCTCGGCACGGACGTTGCTTGTGGAGTAGCGTAGCGTTTGGCGGAACGCTAAAGCCAACTTGTATTTCTGGTAAATTCCGGGGAGGGAAGTATGGCATTACCCGGGCGAAGTGATCAACATAGAATGCTGAACGACTTTCAGGCTGAACATCACTATAGGAATAGCGCTCTAGGGTTGGAGGCTGGAGCGGTTGAGTGTCGCGAGATTGGATGCGATTCCTAGTAGATCTAACTATACCTTTAAGTTAGCATAATATCTCGTCAGGTCCTCTCCCGTACAATTCAGCACCTAATGTGCAATCTCCAGCCTGATAGCCCCTGTCGTCGAGAAGAAAATCAAGAATGAGTAAAACGCTGGCCATCGCCATGGAGAGAGCAATGAGCGCTAGGGTTTTAGTGCATTTCCAGATTTCTGTGGCGCGAAAGCATTAATGTCTTGGGCAGCGTCTGTTGCGTTAAATACAAGATGCTACTGGCACAACAGGTAGACAGGCGAGTTATTTGCTAGAATAGCTACTGATACGAATTGTTATCACATGCGGTGTTGGTGTTTCATGTGGTTAAAGTGACCTGTCCCCTCGGCCTGTGCACCACTGGCGCAGCAATGGCACTGATGTATTGTTAACGGCGGAAGTCATGTGAAAGTGACCGATGCCGATCCTAACGCCACGGGCCGGCTGATATCCAGGCGTCATACAAGCGTGACATCACTCTCAGCGCTTGAGAGACGAAAACCTTCTGGGTGCGTCTATGAATCGTTTGTGGCTTGCGAAAGGCCGGCACATCGCCCTGGCGGAGCTTTCCGTGCAGGGGGGATGAAGTTTGTGTTTGCGCTACTGTCCGCTTCCCCGACACTCTGCAGTTAGGCCGCTGGGTGCCGGCATGGTCCTGGGTCAGTGGCGAGAAGACAGTGTTTCTAGCACTGACGAGAATCCTCGGCCACCAACTTTGGTTATGTGCCGTTGCCGTCGTCTCTATGCCATAGTGCCGGCCTGACCTTGGCATCCGGTGACAGGGCTGAGATGGTATGCTACTTGACAATTCAGCAGCAAATTTCTCCGTTATCCCATATTATCATTTTTTTCGTTGTATGGGCTACCGGGGCTGACACTCGGTAGCGTCAGCTGGCTTTCGGAGTAGACAACTCACTCTTCAGCAACTGAAAGAAGTTTGGGCTGGAGCCACCCACCTATTTTGCGGTATTTCCTGGCAGGAAAAGCAATGTGTGAGCGTAAAGTGTTGATACGGCCCTTTACATTGCCCTGGACCAGGCTTTCCCAACCATGCTGGCATACCCAGACATGATTAAGGTAAGTGCGGCAAATCAAAAGCGCTCCCGCACTTGGTCTCAGTCGGCAACTTCCTCCCGGAGTAAGTGGCTGTAGCGCAGGGGGTTGCTGGAATACCCCTGTCCCAATGTGGCGTATCCTTATGACACTCACTCCATCAAGGGTCCTGGGTGCCCGGATTAGCCGGAGGAGTCTCCGACGAAATGACCACGAGGCCAATAAGGGAATACGGGCAACTGACAAACATCATGGCTTTTGTTATAAGGATTAACTCAAAACCGAGTAATGCTCCGGCGCACAGACACGCCACGCTGCGAACTCGGAAACATGAATCCACTAGCCCAATACTTCAGCAGACTGAAGATTAGGCAGCGGGGTGATGTTTACGACTTCAACAAGTATCTAGACACTTGGTCGAACAATAGTGCACCGCGGAGACCATCATCGGTTCCGCGATCCCGCCATAATTCGGGGTCTGCCAGCTGACATGTGTGATGAGACATTCGGCGCTTTGCCAAGGGATGACCCACAGGCAGGGGCTCTGGTTGGTCATATCAGGGCAGCGCCGCTGATCTTGCTGTGCTCGAGGACCTCCAGGAGCGCATCGGTGTTGATGTGCTTGCCCCTGGCGATGTTGGACAGGATGTCGAACTGCTCTCGTCGAGCATACGCTTCGTCGATTCCGCCGATCAATCTTGTTCGATAGGAATTATGGAACTTGTGCTAGCACTACGGGTTATTCCCCGTAGTTGTTGAGTGTCAGCAATCTTCAGACACTTTTGCGTGATATTGAAGTACGCTGCTGAAGCAATCTCCGCGGTTTTTGCCAGAGAAGCCTAGGTTCATGCTGCCTGCCGCCAGCGGACCGAAAGTGGCACCTTGCTTCTTGTGGCCGGTTAGTGCCTGCAACTCTTGCAGCATTATCAACATGGCTGGGCTGGACTGATTCACACCCCTCGGCGCTGCCACATGGATGGCTCTCTCTATTCCTTGAAACAGCCTTGACATGATCGAGTAGTTTAGCAACTGACTCATGCCCTCTCCACGCTGCCATGTGAAGGGTAGCCCATCAATAATTACCAGCAACTCTTAACGCCAAAGGACCCCTGTTGCCTAAACGAGGAAGAAACAGAGAGGGAAGAGCACAGCAACGAAGACAACATACTTTTCTATCTTCCCACGACGATTACCTGGGCCGAGAAACTAGACACCAGTCCGTGGTGGGCACTGCTGATCATAGCATAACTGCCAATAGCGGTGGCTCGACCGTCTCTCTTGTTAACACTGAGCCCATGACATTCTCAACCATGCCCCTGACAACTGAGTGTAGCTACGGCGTTCCTTCCGCCACTGGTTCACAACGTAGACGAAAAGCTAGCAGGCTGAAGAAAATAGGCACCATGCTTGGTTGGAAGCGAATGCAATTCGACCGAAGTTCACACACTTCCGCGTCCGTTGCTAACTGTCAAGAGGTCAAAGATGTGTGTATTGTTATGGTTCTCCCGAGCTAGCTAGGCGAGGGAATTGGAGCCTGTATGAGGTCCCGGCTGCCTGAGGCCACAGCCGCCGTAGGCGGCCGTGGGCTTCCTTCAACACTAACAAATACGGCAGATATCATATCTTACAAGGGTTACCGATCGCCCCACCGCAACGTTCCTTCTGCCACCACTGCCGAGCTGATGCCTTACGAGACGAGGAGTGCTACATCGGCAAAACATCACTTGATGAACCGCACCCAGGGCGTCGGCTTTCGCTTCCCACAGATACGGGGAAGGCGCCTGCACCGATTGTGATGGAAAGCGGCCTAGGGGACCGACAATACAAAGGAATGGATGGTGCGGCCACATGTCCATTACGTCTCGTGCGTAAATGGGTTCAGTCATTGACAAAACCCACGAGTATCCCGCAATCAGAGGCTTTGACGCTGCGGAGCCCGCCTCCCGGCATTCTTGTCCCTGACTCGCTTTCTATGTCACCAATCGTCGACATAGAACCTATCGCCTACGGCTGGGATCGAGAGCTCGAATACCAGACTAACGGCAATGCTGATATGAGCTCGCGCGCTGGTTGTCTGGGCACGGAAGAGTATTTCTGCTACTGGAGAGCTGACGGGGATTCAAGTTCGGGGGCTATGAGTTCCTCAAGACCCGTGCCATCGATGCACTTGGGTACGAGTCCGCGTCCAAGAACCGTTATGCGGTGTCCCTGGGATCATCTGCCATTGCCGAAATAGCGAGCGGCATCGCTCTCTGCCCGTTCGAGGCTGTTCGCATCTGCTTGGTCTCGTAGCCGGGATTCGGGCGTGGTCTCTGGGATGGATTCGCAAGGATTGTCAGGGAAGAGGGGATTTGAGGTCTGTACTCCGGGTTGGGTCCGATATTGCTCAAGCAGTATGTAATTCTCTAAGTAATCCCCCCACTGGCAGTATACTGATCGTTCTAGGGCATTATACACATTGGCGACCTTCGTCGTATACGAGAATACTCTTGAGCAAGCCTACAAGTGGTCCGACAAGTCGACCATATCCAGCGCCGCGATCACGGGAATCAATCTGGCCTCTGTGCATGGGAACTAAGCTTTTTGATCGTTTCTTCACTGGTGGCTTCGATTGCTGACGCCTCGCTTGGGAAGCTCAATACGAAGACGTCGCTCTGGGGAGATGCAGCAATCCCAGCCCGGCTACCTTCTCAGACGCCACATACGCAGACATGACTTGGCATTCATGGTGCCACTGGGGATCGCTGAGGGAAGACGGGTAATTCCGTCAACTCCAGTAGCCGGCTAACCAACGTACAAGTTAAATTCCTCTGACCCTGGAAGTTGGTCATAATTGCCCCACCAGTGAACTCGGGACAGGTTTCTAGGCTACTCGAGGCCAAGGTCTACCCGAGGCCCTCGACTAGACCCCTCCGTGGCGCCAACGTGGGGCATACGCGATCAAGAAAGCCTCCCATGATAAGCCACGTGATATTTCTTGGCCTCTTCAAGGATGGGTCTTGAGATTGATATCAAACTTGGTCCCTAGAGCAAAGTAGTTTCACCTGATTCATCTTGGCCTCCTAAGATTGGAGATCATTATTAAATGCGCTAACTGTGGATCCGATTGAGTAACGTGAACATAAAAAATTCTCAAGACATCACGGCTGCCGTGGGTGGAGTCGCCTTGGTGTGTGATAAAGTTAACGCAATGTCATGCACTGGAGAATATGGTGAACCCCGCAATGACCAGCCTCCAGGGTGCCTCTATGTTCGGCAGTGTCACTATGCTCCTCCTGCGGGGAATGATTCTCAACCTCGGTTGCCGCGGGAGGCGGTTGAGCGAGGACGGACAAGGCCTGAGGGTCCCTGTCGGGCTCTTCACCACCTAAGATCAACGGCAATGGCGCATTGAGGGATACTACATTTTTGGATGCAGTCGGTATTCACCGTGTAAGTGATTAAGTTTCACGACCCATGTCGCATCCCAAGGCGGTAAGACATGGAGGTATGTCACAAATGTCGTCCAATCAAGACAGGATCACGATTCTCAGGATCGTAACTATCCACTAGAACATAGACGCCTGAAGTGCAACTCACCAGGGTCAGCTCCTCAGTTATCAATACAACTTGGTTACCCCAATCATTACTGACTGCTATGCATCATTTTGGTTGACTATTATTATCTAACATAACACCTCGCTACGCTCAGTGTCACGCCTAGTCTACCTGCCATCATTAACCCGTTCGACTCGGTTTATCCCTTATACAACCCAACCGCTACAGACGGGACGGCCCGGATGTAGACTGCATGACCAACTGCACCTCGGGTTCGCCCAGCATGTCTGTCCTTACTTATTTGAACCTCTTTTACTTAACTGTGGCGGTCTCGGGGGTATCACCATTGAATGACGACACTCCATCCTATCTATAACCGTCCCCTTTTAATGAAAGAATCCATTTTCCTAATGGTCTGCGTTTTGCCAGAATCATCGTGCTGGGAGACCCTGGCCGCCACTCATTTACTATGGCCCTACCGGGCCTATTCCGCCGTAATAGGGCCCCGAACGGCACGTTGGGGAAATGTCACTATCCTCAACGATGTACTTCTGTAATTCCGTAGTGAAGGACTGGGAAGAGGGCAGGAAGTAGCAACTTTTGAGATATAATGTAATCCTCCTTAAGTTAGGCGACAGAGATGCCTCGCAGCCTCAAACTCTGATAACAGCCCAAAGGTTTAGGCAGCGGTGCCTATGATTACGGAGAGGACGCGCTATGCGCCGAGTGTCATTAAAGACCCTTCAGCGCTAGCGAAACTATTCCCATTATCGTTTTCAATCTCCGGTCGGAGTAGAATCGATGAAGACAGAGATACGAGGGGCGGGTCATGGCTGAACTTATGGGCACAGCAGAACAGGTGGTACCCGAGGGTGCAGGGGCTGGCGCTGGATTGTTTTGGGCTGGTGAAACAGCCACAAAAGTCTAATAATGACTCTATCTCGCCTGAGGGGCTGCCCATGCCGGACGAGAGAGGATCTGCCACCAAGGTCCTAGGAAATTCTGGAATCGCCCGGCCAGACAATGGAAGGCACTCGTGATACCACAGATCACATATGCACACTTAGGAGGGTCCAACTCGAACACGCGTAGCGCATAGACACACAACGAACCTTCTGAACACTATAGAGCCTCTAAGTAAGACAGCGCTCCTAATAGTCCAGACTGCAGATCAGGGCAGGGAATACGGACGCCCAGAGTGGACGCTAAGTACGCTAGGTTGTTGGCATGGTGTTACAAAACCAGGGTACCCATGATTGTTGCTGTGCCAACCATTTTGTTTTGGATATTTCTGATCAATTTACTGGTGCGATCCAGATCAACACGGGCTCGTTTCAAGGGACGCATCATCCTAGTCGTCAATCCACAAACGCCCGTCCTGGATTGATTATTGATCTTAGATTGCAGTCTGGACTAATAGTCCAAACGGTCTGGACTATTAGGAGCGCAGAAGTAAGAGTAGCGAGGGCGATATCCGGAGCTCTGAAGCAGTAGCATCAGCCGCAGTTGACGTCGAAACACACCTCCTCTCCATCGAGCAACAAATTTGGAAGCACAATAAAAACCCGATGCACCAGCAGGTCTTTAACGTGCACGTTCTCGGCAAGCATCTCAACAAGCAATCAAACTGCACAATACATATTCTAAATCGCAACCCCACCTTCCTCTTGCTCTTCTACGGCTTCTTCTCTCCTGTGCGAAAGTTAATATTTAGGAAAAGCCCGTCTTTCTTCTGTGCCTTTCGAGCAGATGCCGTGATACTAGGCTCGTCTGGCAAGAACCTTGGGCTGGTCGGAAACCCGGCACCCACGACGTACCTTCATAGAGTAGCACCAGAGCGCCACCAGCCCGCCACAGACAGGCATCAACGCCCGTGAAGATTGTCAATTTTTAATGTGGATGGATATTTGTCGGCCGTGATCTCCCGACTGCGCCTAGGGCGCCTTCTTGTGGCTGAGCACACAACGAGTTCTAGACCGTCGTTAGTGAGTTTTTGATAGACGTAAAGCATAAACTCCTCACTCCGAGTCAGTACATCCGTCAACGCTCGAATAATATGATTCGAGTTGGAACTTAACTTGAAATACAACCCGTATAAAGTCGTTCCGCAAGCCTGCCTATCTTTCACCAAAAAGCCGAACCATTCAACGTCGGTCCCACTTTAGTCTTCTACCGCTTCGGTTTCGAAACACAGGATACTAGGCGCCTTCGCAATTGTACCGGCGCGCAAGGGGTCCTCAATCCGTCTCCTCGTGCACTGTAATTTACTATCACGGCGCTCTGACTCCTCCGCCGCTCGTCGCTCGCTCTGGCCTCAAATTCCAGCATCGCGCTTTGCTACCGATGACGATAATTATATGTCGCCCTCTGCATTAAGACCATCATCATGGGTAACGGCCAAGGAAAGCCCGTCGACATCAATGGCGAAGGTACGTGCATCCCTTGCGCCCTTGCCCGCGAGTCCCACCGCCTTGACCCTTCTTGCGACCCCCACGTCTGTCATGTGCAATGCGGCGTCGTCTGTGCGGCAACCTTTCCGCCCCTCCCGCCTCCCCCTGTTTCCCCCTACTTTGCCTCGCGGGGGTGGGGCAATTGAGATTGTGGCCTTGCGAGACCGCCAGATCAGACCGACCTCGCTCACGAACCCACGCTGACTCCCACCGCCGCAGTCAACCTCAACGACTTCCGCCTGTTGAGAGTCATCGGCCGAGGCGCTTTTGGAAAGGTGCGCATCGTCGAGCACAAAGATACTAACCTGTCCTTCGCCCTCAAGTACATCCGCAAGGATAAAGGTATGCCACCGACTCGCTCTTTTCTCCGTCCTACCCGTCCCCTCGACTCCGGTCCCACGGTTCCCGTCTCGACGACATTCCATCCCTCTGCCTCAAAGCCCCGTCTCCTTAGATTGCGCAATATATTTGCTCCTACGCTGACCACCATGCCTTGACTGCAGTCATACGATCCGAGAGCGTACGAAACATCATCCGCGAGCGGCGGATACTCGAATACGTCAACCACCCCTTCATTTGCAACTTAAGATACAGCTTCCATGATATCGAGTACATGTACGACCACACCAATCTCATGCCGAGGACTGCCATGTTTATAGCTTACACGTAGCGACAGGTACCTTGTGGTCGACTTGATGGCCGGCGGTGATTTGCGGTTCCACATCTCTAGAAATACCTTCACCGAGGAGGCGGTCGGGTTCTGGATCGCAGAGCTGGGTTGCGCCCTGAGGTATATCCACAGTCGGAACATAATCCACAGAGATATCAAGCCCGACAACGTCCTTCTCGACGCCGACGGCCACGTCCAATTGACCGATTTTGTGCGTTCCTGCCGTCTATACACCTGTTGTGCATTTGCTAACTATGAGCTAGAATGTTGCCTCGGACGTCGTCGCTGGCGGGACCCTGACGAGCAAGTCCGGTACTCTGGCCTATCTTGCCCCTGAAGTATATGCTGGAAAGGGATACGATGTCCGCGCTGATTGGTGGTCACTGGGTGTCCTGTTCTACGAGTGCATCTATAACAAGGTACGCCTCAATGGCCGCACGCTTTTCTCTGAGCAGACGATATCGCTCTTGACCCCCTCCGTGTGCTAGATAAACAGGGCTGACTCGATGAAGCGACCCTTCGTCTGTTGCTCCAAAGGCTCCCTCAGCTTGCAAATCCAGATCGCCGGCCCCAAGTACCCGGTCACCCAGCCCCCCGTGTCGCTCGCCTGCCTCCATGCGATCGGCTCCGCCCTCGATCCCAACCGAGACACTCGCATGGGTTCGACATGGAACAGTTTCGCCAATCACGAATTCTTCAAGGTCTTCGACTTTGAGCTCCTCGAGCAGAAGCGGATCGAGCCGATCTTTGCTCCCTCCTACAAAACCAACTTCGACGCCACCTACGACGTGGAAGAACTACTCTTGGAGGAAGCGCCGCTGGAGGCCCGAGCAACACGCCAGAAGCCGAGAAAGCGGTTAAAAGATGATGCGACCGATAAGGAGATTCGCGAGGATGAGCTATATCGGATGATTGAGACCGACTTTCGGCCGTTTGACTACACTGTGGCTGCATACAAGAAGTGAGGTGGCTCATCCTTTAGACCTATAGCCCGTGTGCTAACCCCAATAGGATTACTGAAGCCGCCCAAGACCTTGATGATGAAGCGCAACCCGACCCGAACAACGCTCTTCAGGCCATCACGACTGATGAGACTACCCCCATGGCGGCCCTTCCCCCCCAGTACCAGCACGACTTCCCAAACCCCCACCACCCCCGAATCATAAGTCCCACTGGGGGCGTTCAGGTGACCCTCGATAGAGGTGGTAGCTGGTCAGAGTTGGCACGCCAGGATACGACCCTACCGACGGATGCCAATAATGCCGCTGAGGGTGAGAATGAGGGCTCAGGCGGCATGTTTGGATTCCTGAACAGCAAGAAAGGGCGGAGCAACAGCCTGAAACCCAAGAAGAGGGGTGTGTTGGGCAAGAAAGGCGCCCGAGCTGTCATCGGCTAGAGACGTCTCACAATGGGCCATTTGCGCATCGGCGACGATGGATTGATGTGAGGGAACGATCATGTGACTTTCATACTTTATGAATAGTCTCACTTTATGAATATTGTGTAAATAGCTTAAGTCAGAGCTTTCCTTAGGAATCTCTTTCTCTCCTTGTAAACAATCATTTTACCCAAGTCGCACCTGACCTCGTTCGTGCTCTTGTACCGTCACAATTGATACCCAGTCTGGAGACATAGCGGATGAAGACACAGCGAAACCTAGAAGGAAGAAGGGTGCAGCCCGTAGTGACTACCGTATATGGCATAACTGTGTTATTTTACCAAATCGAGTCCTCATGAAGCTGGCAGACTTCTCAACAAGCAGTCAGTTATCAAGCAGTACTGATTACTGATTGATACTGATATGATATCAGTATCAGTAAGCTCCTAATCAATCAATCAGTAATCAGTAACGCACGTGACCAGGTTATATCTGGCTTCCAAATTATGTGGCCTGGCTGCCTGCTGCAGAGTCCGAATTCAAGTACTACGCACTCGACGCTCCGACGCGTGGTGTGCAATTAGTGAATCTTCCGATGTTCTGCTAAGATATGTTAGCGGGTACAGCCGTAGCACTGTGTTCATCTATAGTAAACGAGGCATCTTACAACCGAAACCATCGTCCTGACAAAAGTCCAGAATTGCATTCTTTCTCTATGTTCAACGGCAGCCTAATTTTATAACTTTGAATGGACTATCTGGCTGGTTTCCAAGAAGAGTATTTGTAACGTGAGAGACGGCGAAGTGCATATTATCTGGGTGGTGAAACCCAAGGCCATTGAGTTAAGAGATACCCACTCCACCATTATAAGCGCGGTAGCCCCTATCTGGCGCATATAGGGTAAGTTGGCTCACGTAACATACTCTCGAGCAAAACAATCGAGATGCCAATAAACACACTGGTCTCTTCCTGAGAATCACATTCGTACAAGTTAAAGTATAGTCACGGAATTTCTCTTGCTGAGACCTTCCGTCTGGTATCAATTCCCATCATGGTTAAAGATATATTTCCAAGTTGTCGTTTTGTAGTCGAGAAAGCCATGGGTATGAC
This sequence comes from Ilyonectria destructans, assembly GCA_020740775.1. Taxonomy (NCBI): domain Eukaryota; kingdom Fungi; phylum Ascomycota; class Sordariomycetes; order Hypocreales; family Nectriaceae; genus Ilyonectria; species Ilyonectria destructans. The sequence continues at coordinate 109,982 of JAHEWK010000023.1, forward strand.
GCAGCATACTGACCCCGTTGTCACCATCAGATATGTCCCGACCCAAAGCACAGGTTAAGTCAAGTCCAGTTCGCTTGAAAGCTGTTTGTCTCTCAAGTATTTTCTCTACTCTCACCATCCCAATTCATATCGCTTTATTTATTAACGAAGACGAAGACAAAGAGTCCAAGCGGTCGGTATCAGGGACCTGCGCCCAAACCAAAATACACGCCTGGACGGATGTACTAGCGACTTTGCAGGTCCCCTGCAGACCTTGACGTGGAGGCTCAACGTCCATGGCCCACCATTCACCCTTACGAGTACGTACGCAAGCTCAGTAACGAGCTCAATATCAATTCTAATCAAACGCCAGAATGGCGCGAGAAGAACGCGAAGCTGACGCGGGTGGGACAGGGCAGCTGCGAGACGAAGGTTTTTCGAGTTTGACTCAAGGAGATGATGCCCTTCAGCGCCCGATCATTGGCCAGCGGGCCGTTAGGAGGGCCAAACTGTGACGTTGAAGGTGGGGTCCAAGTCATGGACGCGGTGGTGGTGTGCTGATTGAAATAGATTGTCTCTTTGCACACAACTTGAAGGACTTCAATAGCTTGCACTTGTAACACATGAATAAACACCAAGCGTCAATATGCCTACCGGGTCGTCTCTATTTGTAGGGGACGTTGAATACGAAGAATTAAGCTCGCCAGCTCCAGAATCAAGCATCTCCGCAGCCGTGTGGCCTCATTCACAGCAATCATTTTTCTCCACGTCCTCCTCCGCTTCTTCCGTGTCTAAGCCTCAATCTCAGTCGAAGAAACGTAAACTCCGCGCGCCAGAAACCTGGAAGCACTTCCGCGTGCCCCAAGGAGACGAAGAGACACACCAGAATAACCAGAGACTCTGGTATTGTCAACACTGTCACAATCCGCCATGGCGTACAGTCTCCACTACAAGCGCCAAACGGCATATGCGAAGTGGCCACTGTATTATCATTGACGATGAAGAAAGGCCAGCCAAGAAGGCACTTCAACAGTCTCTTGAAGTAGCATTTACACGTGTCGAAGAGAAGAACCGAAACCTAGTATCCCGTGACGAACAATCGATACTACGGAATGCGATCCAACTTGACGCATTCTACGAGGCTCAGATCCAACTTATCACAAGCCGGCGGCTCCCATTCAGCTGTGTCTCTTGGCCGGAATACCAAGCACTTCTCTGCGCAGTTAACCCAAGAGCTGAAGAGTTCCTTATTCAGTCAGGCAATACAGTAGTGGCTCATATTGAGCTGTCATACGTCATACATCGCGAGAACATCAAAGCTCAATTACAGGCGGCAAAGTCACAAGTCCACTTCAGCATCGATCTATGGTCATCACCGCATCGCAAGGGATTTCTCGGAATATGTGGGCAATGGGTTGATGAGCATTATGAACTCCGTGAGGCCTTATTAGGTCTACCGAACGTACAGCACAGTCACTCCGGAGAGACAATGTCACGGCACTTGCTGGACACCATACGGTATTTCAATATCGCAGGCAATATTGGCTACTTTACGTCAGATAACGCTAGCTCCAATGACACTTGCATGCGTGCTTTGTCAACGGCATTGGCGAACGAATATGGCATTGGATTCGACCCCATTGATCGCCGCGTTCGATGTGGAGGCCATATTATCAATCTGTGCCTCCAGGCGTTTCTCTTCGCCTCCAGCAAAGAGGCACTCAATGCTGCCATTAAAGAGGCAGATAGCAACGTAAATACCACAGTTGTTGAGTCTCTACAGGCGAAATTGCAGCAGAAGAGTAGCAAGGGAAAGCAGCGAAATGTGCCGGAGGATCGATCCGGATGGCGCTCGATGGGCCCCCTTGGCAAACTACACAATATCGCCGTGTTTATACGGAGTTCTACAATACACAGCGATACTTGGGAGCGCCTGGCAGGCCGTGTACTCGGCATTGACAATACAACCAGGTGGAATTCATGGTACATATTGCTTCGTACTGCACTCGAGAAGAAAGACAAACTTATGGTCTTTCAACAAGATCATCATAAAGCCTTGGGCGACGATAGTCTCACACAGGATGACTGGGATGTCCTCAGATTGACGGCGGACTTCCTCCAACCGTTCTGGCAGGCTACGCAGGCTCAGCAGAAGAAGTGGTCGTCGTTAGATCAGCTACTTTACCACATGGATATCCTGCTCAAGCATTTCGAAGATACTAAGGTATATACTAGTTGCGACCTTATTTAGCCTTATAGTACTAACTATTTATAGAAGACGTACGCCGATCATCAACGCCTTATCCACTCTATCCATATGGGCTGGTTTGTGCTTGATAAGTACTACTTTAAGACCGATGAGACGCCTGTATATTCCGCGGCATTGCTTCTCCACCCATCAAAGCGATTGAAGTACCTCCGCCAGAACTGGCACGTTGATTGGCATGACAGTGCAATCAATAAGGCTAGGCAGATCTGGAGTCAGTACAAAGATCTCCCTGTTACCACTTCTCCGGAGGAGGCTTCGGAGATCCAGATGACAGCGTACGATAAACTGGCGCAGTCGCTCGATGTGACGGAGGCATATGACGACGAGGATGAGCTGGAGAAGTTTATTAATGGTTCTCCATGCAAGATCGCAGTTACTCCGCTTGCCTGGTGGAGCAGAGAAGAGCAACGGATCGAATACCCCCGGCTACATAAGATGGCTATTAACGTACTTTCGATTCCGCCTATGTCGGATAAGGCGGAACGTGTCTTTTCAGGGGCTCGGCGTACTGTTTCGTATGACCGTGCACGCCTCGGGGCGGAGAACATTGAGATGACAGAGTGTATTGGGAACTGGAACAAGAATGACCTCATTCGGAAGGTGCACGTACTACCAAATGATGACAATTAGGCTGAAGATCGTTACAACAGCAGCATGTCTTGCCACTTACTGATAAGCTAATCAATCAGTATCAGTAAACATAGTAATCAATCAATCAGTATCAGTATAGGCCTTATCAATCAGTACTGCTTGTTGAGAAGTCTGGATATAATAGACTTACCATCGTCCCAAGGTTGGGAACCGGTGACACAAGACAAAACTGAGCATGGGCATTCGGAGCTTGGTTCGTTCCCCCTTGTTGGCCACAGGGACAGATTCTTCTGTGACAATGACTGGCATGACTCGCTGCTGCATAACCATAAAGGACGGTATGAATTGGCGGAGGGTCAACAATCTGTTTACTGGAAAAAAGGCCGCATTCAGCATATGAACAGCGGTTCTATTTAGTAGTTCTGCCAATAAGACTAACCCTTAGACCGCCCTCCTTAGAAGAGAAATCCAGAAGCTTTATGCATCTAGATCCAACCATAACTATCATTGCGATATTCAGCTGCCACAGGCTGCACAAATTCATAAATCAAATGCAATTGCCGAGTTCGTCTGCCTCCCTACCAATGCACATTCAGCTGGAAAATTCCGAACCAAGTCGCATTAATTAGCACCTTAGCTCATCCAGCGCTAAAATGACCCATGGCAGCGTCTAGAATATCCAGGCCTTTGTTAATCTCCTCGTTCGTAATCGTCAGGCTGGGCACGAATCGCAGAGTGTTGGTGCCGGCAGTGATGATGAGTAGGCCACGCTCACGGGCGGCCTTGATGATGGGGAATGGGTCCTTAGAGATTTGAAGACCTAGAATTAGGCCACGACCACGAGTCTCCTTGATGAGGTCGGGGTATTTAGCCTGTAGCTGAGCGAAACGGTCCTGGAAGACCTTGGACCGGGCTAGAATAGTGTCCTTGAGAGTTTGGTCGGAGAGGCGGCCGACGACGTAGTGAGCCAGGCGGCAGGCCAGGGGGTTGCCACCAAAGGTTGTGCCGTGGTCACTAACCTTCATCTTATCCGACACATCCTGAGTGACGATGGCGGCGCCAATGGGGAATCCATTGCCGAGCGCCTTGGCAGTGGTGAGGATGTCGGGGTGGGCCTCCTTTGGGAGCTTGCCGTGGGCCCAGAAGGTGCCCGTTCGGGATAGACCGCACTGAATCTCATCGTAGATCAGGACGGCGCCGACCTCTCGGCATCGCTTGGCCAGAGCAAGAAGGAACTCATCAGTCGCAGTAAAAAGACCACCCTCGCCCTGGATCGGCTCAACGATGACACCACAAGTCTTCTCCGTCACCAGGTCGTTGATGGCAGCAACATCGTTGTAGGTGCCGACCTTAAAGCCGGGGACCATGGGCGCGAAGGGCTTCTGGTACTTGTGGTTGGGAGTGGCCGACAAACTGCCCATTGTCCGGCCGTGGAAGCCATTCTGGAAGGAGACGATCTCATACTTATCACTAGAGGGATCAACGATCTTTCCAGCCTTCCTGGCGAACTTAATAGCGGCCTCGTTGGCCTCGGATCCTGAGTTACAAACAAAGACAGACGCCGCATTGTGCATGCCACCCGACTCGAGCGTCTTCTTGACCAGCAGCTTAGACAGGGCACCCGTCCAGGGGTTATAATACAGGTTAGAAGCGTGAACCAGTTCCTTGGCCTAGAAAATAGATTGGTTAGTATTATCACTCACGATTGGCCGCTGAGGCGCAGGGTTCCGAACTCGCCTGCTCATTCATGATCCTGGTGAACTCAGGATCGCAGTGGCCGAGGCCGTTGACGGCGATGCCCGCGGAAAAGTCGAGGTACTTGCGGTTCTCAAGATCCCACAGCCACGAGCCCTCGCCCTTGACGAAGACCAGGGGCGGTCGATCGTAGGTAGCGAACATGTAGGGGGCATGCTCGTTGACAATGGCGGCGCTGGGCGAGCCCGGCGACGGATCGGCATTCGGTAGCGAGGCGAGACCTCGACGGGCGATTCGGGGACGAGCATCGGCGCTGGCGCTGGCCACAGTTGCCAATCGGCATCGGATAGGGAGTCGCAGGGCCATGGCTTCAGAGGATATAGTCGCGCGATGGGCTTGCTTGGGTCGAGGCAGATGTGAAGGTGAGGGCTTGCGGGAGAGACAATCCAAGTGGGCGGGTTTCGAGCTCCGAGGGGCAGGCGTGGAGAATTATATATTTGTTTATCGATAACACTCCGCTATCGCAGTTGGTGCGTCACCTCATGAATACACCCCATGCATTTGAAGGAGTCACTTCTACTTACCCCAGTTAAGCCTCGACTTCATTCAAACCGGGGGCTTTGCAAGGGTCCAATTGACTCATTACCTGATAAATACGGTCTAGCAAGCTATTTCTCGCTAGTTTTGTTGAGGAATCAAGCTCGGAGTCATGTCCGCTGTCTCAAAACCCCCACGTCCTGCAGTCTCAACTGCACCAATATGAATCGACGGAGAACAGTCCGTAGTATTTTAGGGTAGCCAAGTACGACGCCGATGATGTCCAGTGGACCCATGACCTCGCCGACGGAGTTTCGAATGGGTTCCGCCGTGGATGACGCGCGGCAGGCACGGAGAAATGAGAGTCATCATCGCATAGTCGCTCCGCATCTGCGACCTATCTCAACCTGAACACCTGAAACGGCCGACCGTCAATAGGAACGCCGAAGCGGATTACGGCCACAGACCAGATGCCCAATTGTTACCATGGGAATCTGGACCGGGAAACCTCATCGGTGACGCTGAGATGCAAGGCGCCATGAACGAGATTATATGACGGCACATCCTCAACGGTATGAACCTCTCCAGACCATCCATCCTCCTCAGTCAATCCTCCCAAGGCTTACTGCGACGGGGGACGGGCCAGACGGCTTGCAATGGCACAGACATCCTACGTTTCTACCGTTTGCGGGTTCAATAACGATGCTTCCTTAAATCGAGTCATGAACCATATTCTCGCTCCCCTCGAAGAGATTCGTTTCGACGCACAGTTGTTGACGTTGCTGGAGCTTGTCGACCAAGACTCTCAGAGTTCGACGAACACGCAATCTCTACTCGCCTCTGGATGGTCAACAAAACTGTCTTCATCAGCTCCATCCCCAGCTCTGTCGATGGATGCAGCGACCTTAGCCCAGCTCCTTTTCCAGCACCGTCATGCGAAACAAACATGATACGTGGTTCGATTCGCTTGAGCATCAAGACAGACGGGACACTGGGTTGAAAGGTCATGACTCACTTTCTGCACCGAGGGTCCGCATACACAACTACGAGGGCATATCTACACATAGCTTGCACAAGTAGAAGACCATGTTAGCTTATCGCACCCAAGACAAACGGAAGTTGCAGAACGCGACTCTCGCACTTCTATTATGCCAACCCCATTCGCACGGAGAGACAAGTCGCCTTCTACTAGTGGGTATTCACCTGCTGGTGGCCGTCGATCCGAAGAAACTCGGAGACAAAGAGAAACTCACGGGAAAGGAGATAGCCACTCTGTCAAAGATGCTTTCCCTAAATGGTTTCTCGATGGGTACCATGCTGCTTTGTTGCATATGCTGCCAGTCTCTTCAGCGTCGTCAAGGTCGTTCCGTCCAAACAAGGACTTTCCGTGAGGATCCTTCCATTGACTTGGGCGTGAGACTATAGTCCGAATTGGACTTAGTCGGTTGGCATGGGCTAAGAAGAGCGTCCTCTTTTTGATGAGCTATTTACCGGGAATCATAGAAGGAAACATCCCCTAGTATGTGACATTAAACAATGCAACTGATACCCGATTCTGAGAGTTATCTCGAACGGAAGTCGTCAGGCAGATGAGCGGGTATGGACATTACTCACCACATTTACCTCTTTTGGTGAGTAACATCGACATATTCCAAATCATCAATGGCGAAAACGTTGGATTCATCAATCTGAGATAGCCGATGACGGGTGGACAGCGAAGCCAAGACAGTACACCCTCGGGTCTGCTCTAAAACAAACCTCAGGGTTGCATCGGAAACAACCGTTCCATCAAGAGGCACATATTGAGCACGACAGTTGAGAACGGACATGATACCCACGAGCATGTCGATACCACTCTTGACGACAAGGGGTATACAATCTCCTGGTACCACGCCCGGACCTTGCAGCTTCCGTGCAAGTCTGACATTTCTGGAGGCAAGCTCACCATATGTGATCTGGGATGGAGGCTGGGTTGAGAGGTCCCGAGCAGCAATGACATAAAGTCTCAAGGCTACATGATGCTGGAAGGCTGCGGTGACTGTTGAGAAGCGAGGGGTGTTCAACATCCCGTAGCTGAAGGAGAGAGGCATGGGCCCCATGCCGGGCTCAAGCCGTTCCGAGGGGTTCTGCGTAGTATGAAGCCTCGTTTCTTTTCAGAGAGGACAATGTGAGATGGGAAATTAAAATCAAGTGGGCTAACAAGATAAACTTGGGGGAGTGTATGAGTGTAGTTTGGGAAGATCGGTTAGAACTTTTTTCACTGTCATCAAACCAGGTTTAAGTAGTCAACCCAAGGAATGTGCCATCACATCAGTTCCTGGGCAGCCGGGTCACCTTTCGCTGCACATCCTTCAACGATCTCACCAGGGCTCCCAATAGTGTAACCAGTGCGTGTGAAAGCCTCAAACTGCTCATTTAGTCCGTTTGACTTGGCCAGAATAAACTACCGGTCCGTCTGACTTGGCCAGACTAAACTACCGGTCAGTCTGACTTGGCCAGACTAAACTACCAGTCTGCCTGAAATGCCCAGACTAAACTATTGGTCCGTCCGTCACCGTCACACTAGACCACAGTGCAAACTATGGTCTACACTAATAGTCAAAACATAAAAGATGGCTTGTGGCCCATCCCCGTACCTGCCTCCAAGCTTCCCAATGCTATTGTCGAATTGTCTCACCGCCCGCCTTCTTTATCACGTCCCTGAATCCAAAGTATCGATGATGGTACCCGTGGCTGCCGGATCGACATAACGACACTAGAGTCCAAATTAGATAACGGTACACATCACGAATCAGAAGGCTTACCTCCGATGGGACTATCAAAGAGCTCCTATCCCAGGATCGTAGGCATTCCAAGAGGTTCAACGTTTCAATGTTCATAGATCCTCGCTGGTCGGTTACCGAAAGCTTGGCTTTGGAGAAGAGTCGCTCTGTCTCAGTAGACATAGGCGCAATCGATAGAATGTCGATGGCCATCATTAATAAGTTACGGAACTGCCGTCGCTGCGCTGATTCTAACCACTATTTCAACGGATCCGATACCATCATCACAGGCTCACGGCAGTATACTTCGTACTCGTCGTCATCTATGTTGAAAATTGTAGCCGTTTGCTCTCTTATCTACATCTTGTACCCATTTTGTCGTCTTGTAGTTAGCTCTTGTGCAGAAGCTGGTTGAAGAATAGGGCAGGAGGTGGTTGATTTGTATGTCTCCCTCTACAGCTCCCCTACACAAGCTTTAGCTCTCTCAATCCATTCATTCTTATCCTCCCAAGTCTTCTCTATATATGCCCACTTGAGGGAAGGATGCAATACTGTTGCAGCTGAATAGACCGACGAATCTTCCGTCAATTCATAGTAGTCAGCCAGTTTAGCCCAGGCGGTCTCTATTATTGTAGCCAAGTAGGGGATAGTAGTGGTCTTCTTGGCTGCCTCAATATAATACAGAAGGTAGTCCATAGTAGGCAGAACGTCAGAGATGGAATTTCCCATGCCCTCATTGGCCATTGTAGCGTCGTAAAATGGCTCGAGGAATTTGTGAGTCTCGGCCAAAGTTACCCAGTCAGAGGGAGTCAGAACATCGTCTCGCAGAGCCGGCTCTTCAGCATAAAATACAGTGATAGCTTGTTGGCGGACTTTAGGCCTGAGGACCCACTCGACTATACCGTACCATGAATTCCAACGAGTGTTATTGTCGCGCTGCAGCCTTAGACCGTCGGTGAGACCAGTAAACGTTTGAAGCCGCTGGGGTGTCCAAGTGATATAGACTGCGATATTATGCAGCTTGCCTATCGCCCCTCGCTTTCTCCATTGCTCAACTTCCTTGTTGGACGGCCCGTGGTAGGAATCTGTTGTGGGTGGTCGCTTTCCTATGAGGAACTCCATTACGGCCAGATTAATGATGTGGCCGAAACACCGAAGCCAGTGAGGAAGAGGATCGTAGAAGACATCGAACTCGTGTTCCAAGTCGTCCGATACTTTGTCGACCATAGTGTTTATGTTAGTGGCATTATCCATCATGAAGTATCTAACTTTTAACGCTATTCTATATTCTCGTATTAACTCCATAATAGCTTCTGCCATATTCTCATCGCTGTGCTGTCCTTCCAGTTCTTTGATCCCCACCACTAGGGACTGCAGGCCATAGTCTTCGGTAACGAATTAAACTGTGAATCCGATTACGCCCAAACAATTTGGCGATATCCAGTTGTCGGGAACAATATGGATTGAAGAAAGGGCATTCTGTAGAGCTCGCCTTACAAACTCCTTTTTGTTGTTGTCGAATTGCTGGTATGACCAAATGATGACCTTGAACATGTGTGTGTATTGTGTATCTGTTCACTGTAGCTCCCCCCCTTTTTATCAGGGAGGTCTTGCTTTCCTTTTCTTCCTAATACGGGCCAGCCGGCCGAAGGCTCGGCGAGCCCCTTCCGAATCGCCTGACAATCTCCTGTTTCTCATGTGACTCCCTGGAGCCCTGGTGTTCCAACATGCCACCAATTCAACAACTCTTCTCCAGAGGTCTCAATCACTACCTGACACGTTCTTGCATTATGCCCGGGCTTGCTGCATATTCCACAGCGCCGAACGCCCGGTCTGACCGACCTTCCTCGACCACCACTTCTCGACGATTCCGCAGCTACCTGCGCATCAACATCCATCTGATCAATTGCTTGTCTTCCTTCCTCCACTGTCATTACTCCTCTTTTTTGTAGCCGGGTTCTTTTTGCCCTCCGGCGCCGGCTTAGTATCTCATTCGCCTGTCGAAGATCCTGTACCTCAGCCTTCAATAGGGCATTCTTATGTAACATACCCAATGTTCCCTTAGTTAGAGACTTAAGAGCCCCTAAAATTGACTCTGGGGAGCTACTTTGATGTCTTCTGATTCATCTCTCAAGGTATTCAGACTGAGACCCGGCCTCAAGTACTGTCTTTGGGGTCTTTGAAGCCCAAGGGGTCGAGGGCCCAGCTTCCTCCTCAACCGGCGTTGGGGTCCGTAGCTGCACATCAAGCTTTGAGACCACACTTTCTGGGTCAAGAGGGACAAGCCCGGCCCCTCTGAAAGATGACCTGATGTTTTGTTCTGTCATAGTAGCTTGGTAAGCGGCATAAAAGGCCGGGAAGAACTCGGTCTTTGAAATGTGAGTTATAGAGCATCTGATCAGATGCTCTATTTCTCGACCATAAGCCTTCTTTAGCAGGCTAAAGTACCCGACATCAAGAGGCTGAAGTAGCTGAGACGAGTGAGGCGGCATACAGAGCGTAATGATCTGGTTCTCCTCACAATATCTCTCAAAGTCGGCAGAGTGGTGGCTTTCGTGCCCGTCGAGGATCAGAAGACGATAGCGACCAACTGATCGCTTAGTCGTACACCGATCAAAGTGCTTTAGCCACTTAAGGCCTATTTCATTATCGGTCCATCCATTTTGGGAGGTTGTAATAGCCCAATCGCCCGGGAGGTTGCTATCTTGGTACCAATTGGCGAGGTGATATTGGCCCGCACCTATGATAAACGGCTGGATCGCCCAGCCTTCCGCATTGATCGCCTGAATCACTGTAATACATTCCCGGTTTCCAGGCTGCACTGATTTTGGTCGTCCACGTCTTTCTGAACCTGTTGAATTGGTGGCATGTTGGAACACCAGGGCTCCAGGGAGTCACATGAGAAACAGGAGATTGTCAGGCGATTCGGAAGGGGCTCGCCGAGCCTTCGGCCGGCTGGCCCGTATTAGGAAGAAAAGGAAAGCAAGACCTCCCTGATAAAAAGGGGGGGAGCTACAGTGAACAGATACACAATACACACACATGTTCAAGGTCATCATTTGGTCATACCAGCAATTCGACAACAACAAAAAGGAGTTTGTAAGGCGAGCTCTACAGAATGCCCTTTCTTCAATCCATATTGTTCCCGACAACTGGATATCGCCAAATTGTTTGGGCGTAATCGGATTCACAGTTTAATTCGTTACCGAAGACTATGGCCTGCAGTCCCTAGTGGTGGGGATCAAAGAACTGGAAGGACAGCACAGCGATGAGAATATGGCAGAAGCTATTATGGAGTTAATACGAGAATATAGAATAGCGTTAAAAGTTAGATACTTCATGATGGATAATGCCACTAACATAAACACTATGGTCGACAAAGTATCGGACGACTTGGAACACGAGTTCGATGTCTTCTACGATCCTCTTCCTCACTGGCTTCGGTGTTTCGGCCACATCATTAATCTGGCCGTAATGGAGTTCCTCATAGGAAAGCGACCACCCACAACAGATTCCTACCACGGGCCGTCCAACAAGGAAGTTGAGCAATGGAGAAAGCGAGGGGCGATAGGCAAGCTGCATAATATCGCAGTCTATATCACTTGGACACCCCAGCGGCTTCAAACGTTTACTGGTCTCACCGACGGTCTAAGGCTGCAGCGCGACAATAACACTCGTTGGAATTCATGGTACGGTATAGTCGAGTGGGTCCTCAGGCCTAAAGTCCGCCAACAAGCTATCACTGTATTTTATGCTGAAGAGCCGGCTCTGCGAGACGATGTTCTGACTCCCTCTGACTGGGTAACTTTGGCCGAGACTCACAAATTCCTCGAGCCATTTTACGACGCTACAATGGCCAATGAGGGCATGGGAAATTCCATCTCTGACGTTCTGCCTACTATGGACTACCTTCTGTATTATATTGAGGCAGCCAAGAAGACCACTACTATCCCCTACTTGGCTACAATAATAGAGACCGCCTGGGCTAAACTGGCTGACTACTATGAATTGACGGAAGATTCGTCGGTCTATTCAGCTGCAACAGTATTGCATCCTTCCCTCAAGTGGGCATATATAGAGAAGACTTGGGAGGATAAGAATGAATGGATTGAGAGAGCTAAAGCTTGTGTAGGGGAGCTGTAGAGGGAGACATACAAATCAACCACCTCCTGCCCTATTCTTCAACCAGCTTCTGCACAAGAGCTAACTACAAGACGACAAAATGGGTACAAGATGTAGATAAGAGAGCAAACGGCTACAATTTTCAACATAGATGACGACGAGTACGAAGTATACTGCCGTGAGCCTGTGATGATGGTATCGGATCCGTTGAAATAGTGGTTAGAATCAGCGCAGCGACGGCAGTTCCGTAACTTATTAATGATGGCCATCGACATTCTATCGATTGCGCCTATGTCTACTGAGACAGAGCGACTCTTCTCCAAAGCCAAGCTTTCGGTAACCGACCAGCGAGGATCTATGAACATTGAAACGTTGAACCTCTTGGAATGCCTACGATCCTGGGATAGGAGCTCTTTGATAGTCCCATCGGAGGTAAGCCTTCTGATTCGTGATGTGTACCGTTATCTAATTTGGACTCTAGTGTCGTTATGTCGATCCGGCAGCCACGGGTACCATCATCGATACTTTGGATTCAGGGACGTGATAAAGAAGGCGGGCGGTGAGACAATTCGACAATAGCATTGGGAAGCTTGGAGGCAGGTACGGGGATGGGCCACAAGCCATCTTTTATGTTTTGACTATTAGTGTAGACCATAGTTTGCACTGTGGTCTAGTGTGACGGTGACGGACGGACCAATAGTTTAGTCTGGGCATTTCAGGCAGACTGGTATTGTGTAAATAGCTTAAGTCAGAGCTTTCCTTAGGAATCTCTTTCTCTCCTTGTAAACAATCATTTTGCCCAAGTCGCACTCGACCTCGTTCGTGCTCTTGTCCCGTCACAGTCAGGGAAGAATCTGTATCTCCTCAGCACACAACCCGGTCGGGGCGGTTAGTCAAAAGACCTAAAAGTCAATAGAGGCATCAATTCTCTATCTTCAGGAGGCAATTGTTTGCGAATAACTTCAATTTTGGTTGAATTCCGTGAAGTTTAGAAAATGCATTTTTGGTGGTGAGAATTTTATTTTGTGTGGCAAAAGGGTGGGGTTGGCAAAAGGGTGGTGGCGCATGGTAGTCCTCGGTTTCGGATGTCAGATTTTCCGGAAATAGCGGGATTTCATTCAACAATTCAGGCATCTGGGCATCCATCCGTCATTCTTCTTCGATCGGTCTCCTCTCTTACGCTCTGTTGGGATTTTGAGCATCGATATGGAAGCTGTAGATCTTTTCTCTTTGGGCCAGCGATTTGTCGGCCATTTAAATGGCGTCTCCTTGACATCAACGAATCCAACCTCGGCCATAAGGTATTTGAATCGATCGGTCTCTATAAAAGGAGTTCCGTGCTCTTGGGCCGCTTTGGCTAGAAGAACACACCATTTCCGAAGAGCATGATCTTTGGTAAGAGTGTTGTCGTCTGATTGCATAAATATATCGACGTCCTGGAGCTCAGCGTAGCCACCCGGCGTAAGATTTCTAGTAAAATCAGGGGTTGCCAACTTATTCACCAAACCATTAAACAACTCACTCAAAAATCTTACGTAAATACTCTAGCCAGTTCTTGACTAGGACATTTATCATTCTACTGTGAATATAGTCAAAAGGCCGAGAATAAGTCCAGTCCTCGGTTAGATTCGGGGGCACGCTGCTCGAGTTTGAGTCGTCATCCGTCTTTCATGTGGGAACTCATCTCATACAATTCCGGTTGGGTAGGAGACACATCGACCCTTATCACCTACGCAGATTGTTAGCCTTGGTCGCTCTTTGCTCTGAGATACTTCCTCTCACCTCAGTCTCGGGATGTTCGTCAGCAAAGTCGATCGCCCAAATGCCTGTACCGGTACCCAGGTCGAGAACCCGGCCGGTCTTGAATTTGGGAAGGTTCGGCGGGGAGAGACCAAGCTTGTTGTCAAAAGTCAGGAGGAATAGATTGTGCTGCAAGTCTGAAAAGATCAAGTGTAAGAATTTTGGACAGTGGAGGAGCGTTCTATATTACCTAGTCTTGTTCTCTGTTTCGTCATTGGGCATATAGTATTCTACAGCAGGTAAAGGCTGTGAGTGCCAGAAATCTCATAAGGGACAAATGCATAGCAACCTACTTCCGTCCTTGTATGCGTGTTATGTTCTCCCGTTTTCGAACCGATAATTGAGAATGGAGCTGGTCACGCTAGCAGTTGATGACGTATTGTCCTATGTCGTTAGTTTGTATCAGCGATTGTGTTCTTTCACAGTACGTCAGGGTAGGCAAGATGCCATCCATACATACATCTCCAACTGCTGAGTCTCGATCGTCGTCAACCTCGATTGAGGGTCAGCTCATGTTCGTATCGTACAGAGTCGTGGAGAAGAGGTTGTACATCAACGTGTATGACAGGGTCTGCACCGGGTGTGGCCATTTCGCCAAGCATGAAACAGCTTCAGGTGCGCGCTGAGGTCCTTCGTCGCTAAGTGGGTATTGAGGTTGGAGGAGAGATTTGCCCTGGGTTTGTCCCTCAAGGATGGACGGGCGGTCGGATTTAATACCGCGCCCCCCCCCCACCCTTGTTTGTCACTCAAAGGAGCCAATGATGCTTCATTTAGGTGTGGCGTTGTTGTCTCTCCTCTCATCGGGAGGATGTGCTCCACCAACAGACTGCGGCCTTGGCCAACACACAACCACTGCGAAAAAAGTACCCACATGTGATGCATGCGATGCATGCGAGTAGTGAGGTCTGACGATTTCCTCCCGCCAACAATGCTCTACTGTAAGCTAGACGAGCATTGAGTTTGGAAAAGATAAATTCGCAGCGACACCACGCCGTCTTTCGTTCTTAGTTGGGTAGCCTGATTGAGAAGAGAGAAGAAGCTTAATATTAGTTCCCGCCGCTGTTAAGTCAAAACGTCACGACGATCATCTACCCCGCACTTTCTGGTGGAGGGTATGGTTGAATGGTGAACGGTAAGCATATGGGCCACAGAAAGCAAAGGCCGAACTGGGGAAAAGGCGAAATTCTTTCAGCAGCAGCCCGGATGCTTCGCCATCTAAACGCACCAAGGATTCTTCGTCTGGTAGAGAGGCGAGTGACAGGGGGGTAGAGGCCGTGAACGACGAATATATCCCCATCGACCCGCGGCTTGAGCCGGAATTAGCGGGTCACGAGACGGGATCAATGCTTGTAGCAGATTAGCATTTGATGCAGCACCGCAAAAGACTTTACGAAGTAGAACTGGGCGCCAGACTGATACAGAAATGGAGACTTCACAGAGTTCGAGTCAGACAAACGAGATGCATCTGCTCTATCAAGTGCGGCAGCCACGTACGCTAGTTCTGTCCCCTTTCTAAGCAGATCTTGTCGAGTGCAAAACAAAAAAAAAGCCAGATCCAGTGCCCCGATCCTCTGAACCTTCCCCCACGTCATGCTATAAAGCAACGCCGGTGTCAAGGTTGACTAAAAACTGGGGCGGTGGTTATTCGAATCTCGTGGATGACATTGGCCGCTGGTGCTCGTGGTAACAGTGGGGTCGAATTGTGATTGTGGGGATCATCGTGCAGGGATCCCGGGTCGCCTAACAGTGGATGCAAATATCAGACTCGAGTAAGACGAAGAATGGGGAAAGATGAATGGGTCATATCGTACGTGAAGCGTTCGACGACCTATATCTGCACTTCTTGAAAAGTTTCCAGCAAAGAAGAATAACTGCTGGCAGATTCATCACCACACCGATGATAGCAATAACAGCCTCTGAATTCAGGGCCATTACAGGTCAGGCTAACAGTTAAGGGCGCGGGGCGCGGTTATACCCGTGGACTAATTGCCAGCAATGAATCGTCCAGGGCAATGAAATAGGAGAGCGCAAGGAAGAAGGAAGTAATTAATGTCAAGCATGCTGGATTGACATTTTGCCCAGTTCAGTTTGGGCTTAATTATGAAGCCAAGAGCAGTGTACTGGTGCAAAAGGAAGGGTGGTAACGGGGGAGCGAGGCTTGATATATCAGACACCAAACACCAAAGCACGGAGTCGACGGGGAAAGGCTTGGGAGCGAGGTCCCGCCGAGGGTGGGTTGATGGGCAGATGTGGAGGTGGTGGATGTGGAGGATGTGGAGGCATGGGAGGGGCGGCCGGCATGCGACAGGGGCCACTGCAAGTGCTGGGATATGGGTTGCAGGGGTGACCCTAGGTGGTCTAGGTGGTAGGGTAGGGATAAGGGGGAAGGGGTGCTCGAACCTGCTCCTGCTCTCTCGGTGCTTGGTGCCTGAGGGAACCAGCAGGGCAGGCAGTGAACAGGCAGTGACTCTTTGTCTTGCCGTGCAAAAGGTACGTACCCCTCTACGGCCGGTCAAGCTAACTAGCTTTTTGAAGTTCTGTAGCTGTGCCATTTATTAGTTCAATATCCAAAATCGAGAACAAAATGGTCCTTGTGCAGATTACCGTCGCTCCCGCAGGCCGGCAAGCCGCACACCCTCCCGCCCGTAGCTCTCCGTCACCACCTACGTAACGTCCGGCTCCCAGCCTTCCTGTTGCGACGCTTTTTTGCATGTCAGACAAGGCGAGGCCGATAGAACGAGCTGATCGCGACGCGCCGTTTTTCTTACCCGCTCCCGTGGGCTTGGGTCTAGCAATGGGAGAGGGGTGTCGCGATGGAACCGGACGGGACCGGGGTGGGTGCGGTGGCTCCAACTCGCCCTGGGGACAACACCATCAAAGTCGCGGACATCCATGGATGGTAGCCTAGCTCTGCGGCTCGGCGCGCATGTTGCGCAGACCCGATG
Source organism: Ilyonectria destructans (assembly GCA_020740775.1). NCBI lineage: Eukaryota > Fungi > Ascomycota > Sordariomycetes > Hypocreales > Nectriaceae > Ilyonectria > Ilyonectria destructans. Next base: position 126,682 of record JAHEWK010000023.1, read on the forward strand.
TGGACTTGCTACTAAAACAAAAATTGGTTCTGGGTGTCCTGAGATGAGATATTGGTTTCCTGATTGCGTTGACTGGTCGACGATTAGGAGCGAACAGCATGTCACTTGCTGGTTCTGGAAAGTACTATCGCACGTGATGCATTAAGCGTGCGATCGGATAAACCTCGCCGCCGTTCCCCTGTAGCTTAGAAGACGTCAGCCACTGTGGCTACGGTAAGTCCTGCTGGCAAGTGGAAATCCGCTTTTTAAGGGTCCTGGCTCAGAGTCCCGCCCAAGCAAGGGGCGATGGGCTTTCGCAGACCTGGTGGATTGAACACGCCGCTTTGCCGATGGCAATATAGTGAATCCAAGGTAGGCTACCTCCTTCGTTTAGCTCAAAGGCCAGTAGGCAGTTGACAACCCTGCCGATCCATATGTCAAAATATATTCCATCTATACGGTTTGTCCCCCGAGCGAAACAAATTCTATCACGGCGGTTCGATGGAGAACACGTCAGTCAACCAGGCTGTGCTCGAGGTGCCGGCACAGGACGACTATGCCGGCTCCGTGGGCAAGACTTGACACGGGATTCTGTAGCCCCAACTCTACTTGTTGGAATTTTCTCCAGCCGTTCCGTTCGGGCCCGGCTTAGCTTCGGCTCACCTCTCACTCACCCTCAGCCCACACCGCTAAGAATTGTCAACTTTCGATGAGGGGCCGAAAAGTGTCCCCTCCAAAGAGCAAGGGAACAGAACTAGGACATTCTTCGCACAAGGTCTCCCGTGGTACGAATAGCGCAAGATGCTGCACGGTTGCCCTTCAGGGGATGAGTTAGCCTCTCCAATAATGCCTGCCGGCAGAGTAGTTGCCATACGTACCTCCGATGGCACGACTCCTCCTCGTCGTGGGCAAAGTCCTTGCTTAGGTAGCCGTCAAGGCAGACGGTAGCTGCTTGCTTGGCCGCCTGAGCACCTGAACCCAGCGAGTACCGTAAAAACTCTGTCAACTCGCGCAGCGAGGGAATTGGAGCCTGTATGAGGTCCCGGCTGCCTGAGGCCACAGCCGCCGTAGGCGGTCGTGGGCTTCCTTCAACATATTTCAAACGTGATTTACATACAAGAACATAACAAAGAGACACTGCATCATTGGTTAGCTACAGGCGAAGGACTGAAAACGTTAGTGGACTGGTTAATTGAATTAGAAAGATCCGCCACGCTAGTGCAGCCAACAAGTTCAACCATATGCAAGGACGGACTCGGGCTGACTCTGTAAACGCGTTTTTGAGTGTCGGGCAGCGAAGCGATGGCCGACTTCTCATTCCACTGCTGCCTTCTTCTCCTTGACTGTTTCTTCCCCTTCCCGCCCGCCATCCTCCCCAACCACCTCGTCTGCCCATAAAACTGCGCTCCGCCTCCTCTTTTCCTTGACTCTGCCCTTCTGCCAAAACGGCAATACCAACCATATTATACCACCCTAATAACTCTTCAATTTGCCGCGGCAAAATACCCATCGTCCTGCTTCGGGCTCGTATCCTCTCGACGCATTACGGGCGTCTTCCCCTCTCCCCGCTTCCAACGGGTTACGGGCGCCTCCCCCCTCTTCCACCTTCCAACGGGTCCCTCCAACGGGTTATGGGCCCTTCCCCCTTCCAACGGGTTACGGGCTTCTTCCCCCCCTCCAATGGGCCTCTTCCCTCTTCAACGGGTTACGGACCTCGTCCCCCTCTCGACGACTTACGGGCCTCTCATCACTCCAACGGGCTGCCGGCGGCCCTTCCCCCTTCCCTTCCCCCCTTCCAACGGGTTACGGACCTCTCCCCTTTCCAACGGGCCTCTTCCTCCTATTCCCCCTTTCAACGGGTTACGGGTTACGGGCTACGGTCCTCTTCTATCTTCCATCTTCCAACGGGTTACGTGCCTCTTCCACCTTTCAACGGGATAAGGATCTCTTCCCTTTCTAACGGGTTGCCGGCCTCTTCCCCTTCCCCCCCTCCAACGGGTCCCTCCAACGGGTTACGGGCATCTCCCCCCTTCCCTCTCCAACGGGTTACCGGCGCCCCTTCTTCTTCCACGGGTTACGGACCTCTTCCCTTTCCAACGGGTTACGGGCCTCTTCCCCCTCTTCCCCCTCTCGACGACTGACGGCCTCTTCCCACCTTCCAACGGGCCGCGGGCGACCCTTCCCCCTTTAACGGTTACCGATACTCCTTCCTGATTCTATCCTCTCTCTCCCTCTCCCCCTCCAATACCCTCCTTTCCCTGCTTATCCGCTTTTTTTGTTATTACTGGAAGTAGTGCCCCTTTATACAATCACTGTCCCTCTATATAGCTGCTGCTCTCTTATGCCAGCATCAACTTATACTGCACAGCCGCCGTATCACTACAGATATGCCATTTCCTAACCCGGCCCAATACCCTCCTTTCAACTGAACTACATCGGACCCACTTTTAGTCTTATTATAACATCTTGATGACTAAAGTAACTATTTCGCCCTCCAAACCTCCATTACGGACCCTCTGATGCCTGGGCCCTACTCGGCCTCGCCCCGCTATTCTCTGACTTCTCTGCCAGCTCCGTCCCTGAACTTTCTTCTAAAACTCTGTCCTCTAAATCCCACTGCCCAGCCTGATCTAGCCCTCACCCTAGTCCAATTCTAACTCTGAACTTTATATCCGGAGCCCTACTCTAATACTAAAGCCTATTATACTTATAGCTACCCTATACCCGACTCTAAACTCAGTTACTTTTATAACTCAACTCTCTCCTGTAAATATTTTTCCCCCGCAGCTGCTGTTAGCGCTACGATAGGGGAAAACTTTTCACAGGCCACCAAGGCTAGCAATAGCTGCTAGGGCCCATCGGGGCACTAACAGCAGGCAGATGAGGGGTTAAGAGAGTTGACCTCATCTGTATTGCAACAGCCACGGCCGCAGCAACGGCAACGGGGGACGATACCGCCCACGACAAGCTGATCTCCCTACGGGCCCGACCTCGGCTATAGCAATGGAATACCCTCGACCAGGAAGACCCAGCCGCTGTCGCCCAAGGCAGAGATTCGGTAAGGGGAAGCCAGCGACATACGCTCTGCAACTTGAGAAAAACGATCAGCGGAGGGTCTGACTCTGTCATTGTATGACCATAGCTTTGGAGGTCAACCCCCTTTGGCTCCGAGCCTGGCTCTTGCAATCCGGCTCTTGTAGCCCAGCTCTTGCAATCCAGCTCTTCTAGCCCGGCTCCCTCGCGGGCCTACGCATTTGGGTCTTCCACAGTCCCCTACACAAAGACTGATTGATCGCCGCAGTAGGCATACTGCGCCCGGACTGCACGCGTATCGAGCAAGCGGGCCTGATAACTTCTATTCTGCAATGTTAGATGACGGGATTGGAGGAGTCCAGCGCTCCGAACAAAGCAAAACAAAACAAAATTGACCACTATTTTGTTTTGTTTTGAAATAATACAGGCTGATATTGATTTGGTATTGATTTGTATTGAATATTACCAAAATGCTATCAAAGGCTTAGTAAGTCGGGAGACAGCCAACAATCATTGGATCTGTAAGCAACATACGTGCTTCAAATTGCCCCATTTCCCAGCCAAAACTTGAGGCATATGAGCTTCTCGATTGTCAAATCTTTCAGACTGTGCCTCTGCGTTGATACCGCCAATTTGCAATGGCTGAACGTTCTCTCGCACTCACACGAAGTGGCCGGAATTGACAGTATATCGAAGGCCATTTTTGCTAGCCGTGGCAACGAATCCTGGTGCTGCCGCCACCACTCTAACGGGTCCTTCACAGGTAACAACGGCCCCGAGAAGTAGGAAGTAAGCTCATCCTTCTGTGTTAAGTCCTCAGGCTTATCGTAGAAGTCGTCATCGATGAGGTAACATGGCTGGGCCTGATCAACCGGCTGGTTATCTCGAAGGTCAAGCTTGTTGTATTCGTCGTCGAAGAACTTCGTGAAGGTGGAAAACACGTGTTGAGCATGTTCTTCATCAAGGTTCTTCTCAATCCATCGCTTCTTGAGGCCAGGGTGTAGGATCATCGCTGCCCAGTAGGCAGGCGAGTGGTCGAGAGTAGCAATGTATTTCTCAATTTTAAAGATCGCTACTGAAAGACTGGCACGCAAAGCGTGAAGGTTCTTATCGTCAGAGAAAGTAGGATCTTCGGAATTGCCGGATTTGCCAGATTCGCCAGATTCGCACATAATAGTGGCTCGGATCGTGCCAGGTAACTTCATGGCGGAACCTCCGTATCGCTCCGGGAGTCGTCTTTCGCGCTGCGGTCGCTGCGATTGAGATTCCAGCGGCGTGGTCGGTCGCAGAGCCGGAACTTCGTCACCGATGAATATGGAGCGGCCGGCATATTCAGCGCCGGTTATTTCTTGATTGACGAGCTCGTCGGCGTAGACCTTTTTCTTCTCGTGGAAGTGGTCGAGGAGATAGTATAACGAAGCCGCTACTTCCGCGAAATGAGACGCCCTGCTTTCGAATAGCTTCGTGAGCCGTTGACAAGGCGTGAGTATTTCAATCGCGATCGCGAGGAAAGACCAGTCGTCGTCATGCAATACGTATTCCGCAGGGAGGCGGCGTTTGGCGTCCCTCTCTTGAAGCGCCCTCCTCTGGAAAACCTCGATCGGATCTTTTAACTTCATCGCTCTCTCTGCAGAGGCGAGGAAAGAGTTCCATCTCGTATCGTTATCCTGCTTTACCATCAACCGGCCAAGGTCGCGAAGGTTCCAGAGGACCTGGCCGAATTCAAGGAGCTCCTCCTCCGTAAGCTTTCCGTAGGTAAGGTCGAGAAACCGCTCTCTCCGCTGCGGAGATCTTCTGATCCAGCCCATCAGGTTGTGTAACCTTTGAATTGCTGACGATTGACGCCAGTCTTCAAGGAATTTGATCTCTTCTAGCAAAGATTTATACTCCTCTGAGTGAGGATCAAGCTTCTTGAGCGCCTCCTTCTTCGAGCCTCCGAGGAATCCGGTTGCGACGAGGTTTATTTGGTGATTAACGCAGCGAATCCTGCGTTGAGCGCTAAGCTCTGCGATTTCGTCAGTGGCAGATTCTGCACCTGAAAGACCGCAAAAGAGCTCCGTAACTGCGCCGTCGCACGAGTCTGCGTTATCAGCAGTCAAGTAGCCGAGAGTCTCGGAGATCGCGAAATCTTCGATTACGCTCTGTAAAACTGGGCCGAGATTCTCACCACCGTGACCGCCGAGTACGCGTTTGAGGGCTAGGAAGCGAGATTGAAGCTGTTGCGAGGCGCTGACGAAGTGAACGGTGATACCGAGGAGCGCGTATTGATTCGGGGAGGTCCAGAGATCGAAAGAGAGATGCTTCTTGTAAGGGGAGGCGGCGAGCTCTGTTTTCAGGAGCCCTTTCTGTGATTCGACCCCGGCGTTGAGCCACGATTTGACAGTATCTCCGCACAGAGGCAGAAGCTCCTGAACAAGATCCTTATTTAACAAGCAGAGAAGCTGGCGAAAAAGCGGGTGTTCGATTCCAGAGAAGGGAATATTCGCCTTCGATATCCAGCCTAACAGTGTATCTCGGAAAGTCTGCCCCGTCGATTTACTCACAACAGCCTTCCGCAGGCTCTCCTGTAGAGTCCTCTGACTCTTCTGTGGGCGCGGATTCGCTTCAGAACCAGTCGAATCGCTTCCCTCTACGGAAGAGGTACGAGAGCGAAGAAGTCTGTGATGCTGCCGCAAGTGGTCCAGCGGTCCAGAAGTCGTACCTCTAGGCAGGGAAAAAATCGTTGTTATACCATGCTCATCACAGAGATCACAGAGCCAGTATTCGCCACAGTTTCGGTGCTCGCGATCGAGCTTGACGAAGCGTGAGCCGTACGGTTCGATCGGGGATCTTTTCTTCCGTTTTTTATCCACCCACTCCGACCGAATATAGGGCTTGCTGTTAATTAGGATCTTCGGCATATCGCATACTGCACTTGGGAGGTTTGCTTCGTCGACATCATCAAGTTGGTCCTTTACGCTGCGAGCTCGGCGAAGAACTGAAAAGGCGCCACCACCGGCGTGCGGAATGTTTGTGAGAGCCCCGGAAGACTGACTGGCTGACTGGCTAGGCGTCAGGCTCGATACCGACGAGGAATCGTCGAAAAATGGATCGTTGGGGTTAGCCATCTTGACGATGTTGGCGATGGGCCCATGTGCAAAAATTTGACTGGAAAAGTGGACTATTGGGCCTTGGGAAGCACTTACCCTATGGCCGACTGACAGGGGGGATTTTGCCAAAATATACCAAAATTACCAATACAAAACGGTAGGCTAGTATTGTTTTGAATAGCTTCAATTTTGCTTTGTTTTGTATTGATTTATATTGATTTGATTTGGTAGTGTTTTGTTTTGTTCGGAGCGCTGCTCTGTTCGCCAGTGAAGACATAACAGCTCCAAGTTGTGTTCCCCAACGAGTGATGGCTGGTGTAATAAAAGCCTTCTGTTTACCGTAACACTCAAACTGATAAGCACGAAGTCGTGCGAGTTGGAGCCTGGCCTTCTTAAAGAACGTGATGATTCTCATAACTTTCTTAAGGACTGAAGCCCATCCCTCCAATTCCACGATGTCTTTCACCAGAAGTTGAAGACGATGGGAATCACACAAAATGAAGAAACAATACCTGAAGTCACGCATATTCTTCATCTCGGCGTGGAGTTTCCGCATTGTCGAGTATGTATCTATGCAGATAGAGTTCATGCGAGAGAATCCTGGAAGTCCTCTCCTTCCTTCGTGAATATCTCTTCCAAGAGTGGCTGGATTAGGCGAATGGTATTCACGGCTGTGTGCTCCTCATTCCGTGTATTAACAGTCTTCCAATAGAATGTAACTGAGTTGGGAACTGAGATCGAAATGTTGACAATACGGTTGTTGCTTACGTCGCTGGAAGCGTCAAAGATGACATTGAGATGATCAGCATCGTCGAGGATCTCCTTGACTTGGACTCGGTAATCTTGGTAGGCTTCAGGAAGCATGGAGGCAATTCGATCACCGCTAGGGGGTTTGTACGCTGGCTTGAGCATTTGGATGAACTCAATCATGCCAGAGTCTTCGAAGGTGGTGTATGGCTTGCCAGACTTAAAGATGGCGAGGGCTGCAGCTCGATCGAACTGATCTTTAGACTTTCGATCTATCATGGACAGAGCCGTAGTGATTCGGGGCTGGCGATCAACATGGCCTGCAGCTTGTTGGAAACCAAGACAGTCTTTGACAAGATGATTCTGTTGCCGTTGGACGTGCTTGGCCATGGTTTTAGAGCAGTATTTGCACCGAACGTGTTCGAAGAAGAGACTTGCCTCTGCCATCTTGACGAATTTATCGAAATCTTTGCCAAGTGCGCGGTTGATTGAGGTTGTCGGTGAGGGGACTGTGACGGTACAAGGGCACGAACGAGGTCGGGTGCGACTTGGGCAAAATGATTGTTTACCAAGGAGAGAAAGAGATTCCTAAGGAAAGCTCTGACTTAAGCTATTTACACAAATTCATGAAGTGAGACTATTCATCAAGTATGAAAGTCACATGATCGTTCCCTCACACCTTGTTTATTCGAGTGAACCTCGACCTTCACCCCTTTCCTAATATTCTCATTCCGACGACCCAAAAGATATTCGGCAGACTTCAGTCCAAAATCCTTAGCATGTTTCCCAGCCGCCGAGCTCCTTTCGCCTGTGCCTCAAACTCCATGCTTCCTTAGATCCGAGAATTGCCCCAAGCATCCTCCATCTTAATAGCTTCCAAAAACTAGAAACGCCAACCCCGGACACACTGCAGTCCTTCAGCCCTGAGTCGTAGGAAGCGACGCAGGGATGTCATCATCATCACTATCACTATCAGTATCTGAGTCACTTGAAATATCTTCGATAGACATGGGTTCATCCCGAGTCCCGCTGGCCACGGGCATCCCTGGCCGAGGAGGATGAACGTGGCTCGGTGCTTGCCCACCCGCATGGCTGGGCTGCTGTGTCTGGTGCAGCTGGGTCGATACAGCAGTAGGATCATTTAGTTCTGCCGTTGTAGATGATTCTGACAGTCCACCCATCTCGGCCACCGGAATCCTTTTGCGTGGCGTGTCACCCTGGCCACCATTAACCTGCGCCGTGACGGTAGATTGACCCTCCTCGCCAGTCCGTGCTTTCTTGGATGCCGGGGGACCATCATGACGCCCTGATAACGAAGGCCCATCTGGTGTTCCAAAGAGACGACTTCGCTGGGCGTCGAGCTGCGCCTTGCTACGTCTCTCACGAAGTCGAATGCCGTATTTCTTGCGTGTCACGCTCTGCTTCGTGTTGTACCGATTCTTCAAGCTTGCCAATTGTTTTCCCTGTTCGGGTTCCGGAAGCTCCATGGCTTGCCTCATCAACCCGCCATAGTACTCCTCAGCCTCATTCATGTCCTTCTCAAACTCTCGTCGTTGGTCGGGTGTAAGCTTTGAGTACGGATCACCCGATGGTGTCGTCCAACCCGGTTTGGGAGTTCCCTGAGTTCGAGGGGTTTGATGTTGACGCCAGGCCGGCGAGTCCTGCGAAGGGGCCTGCGAAGCAGCGCTCTGCCCCTGCTTCTCTTTGCGGAAGGCGGAAATGGCGGTCATTATTTTCCTTGCTTGTTCTTCTGTATAGGCTCCACAAACGTTCACTTTTTGATGATAGGCCAAGCCGTTGCCGCTGATAAACCGACATCCGCAATGAGGGCATAGATCCTTCCCCACCTCGTCTGTTTCCTCGAATTTGTGACAGGCACTTTTCTTCCAATGCTGCGGGGTGTCAGCACTCAGCACCGTTCGTGAAGGGGGTTTACTTACGTATTCCTGCGCCTTTGTCGAGCTGCAAGGCCAACCACAGACGCAGTGCACAATCCCACCTGGTTTTGGTTTAGACCTCGTGAAGGTAGGTGCGCCCGCGGCGCCCTGCGGTGCCGCTAGCTGTGTGACTACAGGCTCTTTCGAACCAGGCTGTAGAGTAACATTTTGCCGTGCCATGGGCTGCGATGGAGTAGCTTGTGATGGAACAGGCTTTAAAGGAAGAGATGGCACAACCAGCGAATGCAGAGACGGCATGACGCGCTCTTCGTTGACAATATCCTGAGCATCATATCCAAGGCGCTCCGCTCGTGCCAATGTATTGACCAGCTGCCGCGCCGGGATTGTCTCGAAGCGTCGAGCAAGAGCCTTGTCCAAGAAGCCAGGACTGACCTTGGCAAGTATCAAGTCGGCTACCTCGTCAAAGTCCTCGGCACTTAGATGTCGCACTATGTGCTCTTTTGACACCTTAACCATCTTACTCCCAAAGTCCTTGACTGCTCGGCTAAGCGTCTCAGCGTTGGCTTGGTGTATAGTCGCATTCAACTATCATACATGTTAGCTGTGACGATATCTCGGCGAGATGATAGGCGCGATTAGGTTTCAAGCACAAGAGAAATAGCCACAATCCAGCGTGAATCAGGAACATGTGGAGGTTGGGATAAAGAACAACCAGAAATGCCACAGTTGGCATGAAAGATGAGTGCTTGACGGAGCCGCGTGAATGTAGCTGAACAAGACTTGGGGATCAAACAGAGTTGTGGCGACAAAGCGTAGGAAGAGCCGGGTGGACTTACAAGGAATGCAACGTGATACTGTGAGCCCAGAAGCGCTTTCTCCCATCGATCTCTGATGACCTGGCGAACGGTTTCAGGACTGGCCGCTGAGATCATGTTCTCGAGGTTATGGTACTCCGGCGAGACCTGCACGCTGTTGGTTGCAGTTGGCGATGTCAACCCTTTGTTCGGTGGGGGAATATCTCCTCTGACTGGTGGCGGAGATGGCGCAAAATTGGAAGGTGGTCTTATGGGTTGTTGATGAGGGAGGTGTTGCACACGGTGGTGATAAGGATGTGCTTGCTGAGGAGGGGGAGCCTGCAAGCCAGCAGGTTGCGGTTGATAGTGAAAACCATTATGTGTCATATGCTAAGGCACGACTTGGGTGTTGAAGTTAGTGTGATGAGGTAGCGGTGGTGAGCTGTGAGATCCGGGAGCATGAGCAGCATGCATGTATGGCGACGACACAGCCATCGGTGCTGTCACGGGTGGAGCCGAAAGACGGGAGCCGCTTGAAACTGGGCGCGATGCCGGCGCGCTGTTGGGCAGAGTCGAGTCAGAAACATTTGGCAAAGGAGAGGGCGAGACAGTCGACATGACGCCGTTGACGACACTCTGACTAGGCCCGCCAGAGGGAGGAAAGGCCGCGTGCGTAGCCATCTTGGGTCCGAACCGCGCTGAGACGAGTTGCGCGACTCACTTGCGCCCAGCACTGCTGTCGAGCTTCGTCTCAGCTTGGTGCAGGGATGCGAGTGATGTGACGAGCTTATCAATGGATGGCACCGTCAGTCCAGGCGTTGCTTCCGTGATCATGAGTAAAACCGAAGTTGAACAAGAGTCCTGAGGAAGTTACTATGCGTCCTCAACATAAAACAAGCTGGGCAAGTGCGATCTGAATCAGCACTTTCGAGGCAGGTTGATATCGCGCCTGGTTCTGGTTCCGGGAGCAGCTGCACGGCACGCGTTCAAGTGAGCCGCTAAAACAGGGAGGGCAACGGGTTCACTCGCCCACTGGAGAAAAAAGGGTGTGTAGGGAAAAAGAGGAGATGCTGCTTGATTATAAGTTTGTTAGCGTGATTATTAGCCTCTTAGGACCCACATAATGTGGCCAATCATAAACTGTTATCTTGACTTGATGCCTAAATTATCAGGCTGCCTTGAGGATGCTGACATTGCTTTTTGCACATGCAAAACTGCTTAGGTTTGCTTTTAGAGAGCTGTTGGAAGATGACCCTGTATTACGAAACCTCTGATAGTCTGATATCATGACCTTAGTCAGAAGGGGGGGTAAGAAAACCCCTCTCTGACCGGCCCGGTCCATCCGGGCCCCGAAGGAACAATCAACATCATCATCTGCTTTGAACACTATTACCCTGATTAAATTGACCGTATCGGATCCAACAAGAGCTGTAAACAGACTAGCGCCTCCTATCTCTGTTAGCTGCACAGACAAGTGGGTATCACACTGTTAGAGCTAAGCTTGTATGTATCCTGTTTTAAAATAAGTTTGACAATAGAAATTGAAAAGATGTTAGTTAATGTTTATTATTGTTTATAATATCAATTGATAATTATTGTATTTATTACAGCTAAAGATAATACAGCTACTGGTCATCAAGGGGTTGCTACTAGTAGCTGGAGAGAGGGTAGGGAAGTGAAGGATAGTGTAACTGTTGGATAGCTTATGTGTGACGGTCAAGGTTCCCAACGTAGTAAACCGTAACCTGATTGGTTTATGTTGGCAGTTGTAACGGGGCGTAGCGTACTGAGCGTAGGGTTTCGTATCACGTCTGATAATGTCAAGAAGTATTCTTGAGTGATCAAATTGTATTGAAAGCTGGAGAGCTATCTAGACATAGGGGAGTGGGAATGAGTGAAGCTATATATACTATTCTGGTTCGCTTGGTTGATCGTGGTCGAACAGGTCGAACAAGAGCGCGTTCGACCATTTAAGGTTAAGGTTTCACTGGGAACGATGGAGCGCGAGGAGCGATGCTCCCTCGTTCCCATCGTTCCTGTCGCTCCATCGCTCCTTCCCTGATTCGCCCGTGAGGCTGATGAGTCAGCCTCCCCGCACCGTTGAGTTAACCCTCAGCTTGGGTCGTGACATTATGTGACCACTTGATGACCTTGAACGTGTGTGTGTATTCTGTATCTGTTAACTGTCGCTCCTGACCTCCTTTGCTTCCTAATACGGGCTAGCCGGCCGGAGAGCTCGGCGAGCCCCTATTTCTCACGTGACTCCCTGGACCGGGTGTTCCAACATGCCTCCAATTCAACAGTAACGGGCTGTGCCCGTAGGTGGCCTCGGGAGCCGTTCGTGGCCCACTTTTTACCTTTAAGCCACCATGAGTATATTTATGGATGGACCTCCTCTACTCTCTTTCTCTTCTTCTTCTTTCCTTAAGTTTGGTATTGTAACGGGCTAGGCCCATGAGGAGGTCTCGGCTACGCCCTCGACCCACTAACGCTTTGACCCACATCAGCTGGAAGATCAAGGAGCTCTCTTGCTAGCGCCCCTTTTCTTCTTTTCCTTCTTTCCTCTTCAGCTTGCTCAGCTAGTTGTCAATATACTTAGCTGGACCGTTACAGGTATACTCTGTAGAGTGGCCTAGCTAGTTGCAATACACTACCTTGAGACCGTTACAATTTGAGCGTTACGAGCCTCCACAGCCGCCTCGAGGGCCTCAATTCCCCGGCCCGATGGAGTATTGGTCTTCTTTCCCTGTCCCCGGGTCGAGGCCACCCTTAAGTGGCCTGATCCCAGGCGTTAATGGCGGCAGTCTTGTGTCACGGCCCATGCCGCGACGCGAATGCGTGTCGCCACACGGCACGGATCAACGTATTCCGCTCACTCGCAGCGAGTGAGCGGGACCCACTTTCTCACTCCGGGCAAGTGAGAATGTAACACTATCTCACGATGGGCATTGTGAGATGCTCCCCAGGCCCTACCTATAAAAGACCACACAACATCCCTTAGACAGACACTCTCGCTACCTCAGCTTTCAATACAACTTGATTACTCAAGAATACTTCTTGATATTATCAGACGTGATTCGCCACCCTACGCTCAGTACGTTACGCCCCGCCACAACTGCCAACATAAACCAACCTGGTTACGGTTTACTACGTTGGGAACCTTGACCGTCACATCTTGGTCTATTTCCTCAAGCCTCTCAATCACAGGTAAATACCATAGTAAATGAGGGTTAAGGAGCCAATCAGCCAACTCGCTGGCGACAAAATAGAGGGCCGCAAAAGCAGAATCTACGGCCGTATGAGAGGATCATTCAATTAGACTGAAAGTGTCGGAAAGCTAGCGTGGCACTTCAAATGACTTAGCCCGTTATGATGTGTATTGTCTGTGTTCATCGCTAGGCTATCGCGGCATAGGCTTCCCTGACCGCCTTCCCATTCGGGCTGTACCCGGCAACGGGTCGTCACCACGTGACCACCCGATCAGATGCTCTGTGCATGATCCAATCTAACAGAAAGTGTCACGGGCCAGGGCCCATATCCTCGCGGCTGTGCCGCAAGACGTACTAGGCTCGTGCGCGCCAGGCACGAGAAATCGTTCCACAGCTCAGGGGCACTTAGGAATTTCTTTCTTTCTTCTTCATCTTTGATGTAAATAGCATCCTGGACTAGATAGCTGGAATACAGTTACTAGAGGCCGTTCACAGAAAGTGTGTAGTTAGCTTCAATTGAACTCGTGTGTGGACGGCCGAAATTGAAGGCATGACATCTTTAAAATCCGTGTATTAAAATGGAAGGCGGTGAGACTATCTGCTAGCCCTGATTGGCAAGCGGTGACATACCCCGGCACAAAATCCCGATTTGGCTAAGCGCTATTCTCCACACCGTCGCTCTAAGATTCTACACCGTTCCTCCAAGGGTACCCATGTATGTTGAGTGCTGATACGATTGAGGCTGTGCTACTAAAATACCAATTGGGAGAATGGTGGAGACCAGTATGGGATCCGATATGAAGGCATGGACGCGTGTTGATTGGATGATATCTTGACCGTGCGATATTCTAGTCCTAATCTGAAGGAAGCAATGGTAAGACCCAGTAATTCAAATCATGGGCCTATCACATACGTATCCACCAACATGGGGGAGGATCTTCCAGCATCGCACAGGAGAGGCAAACCGCGACCGGTTTTCGGAAAGGAGCCTTGAGGAACGACGTTTGCTATGGCCGATTTCCGTTTCCTTCATCGACTCCGATCACACCTGCAGTGTAGCGTCGTGGTGGGAGGCACTTGCTTTGTCAATCGGCACGTGATGTGGCTCGGTCTCAGACGAACGGGCTAGAAACCGCAGTCTGCGAATAGGCCAAATTGAGGCCTTCATAATCTTATGACAACAATGTTGCGATGATGCAAAAATGGGTTCAATTGATCAAGTGATGTATCTGATTGCTTGACCGCGCCCGGAGGCTATTCCGGCTCAGGGATTTTTCCCAGCCTCGCCACGCGGGGCGGATTTACTTTATTCCTCTGATACGAAACTGACACGGCAACCAGACTGTCTGGACATGACCAACGAACGTAAAAAGCAATGCCGGCGCATCCGCTCACCCTCCAATCAGTCTCAGAGCCCGCCACAACTTTCGCGATTCCGATACTTGTATTATCTTAACAACTGAAACCACACCTCTTCTGGTCTCAACGACCAGCGAGCGTGAGCTTTAGAGACCCAACCCAGAAAGAGCTCTCAGCGACAAGCCGGAACGGTCTTGGTACTTCATCGGGATACCATCGTCTCAATCTTTGTTTTCACTCCGACAATAATGATCATGGCGGAACCCGACCCCCCACCATACTTGCTCCAGATCAGAGTAATAGAAGAGTGCGTGTCACAAGCCTCCCAACACCTCGAGGACACCAAGTCTCCTTATCTTTTGTATCAGGAGCGGGTGGCAGCCCTGAAGGATAGTGTTGAGCAGGAATGGGCGCGTGTCCCGTCTAATCCCACTCAGCATGATTTGACAACCTTGCGACGGAGCACACTGAGGCTCGGTGGTCAGTTGAGGGAACTGGAGCTCAAGCACGCCGCTACCATCGAGGAAGACGACAAGGCGTACAGAGCCTCACTGGAAGCACAAGTTAGAAAGCTCTGCAGGGATATGGTCGATATATTTGGGAGATCCTTGGTGACAGAGACCCTACAGGAATACCCAACGGAGCCTGTGCCCGGATCTCGTAGTCCTGCAGACGGGCCCCTTGCCCCAACAGACGCCACATCGCAAGAGAACACACAGTCAGCACCTCAACACAACGCTACAGATACACCGCCCAATGTTGAGTTTCAAGACGCCAACATGCAAGAACCCGACAGCACCGAAGACCAGACCAAGTCCACCAACTCGCCCATCGCCACCAATCCGTCCATGTCCATCAATCCCGTTCGTCCAAGGCTCCGATCCTAACCTCAAGTCCTGCTTCCTCGCTAATATGTTTAGAAAAAAAGAATGGGATCTATCGTCTCAGGTCAACAAAAACGTGCCCGAATGGGGCAAACTGAGCCTGCAGAGACCCAAAAAACCATCGAGTTCGACGAGGTCTTCCAAGATGGGAATGCCGCCATAAAGCACACAATAGTCCAGTTCCGTGACGAGTGGTACATTCTTCTGTGCGATGAGCACGGACTCAGTTTCAAACAACATCCTATCATGTCGGCTGCCAAGCATCTCAACGGGAGGGCTCACGGTAAACTGCCTAAAGACCACGAAATGGCCATCAAACACCTTGGTGTTCGTGTCCTCAACTGCAGCGCAAAACTCGCAGAGGAGAACAATAGGGTATGTCTGGTGGCATATGGAACAGGATATGACCCGTCAAAGTCGCGCACGCGAACCAAGAACAAAACTTCTGAATCCAGTCACGTCTCGCCGCTTCTCGAACAAGCAGATCAACATGTAGATGCGCCGTTGGGCAATAGGGGAAGCGCATGTGTGAATGGTAGGGGCAAGAGTGGCCGGAGACCGCGAAAGAAATTTGATGGAATAGTTGATCCGACTCCTGGCGGCATTTATCTCGGATACTGGTCAAAGTCTAGGGAGTGGCAAGCTGTACTCGTTCTCTCTGGAGTTGCCACCGAGCAACCTATTGATATTGGCTTCTCAGGCACAATCCAGGACCTAGGTCTCACAGAACAACTGCCGCCGTGTTACACTTATGATCCCCAGACGGGTATTCTTGATTGGCAAGAGGACTACAAAGATGGAGGTCCTTTGGTTAGAGAACGACAATTTCCCGTCATGTACTTTGATGGCTTGGATTTTCCGAGCGAAAGCTCAGTTGGCTGGGTGGCAGCCAACGATCTCCAATATGTTGATACTCAAGACTCCAGTTTTGAGCTAACTCCTCACTTCAAATCAGTCCTGGAATTTTTGGAGACCCAAAGAAGAAGCAAACAGGCCGAGAATTCAAACCTCGAGAACATGGAGCAAACGGACTTGAGACTGGACCCGGCAGACATCAACACTCTGGATTCTATGGTCGTCACCACACCAGCGGCTTTACCGGCAGAACTAAGCCAAGAGGAACAGTCAAGTCCCCAGCCTGGCCTCAGCCAAAATAATTGTCAAGCAGATGACCAAGAGGCGCCACTGTCATCCGAAGAAGGCCGCACCACCAGCGTGGGGGGCTTACCATCGAGCAGAGCTGACTTTCATCATAACCCTAGTGCCGACCCAAAGACTCACCATGGAAATCAGAACCCCAACGTTGTGGCCATAATCAGCGATTTCTCCAGCAATGCAGCTTCGGCACCGACCACAGGAACTCCTCCAGCTGGCGACCGGCCCGAACCCGTCATCTCACCTTCGATGTCTTTATCTGTACAACCAGCCACCGCTCCAACCCCAGACAACCGAGGCGAACATGACAACTCGCTCAGGAATAGAAAATTGCTCCAAATAACAGCTGATGGCTACAGACTGAATCGGTGGTTGGACCAAGACGGCCGTTCAGCAGTGGGGGACGTGGATGGAACCTGTACAGCCGCAAGTCGACAGAGTCGCATTTCACCAATAGCGGAAGGTCCAATCCATTCAAGCCAAGCCCATATTGCACCAGGCCCTCTTCGATTTCAGGCGAATGACCAAGGGAGAGACATGGAGCCACCCCCAATTGCATTGCAGGCTACGGAGCGACCTAAGATTGATGACCAGCGCCTCGATCTATTGAGACAGCAGCATAGTACCGAGGGTCCGACATCTTTTCATAAAGAACACCCCCATACATCAAATGTGGTATCCAACGATGAACGCGATATTCAAGCAGGATCACCACAAGGACCCGGGTCCTCCCCCCTTCACCAATCAAGCTTTGTCCTCCCCGTTCCGCGGGATTTCAACTTTGGCCTCACAGTACCAGCCATGTATCAACTACGGCCCCTCAATCCCATGCCGCCCAATCAGACTACCCCACAGCCTTTTCCCCAGTCTCAGTTCACCGACAATACACCCTCAGTTAGCCGCCAAGAACCTATCTTCAGTCCCGATTCTCGACCAGTCACGCTTCCCCCCTTCTCGATACCGAGCGTATCGCCAAGACCTAGTCTACAACCACATTCCGTTGGTAACCAGGCTCCTAACGCATCGCCGCGACTATTGCCATGTCCAACCTCAAACCCGCCTTCAGCGAGCTCGGCATCACCACTAACGAATGGACAATCAAGCCAACTCCACCCACGACATCCCTCGGAACCGGATCCCCGATGGGGGTATTCTTGCCCTCATTGTTCAAAGCATTATGTTACACTAGTTTGGAGGGATAAACATATACAGGACTGTCCCTCAGCACACTAAATCAATTGGCTTGTATTAAAATATTGAACTGCTTCCTTGGATTTAATAATCTGGATCTTAATCGTAATCTTGCAGGAAGAATAGGTTCTACCCTTATGTTAGCTGGTCTCCATCTTCAGAAACACCGAGTTCCCGCTTGGCGGTGATGAGCTGCGGGCACCCTAGCCATTCTTTGCAGCTCCATGAGCCGCAACACTCCGTGTCTGGAGCGTCCTTGGTATAGTGGTACATAGAAAGGAAAGAGACGAAACAGGGGTTATCTACTCAAGACGCGGATAGTAACCCGGATCTGTGATATGTGATTGATTCAACATGTAAGATCGATCGTGTGTATAGATATTGAATAGTGGCAAAAGGAAGCTCATGGAAGTAGCTTGAAAGGCTGATAAATATTGTCATCAAAGATGACAGTTGCCACCTATTGCGGGGCCCAATAGGTGCGCACCTGGGTGCGCATGGAAGTGTCACGTGCTGCGCACCCGGGTGCGCGTGTAAGGAAGTTATGTAAGCCTGGCCTCCTTGTAAGCCGGCTACGCTATGATAGGTAATTTATGTAACTAGCTAGGAATAGTGATGCGAAGGGTCGTATGAGGCCATGAAGCGAGCAGCCACGGATCCGAAGACGCCAAGACCCATATATTGTCTAAGGGCGCACCTCAATCGTCATCCCGTGTGTCCCCTTTTCGGTCTCCGGGTCCAACAACACGCTACCACACCCGTCGTCAGGCTGCGCATAGATTGGTCCAAAATGATGATAATGACGACAGCGACACGGGCAGCGAGTCCCAAGGAAGTGAATCCCATCTTGGTCGAGCGAATTTGCACCGTGATAAGGACTATTGTCCCTCTGATACAGAAGAGATGGACCCAGAAGGTGACGACTCTGACGGCGAAGATCAACGCTCACGCAAGCGCCGCAAGGTCTCGAGAGCCTCTGCCTATCCGCTGCGCGATGCAGCAGCTGGTGTTGAGCGTCCCCGTTGGAGGAGACCATCTTTGAGATCGAGACCTACCCAGTCGACCTGCGGGGAAAAGAATGCCCTAGCAAGCGGTATCCTCAGCCCAGCGTCATCCCAGGCGACGTCCGATGAGACCGAAGTCAGGGCGGTTCTCGCCAGCTTTGAGGAATGGCCGCTCGAGAATGCTTCGCTCAAGCGCATAACCGAGAACGGCAAAACAACTTTCCAGGTACAGTTCGACTGGACTCCTTGTACAAAGCATGGGCATGTTAGCAGCACCACTCGGGATCGAGTTAATTTACCCTCGACACGGACGAGGAGCAGGGCCAAGCGCATACATGGGCAAACCATTTAAACGGTCGAATATTTCCTCAAACGTTTGAACGGTTCAAAAATATTGCAAACGGTTAAACGAACGAATAAACGATTTAAACGAACGAATGAACGATTTATGACGGTGAGAAATATCCACCGCGCCTGCTCTAATACCAGTCGAAATAATACCCACTATCATCATCAACGTCCTGAGAGTCACCCTCCGGCCGTGGGATTCCGATTAGACCCATCCCATTCTCATGCAGAGGCCGTATAAGTCCTTGACGCAACCAATTGCCCGTACATTCAATCATCTCGATAGTTTTGCATGTGATTCGTAATCTATCCCATGAATATGTTCTTCTTGCCCCAGAAAACGTCCTCTCCGGCTCCGATGACTCTGCTGGGATAGAAAGAATGGAAATAGCCATGCAGCTAAGTTTCGGATACTGCTTTCTCTGCTGTGGTTGACACCACCACTCCAGAGGCGTACAATCCAGAGGGATATCTGTTGCATCAACGTTGATGAAGCTAGTGAAATCATCCCTAATACTCGCATTAATAGTCCTAACCTCCAGCTTCTTTGATAGTATCGCAAGTTGATTTGGCTTCTTTGCCATTGGTGGTGGCATCGACGTGGGGGTGGAGGGATGGTCGCTGGGTTGCTCGTAATTAAATTCCTTTTGCCAGAATGCTATGGCCGAGGCAATAGTATCTTTATGCCATTACTTTGGCCAGTTCTGCTTGATATATGCGATGCGTTTACGGGGATCAAGGAGGAGAGCGGCGGCGTATACGGGAACCTCGTCAGTTAGGCGGTAGTATTTAGAGAGGATAAACCATCCCATATCGATGGCTCGAACCATCCGTTCGTCGGAGTGTTCATCCGACTGATATATCTTCTGATACAATGTTAGTAATCGATTTGATGTGGATAGATTGAAGGGTACCTGTTGTTCTTCGTAATGGAGTAACAACATATCCATCGGCATCAACGATTGTGAGATAGACGAGTCATCTCCCTCTACATACAATGTTGCTGAAGTAAATGGCTGAAGAAATGTATGTACTTTGCCTAGCAACTCCCAATCTCCAACTAATAGCCGATTGTCTCCGATGGCCTCTTCGTGATCAGACATAAAGGACTGAATTTTATCCTTCTTTCTAATCGCACAATCAATAACCTGATACCAGGACGACCAGCGGGTACGATTATCCATCCCTAAACGAAGTCCCACTGCCTTATCCCATGCATTCTGGTGGAGGCTTGATGAACTTAGCCACACAGCTAAGCCATGAAGCTTGCGTAATGCAGGGACATTCTCAACGCCGCTAATGTCGTCAGCCGATATCACGGACGTATTGCTAGCCGTGCTGCCCTTGCGCTTGTGCTTTCTGGCCGGCTCTCCGTTCTTTCTCTTTGCTGTATTTCGTTCGGCGGCAGCCTTCTTTCGATGAGAGGCTAGGATCTCGGAAAACTGGGAGAGAAGCTCCTCTCCAGTGACGCCGGATGCTGACTCGAGTGCTGCAACTAGAGCCTCTGTAGAAGATGCGAGAAGGAAGGCTTAAAGGGATAGATTAATAATAATAATATGCGCGATACAGCATATACGACGTCCTTTTGCGTTGAATTTAATCTACTCAATATCAGCCTATAGCCTAAACTGAGTAGTTAACTAACCTTATGTCTACTCATTAGCTTGCATTATATAGACTCAAGACATATGTCGTTTGATGTCGCGGTGTCACCCGTGTGCCAACCAAGTTTTGACTGTATCCCGTACTTCTCTAAAATATCAATAATAACCTGCGCTTGAGCTTCTCCAGAATGACTCTCTGCACATTCTGGTAGAGATAGTAGTGCCTTACGAAGCTTGTAGCCTTTATCTACCCATTGTGCACACACAGCAAGTAGAGAATGTCTATACGGTGATATCCAGAGGTCTGTTGAGATATAAATCGGACTTGACGCAGTAGTAAGACTGTCCTTGATCTCGCTGCTGTAAAAATCATAGTTTGCTGCAATATATCGGACCATCGTACGCCGTGAGGTAATGAGGGAGTCTTTGATGTATGGGTTACATGCGAGAGCTAGTTGTTTAAACTCGTCCCATTCAATAGCCGAAAAGGGCACTCTCCGACGCGTGAGTATGCTGATCAATGCTTCCTGATATGCTTGCGGGTTGAAGGCATTTCGAAGTGCGTCCTCGCTTGCTACAGGGCGAAAATGTGCGGAGATTGAGCGCTGGGTGCCCGATACAGACCTGGTGGATCTGGATGCGACGGGATGGTTGTTTCTGACGTGATTGGCAGCATTTGCCTTATGGTCGTATCGTTTATCTCGACACACAGTGCAAGTATAGATAGTTTTACCTCCAGTCTTGCGTCCGCGTGTATTTGAACGGTCCTTCATAATATCCATAATTGAGAGGAAGTTTGACGGCAATCTATTAATATCTAAGGGGGTTTCTGTAGTACCAATAATAGACGATGTGTCAGATAACATATTGGTAGTTAAAAGGCGAGATTTTGAACTTGGTATTATGGATTGAGACCCGATGTCAATAGGTTTTATGTCAACCTAGCACCGATACACAAATGCAGACATTGAATAAAAGATCAGTGTAGATTGAGGACCATCTCTTCTATCTAAGGAGGGACGAGAGTCAGTCTCTTATACCTGTGTTCAGTCTGCCGATCTCATAAGCAGCAGGCTGTTGCCTGACGCTAGATATGGTGTAGCGTTCACGCTGACCGTGAAGCTATTCACGATAGTCGTGATCCTTGCTCTTGACCTAAGCAAAGGTCTCTGGAGCTTGACATTTTGAAAGATTTTTCAAGTACCAAGGCTGGAAAATCGTTTAACCGTTCAAGCGGTTTTAGGATGCCCTTAAACGGTTAAACGATTTAACATGCATAAACGTTTTAAACGGAACGACCGACCGAACGAACGAACGAAAGTGCCCATGTATGGCCAAGCGTGCTTCAGCTCCAAGAGCCAAATACACCCCACAGGAAGATGATCTTCTCATCGAGTTAAAGGAGGGCAGGGAGATGCTAGCGTGGCCCGAGATTCACCAGCGGTTCAGCGAGGCCTATCCAGGGCGGTCTGTCGAGAGTCTACAGGTGCATTACTCTACGAAACTCAAGAGTCGTGATAGACTCTAGGACGTTGGCGGTGTATGTCAAGTCTGCCTGATGACTTGGTCGCCGTACGTCTTGATGGAGTTCAATAGGCGAAGAATGGCCTGCAAGCTGAAGGAGAAATGGGGCTAGTTTTACGCAGTTGTTTCCAGGACGGCGTATTATGAGCCTTCGGGTGTGCTAGTGGACGACGTTGGCAGGGAATTAGGAATAATGAAGCTAGGTGGTTGACCCAGACAGCCAGACTAGGGCTCCCTCGGAGTCGGATCTTCAAAGGGTATCCTAGAAGAATCGTCGTCCCAGAATTTCAACTACTTGAGCCTCCACCGCATTGTCAAGTCAAAACAGGTATAATAGCCAGCCAAATAATTCTGCTATTGAAAATCAATAGAAGGGCCCTGTATACATAAAAGGATGATTAGATGAAGCCCCAAAGTTTACCACAAAATGAAGTCCCACACCCTCTTCCTCGGTATCAACCCCAACACAGGGGTACATTTTTACGACCTTGAACTTCGTCCGCTCAGAAGCATTTCCTATGTTGGAGTCAGTACATTAGATATAATTGGCGCATGTCCGCACTGCCTCACGGGATAGTTGGTAACTGACCCATATTCATCTTCTTACCATTCAGGGTGCAGAATCCCTCTCCCGTCTCCAAGTTCAGGCAAGCACCGACGATGCCGCCAGCACCGAACTCTCCGGGAGCCCCAAAGTCTGGGGTTGGGACGGCTCCATAATCTGACTCGATGAATAGGTTCCCGTCATCCCCGTGATAGGCCCACGATCCGTCAAACCAGCCCGGCATCTGATCACGACCGATGTCTTCGCCGCAGAAGCCAAGACCTAGAATCCTGCATCGAGTTGTGAGTTTTTATAGGTCCAGCTAATGACACGTTAAGATGGCAACGCACCGAGAGTTCGAATCTTTCAGGACAGTAACCTCAAAGTAGAAGTGTTTATTCGATGCCGAGGATGGGGGAACACAGCGCTTGCTTCGGATGCAGACACTGTCGAGGCCATCCGCCTTTTCGTGGACTTGAACCTCTGTCAAGGGCGAATAAGTCTTACCATACAATAAAGCTTACAATAATACAATAAATAAAGGGCCAGCTTACCGTGGATTCCGGTACATTCTTGATGACCAGAGGTGCTGCAGGAAGTAACGAGTACACTCTGCTTGAAATCAGTCCAAAGCAGCGTCGTCGGAAACCCATGCTCCGGTCTTGCGTGCTCTGCCCTCGCATGTTGCTGAAAATGCTCGCGGAGACTATCCAACAATTCCAGGCGGCCTAGTCTCGTGGCGTAGTCCACACAGGACCAGTTGTCTTCGTCGAGGCCAGTCGGATTTACCCCATGCTTCTTCAGGGCCTCTACGACATTGGAGCTGCCAGCCAGCACCGCTCAGTGGTAAGGATTCTTGATCATCTTCCACGTATTTCGTTTCAGAGCTCTCGTTATGAACGCCTCGAACGGTGCCGATCCTTCGAGAGCCTCGGTGGCGTCAATAAGCTTCAGTAGGTCATCGTCGGTCAGAGATTCGTCATTGACGTTTTCGAGTACTTCCCCTATGATGCCGTGAAATTTCGAGTACGAGGAGGTGGCAAATATGTTGAGACAGTGGATTCGGCCTTCATCGGCTCCCGCTGCCAGCAGCTTCTCGACAACCTCTAGATGGCCTCCCTCAGCGGCTGCTTGGAGCGCCGTCCGTCCTTCAGTCAGTCGTCCAGTCCGTCCTACATAACGAGCAGCGGCATTTACATCGGCTCCCGCTGCTACCAGCAGTTTAACGACGGCCTCGTGTCCATTCTGGGCAGCATACCACAGCGGCGTTCGGCTGTGAGTATCCTTCAGATCTGGACTATGTCCAAGTCTAAGGAGTGCATCCGCGGCCTCGCTTGCTCCAAAGCATCCTGCCAAATGTAGTCCCGTCATTTTCCCTGGACCTTTTTTTTGGTGGCCATCAGCGCTTGACTCGATGCCTCGACGTTAGCTTTACTCATGAGAAAGCTGATGACTTGACTCGGTGGCTTATCCTTGGGAGCATGATGTCCCCAATTGTGCGCGGCGTAATCGTAGAATGGATTTGACCGCAATCGCTCCTCAAACTTGTGGTCCGTTGTACAGATCCCGGTCTCAAAGACGATAAATGAGAGGTAGGTAACACAGGTTGTCGTGATTTCAGATTCTGGGTCCCGAAACCATCGTTCCTGTGTCTGCTTGAGGTATTCTTGCGTTGTGTAGTGAACCAGGCGGATGACGCCGCTCTCTTCGTCGACCGTTACCAGTCCAGCGCATACAGAGACCATGTCTCCAATGTGTAGCAGGTCCCCATGGTCAAGCTCAGACTTTCCCGTCTTTGTTGCGAGGGCATGCTGAAGTTCTGACGTAGTAAGCTGTCTCTTCGCGCACGTGATCCATGATAGGACCTTCATCGCAAGTGTCTTCATTCCTGGCATCTGTCCGTTGATTCTCTCCATAGCTTGTTCGTACGCACGAGCGAGGACTTGATCCTTCTGATCCTCGCCTAATCCTTGGCCTTGCTTCCGGAAAGTCTCCATTGCGCTTCGGATATCATTTAGTGTCAGCTTATCGCCAAGTAAACCAAGATAGAGTTGTGCCAAGAGAAACCTGCGGATCGTTAGTGGCTGCGCTACTCTTCCTATTATGAGAACGTACATTCCACCGACGGCTTCTGAGATGCCCGTCATAATATCTTCTTGCAGCTGTCGGTCCTGCTGGACGAAAGATGGTAGCTGCCCTATGTGACCTTCTAGGTATCTTGCCACATCGCCGAGGCTCGCACGAATCTCTATTGATAAGCTGGTTTCGAAGCGATCCATAATATCCGGAATGGATCTCGACGTCGCAAAAATGTTTGTCCCGTGCCTTGTCTGAAGGTTGAAAAGTTCCGAGAGGAACCTCGTCCGGCATCCGTCGGATGCTCGGCATTCGTCAAGAGCGTCAACGATGATGAAGACTCTCGAATACATCGCCGCCACGGAATGAAGGAGTCCTGAGATTTCTTCGAGGGATGGCCGCGTTCGTTTGGTCTTGTGCCGATCGTAAAGATTTTTGACGCTGTCTGGCAGGGAAGACCGGCATTGAGTCAGCTGCTTCAGCACACTTGCCAGCAAGTCATCAATCTTCTGCTCGTGTTGCCGCCGGAAGTTGCAGTAGATGTACGCGATGCCGATCTCCGAGTCGTTGTCAAACTTTGAATTGAGGTAATCGACTACGATTGACGTTAGGATCGTCTTTCCAGCCCCAGGTATGCCTGGGCAGAACAGCGTCTGCTTGCTCGCAGTTAGCCAACCCAGGAACTCTTCCGACTCAAGGAGCCAATTCCCGGTTGCTGGTTGCCGTCTGCTAAGGTAGTCGCTTTGCTGCGGGCCGTAGTCGATGGGCGTGAGCCAATCAAGAATCGCAACATCTTCCTTTCTGTCCAACTTGGCCCGAGTATGTGTGGTGTTTTCTCGAATTGTGGACACGGCATCGCAAACTACATCCAATATTAGAACTCGTTGCCAGCTTCACTTAAAAACAACTAACCCTTGCTAAGTATGTCTCTCACTGGGCGCTCTCCGTCAACATCACCTGGCTGAACATATTGAAGAAGTTCCTTCGCAAACGCCGCAGCTATAGCTGCAGCATGTTCCTGCCAGTCTTTATTCTTGTGCGAATCTGCATAGTCGCAAATTCCCCGGATGACGATGCACGGGAAGTTGTTCACCAATCCCGCCGCTTCCATTTCAACGCAGAGAACATGACCACCAAGATCCTTGGTGAGTCTATCCCGGAAGGTAGCGTCCTTGATGACCTGGTTACCGGATGCGATCAGGCCATAGTGCACACGCATATCTCTGGGTTTCCTCCTGACAACTTGGGTCTTATCGCAGAATCGACAATTCTCTTCTCCCTCCTCTTCGTCTTCACGGCCAGGGATGGCGCCGCAATCCGTGCTTTCGGCAACATGGCCGTAATTCACGCGAAACAACACATCCTCAAGTGAATCGGACCTTAGATACTTTGGCACCAGTTTCGGCCATTTCTCTTTCAGTTCGTCTAGATACTCCGGTATCTTGGACCCGCTCAACTCATGCTCCGTCTCCAGTTTTGTCAAAGCCGTAAGCAGCGAGGTAGGTGGGTTGTTCAGCGACCCAGTCCGTTCGAAGTTGCCGCCTTCTTTCGCCTTGCCGAAGTCCCATTGTACCACGCCGGGAAACTGGCCCACCGGTGCGCTAACGACCACATCTCCGAGTCTGACCTTGGGTGGAATACCGCCGCCGATGCCAACCATCAGTCCGAACCTAATAGACGGAAAGGTGGAGACCATCCAGGCGGCAACAGTCGCTGCCGGATTGTTGCCGATCTGTCCTTTGGGCAGGCAAGCGTTCGCATGCACCGATTACAAAATCCAAGGCGAAGCCCTCGTCGAGATTGCGCTGGAGCTGCGAGGAACCGGAACAAAGCTGAATACGACAACTGGACAACTCGAGGCAGGAAAGTGCGATCCGTACAGCCTGTATGTGCAGCTATCGCGGTGCACATCGCTTGATGGTATTATGTTGCTGTCAAAGGCACGGGTGCAGGACATAGTCGGGAATAAAAATACCACAGGAAATGTTTGATGGCGAGGCTAGGCTGGAACAGTTGTGCGAGGGGACAGTAAATGAGGCCCGATTATCATTGTTGTCATATCCATCTGCACAAGAGTAGCGTTAATGTAATTTAGATAATAGGTTTCTTATATATAAATAGAAGTAGGTAGAAGGATAGAAAACCAATATATATATAATCAGAGCATAAGAGAGAATCTCATAAAATATAAGGACAAGAGCAATAATGCTATCACAAACCGAGTTCCTTACCTCAGCATGCTCAGGCCATTTCCAAGAGTAGTTTAGCGTCATTGGGATTTGGTGACGTTATTTGTGGGACTCCTCGAGTAAATGGCCTGAGTGTGCTGTGTCAATGATTTTGGGCCGGAGTCAAGATGGACACAACGCGCACCTTACAACACGATAGACATGTAAACTCTGACCGACTGAAGCGTTATACAATGCTCGATAGTACTTCACTGATTTTTTTTTACTATGTTTCCTCTTCGCTTCGTGGGCTATGCCTTGAGGAACGAAAGGGTCTTAGAGGACGGGCGCGGGGAAAAGAGGGGCTCAGGCAACGCGCACTGACGCAAAATCACGTGACTTCTTCGCTCTCATGCCTTGAGGAACGAAGAGAGGAACGAAGAGAGGAACGAACGAAGTGACGAAAGGTTTTATGCCGCCATCTTTTCCCGGGCCTCAAAATCACCTGACTCTCCCAATCAAAAGTTTTGCCCTTAAAACCCGTGCCTCGGCGCCTGACCAAACCCGTCGTGCTGTCTATCTTTTTCCGCGACGCCTTGCGTCTCATGCAACATGAACGAAAGAGGTAAGATGACTAATCGTAGCAGGAGGTAAGCACATGCTCTGTACTGACGGCCTGAAAGGGTTAGGAAATATCAAAATCGAAATCAGCTATATCCTGAACATCAGCTTTGATTCTGTAAATGCGTTTTCACCTTGTAATCCCCCCTCATCTATATCCTACCAACACTTATTATCTCGCTTCTTTAATCAGTTCTTATCCGTCAGTTCTTATCCGTCAGTTCTTATCCCGACCAGTCCCACAGCTCGGCTTCTCTGATCGTTGCGTCGCTTAACCGTTCCAGCCTCCCCTCCGCTGCAACCATATTGTCGGGCACCTTGTTGCCTACGAAGTCCCTCTCTCGCGCTCTAGGCTCCTTGGCTGCCTCTCGACGCTGCCAGACTCCCTCGGTTGTTCGTACTCTCTTTGCGTCGCCTTTAAAGTGCCGGCCGACGTCAGGATGCCGAGATCCGCCAGCCCCGGAGCGTCGACCGCTCCTAGCGGCACTGAGTTGCTCTCTGTCCTAACCGCCTCCTGGAACTGCCGCTGCGCAGCCTCGAAGATGTCCGCCGATGTACGGATTCCCAGACCGGCAAGCGCTACGTTTTCGCGATTGCGTGCATCTCATCGACGGAACTGGTCGGCTAGACTCTCCTTCTCCATAACGAATCGCCTTCACTAGCTCTCCTATATCAGTATTTCTGCCACGCTGCATAAAACACGACGCAGGGCCCCAGATAAATAATCCTGCCACCTTCTCCATGACCTCCTACCACCCGACCCCGGGCCTTGCTCCTGCCTAGTCCGAGAATCCGTTCTCTACGTCTTACCCCGGGTCTCCCCTGATCCTTTGCTCCGGTAGAAGCTCAGAAACCATTCCACCCTGAGATGCAGAGACAGGCGCCGTCTTGCCTTGAAACTGTAGTGACTTTATAATGTCAGCTGCGTTCTGTTCTTCGCCAATCGCTTTGCAGATATATCAAGGTTTCTTCCTCTAACACTACATCCGTCACAGCCCCTGAAAGCTCGACGAAGGTAGTGTATCAAGGATTTGGAATTACTCCTCTATATAAGCCGCCTATACCACCCCCCGACTTCCTGCCCCTTTCCGCGGCTTGCTTCACCTCTAACCTCTATTCGTTATGTCTCGGCAGGCAACCTTCTCGAATACTATCCACTTGCGAGACTTTGTCGACAGCGTTACGGACGACCCGGGCCGGGAAAACGCACCCAACTACGTGGAAATCCAGACTGATGTTAACACCTTCAATAAGGATGGCTTTTATAGTTCTCGCATCGACATTAACCCCATCCGCACCCGCATTCATGCCTATCTGACGCGAGAAGAGCGGGAGCTCTACACCCCTAACACATTCTTCTATGCTGACGGCCGCTTCTCCGCCGCCCACTCTGCGGCCAGCACGCTAGAGATCAGCGTCCAGGCCCTCAGTTTGTCGAGGTACGTCACGACTCACACACGGCCTCACACAGGCTGACCTTCCTAGGCACCCTGGTGACGTCTCCGACTTTGAAGAGTATCGCCGCTACTTACCAGGACAATGGTGCCCGATGGTGACCGTCATCGGATCCGTGCCATCGCCCAGCGACAACACCAGCGACCCTTCTGAACCTCGCGGCTTCACCATTGACACATCCGTGTATGACGCCTCAAAGGCATCTCCGGTCCCGTTCTCCGTGACTTGTTTCTTTGAAAATACGAAGCGGTGGCAAAAAGTCAGAACACCTTTACCTGGAGCTCTCCTGAGCATCACCGCCAAGGTAGCAGGTCGCACCACTGACACCAATCAACTGGCCCTCCGTATCCTTGACTTGGCCTACATGCCGAGGCCTGCCCAAGCCCCCCCGGCCACGCCGACTCCGACCGCTACTCCGCCTTCAAAGCGGTCCGCTCGCTGGGAGGGCCGGGCCACTCCATCCACCCCTTCAAAGAGACAGCGCGTCTCCGAGGGCGCCAGCGACGTTGCGGAGCCATCCTATGGGAATCCAACTTCACAAGAAGCGACAGAAGGCCGCCTCCATCTGCCGCACATAGCGGACAACGCAAAAGCCTCACCCAATCCCCTATCTCCGTTGACTATAGCTGATGCTGACGAATCCTCAATCACATTAGCCCCTTCCCCCAGTCTTGATGGTGGAACACGGCCGCATCGCAGCCGGCACCCCCCCAAGAAATATGCCGATGGAGAGTAGACAGTGGTCACTGCCATGGTGTCAGGCGCCTCTACATTTAAATTTATTTCTCCCTTTCACCCTACTGTCCTGTGCCTAGCCATGACTCTCGATCTTGCAAAGCGACTCTTGCAAGGTGACTCCCCTGCTCAGTCACTTTCTTCGTCCCGAGATACACACGCTCCCCTGTGTGTCTTCCAGTCTGCCTTCTGGTGGTCTTTGCCACAGTATGCCACAGCCTTGCACCGCGTGCACTTCCTGATCCCTTCCATCTTTCCGCACACCGCGCAAACTATAGCTCCCACCCGAGCTTCGGCCCCTGCCCCAACTTCGAACATCTCCTCCTGGATGGCTTGTCGCGTCTGGCTTTCGCATTCTCCTTTCCCACACACGCCGCTGACAAGAACCCCAACGTAGGGATCACCCTCTTTGTGAAGAAAGGACATTGGCGTCTGCAGAACGGTCGCGATGGGTGATCCGCAAATTCCGCAAAACGGATTGGACGCTGCGCGACAAGCCGGTTCGTGTTCTTTCAAAAAAGGCAGCACTGCACGCTGAAACCGATAGGCGTATGAATCATCTTGCCGGGCATGGGATAGGGGCCTGACGAGATTCTTTGAAATCTCGTGAGTAAAATTCAGACCTTCGGGGATATTGTCGCAGGAAAATTGGAATCGAACCGGGCACGTCGCCATGTTCACGATGTTGGAGAGGACTATAGATGCTGTATCTTCCTTGCAATCAAATGAATTGACTACAATGCTTCTAATCGTGAGCTTTTGGGAGAGTGAGTGCCAGTGATATGACTCCGCCCGGGTTGCTATTAAGGTTTTCGTGAGGTTTTACAGAGAGCCGGGGATATGTTTCATGATCTCGATATGCCAATCACACACCGCCAACAGTCGAGCCTGCAACGACGCCACAATAGCCGAGCTGCCGATCTTGCTTCAACTAAATTCATGTCAACTCAAATATAATAAAATTTGCCCAAGGTACGGCGGCCGATTTTCGCCTCTAACTTCGTTCCTCAAGGCTCTTCTGGGCAGACCGCCTGCGGTTTGCGTCTCCTGTTTGGCGGAAGAGTGGCAGGAGTTCCCACGTCCAATTTCACGTGCATTTCACGTGTCTTTCGAGGAGGGAAGCTTGGCACCTCTGGGGGGCATTCGGATGGGGTTAATCCGGACCAACAGGAGGTGCAGTCTGGCTTACTAATCAGGAAATAAAATTCCAGCCAAGCGGAGGTGCGCCGAGGATGACTAATCGGGTAATTTGACAGGGGTGTGTTTGCAGGGATGAGCGGTCGATTTTTGGGTAGAGAATCCCGGAGCTTAAAAGACCTTTCGTACCGAAAGGCATAACATGCCTAAGGACATATTTTAAGTGATAGGATACGAGGGTCTTAAATTGAACAGCAGATACTATCATATATGCCTCTGCTACATACCCGTCGTCATACCTTTCTCCCCCAACCCCGCCTTCTCATTTTTCACCGCTTCAACATTGCCTTTGGTTCTGTCTCATCGGCGCCTGATAAATAAGTGCAGCCTCTGAACTCAAGTCACAATGCGTGAGATTGTGAGTCCACCTTCAACCCCGCCTTGGAAGCTCTACATACTGATCTCGAGCTCCCTCTGCTCTTTAGGTGCATCTCCAAGTTGGCCAATGTGTGAGCATCGCCCTCTTCCATTGGCCTTTTTCATTTTTGACCTCAATAGGGTAACCAAGTCGGCTCTGCTTTCTGGCAGACCATTTCGGGTGAACATGGTCTGGACAGCAATGGAAAGTATGCAAACCATTCGAATCGCCTCCTAGTATCCCGCCTTCTCACGCATTATTTCAGGTACATTGGAACTCTCGACCTCCAGCTCGCGCGCATGAACGTCTATTTCAACGAGGTGTGTGATATTGCGTGACCCATGCCAACCTATGCTCCGTCTCTGACCAAACTCGCATAGACATCCAGCAACAAGTACGTGCCGCGCGCCGTGCTTGTTGACCTGGAACCCAGCACGATGGATGCGGTGCGCTCCGGTCCGTTTGGCCAGCTTTTCCGTCCCGACAACTTCGTTTTTGGCCAGTCGAGCGCCGGAAACAACTGGGCCAAGGGCCACTACACCGAGGGTGCCGAGTTGGTTGACCAGGTGCTGGACGTGGTGCGCCGCGAGGCCGAAGGCTGCGACTCTCTCCAAGGCTTCCAGATCACGCACTCGCTCGGTGGCGGCACGGGCTCCGGCATGGGCACCTTGCTGATTTCCAAGATTCGAGAGGGTGAGATTGATATTACTGATGTCATGGACATGTCGATGCACTGTTTCTCACCGTACTGACCACCTCTTCAGAGTTCCCGGATCGTATGATGGCCACCTTCAGTGTGATGCCGTCTCCCAAGGTGTCCGATACCATCGTGGAGCCGTATAATGCTACCCTCTCGGTCCACCAGCTGGTTGAGAACTCGGATGCGACTTTCTGTATCGACAACGAGGCTCTGTACGATATTTGCAAGCGCACTCTGAAGATATCGAATCCTTCGTATGGCGACCTTAACCACCTCGTGTCAACTGTCATGTCTGGCGTGTCAACTTCGCTGCGCTTCCCCGGACAGCTGAACTCCGACCTTCGCAAGATGGCTGTCAACATGGTAGGCCGACTCCTGTCATCCAAACCCAATGTTACTGCTAATCGTTTCCCTCTCCTCATCTAGGTCCCCTTCCCCCGCCTGCACTTCTTCATGGTTGGATTTGCGCCCCTCACCGGCCGTGGCTCGCACTCGTTCAGCGCCGTCTCTGTCCCCGAGCTGACGCAGCAGTTGTTTGACCCCAAGAACATGATGGCCGGGTCCGATTTCCGTAACGGTCGCTACCTGACATGCTCGGTCATCTTTCGCGGCAAGGTGTCTGCGAAGGAGGTGGAGGATCAAATGCACAAATTGCAGCAGAAAAACTCGGCTTATTTTGTTGAGTGGATTCCCAATAATGTGCAGACGAGTCTATGCTCTGTCCCTCCGCAGGGGCTAAAGATGTCATCTACCTTTGTCGGCAACTCGACTGCCATTCAGGAGATCTTCAGGCGCGTCGGCGAACAGTTCACCGCCATGTTCCGCCGCAAGGCCTTCCTACACTGGTATACTGGAGAAGGCATGGATGAGATGGAGTTTACGGAAGCTGAGTCTAATATGAATGACCTGGTGTCCGAGTATCAGCAGTATCAGGACGCGGGCATCGATGACGAGACCTATAGCGAGGAGAATTATGGCGAGGAGGACGTCCCTTCCGGCGTCCACGCTTAGGCTAGGGAAACCTTGCTGTCGAACAGCACGTGGCTTCTTACAGCTTACACGTGTGTGCCCGTAAGTCTAAGACTCCTCGTTGTCTCGCATGTGGGAGTGTGGAAAAAGGCGTTATTGTGTAGAGTGCGATAAGGATTGTGACGGCGCTGTCCTCCATGTGTCCCATTTGAGGCCACACTGTCTAGGACACGTCTCGACCGCAGCATCTGTTAAGCAAAACTATGACTGTCTCCAGCCTCCCGACTAGGGCAATAATAAATCACAATTACTTCTATTACCATATTTCTCAAATTTGGGCACAATTCGGCTTCATCAATGTGAGTGACTCTCCCGTTCGTAGGAAATTCTTGCACCCAAAGTCATAGTGCCCCATCCTAAGGAGAGTCACTCTCCTTATTAGTCAGCAGAAAGTTCTCAACGGGGTCCAATAGGGCCACGGATACCCGTGGCTGCAAAATTCCACGGGTACCCGGCGACTGATAGGTGGGCGCTGTGACTGTTGTTTTGTTTGTTTTCTATTATTAGGTAGGCGCTGTGACGGTCGGTTCTAACCTAGGGGTATAGGGTAGGTCCGGGCGTGAGGTGTATGATCTACCGTAAAAACTCTGTCAACTCGCGCAGCCTAGCTTCTCCATAAAAAGAAGGAGAACCAATACACTAGGCTGTTTGTGACGTTTTCGCGGTTAACAGTGGAAAAATGGAGACGCTAGGCTGCGAGAGTTGACAGAGTTTTTACGGTAGTGGATCAGGACGTCGTAGCGAGCAATGTAGGTCACGATCTGGTAATGGTAAAGAGGTAGTCTTAATGTAACCAAGTGTGTTGATAGCTGAGGAGCTTAAGGATCTGGTACAGGGACTTAAGGTCTTTTCTATATAGTCCTGATCTGTGAGGCGATCAGTGGGTTGGTCGTTGCGATCACTGGTGATTCCCTCTGGATCCCTGGTGATCGGGTCGGGATCACTGGTGATCGACCATGGTGGGGTTCCGATCGTGTTGTAAGGTAACGTGAAAAAGTTGGTACCGTCATGGTTCTGCCGGTTGTGACCGCCTGGTCTCAACCCGGGCCGTGATAATTATTGATCAACAAGACACAAAAGACCACGACAAGGCGTTTGGTGAGATGGCGTCACGCGGACCCGCGGTGAAGCGCCACGAGAATGAATGCGTCTGCGCATCGAGCGGGCATCTCGTAAGAAACATGATTGGCAATGCAGTCTTCGTAGTTCTGTTCTCGTGAGAGATCCATCTGCAGCTCTAGTTCCCTGCTAGGATCGGGTGCCCATTCGCCGAAACCAGTCTAGCTGACAACTACGGAGTAGATGTGCGATATCGCGCAGTGTGTTAGCGGGGAGACCACATCTCGCTCCGAGTAGTACGGTACAGTACTGTACATAGCCTACATACATACGACCCTCTCCCATTCCTCTAAGTCTTCATACATGATGCCTTCCATGTCCACGCTTCATCACATCTCTGCAATCCAAATCTTGGTCCGTCAAACATCCGCTCAACTCTTCGCCACTAACATGACGAAACCCTATACTCTACGTCGGCTAGTCCATCATGTTTACCCTCCTCTTGCAAAATTGTCTCCTACTGCAACCATGACTTCGACGGTGAGGACATTGGGGAGCTTGAGCGAAAGGGCATCTGGTATTGCAACGGAGCGGGCGCCGCGACAGAGTCCAGGTCGAACATCGGCCTCTTCCTCATCCTTGCAGTCTTCTGCTACACGACTTTTTGCGAGTTGACCGTCAGGAAGAATGGCAAAGCCGACTTATTCCATGTTGAAGACATGTGTAGCGAGTCACATGAGCCCAGTGGCAAGGTGCTCGGCATAGTAGGAATAGGTGACATCGGTGCAGCCGTGGCGAGACCGGCTACGGTTATTTATCACGGCATCGTTAACAGCGTGCTAGACTTTAACCCGCATCAACAAGATTCAAGGGTGATAGAGGGATTGCATAGTATTGGGGACTAGATCAAGTTCAAATGCTCTCGAGGCTTACATAAGGAGCAATCAAATTATACTGTAGTACTTTACTGTAGTACTTTGACTAGCTCTTCAACTCAATATTAATCTCTGGCAAGATGCACATAGGATTTCTAGTGGACGTAGTCGATGAAGTTTGGCGGCTGCATCTTACACACAAATTATAACCACCAAAGAATGTCCCACGCGCAGTATGACCAATCTACTCCTGGAAATACAGAGTAATAAATGGATCAAATGATGACTTTGCTTCCGCTGAATTGTCAGATTGCCAGGTAGTCTTCTTCAGTGAGGCGAAGCGAAGACGGTCGAATCGAGGTCTGCCTTTGGGTGCAACTAGATATCGACCTATCACTCGTGTTCCGAATCCTTTTTTTCTTTCCTTCTTCTTTCCTTGTCTTTTAGTAGCATTCTATCGCTGGTTCATAGACGGGCATAATTGACAAAGTGGTAAATGCCCGCCAGAGCCGCCCGAAACGCCCGTCACGAGCTGCTACCTACCAAATATCACTTACAATAAGATGGTAGGTTGGACCGGATACTAACTGGCCCGCGGCACGTTGTTGACTGTGGCTGACGTTGCCACCTGCTTGGTGTGAGTATTTCAAGCATATAAACTCAGCATCCCGTCTGTCGTAGATTGCAAATGATTCACTCTATAAAGGATACGCAGATCCTCATCACGAGCAAAGCACACCAATCTCCGCTACACAACACCACCCAGCAATCATGACACCCTTTGCAGTCATCGCCACCGCTCTCGCAGCCGAGCATCTGGGAGGAGAAGAAGGGCGAGTACGACAAACTCCCCGTCCACAATTGGCACGCCGATTCGTTCCCGTACAGCGTCGTCATGATGCTCAGCAACACCGACAAGATGATTGGCGGCGAGACGGCGCTGCAGCTTCTCGATGGGGCTATCAGGAAGCTTCGCGGCACGTCGATGGGATGGGCTCCGTCGTCATGGACAGAGAGGAGGTGAAGAACATGATAAAGCAGATAGTTCGGTACCTGGAGGTTGTCATGGATCAGATGGGAATGACGGATTCCAAAGAGAATACCGAAGGTTGAATGGCGTCTATGAGTGCTGCTTCACTGCCAATGCCCGTGTAGATAACGTCTTGTTCTGTAGTATGAGATGAAAGGGGACTGTCTCTACAAACGTGAACAACGCGATCCCGTCTGTTGGCAACTCGTGGTGGAAAAGGCCGAACAATCTTGACCCCTGCACTATTTGTAGGATATTGTACCATGAGGCATGCAAGCCTAATTTCCGCGTTATTACGCACCATGAGGTAACGACAAGAGTATTGCGAAATCTGTGTACACAGCGACTGGCATGTCAAGTCAATAGATCGACGGGATGAAGCCCGTGACACTACTTCCAATGACATGTTGACTCACTATAATACAAAGACAAGATTGGATAATTGGAGTTTAATTGCCGGTCTGGCCATGTTGACATATTCTTCTTCGGCGAGCCCCTGGTTCAAGTCGCTCTTTGCAGTCTTATGCTACATCTTCTTGCCCGGAAGATGGCTCGTCTCTTTCGTCTTTCTCGCCAACAGTTCAGCTTCCTCCCGCGCAATGCTTGCGTCAATCCGAGCGCCTTTGGAGGGCTCGTGACCGTGCATCATGGCCTATTTAGGTATTTGTTAGTAGGACTGTCCAGAATGATCAACACTATTGAGGGCGACGGACCTCGTAGCCAGGTTCATGCATGAATCGGTCTTCGATTTCTCTCTGGATCTGGAAAGGTCTGAGCTACATAACTACCGGAAGCAGGATAGATGACGAACATGTTCCTCATGCAACTCATTCATGATTTTGCTCCGATTCACTGGTCACTTGTCAGCGTGCAAAAAGCTGGAAAAGGATGGTCTTTATGCGGACACACTATATCCTGCAGCGTTGAAGCCATCTTTTGCTACCGCATTCGCCACCTCCGAAGAGTTGTATCTTTTCTGATGACTGGAGTCGAGTTCATTTGACTTGGGGAACCCAATGCTTGATTGACTGCCTCGATGCGCCATCCTGGAAAGTGCTTGTATATTCGAGGTAAAGGCAATGTTGGCAATAAGAGTTCGTATTTACTACTCGAGTGACGAAAATGAGAGAAAAAGAATTGGAACATCTGCAGCGTCATCAGCAGATATAAGTATATACGGAGGGCGAGGTGTCTTATGGATGACATCACAGTATCTTCACTGTCTCACGTCATTGAGTGTCACACCAGCCAAGACGTGCAACGATTGAACGATAGTAAAGCCAATCACCTTTTAATAGTGACGAGTGATGCTTTTTAAACTCACGATACCCCGCCGCTACCAACACAGGCGATAATCTAGACCACCTGTCGAACCGTATCGGAGGGTACAAGATCATCTGGAGGGGTAGCAGAAGTCGTGTCCTCGAAGAGAGATGGGTTGACTGAACCCCACACCACTCGCCAAGGACAATGACACCCTTCACGTAGGTCAAATAAACGACGAAATGCGTCGACCAATGAGATGGTGGGGAGAGTGCGTTTAGCTGATCTGCACCCCGCTCGACACGCACGTGAAAGGCCATATTGTGGTCTTTCCGAACAAGGTGGAGGACCTCGTTGCTACGGTTCTCCCCCACCCTCTTCTGGCGACTATCGAGAACATCCACGTCTCTTGGAGCGGCTGTCTCTCGGGTGAAAACGCTCGAGGGCTTGATGTTAGATGCCCCATTTGATCGCAATCACCTGATTTACGCGTCTCCCCCGGATGGTATGAAAATGAAGATGAGGGATCAGCAGCTTCGGAGACGACAGGTTCTTACACGGAATCCCTACAAGACAGACCACGGTTCTGCATAATTCTAGGTGATTCTGCTCGCGACAAGAAGAAATATTACAAAAATTGCTCCAGTGCGTAAATAATGTAAGGGTTGTAGATAATTGCTTGGCCCGCGGACTCTCAGCCTTCGGCTGATTGTACCCCTCGCAGGGTTGCACCACCGCTCTCAAGTGCAAGGCGTGACGTAGTATTTTAATAAGGCCTTAACAGTCACGCTCCTATAGCCTCTACAATGGGGCGCTAACTGTTAAGGGCATAACACCAGGGCGGGGTACGGCTTGTACTTCCTCGACATCCTCCCTGAATCGAGACCGACCGTCGGCCATTCAAGGTTCAAGTCTTTCTTCAACCGATCGCAGCGGATCAACTTCCCCGACTCTCGTTCCTTCGGGGCCATTTTAAGTTTCAACCGCACCAGTTCCCTCTGGTCGGTTACTCTTCGCAGGATGCGGTTATCATCATTAAGTTGATAAGTATCGGTTTCGTTTAAAACGCCGGAAATCTCCTCTACGTATTCAGACCAGCCGTCAAGACTTTGACATGTCCAGAAACGCTCTTCCTCGTTCGACGTATTCCACTGTCAGCAACGGGGTATCACATATGGCAACTAAGTGACTCCCGATCATTTACTAAGCTATTCGTATTGTCTCGGGATGCGAAATAAATTTACAATTTCAGTTCCAATGCGCAGTACAAGGATTTCATGACCTCGACGTAATTGCATTCAGATAAAATAGACGTGTGGTTATTGGCTAAAGTTTACAGGCTGTCCGTCAAGAGCTTGTTCATCTTGGCGATGCGGGAGCAGACGCTGAGATCAATGGTTCGGTCGCCGACCGCGACAATGAGTCCGCCAACAATCTCAGGGTCGACCTGTATCAAGATATGTTAGGTTGGGGCCAAACCGGAGGTCGTGTTTGCGAAAAGCAGAATATACCTTATTGGTAACCTTGAGCTTCTTGCCCTGGCCGACATAGGAGGACTTAGAAACAGCAGTCTCTAGTCGCGAAAGAGTTTTGTTATCCAGACGCTCGGCGCTCGTAATAGTCATCTCCACTTCACCCCGCTTGGCGGACATCAGCTCACCAAACTTCTCGCACACGCTCTGAAGGTGACCCAGTCGGTTGTTCTCAGCGAGAGTCTCAAGGAAATTCTTGACAGTCGCAACGTTGGCACCTGTGTGCTTGCTCAGCTCGGCTACGATCGCCGACTTGTCCTCAGCGCTGAGCCTCGGCGTTGACAGGACTTGCGTCAGCTTGGTGTCCTTCACGAAGACGTTGCTCAGGTTGGCGATGGCTTTGGCGGTGGGGTCGAGGGTCGACATCTTCGCCGCGGCAGTGTACTAAATTGATACAGTCAGCACATGATGGTTCTGCCTCACTCGGCGCAGCCGCATTGGTCCATTACAAAGGACGGCACATCGGCGTACTAGAGCGGTAGCATAGGTTCCATCAAGGCCAGGGAGGTAGACTGGGGGTCGGCTGTCGTTGGCGGCGCCGGCGAAGGTTCGTGCAGGAGCCGCTCGGAGGGAAGCAGCACGCTGGAGAGTAGCGGCCCGGACGGTGCGGAAGGCTTGTCGGGAGAACATGGCTGTGGTTGGGGGATTGGGATGGATTCAATGTTGTGGTTCAGGCGTTCGTAGAGCTTTGGTTTTCTTGGTTGTGGTTCTCGTCGTTGGCAGTTTTGGAAGCTGATGTGTCCTGAGCTTGCTAAAAGGACCAAAGGTCAGGTAAACGGTAATGAGCAGCAGCAGTGTGTGATTGATTGTTGTCTAAAGTGCGGGGTACTCTAGCCCACAGATTTTACTTAAAGTTCGCAGCTGATTACTAAGTACAGTTGAATGAATGAATGAAATTTATTCCGCCTGGGAGGACTAACCTCATAGGGCCAGGTGCGCTGGGCTATTTACAGTTCTAAGTTTATCGTTCCTCGTCCGCTGATCGGTCTCGCCTCCTGTGAGAGGCCTGCTTAAAGGCCAATTCCTCCAAGTGTTCAGCATCCTATTCTCAGCAGCTGAAGCTTGATCTGCCAACTTGAGGCTGTTTGGTGTTAGTATCGCCAGGTTTGGCCGCTAATTTGGTTGGTTAGTATATTATCCAGTCTGGTTTGCATCAAGTCTCCTCGTATCCATGGCGAACTTAATCGCCGACCGCACCGCCTGTAGGTTAGGTGCCCATTTAGGGCCATCTGATGCTGCCTTTCCTCCCAAAAAGAATAAGAGGTTTCCTATCTTTACCTGTCTGATCCTTCGCATCCCTTCCTGCTGTGCATCCCACTTCATACACCAGAATAGAAAATATTCTATCGTCTCTGCTGCTTATCCACAGTCACATATGTCTAATTCTACTGCCCCAATCCTATGCAGGTAGCTGTTGATCCTAGCTATTCCTATGTGCAGCTGTAAGAGTATGTCTGATTTACGTCTTTTCAGTCCATCATACAGGGGGCGTATGTATATGCTTAGTAACACTTTATTAATACACTTCGAATAGTTTCTGAT
This sequence comes from Ilyonectria destructans, assembly GCA_020740775.1. Classification (NCBI taxonomy): domain Eukaryota; kingdom Fungi; phylum Ascomycota; class Sordariomycetes; order Hypocreales; family Nectriaceae; genus Ilyonectria; species Ilyonectria destructans. The sequence goes on from JAHEWK010000023.1 coordinate 166,684, forward strand.
TCTATTAGGTAGAGTCTTCTGATATTACTGCTATGTGATTGCTAGTCTTATCTGTGTAGAACGAGCTTAATATACTGCTTTCTTCGGCCTATGTTTTCCTTGTGCGGCTCTTCGAGCTTCCGCCTTTGCCTCACAGCCTATGGTAAGGTCTCTGTCTCCAGATGGTACTTACAGCGTCTTGGCGATGTTGCCGCTTTTCTGGAGTCATTCGGTGTGCTTGTTGATCTCTTTAACAGTACATTGTCCTGACTGCTGTCGCGGTTGCGCAATCACTTCCAATGCTGATCGGCTGCTTGTCATAACGGTCAACTCTCGATGTTGAAGTCCATCCGGCATGCATCTTAGCGCCATCGCTATAGCTTCCAGCTCTGCCGTGTACACGTTCTGATCGTCTCTCGAGCCGATCGTAATTGAGTACCTAGCCACCACTTCGCCCGGTCTGTTGCCCAGGGTATCACGAACGATGCCGCCCATGCCTACCCTTCCTGCCTTCTCAGAGGCACTGGTTGCCACCTCATCGGTGACATATATCTCCGGCTGCTTGACGTCTTGAGTCCCGCGAGCGGGTGCGTCTTTGGAAAAGTGTGCAGGTTGATGTAGAGCCTAGTGCAGGCTCGAGCATGGCGTTCCCCTATCGTGGGGATGCTTGCTTCTGCTTCCGCCACCGCGGTCGCTGTTGTTCGGAAGGCGCCTGTAATCGCTTGGGCACCTACCTTCTGCGCTCTGTTCAGCCAGCTCAGTTCTTTTGTTCCGCACGCATGCGCCCACACGGTGGAGGCGTAGTCTATGGTTGGTGCCACCGTCGCCGTGAAAAGCTGCCTTGCTGTCCGAGGGGATAGCATTTTGAGCCTTCTCAGGCATATGGCTGCCGACAGCCCCTTGGCTGCTGTTCTGGCTATGTGTTCTTTGTACTGTAGCTTTGCATCCATCACTACTCCTAGGATCTTAGCGCTTTGTGTCGGTTTAACCTCCTTTCCCTTGATCACGAATGGCGCATCGCTGGTGCGCTCGGCATTGCGCGTGAAGTGTGCGATGGTCGTCTTGTCGCCTTCGAGTGTTGCACCGCTTTGTCTTTCCCAGTCTAGTGCTCTGTCTATGATGGCCTGGATGCCTGCCCTATTTGTCTCCGCCGTCGGCCCTGTCACCCAGGCCGAGTAGTCGTCTACGAATGCTATCGAACCGCCCGTAGAGTTGATTCTACTCTGTACTAGATCTGCGTTGAAAAATAGGAATAGGACCGGCGATAGCGGCGATTCCTGCGGAAGGTACGCTTGGGGTAGCGGCTGTCGCTCCGATGTATGGTCGTTCACCACAATGCTCGCCGTGCGATTTGAGCAGAACGCATCGATCCATTTGACCAGCCACTGTGGTATGCTCTGACCTCCAGTCTCTACAGGAGACGATCCTTGAATACGCCGTTATATGCACTTTTGACATTAAAGCTGATGAGACTAACCACCGTGCGGTTTCTCCACGCCTTGTAGATATGCTCCTGCAGAAGCAACAGTGCCTGCTCTGTCGACCGCCGTTTTCTCGCTCCAAAGTGGTTTGTGGGCAGGAGCCCGAACGTCTCGACGGCGTACGAGATCCTGTCCGCCACAACTGCCTCGAAGATCTTACCCAACGTCGACAGCAATGAGATCGGTCTCTATGCCTTAGCGATCGCGTAGCCGCCCTTGTCTGGTTTTTTAAGCGGGATGATCTTAGCACCTTCCTGGCATGCTATTTGGCAGGATATGTCCTGTCAACATCGTTGGCTAGTGGAAAACCAACCAACACGTTCTTTCAGCACCGGCCTGGGCCATGGTGATAGAGACAGCCCATAAGGCTTGATGCATGCAGGTCACTGTATTGATCCTAGCCTGCTTTGCCGTCCTTGGCCCGGCCGCCTCATTATCATGTTAGAGGGCGGAGTGTTACATAGCTAAATTGACGAGAACTCCTGGGTTGCGTCATGGCTTCTGTATGGCCAGTGGCTCGCTCGTCAGGCCTACCCCTGGACGGAATCAGGGTGGCCGGTGCAGTTCGCCTCAAATAATTGCTGCAGGTCAACGCAGTAAGAACGAGGTCGCGGTCAACCTGCATGCAACTAGGCTTAGATCTTTTTTGAGTCGACGAAGGGTGGACGCCTACACGAACGGACCTGATGTATTCATGGTGATCCAGCTGGTCAACAAGTATAAGAGTGGCTGCCGAGAGGCAAGTGTAAGATTTTAACCTTTTAACTTGACAATGCAGTTAGGGCTTCTACTAAGGAGGCCTTTTAGGTGAAAGGACATGTAACACGGATTAGTAGAGAATGAGGAGGCGGCAAGGCGTTTTTTTTTTAACCTTAAAAACGAAATGTAATAGGGATGTGGAGATATGGATAGTGTTGCATCAGAGAGGAAGGGTGCATTGAGATGTGAATAGAAGCTCTTGATTTCTAGCTAAGGGGCGGGCCTAGAGCCCGTCTTTTATACATGATGAAGACGGCTGCTGCCGGAGGCGGCAGTCCGTCGCCGCCGCACAGGGGCCGGGGCCCTGTGGGTCCCGAGGACCGGGATCGCAGTCACAGGGCCGGCGATGTGGTCTGATGATAGTTGTGACAGATAGCTTTAGCTCAGGTTCGCAGCAATTGACTTTCCTTGAGGTTGCGGATCCGTAGCTATTAGATTCCCCAGCCGAAGGCTATTTTCTATGCTCTTGTAGCTGGCCGGATCTAGTAATGTGACAGATTCTAATTCTTCCCGCTAACTCATCCGACAATCTCAACATCAAACCCCAGCTCCCTGACAATTTCGACGTGACCATCTGGTAGTCGCACCCGTTGTTCCTTGACAATTTTGTTTCTCCCGCTTGTATCACCCAAGGATATTTCCATACCTCTCTCGGCAGGACCGTCAATTTTTTGTGGCCAGAAGTCGAACCCATACCGCACTTTGAGACCATGATTTTGGCCTAGAAACAACCTCCCAAGCGTTGCCATGGCGCCGCCCATCTTCTTGAGCTTTACGCGATGATATCCAAGAAATACAATTAGTTCCCCCTCATAGCATCCAGAGTACCAGTACTGACTGGAAACTCGATGCTGAATGCTAGCACCAACCTCTAACCCCACCTGCTCTGTTACACTATTGGTTTGCGAGTTTCGAGACTCTATGGCAACCTCATAGTTTACCAGCGTGACGATATCCGTAATGAAATACCCTTCATGATTCTTACTATTTCTCAGCAGGTCGAACAGCTGCTCCAAATAGGCTGTGTTTTGTAGCAGCTCCTTGAACTTCTCGCCTGGTAAATCCATATGCCATAGCAGCGCTGTAGTTGCCATTGTTGCATTCGAACTTTCGTGGAACCTCTCAAGGATTTCGTTGACCGAGGATAGGCCCTTAGTCTCTTTGATTCTATGCGTCCAAAACTCGATGTTCCGGACCTGAGTGGGAGGGTTCAGTTTTAATATGATGTTCTTTGGCAATTTTTCGATTTTGTAGGACACGTATGTCTCTGTGGGCATATCTGGATATTTGACGACACTGCCCATAAGATTATCTCGGTACTCCGCTGCATCTAATGGGGGATGTATTTGAAACAGGGGCTTCGTGTGATAGTGAAGCATTGCGCTAGGTCGAGTATATCAACGGTGACGTCAGCTGGAAGGAGCGCTTTCACAGCTGATGATTTATTCCAAGTCACTGTTTATATAAAGGGCAAAGAATCGGTGATCTTATGGGACTAGCCATAAAGTTCCTCACACCAGTGTTGTGATGCATCTGGCTGAGATTTGCTAGGAGGTAACAGACCACACCCGTCTTCAAAGATTGGATAGCCACTTTGGGAGTGGTAGCTAACCATTTAATATGGGGTCATACTTCGTCAGTCCCTCGCCACCACATCATCATCTGGGCTCGATGCTACGCTTCCGCGCCTAGCCTTCCCATGCACCAATGAGCCATGGGATGTCGCAGTAAAAGAACATTCTAGGCCAAGAGAATGCTAACAAATCATCGCATCATCGATTAATAACCTCGTTTTTTTGAGAGTTACCTGGCTTTTAGAGGGGCTGTCGTTCTAGACCGGTCCATTCTGTGACTAATTGTCGGTCACCGCTAGTTCTATGCCTGTGGATTTAGTGTTGCTGGTGGCGCAGGTCTCGACCACATAACAGAGCGTGCGGCGGATTCCGCCGCTCACGCATACATGATAAGTAGGACGGGCACTTAGGTGATATTCCATCACTCGATGTTCAGCGAAATTTCGATCCACAGATCTAGCCTAACGTAGATGAAAACCACGACATCATAATGGTAGCAAAATGGAGCCGCGTTTTGCATCACACCCGCAAGGGTAATTATAGACCGGGAATGGCGGTCAACTGAGGTCTCCAAATTGTCTCGTGGGTACTCCCCGGATATATATTACGGAGCCTCTGTGGCAATGCGTGATCTCCAGGCTTACCGCCGTAGAAAATACTTCCGGTCACATTCATTCCGCCTTCATCACATTCGCGCACTCGACAAACCTCACAGTCCAGTTACCTACGACATCTTTGTTCTTCGAAGAACTTACGACCCAGGTCTACTGCGCAAACGGCGACTCTCCATCAAATGTTTACTGCTAACGTTATTGAAATGTCCACGACAGGCCCACGACGTCCTACCCTTGGCGAGATCCTCTTGGGTGTCTCTTCGCCGCCATGGACTCTACGCGCCTTCATGGCTCATCTCTCCCAACACCACTGCAGGGAGACTCTCGAGTTCACCCTAGACGCCGAAAACTATGCTTCCTTCTATAACCAGCTAGTTGCCGAGAGCCCTATGTCGCGTGATAGAACTGATCGTGTAAACTCGTCATGGCAAAAGCTGATACGGATCTATATCGCTCCTTGTGGACCGCGACAAGTCAATATCTCTGGTCGAGAGCGAGATCACCTCTTAAATCTCCCGTGTGGACCTCAACACCCTCACCCTTCCGAACTTAATAAGTCTCGCCGAATTATCTACGACCTCATGAACGACTCCCTCCTCGTCCCCTTCCTCGAGTCGGTTAGTCCCATGCAGCACGAAAGTCCGCTTGAGGAGCAGATGCGCTCCCCCGACGTTCGTCCCCAACTAAGCGTCGGTTGGGATGCCGCACGATCGGTTTCCTTGAGACATACCATGGAGTTCGAGGGCTGGGCGGATGACGGCAACAGGAATTCACTCCTCCGAGTCGACCTTACTACTACTACTACTACTACTGTACAAAGGCTGTGCTGTGTTCTGTCGTTTTTTTGTGTTCTGTCGGCACTTTTTAACAAGACCCACCGTCCGTGCACCTCGTTTTGCCTCGCCAACACAACAATTCCGTCCGTGCACCATGTTTACCTCGCTCGCCAACACAATAATTCCGTCCGTGCAACCCTCTCTCTCTCTCTCTCTCTCTCCCCTCTCTCTCCCTCTCTCTCCCCTCTCTCTCTCCCTCTCTCTCTTCTCCCTCTCTCTCTCTCTCTCCCTCTCTCTCTCTTCCCCTCTCTCTCTCTCTCTCCCTCTCTCTCTCTCTCTCCCCCCTCTCTCTCTCTCCCCCCCTCCCTATCCCCCCCTCTCTCTCTCTCCCCCCCTCTCTCCACGCACATCCACTTTCCGCAATCTCAAACCTGACTGATAGAAGTAGCTATACACCTTTCTTTAATCAAGCTTGATTGAAGCTATAGGTATCTTCCTTCAAGCAGTTGCGTTTGAAATCCTACTACCAATCTTTCCTTATGCTTATGCAGCCACATTTGAGATTCTACTACCTTTCTTCATGCAGCTGTATTTGAGATTCTGCTATTTTTTCAGCCGAAGGCTGACTCTACATCAGTTCTTAAGTTTGCCTTTCGGTACGAAAGGTCTTTTAAGCTCCGGGATTCTCTACCCAAAAATCGACCGCTCATCCCTGCAAACACACCCCTGTCAAATTACCCGATTAGTCATCCCCGGCGCACCTCCGCTTGGCTGGAAATTTATGGCCATCCTTACCTGCACCGGGTCCGGTGCATCTAAGGCCACGTGACCCCGTGCACCGGGCCCGGTGCACGTAAGGATCCGATATGTAAGCTCGATCTCGAGCGCCTTGAGATATTGTCAAGAGGTCAAAGATGTGCGTATTGTGATGACTATCACTAGCTAGCTAGGCGAGGGAATTAGAGCCTGCATGAGGTCCCAGCTGCTTGAGGCCACAGCCGCCGTAGGTGACCGTGGGCTTCCTTCAACAGATGTCTCTCTTCTATCTACGGAAACAGCATTCATTCACGCAATTGAGGCACCACAATGATGTGATGTACATACAGCGCTTCAATGTACAATATATCATCTATTGCCAATGTACCAGTCTGCCCGAGGCCGTAAATCACACATAATACCTGGTGACAACATCACAGCTATCGTGATGTAAGTGAATCATTTCAACGCAGGCAATATATAAAGCAGGGCTTTCCCTTCTAGAATAAGCTCTCTCTTACTACATCAAGCACCATTGAAAAGATGTACAACCGCAACCAAAGCCAGCGTCAGAACGCTCCAGACATCCCCATCTGGGTGGATAACACAGCAACACCAGCAGGGCCTTTCCCAATAAACAACAACAACCAGTTTATCTTACGGCCTATTGCCAATAATCAACAAGAGCAGTTACCGGCCTTCCTCCCTCATACATCAACAGCTCCCTTCCCTGTTGAGTTTTGGAGGTCTGCTACGACCTTGCCAACAGACCCAACCTCTCCTACTGTGCTCTATGCAGACCCCCAGGCACTTGCAAGAGCTCAAGCTACTCGATACCCTCCCCAAGGGCTGCTTGTTATTACAGAGGCACTGCCATTTGGACATCAGGTCAGGGGAGAGTGGCATATTGGGTATCTTAATAATGTTGTTTATGACCGGCAGCATCGTATTCATCCTGATGTAATTCCTATGTGGACTCAAAATCGCTTGCAGACTCTTGATGACACATATCGCAATATGAACATTACAGTCCCAGGTACTGTATGGCCAACAGCTGCTGTGGGGATGACCTCGAACTTATCAACTCTCCGGGCAATAGAGGGATCAGGGATTCATATTTGGAACGTTGATCCAAATGGATATGTTCAGTGGATGTGGCAGGGAACCCAGTAATATCATTGAATAGTTCAATAAATCTACTGTCATCATATTATTTTTACAATATCTCTAGTTGTTTTGTAGGTAGCTACCAAGCCTGCTTAACCCTGCATTGAAACTCGGCCACAGCTCTATCAAATTAAGCCATTGGATCACCATACCTATACTCGGAGATTCTCCTTTTCTTTCTCTTTCAAATGATATATACCAATTGTATTTCCTGTTACTATTCCAACTATCAGCAGGGGGGATTCTCATCGCCATACAATCTCTCCTGTACCTGAAGATCTCTCTCAGCTGCATCCCAAATATCTCGCATGCCTCGCCGCCCTGAGAATGGCTGCTCTGCCATCTCTATCCCTACATCTCGTTCAACCCTCTCATTCTCAGCTTTATCCCAATCAAGATAACTCATCATCTCCTCCTTGGTCCAGTCTCTAATGCTATTTCCCACCCTGCAACGACTCCCCATTTGCTTGAAGTTAAGGCACCAGTCATATTCTGCTTTGCTGTAACGTAGAGGCAGCCCCATGGCCTTCCGGTACTGTTGATTGGTCTTGTAGGCTCCACGATGCAATGTAGTAAACCAGGCCTCTCGTGCTTCTTTGTATCGTTGGAAGATAGCACAGGGGTCATCAGCTCGTAATGCAGGCACTGCTGATGCATTTGCTGTCATGACAGTTGCTGGTCTAGCTACTGAAGAGGGTATCGTATGAGTTGTCGTATGCATTGTTGTATGTGTTGTTGTATAGGCTACAGTCTCAGATATTGTAGAGGATCCTGCTGGGGATGATGGGGATAGTGAGCGGGTTACAGAGCGAGAAGATGTGTGTGTTGTTGTATGCGTTATCGTAGTGGTCTGGGTGGGAGCTTGCAATAGATGTTCATAGCGTAAGGGGCATACTTTAGACCTCATTGTGTGGCCTTTCTCATGACATCTCGAACATGTTGGCAGAGCTTTTGGTTGTAATGCCTTCTCAACAAGTTCAAATGCACAGGGCTCACGTTGTGTACTTGTTGGTGGCAGTGTTGATCTAGCTGCTAGACGATCAAACTGCTGATGAGGCTCAATAATAAGCTGGGGGGTTCCTGTGCGTTGGAGATACCAATGTGAATGAAAGTGATGTAGTTGAAGGGGCTCATTTTGCATCAGTAAATGATGAAGGGTATGTGCACAAGGCAGACCGAGAGTCTTAGTGAAGACCTCAGTGCATGCAGGATATTCTTTTAATAGTCGTTCCCGTTGAGTATCAACCTTGTGTAGGGCTTGATGTGAGATCCAACCATGTATGTTGCCGTACAATACGCCGGATAGTCGAAGAGGTGTAGTGATATGCTGTCTGGATTGATTTGCCTCAACTTCAGCAAGCTGATTTGATATCACAAGCTTGATAATCCTCCAGGCCCCAAAGAGGTCCGCTTGTGAGTTTTTCAAGTGAGACTTGACAAGCTGATGAATGCCCTCGCCTCGGGATGTGACATATTGCTCAAAGTGAAGATATTGATTAACCCACGCCTTGACAAACCTCTGTTTGTAGAGATCTAGCCAGGTATCCATGATGTAACCCACTTCGTTGATGTGCTCAGAGATATAACGCTCCTTGAACCTCTCAAGTCTCTCATCGTAGATGTCTTCTGTTGGTGAGGCCACAATTTCATGCCAAAAGCCATAGAATTCCTTCCACTCTTCATCTCCTTGAGACTTATTGTCCTTTTGACGAAATGCAGGTGAACAATAGCTTTGGACTGCCTTGTTGATATGCCATAAGCATAACATCAAGGTTGACTCAGGGAAACAAGAGGGAGAGGAAAGAGCGTTCATACAAGCAAGACAGCGATCTGTAAGTATTACAGATGGAAGGGCTGCTCCATGAAGCTCATATATACACCGTAACTGTGCAAGAGCCCACGTAAAGTCATCTTCTTCCTCGCCACTGAGGAATGCAAATGCAATACAAAAAGACCGCTGACAAGCATCTACACCAACTATATCAAGAAGGGGCATCCTGTACTTATTGGTCTTGTATGTACAGTCCAATATAAGCACTTCGGGATATGATATGAGGTATGCCAATGACTTCGGATGTGCGAATAATACAGCCACAACTCTGTCATCCTTGTCGAGGCGAATTTGACTCCAGAAGCCCTCACTCTTGAGCTGATCGGCAAGGGCATGTATGTTGCTTTGACCTTCAGCAAGCTTCCGTTTGCCGTATGTAATGTAGTTGTAGATATCTGACTGTGTAGCAAGTGTATCCGTTGTCAAACGCAAGAAGGATCTGACCTCCTTTGGTGCAATGCCGGCATTGGTGAGTTGTTGGACTGTTTTCTCCTCTGAGCTTGATAGCTGACGATGCTCTGGATGTGCATCTTGATTCCTGCTTGGCTCATGATTGTGTTGACTGAACCCAGCGCCGGGACGATGCCTCAGACTCCATTTAGTCTTGCATGGGCTTTCCTTTGCTGTTACAGAGAAGAGGCATCCGGTACGGCGTGTGACCATCTGACGTTGCCGATTCGCTATGTCCGAGATCAAAGGGGTGCGCCCTGCTCCACGGTCACAGTTGAAGATAACATCACGTCTTCCGTTCTTAGACTTCCTAGACTTTCCAATTACAAAGGCATAACCTCGTGGCGCTGCCCAGTCATTGATTGCTTGACGTAGTTCCTCCCGTGAGTTGAACTCGCCTTCAGGAGGAAGAACATCGTCAGGGAAGCGACGGGGAACGGCAATTGGATCCATTGTAGCAGAAGAAAGGCGCGGCAAGTTGAATTGATACCATAGAAGCCTGATAACTGTTGAATTGGGTGCCAATTTGCAGTATTTTATCCCTCACCAAAGCGCTCGAGATCGAGCTTACATATCGGATCCTTACGTGCACCGGGCCCGGTGCACGGGGTCACGTGGCCTTAGATGCACCGGACCCGGTGCAGGTAAGGATGGCCCAGGATCAGGGTCGAATGACTAATAATGCCTGTTGAGCCACCCCCTTGCCGAATCACCCCCCTACCGAGTCAACTCCCTGCCGAGTCACCCCCCTGCCGAACCACCCCCCCTCCCAAAAGAAACTGGCATGGTCGTGCAAGCCTTCAACCCCACATACCTCAAGGATCCATGGCCAACATTGATCCGACATCACTTCCTTACTTCTAGACTCACCACTTCCAAGTTTGATCTTGGATGCTATAGTTACATAACCTGATTTCTTATCTCGCGGCTCGTATAGCGTCTTCGCAGGGCCAATAATAGACCGTTAAGTATTGCGCCTCATTAGGTGTTTTAGGGTCTAGACTGCTGCCTGCAGCTACTCCTCGACACCATATGACATATATATATATAGGCTCGCGCGATGAAATCTCATGCGTGCATCTAGAACTATCACCTACAGAACTAGAGTCGAAGATTATCCATCCTGCCTCCTTCACACGCATCTTAACGACTTTAAAATTTATCAAACAAAGATTCCTTAGTGTCCCCTTCAACATGCCGAATGTCAGACGACCAGAGGGGCCCGCAAGCGGTAGTAAACAAGAGGTGCCCGAAAGCGGTGCTAAACAAGCGGCAGAGGTCAACGAAAGCCACCTCGGTGTCCCAGGCTATACAGACGACCCCATCTTCTCCTACATCCGCTACAGCGACAAAGCTGAGGTTTGCTTCCCCTAGCTATCCTCTACCAGCTCTTGAACTTCTCGCTAACCTCTGCCTCAAGCGCTCCCTCCGCAAGTGCGACTTTGAAGAGTTCAAGGCCGAGCTGATCGCTTTTATTAATTTGTACAATGAGGCTGCGGGCGGTGCAGCGGAGGGGGTAGAGAAGATGAACGAGCATAAACAAGCCGCGTTCAGCAAGATCGAGGGTTTCCCTGAGCTGGTCGCTGATTTTGATCAGTTTTTGACCGCCTCAAAAGTGGTAATGAGACGTCCTACGGCCATGCAGTACCAGGACGCTGTAGCACCAGAACTTGCAAATTTGTGAGACCTTTCGTCTTGTTTTCTTTCATTTCGATCATTGGTGATTAATAAGTTGTGCAAAAGGAGAGATCGATGGCCAGCCACGACCTAGTGCAGGCTTTGGCCGTGATATCTCCGTGACCATATTTCCGGGGCGCCTAGAACGAACATAATCTGAAGGTATGTAGTGCTGGCGACATGAAATGTCAGACAGCCTGGAACAGTCCAAAGCAGTATGTTGGATATAAGGAAGTCTTTCGATATTATTATGTGCCTGTATGCCATGTGCGTATGACAGGCATTCAAGTCTCGCGGAGTTATCGCCTGGACAGTTGAATTTGCGCCTCTGAGTCGCCATATGCTTCTCCTGTGCTTCACTAACGCCGCCGTCCTGAGGAGCTACATCCAGAACCTGCCTGACAACACCAGCGAAAGAGCCACATGTAGATGGAATAGGATCTTCAGAACCTAAATCATAATCCCCCCACCCGGACCCTTTCTTGCGGGATTTACCAATATTATGGCGTTAGCAGTCTGATAATCGAATGTTCGAAAGCAATTCCTGCAGCTGTTGGGGACTTATGTGGATATCGTCAGGGTCTTTCTCCGGCCAGAGATCCAGCGATTCCAGGGCACAAAGGAGGGACCCAATCTGGAGTAGGAGGCAGTCGTGCTTCTGGTTTGGGCAAAGACTGCTCGCATCGGTATCATCCTCGGCGGTGAGGCTCCTAAGCACTCCGCTCCGAGCCTTGACGCGTAGATTGCGAAAATAGCTGTATAATAGCTCGAGGGTCTTAGTGATGATCATATGCCTCTTGGCTAGAATAGTATCTGATCACAGTCAATTGCCAGCTGACAAGCTGAGGCTGCAATGCATACCTTCAGTTCCTGGCGGAAGCGCGTCAGAAACGAGCATACCTGTAGGTCCAGAAAGGTGATATTCTTCTACCGCCAATTCGTCCTGGTGCTCATCCGAGTCAAGAAGCTCCTGGTCTTCTGATAAAGACATTGGAGGTTCTTCCAGCGGAGCGCGAGTAAGCGATCCTTCCACACAGAGCCTGTGTGAAACGCAACAAAAGACTTCGGACAACCCGAATTCCCAGGAGATCCAGAGCCAAGAGGATTCGTTCCCACTCTCTTGAATCGTTGGATGGAGGTGTTCTAGCCAGCCTTTGAGCCACGGAGCTATTACAGCCGTTAACATATACTTATCCGTCAACACGGCAAGTTCTGCTAAGGTATCTAGCCCGAGTAGCTGAGGTACTTCGCCAAATCGAAGGTGGATGATGTTCAACACAATCTTCAGAGCCACGTAACTATCTTCGGTAAGATCGATGATGTTTGGATGAGTTGATTGTGCCTCGCCAGCCAACATATGTTCCCACGGCTTGCCTGCCCTTATCATAGCGGTCGAGGACGCTAAGAATGACTGAAGTACAGTCTCACCGGACTGTTCCCTCGATTTAGAATAGTCTAAAACTTTTGCAAAAGGGCTGTGCGGGCGCCCCAGGATCACTCAACCGGTCACACCTACGCATAAGACGTTGAGTGGCCCTAGAGAAGCTTTCATTGGTTCTGTCACGTTTCTGGGTTGAGGAAGGAAGGGCAGTCATGGTCTAAGCATAGATACGCGATCGTCGTTAATCACATTGGACACCTCGGGAATTTGAGGATGCCAAGTACTATCTGTGCACGGATTAGCCACGTTTACGAAGGTAGAAACCAGTGGGGTTGGCGATATGGACCTCGCCAACATCCGCGGATTGGATAGCTTGGATAATTTTCTCTCTAAACTATGCAATGTTGAAGGCCATGCTGTCTTGGAGGTGAAACGTATTTTTGAGTCAAAGGAAGAGACGGCAAGGACCATTGAACATCGTCACGAAGCGGGTAAGTTATTTGTATTTGTATTGGTAACTACCCGTAGCTCAGTTTAATATTTTGAAAACATTAAAATGTGTCGCCCAATCAAGTCGCCCTGCACGGACGACGCTCTGGAGACTACTGCACGTGACTAGTTGACACGTATGCTTCTTCTGATTTCGACTAGAACATTCCAGAAACCGACTCACGACTTTGCACCTTACAGTGGTTCTATTGGGGTACAAAATTCTGGAAGGAATGATGCTGCTTTTATATCATGTAGGCGGGGCTGGAATTCTAATTATGCGGGGTGCATTGGTAGATGCAGGATCCGTTACGGTCAATTTGATTAAATGGATAGTGTTCAAAGCAGTGATGATGATGTTGATGATTGCTTCTTCCGGTCATCCGGACCGGCCAGAAGAGGGGTTATCAGACCCCCCTTCTGACTAAGGTCAGGATATCGATCTATCAGAGGTTTCGTAATACAGGGTCATAGACCGCGCAACGAGAAGGCATGCTGCGATGCTCACAGACAAAGATGGGAAACCTATCATACTTCCTGGGAGGAAAGGCGGCGTCTGACGGTGACAAATGGGCGCCAGACATGCGGGCAGTACGGGCGACGATCAAATTTGCCATTGCAACGGGGAGGCTTGACATGGACCAGAAGCCTCAGGCACACTAACTATTCAGATTGAATCCTACTAACATCATACAGTCTCATTTTGGCAGACCGTGCTTCAGCTGCTGAGGATAGGATGCTGAACACTTGGAGAAATTGGCCTTCAAGCAGGCCTGTCACTGCATATACATCAGATTGGAACAGTCAGTAAAGTGAAATTGTGGGGCTTCGGGTGATTATGGAAGAACCGTACGAAACGAAAATAGCTTAGCGCAAAGGCCCTCTGGGGTGTGTCCCCCCGGGCGAAATAAAATCCATCCATCCATCCATATTCCAACAGTAGATTAAAGCGTCGCTTGAAGTGCGCATGAGAGGCTGGTGTGGTAGCGTTGCATGAACTGATGCTTAGTTTAGGCCAACCGGGTTTTTGTGTGGTTCAATGCAATTCAACTCGCGAGTGAAACTCTGGTGGCGCGCCCCAATCTGACTTGGTGGTTCTGCGTCAAATATTTAAGTTTGATCATCCCCCACGCAATGATATCTCAGGACTCCGAAGTCCAACCTCTTGCCACCCCGTGTGTGTTCGTCGCCTCCTACAAACCATGCGCCGCTATCTAGCAACAATCATCGGCCTCGAGATCGGCCTTACACTATCAACAATCATCGGCCTCGAGCCGACGCCAAACAACACACTCTTAAGCATCCAGCGCGTGATTGAAGCCGCACAAATCGACGCCATATTGGCGACGCCCTGCGATCCCTTCGCTCTCGCACATGTGATTGCGCTGGCCAAGCTCGGTGATATCGCCGATGGATCAGCGAAGTCTACGGAGCGCAATGTGCGTCAGGTCTGGCGCGGGCCCAGCGCGGAGGATATCGCGGAAGCGACGGCGATGGGCATGCGACGGGAAGAGACGAGACCGAAGCACGGGACTTTAAGGAAGGAGCGTAAGAAGCTGGCGGAGAAGATCTATTACTTACAAGTTGATATTCTGGAGTTTGTGCCGTGGGCCAGAAGCCAGAATGCGAAGGACTGGTTAGCGAAAACACATGTGCCACCACGCGAGGAGAGTGGTGGTGGTGGAGGGTCTAGTTGAATAGAAAGTAATTTGGGTTGTAGATAGTCTGGTCTATATCCTCATGTAGTGATATACGTACTCTGTTTACTACTGCACATATGTACCAATCTATGACCTGTCGTTTCTTAAACCTGACTTGTGTCGGATGCGTGCCGAGGTAGATGACGTCGTCTCCGTCCTCTTCAGTCAGGCGTGAAGGTATCATACTTGGCTCAACAGAACGTCGCTGTCAACGTTGTTGGGGGCTACAGCTCGGTCTCGGGTGTCGTGCGACATGAGTCTTGACAGTGGACCTGAAAAGTTAAATCTGTCCCATACAGAGATTGGGCCATGCGCGCAGCGATGAGGGGTGTTCCCCTTATTCTATATTATCCACCACTCCGAACTGCTCTTGCCCTAATACGATGTCGGCAGGCTCTACCTCTTCCCCCTCAGATTGGCTCACTTGCATGCTGTGGGCGACAAGCTGCACATGACGTGCCGGCTGCCGTATGTGGCTGTGCAAAGAAACTTGGCTGCCTCACCAGGCCGCCTATCAAGAGGCACCCCGCGCGGATTTATTCCCGCAACCAAAGCACGCAGCCATGGAGCCTGTTGGACTGGCCATTGGAATCGCTGGGCTTGCCGGCCTCTTCAGTTCCTGCTTAGAAGCCGTCGAGAAGGTGCAGTCTTACAGGTCTTTCGGGGCTGATTCTCAGGTGCTAGACACCCAGTTCAAGGCTGAAAAGCTCCGCTTCGAGCAATGGGGCCGGCATGTCGGGTTCGACCGAGGGAAGCCGTCGGCCGAACACCACCAGGCTCTCGATGACCCGGACATATCTTCGGCAGTACGAGACCTTTTTCTGATTATCGATAATATTTGCAACGCAAACGGCGCTTCTCGGCGCCCGCTCCTGGCCAGCACCGGGCTTGCTAAGGATGAATTGTTTCGCGCCAGCCAAGCCCATCCTTCCCGCACCGCACCATCCGAATCCAAGAGGCGAAAGCTTGCTTGGGCGTTAGGCGGTAAGGGAGAACGTATAGAGCAGGTCAACCTCTTCGGGAGGGTGGTGCAGCAATTGCACAACTTGGTTCCTCCTGACGGCGCGAAGGCTACACGGCCGGGACATGGACCAAACTTCGGGGGTACCGATGCCCTTGTGCCCCTGCAAGGTGCGGATGCGAATTTTGGCTTGATGCTGGTTGTCGTGCTGTTCTAACCGAGATTTGCAGGAACATTCTCAGATCACGCTTGGCCGAGCTTCGGCAGATTTTAGCTCGGATTGACGGCGAGATCAAAGGTAAGATGACGGACCCCACCACATTCCCGTCCCGAAGCTAACGGGTGAAGCCGAGACTCGACGTGAAGTCCACACCTGGCTGCTCGGTCGCCACTCTGCCAACGAACTCTACGACGACTCCGTCCAGAAGAGGCTGGACGGCACCTGCGACTGGATTCTGGACCAGCCCGCATTTCTCCACTGGCTCTCACCCGACTTTCCGGCAGGGACCGCCAAGCTGCTTTGGATTAACGGACCTGCCGGGTTCGGAAAGACGATCCTATGTGCCAGAGTGGTCGAACACCTTTCTCCACGCTGGAGACGCCCGTCGCACACTTCTTCTTCTCATCCGACTTTGAGAGCCGCAAGGACCCCTTTGTGGCCATAAGATCATGGATCTCTCAGATGGCGTCGCGTCACGCGGACGCGTTCGGCTTGGTCCGCCAGAGATGGGAGGCCGAACAGGACCGGGTGGCAACGCGAGCAACCGTCGTCAAGCTAATCCGAGAGCTCCTCCAGGCCGTACCCGGCTGTACACTGGTTGCCGATGGTCTGGATGAATGCACCGAGCTTGAAAACAGCAGCGTCTCCGTCGCAACCTTTCTCGAGACTGTCAAGAAAGCGGTCGTAGATACGACTACCCGGATCTTGATCGTCAGTCGCGACATGCCTGAGATCCGACATGTTCTGAAGGATAATACGAGGGCGGGATTTATCGAGTACAAGATATCGCCCGAAGACGTTCGAGCCGACACGGCGTTGTATTCCAAAAGCATCGTCGACAGGAAGCTATCCAACAAGAGCGAAGCAATTAAAAGCGAAATTTCCGGGAGAATGGCCGACCGTTGCGAGGGCCAGTTTCTGTGGTTGAAGATGCAGGAGAACCATCTGCGTAGAGGCAAAACCAAGAAGCAGCTCGAGGACGCTATCGCTAAAACTCCAGTCGGGCTCGAACGCCTCTACGATCGGAATTGGGAGAAAATAGCAAGTCTCGAGGAAGAGGATAAAACTCGGGCGATTTCCCTGTTACGCTGGGCTGCGTTTGCTCTGCGACCCCTGACGGTTTGTGAGATCACCGAGGCTGTACTTATTCACGAGGACTGCGACGACTTCCCGCTTGACGAACTCCCTGACTCGGTTGACGATGACTACATCGAGAGCGAAATACTGGATCTTTGCGGTCCGCTCTTAGAAGTCCGGAGCCAACCCTCGGAACCTTCCCCAGCATTTAGGACTGTGCACTTGACACATTTCTCGGTCAAGCAGTATCTCCTCTACAACACTCTAGCTCAAGAAAAACTCCTACTGGCTAACGAGAGATTGCGGGCTTCCAACGAAGCGATTGAAAGTACACTACTCGCCAAGTTGTGTCTCCACTACATCAATTTTCCGCAAGTCTGGCAAGGCACGCTTCGGGAACCTATGGGCACTCTTGGGAAGTCGTTCCGAGGCTACGCAGCAGGCTCGTGGTATCGCCATGCTAACTTGGGAGTGTCAAATGATGCGGATATGATCAGGCTTACAAATGTGCTGCTTGATCGAACCAATCCCACCTGGAGGGAGTGGAGGGAGTGGTTCGATTCAAATGATGACGAGGTGAAGGACAATAACGAAGAGTTCATGAAAGCAGAGCTAGCCAAGGAGACGAGGCCGCCCAGCCCTCTATACTACGCATCGAAACTCGGGTTGACGGGCGCAGCGATCTATCTTATCAAGGAACGCAGGTACAACGCAGATGAGAAGAGTAGTTTAGGGAGAACGGCTCTTGGAGCTAGCTGTGCGAAAGGGAATGTGACTATCGTGAAGGCACTACTTGACGCGAAGGCCAACGTCACGGTTGCCAACCACAACAGTTGGACGCCAGTACTTACAGCATCGTTGAATGGGCACGTGGAAGTGGTCAAGCTGCTTCTCGAGAAGGGAGCCGATATCGCTGTTGCGACCAAGTACGGATGGACGCCATTAAATGCAGCCTCTGACAACGGACACGTCGAAGTGGTCAAGCTGCTTCTTGAACAAGGGGGCGATGTCACGGTTGAGACTGTCGAGGGATGGACGCCACTCTATGCAGCATCATTGAATGGACACGTCGAAGTAGTCAAGTTGCTTCTTGAGAAGGACGCTGACGTTACGGTTAAGACCGTCGAGGGATGGACGCCACTCTATGCAGCATCATTGAATGGACACGTCGAAGTGGTCAAGTTGCTTCTCGAACACCCTGATATTGAAGCCACTAGCAAAGACGGTCATGGCCGCACAGCATTGTTTGTCGCCGCCAGGCAGGGACATCATGAAGTGGTGCAAGTACTACTACTTGCCAATGGCCCTTCCGCGTCAAATGTCAAGGACTGGTATGGTACAACACCTTTATTCGCCGCATCGAGAAACGGCTATACCAAGACAGTAGAGCTTTTGCTCGCCGCCGACGATGCCTGTGTTGATTCTCAAGATGGGTTTGGCCGAACTTTAATCTGGTGGGCCAGGCGGAGCGGAAACCCTGAACTCCACCAGCTTCTCCTCCATCATGCCGAAATGACAGGCACCCAAATCAGCGCCGACGACACTGTCATAAAGAGCAGCCCGGTAACGCTCGATCAGAGCTCACGTTGGTGTGAAGCCTGTACATTATGCATCCCGGCTGGCTGCATGTACTACTCTTGCGAAATTTGCGATGGCGGCAACTTTGATATCTGCCTGGAGTGCTCTGAGATTGGCGTAAAGTGCCGC
Organism: Ilyonectria destructans; assembly: GCA_020740775.1. Lineage (NCBI taxonomy): Eukaryota > Fungi > Ascomycota > Sordariomycetes > Hypocreales > Nectriaceae > Ilyonectria > Ilyonectria destructans. The sequence continues at coordinate 185,283 of JAHEWK010000023.1, forward strand.
TCTGGTTCTCACGCGTTGGTGCGACACGAGCCAGACGATACTGTCGATGGTGGCTAGCACGGGGCCCTGCGACTAAGCAGACTGGGTCGTCCCTCGCTGCAGACCTAGACAAGGTCCCGTTGGTTTTCTACCATAACTCTCGACATTTTACTCACCGTATGTGCCCCATTATAAAGCGTGTATGCATCAAGTTAACGACGTGATCTTCAAGATTCGGTACCATACCCGCGAATTATTATCGGACACAACCTCCCACATCAGAACGCAAGCTACACACTCCATCACCCTGGATGGAGCACCTGACCGTGAGTTCTGCTGATGTTGAAGAAGAAAGATATGCTCATTCCGGTTAATAGATAGTTTGAGGAGTCATGCCGAGAGTCATTGACGATTGAACGGAGCACCCGAAATCTTGAAGGACATATGACCCGGAGGCTGGATAGGGCCGATAGAATAACGCACATGTTAGTATTATTGCTGTACTGCGATGCAAGCTACGATAATGTTGTGAGATTTATAATGTGGAATTTCGACCTGATGTGATAAAGATGATGTGATATATCTTGCGGCTTGTATCTCAGTTGCAGGACGAGGAGTGTGATGAAGAACTTTGTCAGGAGATATGCAATAAATAGATTGGGGTGGATTGTGCAGACAGCCAGAGCGACAGCAATGACGACGAAGAGGGGAGTGATGATGAAGAGTTTGATGATGAAAGCTCTGATGCACAAGACCTCGACGAAGACTGCAATGATGAATTAAGTGATTACAAAGAGGAAGAAGACGATACAGCGGCAACCTCGATGATGATACTCCCCTCTGGTACTTGGCTGGATCTCTCTGAGTCTTTATTTCAACTCTCGATGTGTTTTAGACACATCAAGACCAGATCGGAAACATGGACTCATCATTTTACAGCAGTCATGGGGATCCAGCGACGTTCTCTTGCCTATCTCACAGCCTGCCAGTCAACGCCCAAGTTCGCTGGACTGATATAATCAAACCACCGCGAACGCTGTTCGTCAGTCAATTGACGGAAGGCGTTGTGACATGGCAAATGTGGAAAGATCAGGTGGAATGTGATGAATTCGGCGTCTTCGACCTTCGCGAAGATGAAATGTGGCACGTCTTTCAGTCGTGACGGAATCAGTCGGGGCCGCTCCGAATCTAGATCCACGCGATCCAAGGTCAGGTGAATATCTGTGAGTATTTTGACAATACTGAGGAGCAGAATAAAACCGGATCCCGTGAACCGCCGCTGCTGGAGAATCCACGAAGCCCAAGATGCTGTCGATGTCAAATGAAATGACCGGAGGAGTCTGTTGGGTCCGTTCAGCGTGGAGGCAAGCGTGCTTGGGCTTGCCATCGAGATGCCGGGCTGTATAACCGGAGAAAAACTCTTGCGATTCACTAGGGCTCAGACGCGCTGTCTTACTATAAACTGGGGGGGTGACGAAATGCCGGTTATCAAGTGTATGAGGCATGTGACGAGGGAATAGTCGATCAAGTTTGTGGTGGTTATATGATCCTTCGGCATCCATGTGCGCTGCTAGAGGTTTTCGATACTTCTGGCCACCACAACCATGGATTCCGACCAGAAACTGCTGGATAAACTTCTCTGTGACATACTTTACGTCAGACCAGGTGTTGCCATCAGGAAGATCTGCTTGCTCTCCAGCATGGAACTCCGGACTTTGAGATTCTGTCCGAGCTGCGTGCTCTTAGGCGTAGTGGTCCCACCCTATTTGACAAGTAGGTCAGCGCCATCTGAAGCCCTGTTAGTGGAATCCAGGAGGCAATTGCGATATAAGTCTTCAGCGCCGCAATGTGAAGGGCTGCCCCTGAGTTTGTTCAACGAAAGGGTGCGGTGGATTGGTCTATCTAAGACTAAGGAGTAGCAAAGGAGAAGGAGCTAAGCTAAGGGTAGCTTACAGTTATAAAGCAGAGCTCTCGTTTGCAGGGCGGTAGTAGCTAGCAGAAGGGAAGGTCAATCTCGCATAGCTAGGTCGGGACCGGCACGGCATAGCTCGTGCCCCTATACCAGGCCTCAGCCCATGACAATGTGTCGTTCATAGAACTGAAGCATCTGTTTCGTGTCAACAAGGAAACCGACGAGCTGATGAGGTGAGGGAGGGATGAACTACCTTCTGCGGACACTTCTTGTAGATAGTTTGCGTGTTATGCTTGGTCTTCTCGCCGTTCTTCCATATAAGAAAAACGACCAGCTTCCCATTGCCGCCGTCCTCACACGCGTCAATTGTCTCAACCTCATCCTCCCATGACCCTGAAGGAGGGCTCCAATTCTTCACAGTTGCGGGTGAAGTCTTACCAGTCAAATGCGTCTCGTTTCCTTGCAATCGCTTAGTAGTCGTCTTAGTGGTGCTATTTGTTGCCCGTCTTCGCTTTCTGTTCTGAGCCGCTTGGTCTGATTCCTTGATCATCTGATGTCTTCCACCAATCTTATTAAAATACTCGTTGAGAATCTCTTCGCCTGACACCCTGAAGAAAATGCGCTAATTAGAAAACTGCAGGATAAAGTAGAGGAGCCTAATACATACTTGAGATTGCCCTCTGGTTCCCACGTCCAGTCTTTCTTGCTCTCATAGCCCTCCCACTGAACCAGAAATTTGAGAGCTCCCTAGAAAGACGTCAGTTACAGACATGGCCCAGCTGGACGCAACATGCTAACATCTCTGTCGACGTAGTGGTTTTTGATCGTCTTTACAATGAAACTAAGCTTCGTTAGTATTGTATTAAGCTCGTAGCAGCCAAGAGCCTCACAACTCCTCTTCATGTTCGTCGTCAACCTCATCTTCATCTTTATCGCTCCCGTCCATTGTGTCGCCCTTGGGAGCTTCGACTCTGTCTCGGTTCGCGACCAACATTGAGCTCCCCTGAGTCCAGGTCTTAAACTTGCCCCGATTCGAAGATTCGTTGTCACACAGTGCTCCAGGAAACTTAGCTCTCATCTCGTCCTGCCTGCCACAGGGAGCTTGCATTAATGGGCTGGCGTTTGTAGCGCGAAACCAAAGCGCCCATCGACTTGCCGTGTGGCGAAACTTTTGGGGAGGTTGATAAGGTGCAGGCCATCGCGTCGGGAACGGGGCGCGTTTCGCGCTCTGTAAAAATTGAAAAACCCCAGGAACGGGGTCGTTACAAGTCCCCCAAAGGCTACTCCGCGGAAGAACCAGCGCCCAACAGCCAGGGACGGGAAAACATCGGCGAAACGGGTACCTACGGAGGCCTATAGGGCACACTGTTGCAAAACTCCCTGTCAGCTGTCTTTAGTGCCCATCCCCCACTATTAGGCCAGAAATGACCCCACACCTTACTAATCCAGATACTTCAGCATAAGTAGTAAGCAGGTACTGCGGACCAGCTGCGGGCCCGCGCGATTCGTATCCGTCCAACCTGCTGTTTGAATGCTACGAAGTGGCAACGTGCTCCAGTGATGTTGTAGAACCTCGATCTACACAATACGGTCCAAGCTATTTAGTTCTTTCCAAGCAATCACTAGCGAACTATAAGGCATTGTAATCAACCTGATTTTCATTTGCTATGGTTGTAAGTCGAAATGCCGCTGTGCCGGATGTAAACTCCCGGTACTTATCCAGCCTTCAAAGTGGCCTCAACCTCCAAATTTGACGGCGCTGAGGACGTGTATATGCCAGCGTCCCTTTCACAATAGCCTCAAATTTTCATTCAGAGACTCAAATTGCGATCCCCATTTGAGCTGGTATTTTTTTGCTCAAGGATTCTTCACACCAGGTGTCAACCGCCTATGTATGAGCACACAGCTTGGTAAGCCAGCAGCGGCTCAGCGCAGTGTTCCCGAGTCGGGTCAGCAGAGGACTAGCGTGGCGATCTCACGCTCAAGAGAGTCTAGTGATCACCATTCATCGTAGCAAAGGGCAACATTGTTATGTTTTGTAAACAATAAAATCTCGTTCCCAATGTCAACTTGTTTCATTCTTTGCTTCTCTTGGCCCAAGGTCTCTCCTTAAACAGAATGGAACCCCTAGACATTCCCCCTGAGTATGTCTACTGCGTCAAAGCCGGGAAGAAACATCATGATCTCTTTACCACGATATACGCTGGCGAAAACTATTGTGGCCGTTGCGGTTTAGCCAACCCCTTTCAATCCCAAGGTCGGGCCAGGTCCAGAACTCCAGCCCTTCCGGGCCCCTATGATGAGGTGGTTGAGGTCGAAGACTCTCCGCCACAGCCAGCCAGTCCAGCAAGTCAGCTTATGCGTGACAGACCAAAACCAGTATCGTCTTCCGGTATTGGGTACGCGCAACTACTGCCCAACACGGTGCCTGTCTCCAATGGAGTGACTGCGAATACACGGGCACGCCTATATCCCTCTAAGCCGGCAAGCGATACTCCCTATCCGCAATTCATGGCGGTCGCATCGGCGGCCAGTCAGGCCATTCAAAACACCAAAGGCAGCACCAGAAAGCCTAAGCGGCAGCGCACTGGCTACCAATGGGTCCACATCAGTCTCCTGCTCGTGAGCTTGGAGACCAGGTACTTCAATGGCCTTGCGATAGAGGTCCCAGAGACGGTGCTGCCTCCAAAGGATACAGTGATCAAGTTTAGCGCGGCCGACCTCCTTACCTGGCCTTCATTCACTCGGGTCTTATTTGAGCACCTGCGTCCACTCCCAAGCACCATCGATCCAACCAACAAAGAGCTTTGGAACCTTTCTTACGCTTCGTCCTTTTCTGGCAAGAAAATCGTTACCGTTCCCAACACCGATAAGTACACGACGCCGTCAAGCATGCTCGCTTCTGGACACTTTTCGAACAACCAATCTGGGCAGGTAAAGGTGCTCGTTGTCCTGATATCGACCGATGTCGTTGACAAGCAGGAGCCAATCACCCCGCTGAGGCCAGACGAGTACTTAACGCCTGTCAGGAAAGACAAAAAAAGGAAGGTCAAACAGGAGGACTCAAGCCCAGAGCTGAAGAAGCGTATCAAGCAAGAGAGGCAGATCAAGAAAGAGAAGGGTGTAAAGAATGGGAGACAAGTCAAGCAGGAAAACGCAGTTCCAGCTTCCTCCTACTCGAACCCGGCGGTTGATGAGGGCAGCACAATCGTCGACAACATTGTTGTGCAGGTGGATGCAGCAGATCTGAGCGATCTGGAGGATCCCGTTGACGATCTAGTTTTCGACAGCGTCTCCGACGTGGAAGGGGATGAGCGTGAGGCAGACCAAGGCCCCGAGATCGAACGTGGGAATGACGCAGGTTTTTTAACAGAGTTCGTAAGAATCCCGGCCAAATTTTCACCCAGAGAAATACTGACCTCAGAAGATAAACCTGCAGTCGGCAGTCACACCAGAATCTATCGAACAAGCTCCAACACAACAATTTGAGGATAATGCCGTCGAAGGAATCCCCCCGGCCCACTCAACACGTTTTAGGGGCACGAAGATCCCCATGACCTTTGCCTCTCGACCTAGAAAGAGGAGAGATTGACTATTCAAGCTACCCATCAGAGGTGCCAGCGTCCTCCTCGTCATCACTTATTCCCTCAATGTCATTTCCATTTTCGTCTTCAACGCCAAGTTCAACAAGCGGCTGTTCTGCTGGTTCCAGATCTGCAAGCTCCTCTTGATGGGCTTGATTTGCTCGTGCAAGTAGTGCTTCCTATACATAGTTAACTGGATACTTTAATGCGCAGATAGACATAGCATCTTACATATTCGGCAACTCCCCCGGTCGGTGCTCTACGGTAGGCTAGCGTAGGACGTTGTCCACTCTCTATGTGCCGAATGATCCTGTCGCGAAGGGCAAGGTAGAAGCGCTTCAATGGGCGCAACTTGTCAGGCTCCTGGTGATCGCCGAGGACTACATTATGGTAATCCATTTCGTTAAGAACGTCGCGGCACCATTCCTTTGTCTCTGGCTCAAGACATGTGCTGATGTCGATGCCAGCCAGTGGCTGTGCCAGCTCGCCTAGAACTGTACGGTCGATGGGGATTCCCCAATTGCAAGCCTTGCTTGGGTCAGGGTAATGGTAATTCATCCAAGGTTGGCCGTGCACAACATGAGGCCGGTTCTTCTGAAGGCGAATTTTGTGTAGATTCCACGCCTCTACGAAATCGAAGAGCTCTTGACGCAGCACATCTTCGAAGACAGCGTAGATAGCAATCTGATCCTCGAGCATATCGCCGTCAAAGTCCCCATCTCTGGCAAGCCCGCGAGCAAGATCACCGTACGGTCCACCCGGCTGCTCTGCACATGGTATCGTTACTGATTACATTTGTTTGGGTAGAAGAAGAGGGCACAAAAGAAGAAGGCACCTCCGATCGGCTCGGCGCGTGACTTCCCCTGCCGCCCCTGTGTTACCCGCGCTACCAAGAACCCTGGGCATGAGTGTGCCTCTCAGGATAGTAAGTGGCTATTCTGTCGTAGAAGCTTTTCCAGGGTAACTTATACGGACAGATACTGGTGCTGCCTGCTGGGACTGCGCAAAGAACGGTCACACGTGTCGGCCAGTGAGTAAACAATACCGACTCTCTACAAATCAGATGCTAATCAGTTGTTATCAAAGGTCCCCGCTGGTGCCGTCTCTGCTGTGCGTGCCTTCTGGGAATTGAACCGGCTGATCGACGATGTAAATAAGGATCCCGACGATGCCTGGCACTCTGCAGCACAGCGCGCAGCACAGCAACTACGCGCTTGCGGTGCTGCTGACCGGTGTCCTGCTGCCGCTCTAGCTCATTCTCCCGCCTTGGCTCGCCTTGGTGAATCAGCCGAGCCGACACTCGAGGAGCGGAAGGTTGCGGCGCTGGAGGCCATCGCTGAGGCTGCTCGTCTCTGGACTGTAAGTAGGTCAAGACTTAGTTACGAATCCGTTAGTTACTAAGTCGGTATTTAGCAGCTCAATAAGCCGAACGAGGAAGGTACAGAAGTGGGAGAGGAATCGGATAAGGAATACTAGGCGTTGATATCATCCAACAAAATAGAGCTGTTAAGGGGTTTATTTGAAGTGGAATGTTTTGGTCGAACATTAGTGAGACTTCTAAGCGCTGATCCGCAGCGGCCCCGCTGTAGTTCGTTCTGTTGACCGTTTGGGCATGAATTCAACAGAATTGAGTACGGAGGTACATGGCTCAATGTACTGTGGGGCAAAAGCCTTGATCATGTGGACCCCATTTTGCGTGTTCAGGCGTGCTTTTGGGGTTTTGCAACAGTGACCTCTATAGGCTGCCATAGTTGACCGTTGTCCGAGGTCCGTCGTCCGTCGTCCATCGTCCGTCGTCCGTCATCACCCGGTCGGCCCCGTATGAGGCCGAAATCTCCGGACCGCCCCAAAGCACTAAGAACCAAGATGCTACCGATGAGCCACCATATCAAACCCTGGATAGCCGCCAGTAGCTGTACAGTTAGTCACCATCAATTCAACTACCATCGACCCCTCTGCCGACAGCTTTCTTTCAGGCTCTGCCATCACAACATCGCAAAAGATTTGCAGCATCATCAACTCAACAATGGCCAATAAAAACGTCATAGTCATTGGCGCCGGTCCTGTCGGTCTCTTTACCGCAATGCTCCTTGCGCAGAAGGGAATCAAGGTGACCGTGTTTGAGGCAGATGAAGGCGTTTCCCGCAGTCCGAGGGCCGCCGTGTGAGTTCTCCCATCACCTTCTGTCGACGACCATTGCGTTTCGTTTCGCTGACGTTGCCAATGCCTAGACAACTTCCCGCGGTCGTTCTCGAGTTTGCCAAGGCCGGAATACTCCAAGATGTTCTTGATTACGGCCACAGGTCCGACGATGGAGTCTGTTGGCGAGACGGAAACGACACAACAAAGATCCTGGCTGATCTAACTCCGCCACCAGTGGATAATCCGAACGTGTGTGCTGCAATGCTGGGTCAACACGAACTCTGCCAAATCTTTCTCAAGCACTTGCACAACACGGGGAATGGAGATGTCATCTTCAATCACGCCTTCACCCGTGCTGAGGACCATGGCGACTCGGTTACTGTTCACGTCAAGCGTATACTTGACGACGAAGAGTTGAGCTTCAACTGTCGGTATCTGATCGGAGCCGATGGCGGTCGGAGTTCTGTCAGGAAGCACTTGGGTCTATCCCTAGCAGGGTTCAAATCCATACCACGAAATCCACATATGGATCCATAATGTGGATCCATATCCATTCCATTCCATTCCACGTGGGCTTCAGCATTTCCATATCCACGCCACGGAGCCCCTTCCACATGTTCCACATGTGGAAATTGTGGAAAGGAATGGAAATTTTAGGTGGGGTTTGAAAATACCTGGATTTCCTTGTGAAATAGCGCATACCCTAAGTACTTTCTATCGCCCACAACAACGCAGTAACATCGATTTGCCACCCCGTTTTATCCGTACACAAAGTTCAAACAAGTCTATTCTGGGGGGTTTACTGTTGCTCACGTTACTACCCCAAAAATGGCCACCCTCCATCCTACCGAGTCAACCACACCCGTTCCAGAACGTACAGAAGAAGACAATCAACGACTCTTTCAGCTCTACAAAGGCTGGACCTTGACGGAGAGAGACGGCCAAGTGCGTCAATGGGTATACCAGTTCGGCTACGATATCCAGAATGCCCAGAAGCGGGAACGCCGATGGGTGTGTTGCCTTTGCATCAAGCAAAAGCGGCCGAGGCCAAAGAGTTATGCCATCAAAGGGTTGCAGAACGCCGAGGGTCACCTGTACACGGACCACAATGGCATCATGGATCCGACAGGCAAGAGGCAAAAGCCTGCACAGGCATCCGAGAAAGCACATCAGTCCATTGCAACAATCCTACAGTTGAACCCCAAGGAGCCGAAGGAACAAGATTTGATCAATACGCTGATCAAACGTTTCGACAAAACTGTATTCCAGCAGAAACTTGTCAACTGGATTGTCAATTCTAACCAATCCTTCTCGATCGTCAACGATCAAGATCTTCGAGACATCTTCAACTACCTCAACCCATCTGTCGAGATCACAAAAGCTAACATTACTGACGTGACCGTGCGTGCCATCGCAGAACGAGAATTTACCAACAACATGGAAAGAGTGAAGGATGCTTTGCGAAAGAGTCCAGGACAGATCCATATCCAGTACGATGGCTGGAAGTCTGGTAACCGACACGCCTTATACGGCATCACATGTGTGTTTCGGGATTCCAACGATCGGCCACAGAAGTGTGTCCTCGGCCTGCCTGAGCTTACAGAGCGGCACACAGGCGAGAATATCGCCGGGCAGATCATCGAGATCATTCGAGAGTACGAGATCAGCGATAAACTCGGATATTTCACATTGGATAATGCCGGTAACAATAAAACCTCGATGGAGGAGCTTGCATTAGAATTTGGCTTCGACTGGGAGAAGCGATGGGTTCGCTGTGTTGGCCACGTTGTCAATATAGTAGTGAAACAGATGCTGTATGGCAAGAACCCGGCTGCTTTCGAGAAAGAGGTCTTTGAAGGACTCCACACGGCAGCGAAGGAGCATGAAGTCTGGAGGAGGCGAGGCTCCGTTGGAAAATGGCATAACTTTGCTGTTGTAGGTGGCTGAGCCCCCGATTTTATTTGTTATACTCACGAAGTCCTAGGAGGTGAGCAGATCGGACACGTGGACCGATATGCTCAAGAAGGTACAGGCTGTCGAGAGCCAACTCTCTGACGACGCTCAGCTCAAGAAACACTGTCCAGTTGGAGTAGTGGTCGACAATGCTACCCGGTGGCTTTCTCAATTCTCGATGATTGAGCGTGCTCTTGTTTTGACGCCATTTTATAATTCTTTTGTCCAGAGAGCGTCAAACGAGTGGGAGAAGGTCAACTTGACGAGAGCTGGCAACATCAAAAAGGGCTCCAAGCAGCCCTTCTTCCTGAAGGAAGAGAATCGCATGACAAATGATGATTGGCATGTGCTCGGGACTCTTTACGACATTTTGCTTGACTTCCAGCTGGTTGTGAAAGGCCTTGAGGGTGATGGACAGGGAAAACACCGGAGAAAGGTCGAGGAAAACGAGATCGAGCCCCCACTGTCTGGTAAGCCTTAGACTTCTCAAAAGCGGCCCGATTCTTATTCTAACAGCTGACTTGTACAGGTACAAGCTGGGATCTTATTCACGCGTACGAATTTCTTCTCGAAACCCTTGAATCCGCGAAAAGAGCAGTCGCCAATTTTCCAGACGGCCACCACCTCGCCGTCAACATCAACCTGGGTTGGCTCAAATTGAACGAATACTACGAGCATTTGAACGATAGTCCCCTCATCTATGGCGCCGCAGTTCTCCATCCTGCTTACCGGTGGGCACTGTTTGACGATTTGTGGGGAGACGACGAGGAAAGACAACTGTGGATTACCAAGGCGAAGGAGATGGTCCAGGGTCTCTGGGAGAGAGAGTATAGGGACCATGAGGTTGATGATCCAGAGATTGAATTGCCTGCCAATAAGCGGCTGAAGACCTCCAGAAACAAGTTCACAGCGTGGCGCACAAAGAAGCGAGGACTGACGGCTGGAGGGATTTCCGTTAGCGAGTCGCCCATTCAATCCTCGGCTCAATCCCCTAGGTCCTCAGTTAGCGGTCTGGATCTTGATGAATACGAGCAGTGGCAGCGTGATATCGAGGATTCTGACGCTTCTGTCACAGATCCCTACGAATACTGGCACATAAGGCGGCTCAAATACCCTCGGTTGTCTAGGATGGCCTTGGATCTGCTTACTGTGCCACCAATGTCAGCCGAGTGTGAGAGGCTTTTCTCAACCACTGGCCGCATGGTTACCAAGAGCCGCAATAGACTAGATGCCAGTACAATTGGGCTTTGTCAGACATTACGGAGTTGGTTGCGTGCCGGTGTGATCGGGTCGCTAGATAGGATTCTAATGGACCAGTGACAAAAACATTGACGTCACCAAGGCATGGACGCGACCCACTAATTACCATTGTTGGATGAAGTAGGTTTCCATTCCACAAATTCCACAATATGGATCCATTTCCATAATGGATCCATTTCCACCCATTCCACATCGAAGTTATTAGTCAGCATCCATATCCACGCGGGACCCAATAGGTTCGCGGGTCCGTACACTCACGGGTCCCTGCTTAGTCAGTAACATCCTACTATACCCCGCCAGCGGCCAGCATTCCCTTCACCGCCAGCCAGTCAATGCCATACACAAAATGGCTTCGTTTCCTGACGATAGCCTTCCTCCTGAAGAAATATTTTTATCGCAAGAAGACCTATCTCTAGCTATTAATATTTGGGCAATTACTAAAGGGTACAATTTTATAATCAGAAGATCAACTATCGACAAAGCTGGTCGACGTACAATCACATACTCGTGCGATCGATTCCGTCACCCTCCGAATGCACCAACAGAACAGCAGCGAAATAGAACTCCTCGAGGTACTGGGTGTCAATTTTCAGTAATAGCTAAAGAGACCTGGGCCGATACTTGGCATCTCAAGCACCGTACTGAAGCCCGATTTTCCCAACACAATCACGAGCCGAATTTAAGTATCAACAGACCAGTCACCACCGAGTCCCCAGAGACCCCCAACCCGACTACAGCGGGGTCAGTCACTACCAAACCCCTAGAGACCCGCAATCCAACTACAGCCGTATCAAGTGTTAGAGAGAAAACACTACCTACATGCAGCGAATGCCATATACAAGGCCATAGAAGGGGCGCAAAGTCTTGTCCATTAAAATAAGTCAACTAATTTTATCGAAAAAAAAATCTCTGCATTACTTGCTGTGATGTGATGATGGCCGCTCCGTTGGTGGTGAAGGGAATGCTGGCCGCTGGCGGGGTATAGTAGGATGTTACTGACTAAGCAGGGACCCGTGAGTGTACGGACCCGCGAACCTATTGGGTCCCTATCCACGCCATATTCACAAATGTGTCGTGGAGTGTCGTGGATTTGAACCCTGACTATATTGAATAGTTGACTCCTTTATATATATATATAGCTAGAAACCTTTATAAGGAATCAATTTAGTTCTTATCTCCTTCCCTGCCTATTGCTATCGGTATCTACACCAAGATATTATTTTATACTTAATCTTTATTATATAGATCTCTAATTATATCTTTCTTATAGGATTTATTATCCCTTACTATCCCTATAACGCCCTCCATGCTGAACCTCTCCTTGCCGGCACCCAGTATTACTTCCAGTGCTCCTCTAAGTATTACCTTAATTCCCGCCGAGAAACTTTCAATCTGGACCTTCTTTCGATATACTAGAGGTTTAGAGCCTAAATTCAGGCTAAAGGAGAGATCTAATTAAAGTGGGAAATCGTCAAATAATGCCTATATTACTATATCACCTATTGGGATAATAAGAAGAAGAGTTAGAGTATAATATATATATTAGGAGCCCGGAATCATCTTTATCTCAATTACCTATCTCTATAGAAGAGGTGGCTGAATATAGAAGACCGGTAAAACCTCTACTAAGCCTAAATTAATACCTAGCTAGCAGTTTATAAATTCATTTTTACTTTAAAAGTATAAGGCTTTAAGAGAACTAGTCCTCTAAGAGGCTTATAATCAGCTGCAGTATCTTCAGATACTGCTAGTACTTTATACTAAAAGGAGGCTTCCTCTTAATACTATTAAGTGGCTAGAACTCTATAAGCTCCTTCTCTCTATTAATCTAGAGATCTTAAATCTTATACAGTTTAGCAGAAGAATATTCACTAATACTCTAATTCTTAACTATAAGAGATATTATTAAATACTCCAGAATAACATCCAGAAAGCTATTAGGGATATCCATATATCAATAGGTATATAGATATCTCCAGCTCGAAAGGTATATCTCTATATCTATATTAAGTGGATCTCCCAGAATTACTAATTCAAACACAGAATGTGTTACGACCCAAGATGGGAACGGTGTGAAGACGGAACATCACACATTCCGTGCCGACCAATAAGGTTGTTCGCCACATGCAAGTCGAACGAGGTCGGTTCGACTCCGTTCGACTGACCAATAAGGTTGTTCGCCACTTGCAAGTCGAACACAGTCGGTTCGACTCTGTTCGACTCAAATACCACGATCGACCAAGCAAATCAGAATAGTATATATAGCTTCACTCATTCCCACTTCCCTCTCTAGATAGCTCTCCAGCTTTCAATACAATTTGATTACTCAAGAATATTTCTTGACATTATCAGACGTGATACGCAACCCTACGCTCAGCACGCTACGCCCCGTCACAACTGCCAACATAAACCAATCAGGTTACGGTTTACTAAGTTGGGAACCTTGACCGTCACAGAATGCTAGCACTCCTATAGGTACTCTTTAGCCACTCTAAAGAGATCCAGACAGCTATTATCCTCTGCACCCTTAAATCCTTTAGGATAATAACTAAACTGATACGTGAAGAACCAGTCTTGGGCCTGGTGCTTAAGACTGGCATTATATGTAACATCACGTGAGAAAGGAGACTTTATGCTCCCGTCCTCAATTGTAGTCTTAGCTCGTCATCCATCTTTCTACATCTACATGACAACCTCACTTTATGTGACCTCCGCGGTATATTCGCATCATAAACTCAATTATTACACTAAAGATAATACTACTTTAAATAATACTTGTAACGGGTTGGCCCCTGCGGGGCTCAAGCGGCAGCTAGCGCTTCGACTGACCCGCATATTCATGCGGTTCCCAGTTATGGCAAAAGGGAAAGTAATGACTCAATCGCCCATTGAGTCATCTAGCTGCACCTATCTGCCCTACCACCAGCTGCCTGAACCAGGCACAGCCTGGTTCCTAATACCTAGGTCTTCAACCTGTGACAATACTCTACTTATTAAGCTCTCTTAATCTCTAAAATTTAAACTTGGGGTTTATATATACTAGCTTTTAGATAGATATTCACTTATATTGAATAGATTAATTATAATCTAATTACATACTGTATCTGCTGCCTTAATTATATTCTTAACCTTACCCTTTAAGTCTTTCTTCTTACTACCTTAAAAGAAGCTCTTAAAGCTGCTCTTACGGCTATTAAAGAAATAGAAGATACTGACCCTTATAAGTTATTCTCTATCTATCTTAATATACCGGTCGTTAAAGATAACCCAACCTCAATAAGAGCTTATAAATAAGCCTAGAGAAGAGGCAGTAAAGTTAAAGTGAAGCATAAAGATTTTAGAGGCTGGGGTGCTACTACTGCACTCCAGAAGCTTTATAATTGTATCGGTCTCAAGGTAGTATATTGCAACTAGCTAGGCCACTCTACAGAGTATACCAAACTTAAGAAAAGAAGAAGAAGAGAAAGAGAGTAGAGGAGGTCCATCCATAAATATACTCGTCATGGTGGCTTAAAGGTAAAAGTGGGCCACGAAAGGCCGAGGGTTCCCGAGGCCACCTACGGGCACAGCCCGTTACAATAATCTAGCTGTATAGCTTCAAAATAGCTCTATCTATTATAATCGATAGATTGAGGCTGTCGGCATTATATTAGGGATTAATAATAATACTCAATAGTCCTTATGGTATTATCTCATTAAGCATATAATATACAAGAAGCGAGAGATTAAGAACTTTATTAATAAACACCCTAAATACAATAGGTAACTTTCGACTCAATAGTGTTAAGTGGGATACACTTAAGCATACAGAGAGGTTTCTCTCTATATTTACTAGTGGTACACTATAGGTTAAAGGCAGTGAGGCTTCGTTATCCCAGAGCTTTACCCTAATAATCCTTACCTTCTTTAAGGATCAGAAGGTATATCCTATTTCATCAAGATAACTCTTAAAGCTAATATTTTATAGGTACTATATAAATTAGACCCAGAGAAGGACCTCCGTATAGTTTATTCTATTGAGATAGGCTAGTTTATCCTTAATAAATACTACGCCCTCATTAAGTTAACGCCAGTATACACCAGCGCAATACTTCTCGATCCCTCAAAGCGGAAGTATTATCTTCTTCAGAACTGGCCTGAAGAGTAGCGTCAGAAGACTATTAATACTGCTTATTTAATCTAGCAGAAGGAATACGCATATCTCCCTCATGAATCACACCCTACTACTGCTGCTGCTGCTGCTGATATTAATACATATCTTCCATTCTTAAAGAAGAGGGTAGAGAATAAATTAGACTAGCTAAAATATTATCTAAGAGTCTAACCTACTTTATAAGAGGATAAAGATATATTTATAGCGTTTATTAAAATAAAACTATCAATCTTAATACTCTAAAGATAACTCCTCTTTAATAGTGGTTAGTTTCAGAGTAGCGCCGGCGCCATCCTTATCTCTACTGTATAGCTATTAATATCCTCTTAATTGCACCCTTATCTGCTGAACCAGAATAACAATTCTCAGGCGCACGCTATATATAGAGCTGGAATAGGCTTAGGTTATCGCTAGAGAACCTCCAGAGGTCAGAGTGTATGGGTAATTAGTTTGCGAGGAAGCTTATCTCTTTGGAGGAGCTACTAGGGATGATTATAGAGGCTGTAGAGATGGATGAGATAGATATTAATTTCAATGAGGAGGATTGGGATATATAATATAAAGTGGCATATTTTAAAGAATTGAGTATATATATAGTATCTACCTTCCCTATCTACCTTATCTTCTACCCACCAATCTACCCACTACTCTACCTATCACTCTACCCACTACTCTACCCACTCTACCCGGGTAGGGTAGAGGAGACCACTCCTCTACCTGGGTAGGGTAGAGAAGTGGGTAGAGCTCCCTCTACTCTACAATGCCTAAGTATGGCATCTGGCTACAGAGATCGGTACATAGCTGGTGTCAAGGCCATGCTGGGCTGAACCTTGTTGCTAACACAGTCTCTGTGCTCGCTTGCAAACGGACGAAAGCGTTTTCCTCAAACGTGCTGAGTCGTTTCCCAAGCAGCAACAACTCGACTACAATGACTCCCAGGACTACGTGTCGATGATGTTGGCGTATTGAATTTCAAACTTCTGGAACTCTGGATCTAGATGTCTGAGCCGATGTCGGTGTGCATGTGGCAGGACATGTTCATGTTGTTCATACTCGTCCCGAAGTCAGCAATTCTAGCCATTATCATCCTGTCGTTATCGAGCTTGACAATGATGTTCTCAGTGCCTGATGAGAAAAGTCTTTCTTATGAATATGATAATCTATTGCTGATGTGAGCTAAGAGTGGATGGATATCCTGGACATCTAATATAATGGAGCAAGGGTCTACGTCCACCTACTCTAATATTAGCTACGGCGGATCTTGCCTACGCAGGCCTGTCACGACTTCAATAGCTTGTACAATGTAATCATGACAATACGTTCTTGACAATAAAAACAAGAGAGGACCCGAATGTGTTACTCCTTCAGTAGGCCACGCTTCCAGGTGCCATCTCATAACATCTTTGGTACCAATGAGTTTTGTTGAAACCAGTCTGCAGAACTGGAGCAAGATCTCACGAACTACTCGGTACTTGAACAATAGTCGACAACATCCCACGCGGCTGACTCTTCGTCACTCTTGTTTGGGCGCTGTTCAGAACTGTATCGTTGCGCTTTTGATGATATTCGACAAGTAGGCAATACGGTCAAACAGGTCGGGCTTTTTACTTGGGGCTTCCTTTATGCAACTGGAGTGTCTTTAGTTGTTGGTTCTGTTGTGTTTCTATCTTAGGAGGTAGTTGTGCTTCCATCTCAACAGGCAGTTGTATGTTGCTTTTTTCTGCTTTAGTCTCTTCTGCTTCGCTGTCAACTTAACTTACTATCTGGTCGCTCTCCACGGGACTGAGCATGTGGTTCCTCTGTCAACATCTCTCCTTCAAGTCATGCTCTTACTGCACAGCCATTATCTACAGATACTCGGCTTTGGGTTTCCAGTACTATTCGTTGTAGGTCTTAAGCCGCATATTGTCAACTTACTACTGAGATCGGCCGTAATTTACAAGATTTTCTCTTGATGCTGTCGAGACCTCAATTTCAACGTAGGACAATCTATCTATTAGTGACAGCTTATCCTCTGAGTCTGGTGGTCTTGTTCTGCATTGAATTCCGAAACAACCCAACGTCACAGATTGCCGAGGTTTTTGCTTCTTCTTTCATCGCGGAATAGCTGCTTTTCTTTCTTCTTGGTCTTCCCCTTTGTTCCGACCAGCCCCAACACGGCATCCCCAATCATCTCTTCGCTCAGTTGCTCTAGCCTCTTCACGATCGTGGGGTTCCCCTTTAGCTCTTGTGGCCATCACTTTGGGCCAGGATCGCCCGGAGGATCGTACGACCCTCTTCCCGATCCTCTTCCTTGTTGATGTTAAGACCGTAGCTCGCTAGAAACTTGAATTCGCCGTCGTAATGGTCCTTGAGCCACTGTTTTTCCTCGGTCGAAAGAGGGGCCACCTCGGCTGGCTGAAAAGCTTTGCTGGCACGCGATGCCTCCCATTTCTCCCGCTCACTGTCGGCCCATTGCACGTTGATCATGTACCCTGCCGACGGATCAAAAGGCGTAGGGCCAACCCGAGGCCCAACCGGTGGACCGCTCAACACCACCTCAAAGAGTGTACCGTTGGGGTCAAAGTAGGCAACTGTCCCACCCTGTTTATCGATGATGGTACCCATTGTGTCCGGCACACCAAATCCCGTGTCGATGTCGTAGTCTTCTTGAATCGGTCTTCCAATGACATTGCAGATGGATGTGGGGATGTGAAGGACATTCCGTAGTCGTAGGATGCCATGGGCTTGCGGACCGGTAGCCGTCGGACTTCGTTTAACAGGAAGTTCGACCGTGCCGATTCCCACAACCTGCGACTGGGACCCAAACATCAAGGAGCCGACGACGGAGTTGAAAGGCGTGTAGTCGGCGCCGAACCACGACCGATCTTTGGCGGCACTATCATTCGATTAGATGTGAAGTGTACATATAGCTTATACGGGATGATGTACTGACTGGACATTGGAATTATTGGACCAAACCCATGCAGGGCATGGAAGAGATTCGGCCATGGTTAACAATCCCTCGCTCCGCACGTAGACGATCCGCGCTGTATGAGCAAGTCTCGGCGACAGTAGAAAGCAATAGAAAATCTGGATAGAGGGAGAGTGTTCTAGCGGTGAATGATGTGGAAAGTTCACATGAAGGAGCTCGTGAGCTACAGAGAGGTGATGTCACAGCGTGCTGGCCTGGCGGGGTTGGTTAAACTTCGGTACGGGACAACCACGGCTTTAAGCAGGTAGAACTAGTTTTCTTACCCAGCAACTTAGTTCAAAGATGGGGGTGTAGGGTAACTAGGAGGTCGTCTTAAAGGGAGGTCAATAGATGGTCCAGTATTGCGACAGTCCAAAAGATGGATCGGGTGCTAAAATTCAAGGTGATGGGTCTAACTAGCTACTGAGAGATTGATCCCTTTTGTAATTATAGGGATCATTCCCTTCCTTTCCTTTCCCTTCCATGCGTGCGCTGGCACAGCTGTTGTGAAACCCGAAGTTTGCTTCCGTGATGTCTGCTGCCGCGACCGCCGGCCGACTCCGTTGCTGACCGCCGTTTACAGATCTAGCAGAAGATGCGCAAAGAGCTTCATCTTCTCATCGTCAACGAAACTCTTTGTGCTGCCTTGTTCCTCATACAACTACCGGGCGAGAAATACACTAGAATGACATGGTCGCTGTCAAAGTCACATCGAAGACCTGTCAGACAAAAGGGCCGAAAGGGTCAGGATAAGGTTAGGATCCAGGTTTCCGAGACCGTAGGTTCGGGTCCCTAGCTTTCCGTCACCGCGGGCCCTACGAACCTAGGATCAACCTCAACAACCTAGATCGTCCTCAACAACCTAGATCTTCGAACTCTCACAGCCTCAACAGACGGACCTCCGGTCCCGGACCTGGGATCGGTCTGATCAACCGGAATAAATAGCTAGCATGTCCCCAGACTAGATAGAAGAAATAGGACAAGAAGATTCTATCGTCAACAAGCTGTATCAACTAATTCATCCTGTCTGATAAGACCGAGAGCTGCCGCTCCATTGCAAGCTGGGTTTCCTCGGCCATGACACCGCTTGTGCTGCATATTGCTCTGTTCGTCGCGGCAAGGGAGAGTGTCCTGCATACCACCGCTTAAAGTAATTCGACAAGGGTCGATCCTTTGGCATGTCTGTCGGTTGGATGTCATCTGACGTGGCGGAGAGATGATCCTTAACCTGTCTAGCTGAACAGCCCAGCTTCGGGGTTGCGACAATAAGAGCGGAATCATATCATGGTGATTCTCAGATGGAGACATCTTCGCGCCTCTTGTCGCGTCCAATGCCGGCAATCGGCTCCAAATGTCTCTTTGGCCCATCCTTGCCGCAGCACAACCAGCCTAGACTCTCTGGGACCTCAGTTGTTCTGTGCTTGACGAGGCACATGCAGGTTTTCATTGTCAAGGCAAGTCGCACAGTTTGTAGTCGACAAACACATGGGAGTATTCGGTAGGTAGTCATGATGAATAGGGTATTCCGTTTTCCTCGCACAGGGCCAGCTACACAGTATCGTCGGCCGCAGTGAAACCCAACATATCCACCTGAAAGGTAGGCCAGTACTCAGTCCTCACCCACTCAAGCAACCTCAGCAAGGCTATTGATAGCTTGTAGATGCCCGGTATCGTTTCCGTGCTGCCCATTGGCACGCGCTCAAACGTTCGAGCCTTGCCGTTATCGTCCCGAACAGAGGCGACAAAGTACCAGTCGTGCTTAATGACGATGATGCCAGGGAGAAACTCAAGCCTAGATTCGGGGTTGCGTTCCCAGAGAAGACTCCGCCACTGCGACGCGTGCCACGTAGCCACCTGGAGCAGTGCGGTATCATAGGATTGCTCCGGACCCTTGGTCTCGATGGAGACAGCAATCGGGTACTTGGTCAGGTCGCCCCAATCCGTATGGTTGATAGACAGCCCGGGGCGGTCGACACAGAGTGATTGGATTGCATCATATTGTCGAGACTTGGGTCTGGGCTGGATACAAATACAGAAGTCGACCATCTTGCTGGGGGCGTTCTCGGGTCGGTATGGGGGTACGATCTGGGCCGTCAGACTGCCTCAAGGGTTAGCAACAACTTTTCTATAGCGCAGTGAAAGTGAAGGAGGAAGAGAAGAGTACATACCAGCATCGATAGTCCAAGAGATGGCTGCTGCCAGGACTGTCCCGCATCACCCATTCTAATACCTGCGAATGCACGTCGTTGTTCCAGGATGATTCGGGAAGGTTTTCTTGAAAGCACCTTTTGGCCAGACGAAGTATCTTGCGTACTGTTGGCACACCGGGTAGATGCGATGGTTCGAAATCTGACTGGCCTCCAAACATCCACTCTGGGACACGTTCACCAGTGAGCTTGACATTTAGTTAGCAAGCAAGCAACCCGTCGTAGGGTAGGGTAGCCCGGGAACTGGTGGTGCAACAAGAAATTGTACGTACGGCATCTTGTAGGCCTTTGGGAAGGATGCCAAACCCCTCATTAATATTCCACAAACTTTGGGCCAGGGCATCCAACAAATTGGGCGGCTCATCGTCATCGAAGCTTGCTCTGGAGAAGCCCGTCTCCTGTATACTCGCGTTGCGGAATTGCTTTGTGGGAGACGAATTGCGGGACACCTTAGAGGCTTTGGACGAAGACGCCTTTGACGGTGAGGAAAGCTTTGAGGCGGAGGAGCGTATTGAGGAGGCGGCGGATGGCGAGTCCATTTCGCTGTCGTTACGACGGACGAGTCGGCGAAGTGGGCGAGGGGTGAGATCGGTTTGGGCCAAGGCGAAGTCGTCGCCTGTTCCTCCTTTGTCATCATGTCGGTCATCGTGTCGATCGTCATCGTCGTCGTCGTCGTCGTCGCCGCTGTCGCGGTGGCGGCGCTTGGAAGCCATCAAAGCACCGACGTGGTCGCCGTTCAGACCCGATCTTGTCCTGGGCCGTGAAGTAGGATCAGATCCAGAGGCCGAAGGTGTCGGCAGACGTGATTTGGGGCGGCCGCCTCTCTTGGCTGATGTCCAGTCCTCCTTATGATGGCAAGCTCGTCGTCCTTTGTTGAGCTTGGCTCGCTTGCTCGGCGGCCAGTCGAAAGATCGATCTCGATGCCCCTCTTGGGGATTCGTCGGAACAGACTTGAGCCAGTTCAAGACGTAGGTATCGTCGCCCATGGTCTGGCTGCCTGCATGCAGAACATATGCGTAGGGCGTGGTTATATGGACGTTAAGAATGATTGCGCAAAACTTGGGTCGATGGTGGTTGAGGTTGATTGATGATGTAATGGTGGCAGTTGGGCGATTTGCGACCGTGGACGAACAAGCCCGCGCTTGTGTTGCTGGGGAAACGCGCATGGGGCCTTGAACAGATTGAAGCGGCAAAGTGCGTCACGTGGGCCGGAGAGAGGGGCCGGTCTTCGGAGCTTCACCTGACTCCGAATCTCCGATGTGGTCTCATCAATTTTAAGGGCAAGAGCCACTTGAAGTGGTCGTGAACGACCGTCACTCGCAGAATCTAAGCCTTCAAACGTAAGCGGGCATTGTAATTGCATGTTGAGCTGTAGAAGCCATTCTTTTTCTTTCATCAGAAATGTGCCCGAATGCATAAAGCTGGGAACAAGCCAGAAAACCCCTTGCGGAATTGCCACGAGGGAGGTTGTCAAGTTTGCTGGGCACTTGTGACCATGAAGCTAATATTCAAGCGACTCTCCACGGGAAAACCGCCTGGAGCACTTCATCTTTCACCGTCCTAAGGGTTTTTATCAAGACATATAGGCTGTCAGTTTAAGAACGTCGCAGACCTTGTGAAAGTCATTCATCCTATTGACTGATGGTGATGGTGGCGCTTGATGCAGATGCGTACAAACATGGTTAGCGCACCTCACCTCAGTCGCAACCCTAGGACTCCGTGAGAAACGAGTTGCCATCCTCGCGTCCAGTCCTAAGCAAATCCTCAGGCATTATTCAGCCGAAGGCTGACTCTACATTAATCCATAAGTTTTCCCAATAATGAGGGTGCCTTCCGTTAGGAAGGTCTTTCTTATTCGCGCCCGACCCTTCACACCCCCGTCCCTGGGCTCTGATTGGTTGCAAAGTTAGCTACCTTCTGATTGGCTAATAAAATGGCTTCTGATTGGGTCCGCTCTCCGTTTTTACTATGGACGTCCGTGAATCCGACACCGGCATCCTCCGCCAACTTAGGGCCTCCTCGGCCCCACGGAAAGAGGCAGGGGAAGGTCTTGGGAAAGAAATCGGGGTCGTTGCTGTCGACATACTCCTCCCCCCGCTGGTTGATAATAAAGGGTTCCGTAGTGCCGGCAAAGTATCCGATTCCACCCTCGCTCCGCCTGCGCTTCTTGCCCCGATGGCGGCCATCCGTCTGATCCAGGCTGGCCTGGACCCACCGAAGCCGTTCTCTAGGGCCGTGGTCCGCCGTCTCGTCGAGCCCCAACATCCCTGTTGAAACCATCTCGATTAGCTCTTCCTCTATATACCGATGATCCAGCTCCTCTCTCTGGAGATGGCGCCCCTGCAGGCCGCCTAGTCTCGCGTTGCTTTCGTTCTCTTGTCGCACAGCATCGTCTTCGTCTTCGCGGTCTTCCAGCATAGCTAGCACCTCTTCGGCCGTACGAATAGGCTGCTCTGCACGACCACGCTCAACGGCCGACACATAGTATCCAGTCCGGATTTGGTCCTCCGCGCTCAGCTCGTATGGGACCATGCTGTCGAATATAGCTTGCGGCACCTCGGTACCGGAACACCAGTCCCCCCAACTCCGGAGGTTCTCCTCACTGATACAAATATCTCGGAATAACGGATTATACTGCTTCAGCCAGGTAAGCGCGCCTTTCAGCCGCTGGGGACGCACCGACATCATCCAGGCAATGTCGGTAGTCACCGGCTTCCGTGGTGCTACGAAGCACACGTGGATCCTCTCCAGCTCGTCCATCATGGGGTGCGGGAGCACTTTCGACACCAAGTTCTCCACGTCGTTGGGGAATACGGTAATGTGGCCCTTCTTGTGCTTACGATATCGGCCGTTGGTAGCCTTCTCGATGTCGATCTGGAACTTGGTGATCCAACCACAAGGTATGTACAAGCCAATGAGCCGTTCCTCCATTGGAGTCAAGTATCGCAGTGCCGCCGGATATCTATGGACGCATCCAAGGCCGAGATTGTTGACTTGGCAGGCACGCGGGAGCTTACCCGCCTCTAAGGCATGACTACAGTCTTGGCAGACAGGGAACCCGTCCGGCCCTTCACGGGGGAAGCATTGTCGGCATGCGAAATGTTCCCGATCCTGACGTGTGAGGCGCGTTTCCGCCTGCCGATACAACGGCTCGAACACCGTCCACGTCCAGTCGGAGACGTCGACGGATGCCTTCTGCTCATAGCAGACGACGCAGTGTGTCAGCTCCATGGTGTTTTCGTCATGCATCTTGTTGTAGAAGTCACAGACGGTCTCCAGCTCGAGCTCGCGCGGTCTCGGCTCACTCCATGTATGGCCCGCCGAATCTCTCACTCTCTGCTCCCAACGTTCATCCATCGCCTTCAGGACCTCGTGCAACGACTTCTTTCGCTCTTGGAATAGCGGAGAGGCTGGACTATTCACTATCGGAAAGATTGAGGGAGCTGCTGGCCGTGCTGGTTGGCCGACCCGCGCATCTTTCTCGGTAGGGACTGGTCTCGTATGTTTCCTGCGGATGCGGTAAGCGGTCCCTGGTCTGGGACCGTGTCGCTTAAGACTCGGTGTCACAACGATAGGAGGACATTGAATTGGTGGTGTGGTCGGTGTCTTGGGAAGGAGTCGGGCCAGCGGCCGTCTCAGTGGGTAGATCCTCTGCTTTCTGTCCATGACGTTCGGCGTGATCTATGACAATCCAGCAGCGCCTTTGGTTAGCTGGAGTCCTCTAGTGTTGCCAGAATATCTCTTGTGCTTTCTTGCCAGAGTGCCATGGTACAGTCACGGTCTCCTCATCACCTATTCCCAAGCGGCCTACCAACACACAATAGCCCCCGGGAACTCCGTTGTGCCGATCTGTCACGCGCATCTACGGCAGCGGGCATGATATGTGACCGAGTGGCCCTGCCGGGGACCTCCCTGCTGATGGGGTGATAGGTCACTTGCCGTTGCCCTCGTCCAGCGTAAGGGTCCCACTTTGTTGGAAACTTTATGGGAAGTTCACAATTTCTTCGAAACAATCTGTGCGCGGCCCTGCGCTCGCTTTCTGAACTCATTTTACTTCATCTCGACTTCCAGCTCTTCCATTCCAGCTGCTCCCATCAATAAACGTCTCACGACCTCCTCTCGACTAATCTCCCTGAACCGCGGCGGCTCGCCAGGTCCCGCGACATTGAAGACGGCGCTGTAGGTCACTTTGGTGTCGGAGTCAGCGTCCGCCTCGTCCAGGGGGCGCCTTGCATCGAATGTCGACGTCGGCCACGGCGTACACTCTGCCTTGTGGTTTGGCCAGTCCTCCTCTTGGTGCTCTTGCCCACAATACCCCACGACGTGACAGACCCCGCATTCCCTCAGCCCCTCCCTTTTCTTGCATACTCTACACGACATAAGCTCTGCGAAGAGTCCTGGGTCCGGGCCACGAAGGCCGCCATCTGGCGAGCGGTTCCGCGACATGACTTGCAGCATGCTCTGGCGTGTCCGCGTCCGACATTTCAGGTTCCCGCAGAACAGGTCCACGATCGCCACAACGTGAGGTTTCGGAGCATCAAGGAACGGCATCGGTGGTAGGTATTCGGTGGCCGTTGCTAGTAACCCACACGCGCAAGAGGCCGGACTGGCACGCCGGAGGCATGTCGCCTCGCTATGCTCCATAATGTTATTCATCGCCGCATTCCACGACGGTTTGTCCTCGGTTTTCTCCTTGTCTGAATGGTCTCCTGCCCTGACGATGCGAAGGGGGATATCGTAGGACTCATCGAACTTGACGCCTACACGATAACAGAGGAAATCGAACCGAACGGGTGTTGTTGTCATTTTGATGTTATAACTGTTCACAATCGGAGGTAGAATGTGAAAACATGTCTTGTGCCAAGATGACGTAGTGAGAAGTATTTGAGGAGACGAGGCGACGTCTCCCCCCATGATCCCTGCCCAAGGATCAGGTGATGAGAGTTAGCTTTGGTTGTGTTGCAACTTATCACATTTTAGGCTTTCGCCCGAGCCTCTACATTGGAGGCCCGTGTCAAGTATTGATTGATCATAATGATGTGCTCAGGACCGGGTAGACATGTCTTGCATACAGGTAAAATTGCTGTGGCCTTGTTAGTGGATCGCACGGAGGAGAGCAAGTTGTAGACGCATGGCCATTCCCTCCGAGCACATGACCCTCTCTGCCTGTAGGCGTCCTGATGCAGAGCACTCCTTTTCCTATTCCTAACGGGAGGCCTTCCTAGCAAGCCGGCGTGGCGGCTGCTCCCCAGTTTGGTGCAGACAGGGATTAATAAGTTTCCCGGGCTCTGATTGGTTTAAATTTTGTATGGACGGCCACAAAACGTACCGCAACTGGACGACGGCTCATAAAGAGTGGGCCTAGCTTGCCAGCTAGCAGTCCCCCTGGCTTGTTTACTCGGAATTTCGCTTGGCATGGAAACTTCCTTCACGCAACGCATCTTCATGTCTTGCGTCATTGAGTAATGCATCCGAAGTCTACTCCTCAAGGGCTTCAAGATGACTTAATGTCCATTGTCTGTGCCCGCTGTGGCGAGAAGAAACCGGCTGGTGGCTTCGTCAGCAAACGGAAATCTGCTGGGAACACCAAGAACTGCCTGGAATGTCGTAGTCGGTGCAATTCTCATGTCAGCTCTGTCTCCCCCCTCCGCAAGACATTCAACACTAACTAAGTGAAGCGTTCCAGATCCAAAGGCGCGACCCTGACATTAAGAAACCTCGCCGTCGGTCCTTCTTCAACTGAGAGTCCCGCTCCGAAGAGAACTGAAGAAGATGCTCGCCTATCGCCTCTTAACGACAGATTCGGAACCCAGCCTACGTCGCCAGAGAGGCTACGGCAATGTCATACAGCGAAGACGTTATCCGGGGCGTCGATTAGCCAGCCGCGTGTAGTGTTGGGGACGCCAATTTGTCACGGCCCATGCCGCGACCGAATGCGTGTCGCCACACGGCACGGATCAACGTATTCTGCTCACTCGCTGCGAGTGAGCGGGACCCACTTTCTCACTCCGGGCAAGTGAGAATGTAACACTATCTCACGATGGGCATCGTGAGATGCTCCCCAGACCCTGCCTATAAAAGACCACACAACATCCCTTAGACAGACACTCTCGCTACCTCAGCTTTCAATACAACTTGATTACTCAAGAATACTTCTTGATATTATCAGACGTGATTCGCCACCCTACGCTCAGTACGTTACGCCCCGCCACAACTGCCAACATAAACCAACCTGGTTACGGTTTACTACGTTGGGAACCTTGACCGTCACACAATTCCACCAACCCAACAAAGCTCGCGGCTCTTCCGTACAATAGCTCCCTCATCTCCTGTGCAGCCGACACTACTAACCGCCTCACATTCTGATCCGTCTACTATCCGAAGCAGCACGTCTCATATAGGTCACTCTGACTTGGCTCCTAGATTCCTCCAGTGTGGGAGAGACTCACAGGACGATTCCTCCATGGCCGGCGCAAGGGCCAAGCGGGCTCGCTATCCAGCGAGGCCATCGTTCACGACGCCGTGCAGGGGAGACTGTGTCACTGACTCCCTTAATATCTCAACTCGGCGCGTTTAAAGGTTCGGAGGGGGCCTGGGGCAGATATTCTTACTTAATGGTCGCAGTACTTCGGGCTAACCACATAATGTAGATGCCAGCCAAGATCGACCGCGAGAAGAAACTTAAAGATATCAAGTATCTGATCATTGACGAGAAGAGTATGCTGGGACTGCGTCAGCTAACTTAGATCGATGACTGTCTCCGAGAGGCGTTCCCGAATAAGAACGAAGAGTTCTTTAGCGGCCTGAACATCCTGTTGGTTGGTGACTTCTTTCAGCTTCCCCCTGTACTGCAGAAGCCGCTTTATTATGGTAAAGAGGTTCAGGGAGTAGAGATCAAGGGCAGAAATGCATATAGGCGATTCGATAAATCGGTCTTCTTGAAAGTTGTCCAGCGGCAGCGTGGCGACGATCAGGAGGCATTCCGCCTGGCTCTCGGGGAAGTGCGGCTGCTTCAACTATCTGTAGAGTCCAGGAAGCTCCTTTCCAGCCGCATACAGACAAAACTAGACGATCAAGAGGTCGCAAGGTTTGTCAACGCCTTACGAGTATACGCCACTAAAGATAGGGTGAACGAATATAACCACTATCACCTCGACCGCCTCAGCCGGCCAGTCATCCAGGTCATGGCTAAGAACGTCGGCCCCAGCGCGGCTGCTGCGCCTAATGATAAGGCAGGCAACCTTACGAAGCAGATCCCCATATGCATTGGCTCCCGTCTGATGCTGACATCCAACCTTTGGCAGCTAGTTGGCCTCTATAACGGCGCTTGCGGCACAGTTTGCAATATCGGCTGGGCACCTGGTGCCGACCCCATCCAAGACCCTCCCTATGTTATTATGATGGAGTTTGATAAATATAGCAGACCGGTATTCCTGACTACTGCTGATGGCAGGAAGATTGTGCCGATTCTCCCAGTGGAGAGGGACTTCCTAATCGGAGCCACTCTCTGCGCTAGCACCCAGTTTCCCCTGATCATATGCTACGCAATTACCGTGCACAAGTCACAAAGCATCACCGAAGATATGATAGTTACAGATCTGTCCTGCCGGGACTTTCAGACTGGTTTAAGCTATATGGCTGTCTCTTGCGTGAAAACGCTCGAGGGTCTGATGTTGGATGCACCATTTGATCGTAATTACCTGGTCTACGGGTCTCCCCCGGATGGCATGAAGATGAAGATGAGGGATCAGGAGCTTAGGAAACAACAGGTGCTCACACGGAATCCGTATATGTCACATAATACCAAGAATGGCCATGGCAATGGATCAGTACGTAGATAATGCAGTAAGTAGTAATAGCTTCCCGGCCCGCGGACACACAGCCTTCGGCTGAGGCTACCCCATGCAACCCCATCGCCGCTCCAATGTGCATGGGGTGACGTAGTATTTTATGTTATCCAGTCTGGTTTGCATCAAGTCTCCTCGTATCTATGGCGAACTTAATCGCCACCCGCACCGCCTGTAGGTCAGGTGCCCATTTTGGGCCATCCGTTGCCGCCTTTCCTCCCAAAAAGAATGAGAGGTTTCCCATCTTTGCCTGTCCGACCCTTCGCATGCCTCCCCGCGCGCATCCCACTGCGTACACCGGAACAGAAAGTGTTCTATCGTTTCTGCTGCTTGTCCACAGTCGCACATGTCCGATTCTGCTGCTCCAATCCTGTGCAGGTAGCTGTTGATCCTAGCCATCCCCGTGCGCAGCTGCAGACTTCTCAACAAGCAGTACTGATTGATAAGGCCTATACTGATACTGATTGATTGATTACTATGTTTACTGATACTGATTGATTAGCTTATCAGTAAGTGGCAAGACATGCTGCTGTTGCAACGATCTTCAGCCTAATTGTCATCATTTGGTAGTACGTGCACCTTCCGAATGAGGTCATTCTTGTTCCAGTTCCCAATACACTCTGTCATCTCAATGTTCTCCGCCCCGAGGCGTGCACGGTCATACGAAACAGTACGCCGAGCCCCTGAAAAGACACGTTCCGCCTTATCCGACATAGGCGGAATCGAAAGTACGTTAATAGCCATCTTATGTAGCCGGGGGTATTCGATCCGTTGCTCTTCTCTGCTCCACCAGGCAAGCGGAGTAACTGCGATCTTGCATGGAGAACCATTAATAAACTTCTCCAGCTCATCCTCGTCGTCATATGCCTCCGTCACATCGAGCGACTGCGCCAGTTTATCGTACGCTGTCATCTGGATCTCCGAAGCCTCCTCCGGAGAAGTGGTAACAGGGAGATCTTTCTACTGACTCCAGATCTGCCTAGCCTTATTGATTGCACTGTCATGCCAATCAACGTGCCAGTTCTGGCGGAGGTACTTCAATCGCTTTGATGGGTGGAGAAGCAATGCCGCGGAATATACAGGCGTCTCATCGGTCTTAAAGTAGTACTTATCGAGCACAAACCAGCCCATGTGGATAGAGTGGATAAGGCGTTGATGATCGGCGTACGTCTTCTATAAATAGTTAGTACCATAAGGCTAAATAAGGTCGCAACTAGTATATACCTTAGCATCTTCGAAATGCTTGAGCAGGATATCCATGTGGTAAAGTAGCTGATCTAACGACGACCACTTCTTCTGCTGAGCCTGCGTAGCCTGCCAGAACGGTTGGAGGAAGTCCGCCGTCAATCTGAGGACATCCCAGTCATCCTGTGTGAGACTATCGTCGCCCAAGGCTTTATGATGATCTTGTTGAAAGACCATAAGTTTGTCTTTCTTCTCGAGTGCAGTACGAAGCAACATGTACCATGAATTCCACCTGGTTGCATTGTCAATGCCGAGTACACGGCCTGCCAGGCGCTCCCAAGCATCGCTGTGTATTGTAGAACTCCGTATAAACACGGCGATATTGTGTAGTTTGCCAAGGGGGCCCATCGAGCGCCATCCGGATCCATC
This sequence comes from Ilyonectria destructans, assembly GCA_020740775.1. Classification (NCBI taxonomy): domain Eukaryota; kingdom Fungi; phylum Ascomycota; class Sordariomycetes; order Hypocreales; family Nectriaceae; genus Ilyonectria; species Ilyonectria destructans. Next base: position 214,887 of record JAHEWK010000023.1, read on the forward strand.
CTCCGGCACATTTCGCTGCTTGCCCTTGCTACTCTTCTGCTGCAATTTCGCCTGTAGAGACTCAACAACTGTGGTATTTACGTTGCTATCTGCCTCTTCAATGGCAGCATTGAGTGCCTCTTTGCTGGAGGCGAAGAGAAACGCCTGGAGGCACAGATTGATAATATGGCCTCCACATCGAACGCGGCGATCAATGGGGTCGAATCCAATGCCATATTTGTTCGCCAATGCCGTTGACAAAGCTCGCATGCAAGTGTCATTGGAGCTAGCGTTATCTGACGTAAAGTAGCCAATGTTGCCTGCGATATTGAAATACCGTATGGTGTCCAGCAAGTGCCGTGACATTGTCTCTCCGGAGTGACTGTGCTGTACGTTCGGTAGACCTAATAAGGCCTCACGGAGTTCATAATGCTCATCAACCCATTGCCCACATATTCCGAGAAATCCCTTGCGATGCGGTGATGACCATAGATCGATGCTGAAGTGGACTTGTGACTTTGCCGCCTGTAATTGAGCTTTGATGTTCTCGCGATGTATGACGTATGACAGCTCAATATGAGCCACTACTGTATTGCCTGACTGAATAAGGAACTCTTCAGCTCTTGGGTTAACTGCGCAGAGAAGTGCTTGGTATTCCGGCCAAGAGACACAGCTGAATGGGAGCCGCCGGCTTGTGATAAGTTGGATCTGAGCCTCGTAGAATGCGTCAAGTTGGATCGCATTCCGTAGTATCGATTGTTCGTCACGGGATACTAGGTTTCGGTTCTTCTCTTCGACACGTGTAAATGCTACTTCAAGAGACTGTTGAAGTGCCTTCTTGGCTGGCCTTTCTTCATCGTCAATGATAATACAGTGGCCACTTCGCATATGCCGTTTGGCGCTTGTAGTGGAGACTGTACGCCATGGCGGATTGTGACAGTGTTGACAATACCAGAGTCTCTGGTTATTCTGGTGTGTCTCTTCGTCTCCTTGGGGCACGCGGAAGTGCTTCCAGGTTTCTGGCGCGCGGAGTTTACGTTTCTTCGACTGAGATTGAGGCTTAGACACGGAAGAAGCGGAGGAGGACGTGGAGAAAAATGATTGCTGTGAATGAGGCCGCACGGCTGCGGAGATGCTTGATTCTGGAGCTGGCGAGCTTAATTCTTCGTATTCAACGTCCCCTACAAATAGAGACGACCCGGTAGGCATATTGACGCTTGGTGTTTATTCATGCGTTACAAGTGCAAGCTATTGAAGTCCTTCAAGTTGTGTGCAAAGAGACAATCTATTTCAATCAGCACACCACCACCGCGTCCATGACTTGGACCCCGCCTTCAACGTCACCGTTTGGCCCTCCTAAAGGCCCGCTGGCCAATGATCGGGCGCTGAAGGGCATCATCTCCTTGAGTCAAACTCGAAAAACCTTCGTCTCGCAGCTGCCCTGTCCCACCCGCGTCAGCTTCGCGTTCTTCTCGCGCCATTCTGGCGTTTGATTAGAATTGATATTGAGCTCGTTACTGAGCTTGCGTACGTACTCGTAAGGGTGAATGGTGGGCCATGGACGTTGAGCCTCCACGTCAAGGTCTGCAGGGGACCTGCAAAGTCGCTAGTACATCCGTCCAGGCGTGTATTTTGGTTTGGGCGCAGGTCCCTGATACCGACCGCTTGGACTCTTTGTCTTCGTCTTCGTCAATAAATAAAGCGATATGAATTGGGATGGTGAGAGTAGAGAAAATACTTGAGAGACAAACAGCTTTCAAGCGAACTGGACTTGACTTAACCTGTGCTTTGGGTCGGGACATATCTGATGGTGACAACGGGGTCAGTATGCTGCGTCATACCCATGGCTTTCTCGACTACAAAACGACAACTTGGAAATATATCTTTAACCATGATGGGAATTGATACCAGACGGAAGGTCTCAGCAAGAGAAATTCCGTGACTATACTTTAACTTGTACGAATGTGATTCTCAGGAAGAGACCAGTGTGTTTATTGGCATCTCGATTGTTTTGCTCGAGAGTATGTTACGTGAGCCAGCTTACCCTATATGCGCCAGATAGGGGCTACCGCGCATCCCGCGTATTTATAATGGTGGAGTGGGTATCTCTTAACTCAATGGCCTTGGGTTTCACCACCCAGATAATATGCACTTCGCCGTCTCTCACGTTACAAATACTCTTCTTGGAAACCAGCCAGATAGTCCATTCAAAGTTATAAAATTAGGCTGCCGTTGAACATAGAGAAAGAATGCAATTCTGGACTTTTGTCAGGACGATGGTTTCGGTTGTAAGATACCTCGTTTACCATAGATGAACACAGTGCTACGGCAGTACCCGCTAACATATCTTAGCAGAACATTGGAAGATTCACTAATTGCACACCACGCGTCGGAGCGTCGAGTGCGTAGTACTTGAATTCGGACTCTGCAGCAGGCAGCCAGGCCACATAATTTGGAAGCCAGATATAACCTGGTCACGTGCGTTACTGATTACTGATTGATTGATTAGGAGCTTACTGATACTGATATCATATCAGTATCAATCAGTAATCAGTACTGCTTGATAACTGACTGCTTGTTGAGAAGTCTGCGCAGCTGTGAGAGCATGTCTGATTCGCGTCTTTTCAGTCCATCGTAAAGGGAGCGTGTGTGTGCCTGGTAATGCTTTATCAATTCGCTTCGAATAGTTTATGGCCCTATCGGGCAGAGTCTTCCGCTGTTGCTGCTGTGCGATCGCCAGTCTCATCCGCGTGGAACGAGCTTGATATGCTGCTTTCAAGTATTGATTTGTATTTTCAGAGAAAATAACCAGTAGAGGCGCAGCGCGTCCACCAACATAGACTCTCTACCTTGCATCCCCTTGGATCCTATCCTTGCGCGGGGCGCTGCCGGTTCGCAAGTCAAGACCAGTTTGCTCCTTAAGCCCACCTCCACAGCCAACCCAAAGCCCCATCCTTGATGGCCATCTTCAGGATCCTGTCCTCTCGGTAGACCGACACGCGCGTCCGTCCTCTCGGGCCATATAGAAAGTGTCGTAACTGCAGTCCGCCCACCCAGCCTTCCGTCGCTTCCATTATATGCCGCGCCCCGCAGATTGTCAGTTCTGTTTCGCGCTACCTCGCAAGATCTCTCTTGCAAGGCCGACCGTGTCTCGCAGGAGTTTGTCCACTTGCATCCTCTCTGTACCCAGAACAGCCGAGCAACGCAGTGTCGCCCCTCCTACTAACCAAGGTGCCTTGTCGTCCTCTGTGCGGGTTCAAGAGTGCCGTTCCTTCTCGTTCGTTTTCGCCGTGACTATTCACGCTTCCTGTCGCTTATCCGGCGCGTCTTGGTGTCCTTACAACAGAGCAGCCCAGAAGCACCCCAAGGGTGTCCTCTTCCACGACCCATATGTTCATCGTTTGTAGGCTCGATTTCGCGGTCGCGTTTCGGGTGGCTTTTAAAGTGTTCCCTTGTTGCTTGTGGGGGGTGGGGCTCGTGAGCCCTATCGCGCAAACACCACCCAAACCAGCGGACAAGTGCTGGTTGGTGATGACTCTTCTTAGCTCTGCGAATGCCTCGGAGGCAAAAGGCATTCCCAGGTTCCCAGCCGGCACCGCGAGGAGGTGAGAGTCGTCGCCGGCCACGTTACTCCAATGTACGGTTGACTGTAGGGCTCACTGTCTCAAAACCCCTTTTCCAAAAAATTTCATCATTAGAGCCACCCTAGCGTATCTACATATGCCTGAAAACCCCAATTACATGAATATTCAATTAAAGCAAGATGAATATTCCATATACAAGGTCATACAACAATTTTTCCTCCTGTACACGTCATCTTTTCCCCGTCACATTCTCCATCAATACATATCAGCAAAAACACCAACTGTATTACATATGTCACCTCCAATTAACTCCGCAACTGCCAAGCAGCCATCAAACAAAGCTGCACTCACGTCATGGGCTCTTACAAAGGCGCAATTGCTACGGCCTGCAAAGGTGATAAGATGTCAAGAGCAGGCAACAGAGAGCCGTCTTTTACAGCTGAATACACGAGCTAGACAAGGGCGGTCTTCATCAACTGGCCTTGACCTAACCCGTACACAGAATATTGATGCACTACTCATCTATATTTATGGGACTTTACGCACACCTTCCTGTATGCAATGTGCAAGAGGAAATGGCATTTTTGAAGGGTGTATCACTAAGAGTGATATTGCTGCTGGCGCATGTGCGAACTGCACATATTCATCGAGAGGAATTCGATGTTCATATCATGGTAAGTTATTGAACCTTTCTTTATATAATAATTACTAATAAGAATAAATTAGATCGGCCAAAAGAAACACAGTTATCTCGATCCATAATAGAGAAAATCGTGAAGGAGTCTACACCTGATCAACTACGTGCATTTGGAGCAGATCTAATTGAAAGAGCTAAGATCCAAGAGGAACTTAGCTCTACACAACCCGAAGAGTAACTAGTCTAGGATTACAGGTGATGAGTCATGTTGCATCTAGCAGATGGAAATGATCATATATGTGAGAAGCTCTTGATATTCTTCCTATCTAACGAGGGTCTTTGGGTAAGTCTTATAGACGAAGAAAGTGATGATGACCTCGGATGACCTCAGACAGCCGAGAGGCTCCGGATGCTTCGGGGTCTTGGCTTTATCTAGCTATTGACCTGAATGAAGGAAATGCTAGGCTGGTGACGAGGCCGGTGACGAGGCTGGTGACGAGGCAGGTGGCGATGGACGCCTATGATGATAGAAGGAAAAGCTTCACTTCCGCAATAGCCGTTGAGATCCGATATCCCGATATGTGACAGTCATTAGTGCTAATATTCTCTGTATTTAATGTGAAAGTTTTTGCGTACGCAAATAATTTAACTTAATCCTTCTTCATTATTCCTAACCATGAATTCCGCAATCTGTTCGAAGAAGGGTTATCTCCATTCCGTTGTATTGGAGTTAAACCCAGACTGGGTTCGTTGTTATTTCCGTGGAGAGAATATTATACCTTTAACTCTTCCTTCTTCTGCCAATCCTCAAATTGACATGGTCGATTTGACTGAAGACAGCCCAATCCCACCTACACAGGCACGATCACGACGACTCCAACATGCACCTGCACCTGCAATGACTATCCCTTCCTATAATCCTGCTCAACTGGAATCCGCTGTCAATCAAGGCAACCAAAGCCGACGTCTCCACGCTCAAGCTACCCGAACGAAGCCGATACCCAATACACCCATTGAGTTGGCAATTACCTTATATACAGCAGCATATAAGTGTATATCAAGCGGTCAATTGGATATCAGGAAGTGGCAGTCTGGATCTCCTACTATCGCTGGGAGAGTTGGCAATTGCTTTGTTACAAACGCAACACATAACTATCCTTCACATGCGGACCTTGTGAGATCAGTTGCTGCACGTGCAACAACTGATGCAACATATCGGGCCGTTGACTGGGAGTTCATTTCTGGTTGCACCAGTAACAGTTCGCAAAGTATTGTTTTCTTTTCTCAGGAAGTTCTAGAGACAACTTCTCTTGCTGCATTTCTCAATGCAATCAATCCTCAAAGTCCGCATCCAACCAGGGTCAATCTTTCACTTCTTTATGCTTATGAAGCGAAAGAGGAGGAAGATAACATGATCACCCCTGTTCCAGTGCGAAAGAAGGAGGTCAAGGGCGAAAAGGATCTATCTCTTCCAATACAAAACAAACCCCCAACACCATCTCCAATTAATCGCAAACGAAAGGCATCTACACAATCAGCTCCAGCAACAGATAAGAAGGTAAAGGTAGACAAGAAAAAGGAGGAGGTATTGGTCTTACTAGAGAAGTCTAATGAAGAAGATGACTTAGCTGCATTCTTCGATACTGATGTGGATGGATCGGATTTGAATGGACAAGATAATATGGTTATAGAAGTGGCTGGGCAAGGTAGTGAGGATTTGGAGGCACTTATATCAGATGATGGAAGTAGAGAAGTTATCGAGGAAGATGTAATTAGTACAGGGCGGAAGACTGGCAGTAAACAGCCACTGCCTCCATTAAGTATGGTAACTCGCCAGCGTAAGTAGTTTCAATCTTCTCAAGTCTTTTCCTTTATTAATCAGCTGCTATCCATGAATCAAACACTTCAATGTCAATATTCTGAGCCTGTAGAATTTGACAAAGTCGATCTCGCCCATCTCGAGGTCGGTCAAGTAAGGATAGTCGTGGTGAATTCCCATTCTGAATATAAAGAGCCAATTCACCTCGTAGAAGATTGTACTCATCTAAAAGTGGATGTGTGACAACGTTCGAAATTTCTGGTAAAGAGCCAATTGTCCTTGTAATGATATCTTGACAAATAGACATTGTTTCTTCTGGCAAGAAAGCATCCAGATCAGATTGATCAAGTTCAAACGTTTCCTGACAGAATCTGAATCGATCAGGTGGAATCTCTTCAGCAAAGTTCCGTGCAGTCTCTGAATTGAGATCATGATATAGAACTGAGGGTTGTCCAGGTTGAACATGTGGTCGATTGGCTTGACGGCGAATAGAATGGCTATTCCAGACTCGTATAAATGAGATCAAGTCATGTCGGATTGGATTCATGAAGATGAATAGAATAGCAATGCGATCAGGAAGAGAGCCACCATCAAAGAGCCCATTTTCTGTCAGCCATTGGAAGTATATCTAATCGAAGAGAATTAGTAAAGTTCAATAAGGAATAATAGAAACTTACCCTCCACGATCCTCCACGTGCTTGATAAAGCCGATGCCACCAGCTCTCAATTCGAGTATTATGAATACTTCGTCCATAAAACCAACAATCCTTAAACTCAATTGGAACTAACTCTGTTCCAAGTCGTTTCTTTCTATTCCCAGAAAGAAAGTAATGTAAGCCACACATCAAAGCTGTTTCCCCTTCATGATCGGATCGAATAGCTCGTGGCATCATACCACGTTGCCGCAGAACTGATAGATACTGTAAGGCAACGTTCCAACTTGTTGCAGCAGAATATCCACAGTAAAACCATGTAATATATCGGGCATACCCATCAATACCAGCATAGATCTCAAAGCCCCATTGCTTAAGCTTATCATAACCATCAAGGGACCATACCCAGTCAGGCCCTGGAACAATAAAGTCACGACGTTTAAAACGTGCTTTACCCCATCGATCAGTAATGCTTTCAGGTGCAAAGTCTCGATAAACATTGTACAATGCATCGCGACTGATGATATGATGTTGTTGCCGCATGTAGGTGTAAAGACAGCCTCGACCATAGTTTTGGATAACAGTTGAGACTTGAGACTCATCATGAAAGAAGGTTCGTGCAAGTTCTTGAGCTATTTGAAGCTGGTTATTATCTTGTCGTCTGAAAAGACCAAGTTCCCGACGGATCTTGCAAAGTCCAGTTAAGCTTAAACTGAACCCCTCATCTTGAAGCCGGCGTAAGATAATAGCATCTTTTAAACACTCATCAAAGAACATTGACTTGATTCGCTCTCGTAGAGGTTCAGTGTCAACTGTACGCCGTTGACGGAGGAGTTCCCATTTCTGTAGAAATCGGTAAAGAACTGCGCGACTGACTTGGACGTTGTAATTGGTAGAAAGAGAAAGCATAATATTTGAGATTGTTGTATCTTCATCAATTAATATAGTAATATCCTGACGGAGAGGCGTGAGGTCTATTCGGGGCCGAGGCATGTTGAATAGAATGGAAAGAGGGGAAAGAAAATTTAGAAAGAAAGATGGAGAATATATAGATTAAATAGAATAAGTAAACGCATATTTAGTAAATAAACCTTTAATTACATATAATATTTAGATAAATCTTTTATTAAAAAATTGAATAATTTAAAGGGAATTGATATACGGGCATGACATTTTTGATACACGGGCATGACTCTTACACGGGCATGATTTTTCCTTCTTGCTCTTTTTCTTGCCCGATTCCTTTTTCTTCTTCTGTCGCTTGGAAGTATGGTCGGAGGAGGAGGAGTCATCGCGGGATCGCTTCCCGACATCTGTAACTATTAGCGATAGGCCTTGATCAGACGCGTACAGGCATGTATGGAACTTACCAGTCACAAACGAGCAGTGTTTGGCCTGACCACCATAGTGACAGGAGGCACAACCCGGAGACATTGCATTCAATGTCACATAAGCATTGAATATACCAGTATTGGCCTTGCACTTCTTGCACGCCTTCTTGTCCTCGAGTTCCTCGCCGTACAAGAATTTGACCAGGGAATCGGCAGCTTGAGGGCGTGTTGAACGGTGGACGCCATTGTTTGGTGCGGTACAGGCGTGTACGAACGTGTATGCTCGAAGTCGTGGTGTTGTTCGATCGTGAGCGTGGAGCTGCGGCAGGCGATGTTGAGCGATGTTTGGCGATGTTTGGTCGCGTATGAGCCTGTAGACGAAGTTCAAAAAAAAAAAAAAAAATGTAGCACGAAGAGTTTCAATTGCGCGCCCTAAAAAAGAAAAATCTTTATACACCTGCTTTACAGCTGTAACGGTCTGTACACGACTGTAAATGGGTGTATTCAAATTATCGCCAATGCTGCAATTGGAGTACGTTGTCATATATTCGGTTTGAAGGATATTAAATATGTGAACAGGCCTGTATTCAATATGTGATCGGGCCTGTACACGCCTGTAGTGTGCAGCTAGTGAGATTTGGGTTTTGAGACAGTGAGCCCTACAGTCAACCGTACAATGGGACACAGAAGCGCTGTTTGTCCCGGGGGCGGGGCATTTCTCAAACGGGGGATTGTTAGTTGTCACGGTGTGTATTTTGGATAACTGGGCGTGTAATTGCTATAGCAATATCCTTCTAGCTACTTCAGCATAAAGGATGTGTTGGATTGTGACCTGTGTTGGATTGAGACCCTGTATTACGAAACCTCTGATAGACTGATATCCTGACCTTAGTCAGAGGGGGTGTCAGAAAACCCCTCTCTGACCGGCCGGGCCCAAGGGGGCCCAAGCAAGAATCAACATCATCATCACTGCTTTGAACACTATCCATTTGATCAAATTGACCGTAACGGATCCGACAACCTGTATTACGAAACCTCTGATAGATCGATATCCTGACCTTAGTCAGAGGGGGTCAGATGACATAAAACCCCTCTCGAGAAAAGAGGGGCCGGAGGATCCTAGATCAATACAATCATCATATTTGGTCTCCACCCCCGATTGAACACTTATCCCTTGATCGAATGTGCCGTACGCTATCCAACTGGATGTACAGGAACTCAGAGCCGGGACCTGACGCAAATCAAGAAAAAACACATACCCAATCAGACACTACAGACCATCTGGGCTCGTGACAGTCAAGATGCTAAGCGCAAGCCACAAACGACGGCCCCCGACTTGGCATCCAACGGGGCATTCATTTCCTCGAGGTGAGCGTTTTTCTCGGCACATTGATGTTGCGAAACGTTTGTCACATTTTGGGATCATCGTACGATGCCTGGAACAGCTTCCAGACCGGCTGCTAGGAATCCGATCCGGACCGGGTCTCAGACCCCCGGCAGGTGGGTCCTCCGGTCTCAGACCTCCGGACCTCGGGCCCGGAGGCCGCCGGAGGCCGCCCTCATCTTCATCTATAAGACCGATCCCTAGCCCTTCGTTAGATAGGAAATCAAGAGCTTTCATCATCATCATCCTGATCCTATCCACTCAGTGTGACAACGTTCATGGCGGGCATGCCCGTTCCGCATCCAGCCGATTCATTTACCTGCACGGCGCTCTGAGCCCTCCTTTCAGCCCTCAGCCCTCAGTCTCAGAAGAAGAGTATGTTTGAGGCTGGGAGAGAGCAGCTTTTTCAAGGACCTATCGACGATGGAGAGGTAAGCTACAGTGGAGACTCGAAGCATGCGTGAGCTGCTAGCAGGCACGAAGTGTTTTGCTTGGGTCTTCTGCGGCAGCCACGCGAGTAGCATGCATCCTCCGGACTCGCCGAGATTTCAAAGTTTCGGCGACGCCGAGGAGAATGTCGCCACAGTACGACACGACCGTAGGTGCGTCTTGCGCGTACCACCCCATTTCCGGGCTGAACCATCCTTATCTTAGGAGGCATGGTATTGTGTTAGCACGATGTCGAATGAAGCGAGTTGGGATCCCAGCATGATTGCACGGTATCAAGTACAAATTTTCTAACATGCTTCCTTGTCAAAAATGTTAGCTGCCAACCCAAACCCCGACTGCCAGCCGGGCTTGGCTAACTCCTCGCGGATAGCAGCCGGCGGGATGGACTTGCAGGAACGTCTTGCAGGGGATAAAAGGGACGCGCCCTGCACATCCCATATCCCATTGGACATTGCTGAACCACCTCTCTCACTTCTGCTTCTGCGTGCACCATGATTCTCTCGGTTGGCAGCCTTACACACAAGTCGGGGACGATTTCGATCCGCCGAACCGTCGAAGTATCCGAGCATGAGGCCGTTTCCTTTCCACTGGTCGACTTTCCTGAGCCTGGCGAGGTCGACCGCGAGCTGGCCGCTTCGTTGTCCCTGGATGATGGCTCGACAGCACCACGCGACAATCCCCATTCGAAACGGCAAGACATCGGGTCGATGCCCTCCTTGGACAGTGGAACGACCCAGCTTGATCCAGACGAGTGGGATGGTCTTCAAGCTGGGTATGGGAACGGAACTGATCTGATCTTTTGCAGTTCCGGCTCTACCACTTCGCTCGAGCCCGACACTGAAAACGATCACCAGATCTATGGGAGAAGTTTTCCAAATCCGAAGTACGGGCTTAGCTGGTAAGACATGGTGGTCGTGTGCATTGGCTTCCAATCGTGCTGACCACGGTAAGGAACGCCGTCGATGACCAGTCCCAGATCATGTCCGATTACGAGTAAGATTAGCAACTGTAGATATCAAGATCAAGCCTAATTTCACTTGAAGTCATTGTGACAGGCGGTTGGGAACGCTTGGGTTAGCTGGTCGCTAGCAGGGATGCCCAAGGAAGGTCCGGATGAGGTTAAAAAGGGAAGGTCAGGGACGGCACTGGGAGAGACATCGATTTTCACTTCTACAGAGATTTTTCCTAGGAGTCAGAGAGGCCGTAAGGACTCGAGACAGCTAGGGAATCTATTAAATTGTTGCCTTTATTTTTGAGAGATTTATTTGAGTCTATTTTGACTGTTACCACTTCCCTTGTCCAACCTCTGTCTTTGACATCCCTCAGATACCGGGCTGCCGCAGATTCTATTGAAGCCTTGCCAGCGGAATTTCCTGCGACCGACCCGAGATCCTATCTAATGAGATGCTTCCCTATCAGGAGACATAAGCCTCAGATCAATCCGACCTCATACGCGTAGTCTGGTGCAGCTTCGGGCTGACCATCCAAGACGCCTGTGCGACGACCTTCTGTGCATCTCCCCTAGGGTAAGTTAACGAGTTGGGTGTTGTTACTGTCCCTTTCTGCTGCTAAATCATCAATTTTACCTGGAACGCGAGGATCACCACCTTTTTCGTGCACCTGTCGGTGTCCTGCATCGGGTGCTCGACCTTGGGACTGGCACTGGTGTCTGGGCAGAGTACGTCACACAGCCAGTCCCACCTCATTCCTCTCATTCATTGACAGTCATTCAAATAGTGAAATCGCCGCCACGTATCCCTCGGCCGAGGTAATCGGAACAGATATTGCACCCATCCAGTATGGGTCGCAACCAAATTGCCGATTCGAGATTGAAAATATGAACAACAAATGGGTCAGGGCGCATGGGTCTTACGACCTGGTCCACAGCCGTGGCCTCCTTGGAAACGCCGACAACTTCTACTCGCTGTATACCAAAGCGATTGCAGCCCTGAAGCCCGCTGGATTGTGAAAGGCCTCTAGTGAGTTGATTCAACTAACTAGTCCCTATGCTGTTTACTTTCAAGATGAAGAAAGGAAAGAATCTAAATACAAACTGGGTGCGTGAAGACGCGTTATATCTTCTTTAATATAGAAGATTCGAGAATCAACTCGATGGCGCTGTGGAGAAGAATTCGGGCTTGGCGGCAGAGCCGCCAGCCAAGTGGGCCTGACCCGTTACATGGATATCTCGAGATGGTCGATAGGCCATTGCAATTTACAGGCAAGGATGGACCCCTGGACCCCAACAACATTTGGTTTCGAGTCTCGCAGGAAGTCCAACAGTTGAGCCGCATGCTTAACCGCCCCTATAACACAACAGGCCCCGGGGGGTTCAAGGCCTCAATGGCAACAGCTGGGTTCCAGACTACATATGAGACCCGGAAGAGCATACCAGTAACGACATGTCTGGAGGCCATCCTAGATCAGATTGAGTGTGCTCTGATCATGAAGTTGGCTTGCGAAAAGGTACCTGATAAATAAGTGAAGAAGTATATTAAGCAACTGCGAAGAGACCTCATATCGGAAGCTGATGGAGTTTACACTGAATAGTAGGCTCTGACGTTCCTGTGACGGTACAAGAGCACGAACGAGGTCGGGTGCGACTTGGGTAAAATGATTGTTTACAAGGAGAGAAAGAGATTCCTAAGGAAAGCTCTGACTTAAGCTATTTACACAAATTCATAAAGTGAGACTATTCATAAAATATGAAAGTCACATGATCGTTCCCTCACAGGCCACCTTGGTCTTCCTCAGATATTCATAATGGCACTCCGGATGGCATCTATGGTGGTTACGACCCAGGCACCGTGTCGCACTAGACAGCTGTACCAGCAGCAAAAGCGAAGTGAACACTCCAGCTATTGTGCTGATTGTGGCGTAGTGCTTTTATTGGATGTGACACGCCGTGGTTTCTACTGTGGATGGGGGAGGGCGTCTTCGGGCTGGTGAGTTGAAGCTAAGGGCCTGACAACAAATGGGGTTACCATATGGTACTCGTCCCAGCCGGCGCAGGGTGGTTTAAACCATCCAATATAACATCGCTTATCCCGCCCTGGCTCGTTTCGCCGCGAGTCACGAAGCCTGGGCCGGGCGCATCAGGGGGTAAAAGGCCAAGAGACTAAGAAAGAGGCAGAGCCAAGAGGCGCTACGGACTCAGATGCCAGAAGTGTGGCTCAATGCGGCCTAACTGGCGGACAAGACGTGGCTTGTATAGGGTGAAGGGGAGATATGGAGAAGTGTGGATGGGATTCCACAAATCCCGTAACATTCTCCTCCTAGCTGACGACCGGACATGCGAATTCTGGTGCAGCTAACTTTTTGGAGTTTGGGGCCGCGCGAGTCACGGCCGCGCATGGATCGACGCGCTAGAAGGCATAGAAGGCTCGGTGCCTAGTCAGGACAGCGCCATCACACCTTGTCCCAGCAGCCTTGGCGCGGCTCCGCGGCCCTGATTCATGTCAAGTGCCAAATAGTGCCGAATATCATCGGCCCCTAAATTCGACCCGCCACGACGAACCATGGGCTGGGTATCGTTGACGCGCACCCTTCGATATAAATCCCTCGCACCCTATTTCGCACTTGACGTTGATGTTCGGATGCCCTACCACCCTCATGGTTCTCGTGGCGTCCATGTCCCTAAACGCCCCGCTGGAGGATGTGCAACCACAGGATATACATACACACCCATAAGCAACACCGGACGAATATCATCCCAAGGTCGGCATGTGAGGACCAACAGAGACATGTGCAAGAGATAGAAATAGGACGAATAAGGCAAAGGCTCAGATTGTCGGAGTTTCAGCGTGAGAATTATGAAACGAGAATCTGAGGTAAGGTGTGGAGAGAGCTAGGTTTGACTAGGCCTACTTACTATAACCCAAATCTGGTCTTTCAATTCATGCGGAAAGTTGCCTCCTGAGGCTTGTCCAAGCATTTTATCGGCCATATACATGTGAATTACTTGATTTCTTTGCTATAGCATCTCTGCAGCATCAGGCGGATGGTTAAAGATACGGGCAATTATATGAAGGAGATCAAGGGCTATGGCGACTGGGTTAACTCAGTGGCCTTCTCGCAGGACTCGACTCTTGTGGCGTCGGTGGACGGTACGGATCTGGTAGGCTCCGATGTAGGGGGTGGAATACAAGCCACTGTCCTCGCTGATGGACAGGTTGCGGTTGCGCGACGTCGGGTTCAGCAGGCTGAATCACATGTAAACCTCCCAATGCGTCTCCTATGGCCACTTGGCAACTTGGCATCACTTATCACATGACAATTTTACGAGAGACATCAGCAAGCGTTCGGCTATACGAGCAGCCAGTATACTATTATCTTAGTCAGGTCTTTCGGCACGAGGTTAAAATTCGGGTGGGTAGTGTTGCAGCTGACACCCCTATACCTTCGATGAGGGTTGCAAGGGTGTGAGCGCTAACGACGAATCGTTCTTGCTTGGCTGCGTGGCGTTCTCCCTACATGGTTTGAGCGGTTCTGGGTGTCCAGGGATGAGCTTTCAGTTGCCCGACCGCATTGACTCGTTCCGACGAGTAGGAGCGAACAGCATCCCACTTCCCGGTCCTAGAAGGTTTATCGCATGTGACACCATTCTGTCGCTGCGACGAGACCTCATGGTCCTAGCTTACTTTGTGGTTGTTGGAGGGCAACTGCCTGCCACTCAAGGGGCACAGGGTTTAGTTGCATACACGCCATTCCGCGTTAGTCGAAAACCTATCACCCCTAAACACCTGAACAGATGCAGCAGGCAAGAGCACTTAGATGTTCCTCCTTGTCCGTCTGTTTAGTGCACCGTGAAGCTTGTATTGTACGTAGACGCAGTTTTTCAGCCATAATTCGTGCTAAAATCGTAACCGAGTCATACCACCCATTCTATCCGGGCGAATACCCATTTCCAGAAGGCTGAGTACGTTGTCGGAGGGCGCAGATGGGCTGTCGACTAAGCCTGCTCGATGCTCCGAGCACTCTTTGACGAGGCTCTTCAAGAGCATCTGACGTCCATAAATGGTCATGATATACCTAAAGCCAGGTCCAGATATTCATATCAGAATCACCTCCATCGTCTCTCATCCTTCTTGGGCCTTTGTCTTATCTACAGACGTTATTTGCTATTATCCTCCCCATAACTGCTCTTCTGGCTGCCCCTGACATTTATCCGTTTTTTATCTCCAACTGGAGTGTTTCTAAGACCTCCAAACCTTTCAAGAAAGCCTCTACTTATATCGAGCATATCCATGCCATCTCACCTTCTTCACTCCTATTATTGCTACCTCCACCTTAATCGGTTTTAGTCTACATGTAAGTAACCTGAAGATCTGGAAACAAGTGCGCCAATCGCAGCAATGAGCATAAAGCCCATCCATGCACGGCGGAGCCAGCTCCAATCCGCGGCAGTCCGTCTTGCCTGGGGCAGCAGCTGACGGCCTCAGGACGCCAGACGGCCTGCGCCACTGTAGCTCACACGTTAAACGCCCTGTGACAGTGCTAGATCAGCTCGATACGAGAATGGCTACGAACAACTCATCTACCGCGTCGGTTCAGTACGTAGATGCTACGCAGTACGGAGCCCTATTTGTTGATTAGAATCGTTCATAGCCCTACACACCCCTTGTTCCCCACTTGGATGCTAGTGCCTATATGACGATCAGCTAACGGCTGGGGTTTCCAGGTCTAGTGTTACAAGCAACACCGACTCCAGAACCTTGAATGGAACTTCTATCCCAGAGGACCGGGAATATAGCCTCGGACGTTATCTCGATCCCCTGCGCTACGTCCCACAATCTCACCCCGACATATATCTCCGCGCACCCCCTGGGTTCGCAGCGTCATCTAATAACAGTTCCCAGCGTCAAAACGTCCATCGCATAGCCCAAATCCTGAGCACGATTAATTCCCAGCTTCATCAAACTCCCTCGTCGTGATGACGCCTACAGGGGTTATCCCAACGCCGGACAGCCACCCACGACTGCAAGTCAGGGGTCCAGGGTCCGTTTAGCATCCTCCTCCTCGGCATTTTCCGTTCCTTGGCTTCCTCGCCTCCCATTCCCACAAGTCGCATGACCCTGACTAGCGCGTCCACGGCAGATGATCGTCCTGCCATGGGTTTCGGAGTCTGTATTTTACCCCATGATTCGCTGCTGACAAGGCGCAAGGATGGAAAATGACGCTCATGGACCGGACGAGTGCCTAAGCTTGGTGTGTCTGAGATTTTAGAGTCAGAAAGTGTCGGGGCTGGCGCGTGGGTGGGCTCAAGCCATTGTGGGGGAGCGAGTGACGGCCGACGCGGACCCTCTTCCAAGCCCCACCGGCCGGCGAGAATGGATTTACAAAAGCAACACAGAACTGATAGACTACAACATGTACAGTAGAGATAATCACTTTCATACCTTCAGAACTACAGAGAATATGTTCCCAGCGCTCGTTTTGCGCTTTGGCGTCGCGTAGACTACCATCCCTGGCCTAGCCACATGCGTGGCGTTTGCGCTATTGATTCTCACAGTACTCCTAAGTTCCGTACCAAAGGAATATCAATAGGATACCATTGGCCGGGCGCCGCAGGAGCGGGGGGTTCTGGATCAGCCGGCGGGCAGTGGCTGGGGATGGATCAGCGACGGCTCAGCGGCGCCGTGGATACCCACTTTAGCGCGAGATATCACAATACGCAAGTCTGCTTCGAATGAGAACCTTAGGGTATGATGATTAGCATAGGTATCCCGCTCTCGGCGAGGTTGCCAAGACCGTCCCCGACAGACGAAACCCAGAAGAGTCATGCGTTGAGTGCTCTTTACTCGATTTTTACCGTATTCCCCCGATCCGATAGGCGAATATTGTATAGTTACGAAGCGTAGAAATATATTCTGAATGGGTGACAATGAACACTAACCTAGTCCCCTCCGCATTTGCGTGACGACATTGGGAAAACCCAGTGGGAAAACCAATGCCGAGAGGGTTAATTACTACCCAGATTCGCTGACACGGAAGCCATTTGTCCTTGTGTTTTCGACCCTCCTTACCTTCAGCTTTGGCAGGTTTGAGATTCTTCACATCCTCTTAGGACGTAGCACTGACAAAGGGAGCATTTGTGAATAATTTTTCCAGGGCCTTCTCCTCGTAGGTCTGGTCGTCGACGCACATTCCTCCTCCAGCAGGCCCGATGTGCGGGCAGTGGACTTCTGGCCGATACGGCACCATTTGCTGGTGTACCGACCTACACAGCAACGTGTTTCGACCCAATTCGTAGTCCTGACCGAATCGAATGCTCCCAGTGAGAAAATTCATACATTCTGCGTTGTCTCCGTACTGCTTGCTTGCTCCGGTGCAATACTTATCATACATTTAGCAGATGCCGGTAGCTAGTGTATGGGCGAGGGTGGTGATTGCCTCAGCACGACTTGGCGCGCCGAGCTTCCTAGCGGCAGCGGCAATAAGTAAGTCGAGGAGAAAGCCGAACCACCGAAATGTTGCGTCGTACTGCAAAATTTCCCGCCGTTCATTCCATGCAATGAAGGTGTCGATCGTTACGGGAACCACCATTTCAAAGAGACTCGAGTTGAACATCACAACTGTGGTGGCAGCTGCGATATAATCATTTGCGGTAAACTCGGTAATTTCGTAAGGTACTGGTAGGCTGAGAAGAGAGACTGAGTTTGGATCGGTGAAGAGGCCGAAAAGATACTCAGTGTTGAGCTCACGTCCAAGGAAATTGCGAGTGATATCGACGCGTCCTTGCACCTACGAGTGTGTTAGCGCTCGGTAACCGTACCCAAAGGCTCCTTGTCTTACATTTTCTGCAAAAAAGGTCGAGTTAATGGTCTTGGCTTGTTTGAGGTTGGCCGGGTACAGGAAATTATCCCAGAATTTACTCTCCAACTCCCAAAGCTCATTGTACGTAAACTTAGGACAACTTTGAGATCCGCAAGAAGCTACATCTGATTGTTATTAGTAAGGACAAGATGTATTGATACATATTATGTCGAGTGACCAACCAGTTGCTCTTCTGCGTGAGGCCGTAGACCCGGACACAAGGACGTCATGGAGATGCCCGGAGATTCCACTGAAGAGGTAAATCAAGCAAATGAGAAAGTAGTTCATGGCTTGGATATGGTCACAAGGGATCCAGGTAGGAGTGAAAATAGCTTCGAATAAAGTGTCAGTCAACCGATGTGAAGTTGAGCTCGGAAGTAATCATGGACACAGGTCCAAGGTACAATCAATTATATGACTGTCCAATTTCGATAGGACGCAATAGTAATAGTCAAATTCAGCGGGAAAATCTAGATGCACGAAGCTTCGACGACCGGGCAAAATGGAGAGACACGCGGCGGTGTTGACGCCATCTCGTATATGCATTACTAGGAAGGATTATGCTGTTGATGACGCCGCTGCAAAGGCAAACTTTGAAAGGTTTTGGCTGCCATCGGTCTGCCAATCGATTAGTATACGAAACCCAAGTCTTGTCTGGGCTCGGAAATTCCTTACGTCACGGCAGCGACTGCTTGTTACATCTTTAAATGAACGTCCACTCGTAACGGTCAAACCTTACGGAGATTTCCGATTCGGTGAAAATTTGCAAAGGAATCTTTGCATACACACGAAAGTCTCTTTTGAGTGGCGACGTTACCATCCGCCACCACTTCAAGAATCACCCCACTTAAAGCATAGCACAAAAAATCGTCGCCCCATACAAAATCCAATATTTGATGCACACAGACACCAACCACCTTTGTCTGTTAGAAATGAAATCACTCCGGGGTTCTATAGAGAATTACTTGAATTTTACTCTCTGCGTGGTTTTTTGACCTCCCGACCGCTCCGTGTGCGCTGGCAGTGCTTTGTTTTGACTGTAAGGTCCCCACTTTCGTCCTCTGATCCGACACCCACCTCAATCACCAACTCAACCTCTCCGTCCACATCCACCCCTATTTCTGCCTCCTTTGGCTCATCAAGGGTTTCTCCAGACGCTAGAGCCTCCACAAGAGCCATGAATCGTCTGTTCGGGTTCGCTACCGCCTTCCTTTTTTTCTCTCGCCGCACCTGAGCCATTTGCTCTTCGAGGCTAGCAATCCGCCTATTCTGAACGGCCACCTTTATTTCTAAAGCTTCCAACCCTTTTTCGATCTTACTGTACTTCTGCCTCGTCCGACGACTTTGGTGTTTGGCCATATCCCTCACCTGCCGGCTTGTTTTCGGCGTATCATCCGAGTGGAGTTGAGGAGGGCTCGGCGTCTTGAACTGCTCTAGCAATTTTTCTCTGTCCGGTTGAATTTCCGGATGTGATAGAGCTTTATGACGATTTATTGGCTAATTTCCAGTAAATATCCAGCCGGATAAGATAATCTCTTTCCTTATGCCGGCCTTCCTGGCTTTTGCGTAGGCCCGAATAAAATTCACTTTGTTAACTGGCGTAGAATCGGTCAAACTAGCCAGCTTTTAGAGTTCTTTCCGATATACACCCTTGACGACGTTAAAAACTCCATTATCTAACGGCTGCAAACCATGGGAGCAGTGTTCTGGGAGGTAACAGCAGTAGATGTTGTTCAGAAAGCACGTAGCCATCTACTCGTCCTGGCTGCTCGTCAGCGACCCTATAGCCTGTGATTGTGCGGCGAAAACACCCAAACGCTCACCTGTGCATAGCTCCCATGACCGTCAAGAATAATAAGTCTCGCATCCGATGCATCACGAGGCTCTATTTAAGATAGATAGACGTCTTTCAGCCACTCAAGAGCTATGTGGTTGTCGGTCCAGCCGTTGGGCGATGTGATGTAGTGCCAGTCCGCTATTAATTTGAACTCGTTGAGAAACCACTGTTTCTGTAGCTCATTTTCTTTAAAGATAATTTCCGGTTTTAAAGCGCGGTCACTTGCGGTGACAGCCTCGATAAATGAGGTCCAAGTGCGCAACTGGACGCCCTTCAACAGCGCCTTCTTCTTTGGGTTAGAGCTCCTGATTACGAGGCTGTCCAAGCCTTGTAGACAACCAATCAGTTATAACCTATAAAATCCCGTAGAGAAGTTACAGATGACTTACTGAAACCGGCCATTATGCCGCCCTCATCCACGTTAACCGTGTTTTCGGGTTTAATCCAGCCGTACTCGTCCTCCCGGATATCGAAGTACCAATTGACCGACCTTGGTGTGAACCCGTCAAATCTGGCGGATTCCTGGCGTTTCCCAAGCTTTATAGATAGTTTCAAATAACGCTTGATGAACCTGGATGTCCAGTTTTTTCCCAATAGCTTGTTATCTCCCTGTTGACGGAGGAGGGCTTCGACGCAACTTCGAAGTTGGCTATGCGAGAGAGCGTAGCCGAGGGGCTCCTGCCGCAGAAGCCAACGAACAAGGCGGTCCTCCTGACTGGGGGAAAGACGTTGGTGAGGGTGTGTAGACTCTTTCCTGCTCTTCTGGCCCGAAAGTCTTTTCGAGAGTACCGGTTGAGGCACTCCATATTTCTCGGAGGCCTGGTACTGTAATAGAGAACCGTCAGTAATATCGAATATAGCATCAATAACGTCTTTTTCGGTATAAACATAGCGACCTATTTTAGAGATATTTAACAGCTATAAGCTGTGTAGAGAGCCTTACTAACTTTATGAGAGTGGAAAGATAAGAAAGAGAAAAATGCAAATTTTTCAAAGTGTTGAAACTCCCATTATAGGTAAAAAAGGCGGGGAAAAAACGGCCTGGGGTAAGAGAGCATGTAAAAAATAATACACTGCAAGTTTTCGTTTTCCTCAATGATTTTATTATGATAAAATATGGTGTAAATAACATCGTAGAATTTGTATGGGGCGACGATTTTTTGTGCTATGCTTTAAGTGGGGTGATTCTTGAAGTGGTGGCGGATGGTAGTAGTAGATTTATTACGCCCGGGAGAACGGATCTCATAGGGCTATGGAACACGCTATACCATGCAGTACCCACCTACCGGTAATACCCACCTACCGGTAATACCCACCTACCGGTAATACCCACCTACCGGTAAGCAAAAATAAAATTTCCTCATACAAAATGCCCAACTTCACTTGCGCAGTGCTTGGCCAAAATTGAAGTTATTTATATGAAACAAGCTATGTCTTATTAAGAGTTTCATGCTGTTTCATATTATGGTATTACTTTTTACATTACAGAAGCGGTTTAGTCGCACGGGCCTAATGTATAATTTCTAAAAACGCCTCGTTCAAGAATCGGCTTCCACCAAGTTTCATCGAATTTTTATCTGCACTAACCTTCCGTAATCACCTCGAAAATGCCCCGAATGTCTTATACAGAGAATGGCGTTGTCGAAGCCTTACTGGATGTCACAGATAACGGCCTCTCCCAGAACCAAGCCGCCCAGAAGCATGACATCCCCCAGACGACTCTCTCAGACCGATTAAGAGGCCTACCGTCAAAGTCCGAGGTCACCCAGCCTGCCCAGCTGTTCTCCAAGTCTCAGGAGTCCAAATTAGTCACCTGGATACTGAGACAAGAGGCCTTGGGCTATGATCCATCCCACAGTCATGTTCGCGCCACCGTCGCTGCCCTCTTGAGACAACAAGGCCGGGAAAGGCCTATCGGTGTACACTGGGTAGCCAGGTTCATGAAACGACATTCGACTATAAAGACGAAGATAGGGAAACGTCAGGAGGCCTCGAGATTCAATTCTTTTACTCCAATGGCCGTCAATTGGTACTTTGATATCCGGGAAAGCGAGTATGGCTGGATTAAGCCTGAGAACACAGTTAATGTTGATGAGGGCGGTATCATGGCTGGATTTGGTGAGTATTTATCGTTTTTATCATAAAACTTGCTAATATATTCCGAATACAGGCTTGGATTCCTTGGTTATCGGCAGTAGCGATCCCAAAAGGAAGGCCTTCCTCAAAGGCTCTCAGTCCCGCGCTTGGACTAGCTTTATCGAAGCCGTCACTGCAGATGGCCGTCTTCTGAAACCAGGGATTATTTTCAAAGGCAAGGAACTTCAGCAGCAGTGGTTTATCGACGAGTTCAACAAGATAGCCGACTGGTATTATATCACTTCTGAAAACGGCTGGACAGACAACCACATCGCAGTTGAGTGGCTCAAAGAGGTCTATCTACCTCAAACCCAGCCGGCAGATGATTCTGATGCCAGACTTATTATATTAGATAGCCATGGAAGTCATGTATCTGCGAGTATCTACCTGGTCTGAATCATAAATGCCGCTGACCTAAAACTCAGGATGAGTGGATGGCTACCTGCTTCTTGAACAACGTATATTGCTGTTACCTGCCGGCTCATTGCTCTCACGGCCTACAACCGCTAGATAATGGCGTTTTTAATGCCTCCAAAGCTGCATATCGCAAAGAACTCCAAAAATTGGCAGGCCTGACCGATTCTGCGCCGGTGGATAAGGTCAACTTCATTAAGGCATATGCCAAAGCCAGGGAAGTGGGTATGACTAAGAAAAACATACTCTCAGGCTGGAGAGTGACTGGGAATTGGCCAATTTCACGACGGAAAGCCCTCATACATCCAGAGATTCAGCCAAACAAGAAGGAAACTACGCCTGCATCAGAGGGCCTCAGTGACAGACAACGCGACTCTGATAATACGCCAAAGACCAGCCGTCATATCAGAGATCTGGGAAAAAACAAGAGCCCTTCTACCAGAAGACGCTATTCTGTGATATCGAAAGGGTTTGAAGCCCAGGAGTCAAAGATAGCCTCGCTGAGCACAAGAGTCACCAGTCTAGAGGAGGAAGTCGGCCGGTTGAGTAGAGGCAAGAAGAGGAAGGCGATACCCAAGCCCAACAAGAAGTTCATGACATTGGCCGAGGCTCTAGTAGCCGGTGAAACTACTTCCCAGCCAAACCAGGCAATTGAAGAGACAGGGGCTGTTGAGGATGTGATTGAAGTGGGAGGGATGCAAGAGGATGGAAGTTCAAATTCGGAGGCGGAAGAGTTACCCGTCGTACGCACCCGCAGCGGCCGCGAAGTAAAAAGACCGAGAAAATATTAAAATTCATTCCGTTCTAACCCGAATTCTGGAAATAAGTTTATTTATACAGTTTTTGTTAAGTTTTTCCCATGAGGTTGAAAATGTGAATTTTGTATGGGGAATTTTTTTTTGCTTACCGGTAGGTGGGTATTACCGGTAGGTGGGTACTGCATGGTATTGTGTAACTTGCCAACTGGTCCTTTTTTGCGCCATCGAGCGTATTCAGTATCAGATAACACTTCTGCACCTGATAATTGCTGCTCGAACGCGTCGGCGTTTTTGCCAAATAAGAGCGCCTTGGCTGACAAGTTAATTGTATGGCCAATACAGCATCCTCGGCGTAGTCAGCCATCGAACCCAAGTTCAGCACCAATAACCTCCATTGCAGTATCATTGTTTTCAGCATTGTCGAGCGTGAAATAGCCAATCTTCTCTGGACTCACGCCAAGAGTGTGTAGGACGTCGAGAACCTCCCCACCGATCGTTGAGCCGAAATGACGATGAGCCTCTGGAACCCCAATCATGATTTTGCATGGCCGATTCTTCTCATCTCTGAAAAAACAAGCAATGCCGTAGAGGGCAAGCTTATTTCGAGACGTCTAGCCATCAAATGAGATATGAAGCGCTCCAGGGGAGTTCCTCAGCACCTCGATAACCTTCTGCTTGTGGCGGTTATACTCTTGAATGATCTTATATCGGACAGCCCTGGCACTCAAGTTGGCGCGTTGGATCGAAACGGAGGGACTCAAATAGTCGAAGATTTCTCGGAGGATGGGGTTCTCGGCGAAGGACAAGGACTGGTTGCTACTGACGATTAACTCGACTAGCATACACTGAAAGTGTTGCTTATTAAAGCGTGAGATAAAGTTATTCGCGATATTCTGTTCCGTAGGCTTGTTGACGTCCAGTTTCAAAACAGAGGCAATAGTCGGCTGGTTCGATTTCAGTGCGCCTTCGGATTTGAGCTGTGCTGTGCTCTTTTTCTCTCCCTCAGGTGCTGGTGTTTTGTGCTCACGCTATAAATAATTTGCCGCATTCTGGAGACCTGAAGAGGTAAAACTCGCGATAATAGGACGATTTCCGAGGATACAGTCCTTGCAAGCCCATTTGCGTAAGCCATGACGTTGAATATCATAGCCAAAGTCCCACAGCCAAGAGCTAGTATCACGAGCGCGTTCTGACCAATTCCAGCCTCTGAAATGGCGAAAAAGACGGTCTTCGAGCTGCTGCTGTTGGCCTGGCTGGTTGGCTGATATCGACAAAAAAGATTTTTGGCAAAAACAAAGCAGGAAATCTGTAGAAAACGCGCTCAATAGTGGTAGTTTCTCGTATAATGTTTTAAGATTAGCTATAGGGGTGGTCGACCTCGGCTAACTTGGGTCCAGGTACCTCGATTTAATAGCCAATTATATACAAAAATAAGTACTCTGGACCGTACAGGGTCAGGGAATATCCCACTGTACCTAAATCCACCTAAATCCACTCTATTACATCCACTTTCAGGTCCAAGTGCCGGCAGCTTGCGTCCGTTTGGGATTGTTTGTTTACTCAGTACTGTACCAGTACCACGCGTTCAATTCATCTCCCCAATTCGACAGGTCTCGATATGGCCTCGTTGATTGAGTAATGGATTTCGGTCTCAACCCCGAAGAGCTCTCTAATGATTTACTGTTCGTTGTTTGTGCTCGTTGTGGGGAGGAGAGACCGGAGAGTGCCTTCACAGCAAAGAGGCAGTCTGCTGGGCAAACTAAGCAATGCATAGACTGCCGTAACCAGCGCGTTTCCCATGTAAGCTCTGCCTTCCTCGTCTATAAGACTCTTAACCCTCATCAAATGAAGCATTCTAGATCCAAAGTCGTGCTCCAGACGCTGCGGAACATTGCACTTCGTCCATCCTCACCTGGCAGACCTGCCACGAAGAGAACCGACGGAGATGCTGGCCTATCGCCTCCCAACGAGAGATCCGGAACCCAGCCTACATCGCCAGAGAAGCTGCGGCAACTTCATACAGCTAGGAGTTTATTCGGAGAGCCAATTAGCCAGCCGCAGGTGGTGCTGGGGACGCCAATCCCACCAACCCAACAAAGCTTGCGCAACTTCCGGACTCTTGCTCCCTCACCGACCGTACAGCCAACGACCGATCAAATCGCGTCACATTCTGATCCATCTACTGTCCCAAGCAGCACAACTGATGCTGAGTACTCTTACTTGGCTTCTAGGTTCCATAAGGGCGGGAAAGACTCACAAGATGATGCCTCCATGTTGGATATCACAAGTGTGAGGCGACCAAGCCGGTGGCAAGGTGTGGAAGAAGGTGGAACATTCCACAAGAGACCGTGCCTGTATATAAACAGTGGTTCCCTTACTGCACATTTAGGATGAATTAAGGAACATGAATCTTCTCATTTCAACACTCCAAGGCTGAGGCGAAGACAAGGCAGGTGGCTATACAGCGCGACCATCGTTCACGGCGCCGTGCGGGGGAGACTGTCTCCCTGACTCCCTCTATATCTCAACTAGGCGTCTCTGCAGTTCCTGATGAGCCTGGAGAAGGTATCCCTTGACGTGATCGTCGTCGTTGTGCAGGCTAACCACTGGATTAGCCGATCGCCTCGGCCGGCCAGTCGTCCAGATCAAGGTTAAGAACGTCGGCCCTGGTGCGGCTGCTGCCCCCGATGATAAGGCGGGCAACCTTGCGAAGCAGATTCTCATATGCATTGGCGCCCGTCTGATGCTGACATCCAACCTTTGGCAGCCAGTTGGCCTCTGCAACGGCGCTCGCGGTACTGTTTACGACATCGGCTGGACGCCCGGGGCTGACCCCATCCAAGACCCTCCCTGTGTTATCATGATGGAGTTTGACAAATACAACGGACCGGTGTTCCTGACCACCCCCGATGGCAAGAAGATTGTCCCGATTCTCTCAGTTGAGAGGGACTTCCTCATCGGAGCCACTCTCTGCGCTCGCACCCAGTTTCCCCTGATCGTATGCTACGCCATTACCGTGCACAAGTCACAAAGCATCACCGAAGACATGATAGTTACAGATCTGTCCTGCCGGGACTTTCAGACTGGTTTAAGCTACGTGGCTGTCTCTCGCGTGAAAACGCTCGAGGGTCTGATGTTGGATGCACCATTTGATCGTGATCACCTGGTCTACGGGTCTCCCCCGGATGGCATGAAGATGAAGATGAGGGATCAGGAGCTTAGGAAACGACAGGTGCTCACACGGAATCCGTACATGTCACATAATACCAAGAATGGCCATGGCAGTGGATCAGTACGTAGATAATGCAGTAGTAGTAATAGCTTCCCGGCCCGCGGACACACAGCCTTCGGCTGAGGCTACCCCATGCACCCCATCGCCGCTCCAATGTGCATGGGGTGACGTAGTATTTTATATTTTTCTCATGCTGCATTAGCCAGTTCGCCATTGCCAGTGACATTACTCAGGTAGCGCGTTGGTGCGGTTTCCTGTCAGGATCGGAGTGGGAATCGCAGGGATATTACTCGGGTAGCGCGTTGGTGCGGTTTCCTGTCAGGATCGGAGTGGGAATCGCAGGGACATTACTCAGGTAGCGCGTAGGTAGCACCTCAACCGCGAGGTTTCTTAGTTGATGCGCGAGCATAAAACAGGAAAAACCAAGCGGCATTGATGCGCAAGATGAGGAAACAGATGGCTTGGAAAACGAAGAGGAGTGCAAGTACGACTCCAAGAAACGACGCTCTATCCGAGTGGTATTCCCTGGCAAGGGCAAGCCATCAGTGGACAAGATAACTATCACCGACCTCAGGATCAGAATAAGAAGATACAGCGGACATCATAGGTCGAGTACCAAACTGCATCTCCCTCTGCCACCCTCGAGCAGCCCTCCACTCACTCCGGCTCCTCACCGTCGGGACGGCCTCGCCCAGACGCTACCACCGTTCTGCTGGTGCTGCCACCGCCGCCGCTGATACCACTGCTCCGGCTCCTCCCACCCAAGTCCACGTCTACACCCACCGCCATACCGGCTCCGTCTCGAGACTTAACCAGCGTTCGTCGAGAGGCATCCTCGCCTTGACCGTGGCCACCTTGGACAGGAGCCAGAACGCCATCGCCACCATCTCGGAGCCCTCCGGCCAGGACAAGAACCACCGGCTCAAGTGTGCCTCGAGCCAGTCCTTGTTGTCCAGGTTGGAGCACCCTCGCTACCCAGGCTGTTTCGGCGAACCACCCGCCGTCCCAGCCTTTACGGCTACAGACCCCAACCAACCGCCTCCCATCAAGTCTCCCGTCACGGCAAACAAGATGCACCAAACATCCTCGCGCTTGCTGCGCATGACGGAGGACGACCGGCCGTTCACGAGGGTATGTGCGATGGTTCTACTGCCTGACCCTTTTTCGTGCGCCAACGTGCAGCGGTCCGCGCGGGGCATGCTAACTTTGGTTGTACAATAGGACTTCAATGATCTCTTCTCCACTCTCGTCGTCAGTCTCTTGCCTCTCTCGGCCCACCGCGTCTGATTGGCCAAGGTCGAGTACACATTCCTCTCCGAGGATGCCATCAACAACCTCGGATCTCTCAAGTTCTCCCAGTCGAACCGCATGCCCGATCCCAAAGACCCCTCCCGCATCGTCACCACCGCCACAACCATCACCTTCTCCATGGCCAAGGATATGGCCCGGTCCATCTGCCAACGCTTCGTCGAGGCCCGTTTCATTGAATCTGCCGACGGCAAGTACCAGCAGGTGTACAACATGAAGGGATCGGTGTGGCAGCTGACGCCTAAGGGAATCACCGTGCTGGACAGGTTCTGCACCAGGAATGGTATCCAGCAGAAGCAGGTTTCGAAACTGGCCAACCTGGGCTTAACCCAGCTCGTCCTGCTGGAGAGGGACCTGCAGAGCGACAAGCTCCTACGCGACCAGGGCGCCATCGAGGTCATTTTCCGCCGCTTCGTGGGTGCCAACGGCCGGAACATCAAGGCGACCGTCAATGCAGCCGAGTCGGACTTGTTGCACGATTACAAGGATGGTCTCACGGGTGTCAAGATGGTGGCCGAGCGCAAGGTCAACGGCAAGACGTATCGAGACACCTTCACTGGCAAAGCCACCACCGACTGGTTGATGGACTGCTCCACCATCGTTGACAAGCGAGAAACCGTCGAAGTTGCCACCCTCTTTGTCAAGTTCGATCTGATGGAGCCCGTCGCTCAGGACCAAGCCTACATGTCCCAGAACCCGGGCTGCAATGTGTTCCAGCCCACCAAGTATGCCATCTATCAGATCTCCCAGCGGGCCAAGGATCTCATCAACGGTTCTGGCTCTAGGGGACGAGCGTCAGCGAGCGAGGGCAGTGCGGCTTCTCAGCGAAACGGCATCACCAGGGACTCCAACACCCAGCGGCTCGACAAGATCCTCAACGATCCTGCGCTCCGTCTTCTCTTCCGGGAGAACCTGCGAGACACGCACTGCGAAGAGAACCTGTCCTTCTACCAGGATGTCAACGAGTTTGTCCGCAACTGCAAGGCCGTCACTCGCACGGCCCAAAAGAGCCCCAACAGCACCTCGATGGACAGGGTCAAGGAGATCATGGCGCAGGCGTACGGAATCTACAACGCCTTCCTAGCCCCGGGATCGCCGTGTGAGCTTAATATCGACCACCAGCTCCGCAACAACTTTGCTACTCGGATGACCAAGGCCGTTGGCCAGGATATCACCATGATCGACACCCTCCAGGAGGTGACGTCCCTCTTCGAGGACGCCCAAAACGCCGTCTTCAAGCTCATGGCTAGTGTAAGTTTTGCTAACCCCCCAAACTTCAGCGAGGCGACGGGCGCTAACGCAGAGCAGGATTCGGTGCCAAAATTCCTTCGCAGCCCCAAGTACGAGTAGCAAATGCGAAATTATGAATTCGACCTCGTCGGTCAAGGCCCTGAGCGAAGTCAGAGCCGGTCCAACCGAAAGTGACGTCTCGGCGCCGAATGCCGACGCCCGCAACAAGCGTGACAACTAGCGTGGGTTGGTGGCGTACGGTTGGATGGATGGATTTTATTTCGCCCGGAGGGAAGTCCCTATAGGGCCTTGACACAATCTAGTTCACATTTCAGAACATTTGGTACCTGACACCCCAAGCCCCACGGAGCGTCGTCCCATCGCTTGCTGCTCAACCTCGTCGCTGCTTGTTCCATGACAGGCCTGCTTGAAGGCCAAATTCTGCAAGTGTTCAGCATCCTATCTTCGGCAGCTGAAGCACGGTCTGCCAAAATCGAGGCTGCCTTTTGTTAGTATAGTCGCACGCTAGAGGGTCCGCATCGAGCCTGTTTGTCGCGATAGCAAATTTGATTGCCGCACGCACGGCCTGCATGTTTGGCTTCCACTTTTCGTCGTCCGACGCAGCTTTTCCTCCCAAGAAGAACGACAAATTCCCAATCTTTGTTCTTGAGCATTTAAACATGACTTCCCGTTGCATTGTCCACTTTTTGCATCGGAAGAGGAAGTGCTCAATCGTCTCTGCTGCTTGTTCACAATCACATCTGTCCGATTCCGCTGCCCCTATCTTGTAAAGATAACTGTTCAGTCGCATCATCCCGGTCCGAAGCTGGGCTATTACGTCCGATTCTTTTCTTTTTAGTGAGTCGTATAGTGCACGGGTGTGCTTGCCCGGCAGCGCCTTGTCGATGCGCTTCGAGTACTGTCCAACCCCTTCCGGAAGTCGCCCACACTGCCGTTGTTGGAGGAGCGACAGTCGAAGTGTTGTGGACCTTGCTTGGTACGACGGTGCCTCTACCATACCCGGGGGGACTGATCCATAGAAGACCCCCTCATTGCAAGCGATCCGCTGCCAGATCACAAAAGCCACTCACGCGGTGGTTTGGCTAAGCAAGGCTCCTCTTAAAGGTTGTAACCCGCTGTATCAAATGCCAAACGGCGCATACCGAAGGTATAGGTACATTAATACACAACCCTCCTTCTGCCTTCTGACAGATCCGTGGACGCTGCTACTGCTGTATCCACTATCGCGATTGGCTGTAACTCAGGAAGAGTTCTCATAATCATGAGTTTCGGGATTCCGAAAGTTCAAGCTTCGAGTTCTCGGCCTTTTTTTCCTTGCAGGGTTGTAGTGGCATAGAGCAATATATCTTCAGGACTAAATATTTGAAGGAGGCGTGCACCGTCAGGCTCAAAATGAAAGGTAGGAAGGTGAAGTCCTGAGGTACCATTATTTGCTGTACACTCACGCGCGTCGACCCTCCAGATCCGTGCTGGGTGGCGGTTATCCGTAGCCAAACGCCTACTAAGGTCATAGCCAAAACCGTCCCATGCAGCGAACGCACCGTCCACAGAATACGATCGAAACTGTCTCTCTTTAGGACCATTACCTCAGGCACTCAGACCCACTGGGCGCGCTTAACAGCGCGACGCCTTCCCTTATGCATCACGTGACTTGGAAGTATTGATTCTCCGTTTCCAGTTGGTCCTCGCGCCGACTGTCATAGCATGTGATAAATTTGGGAATCCCTGTTCAAAAGCTCTGGGGAATCGGTAAATTCCGACATTGGTATAGCTGTTATAGCATGTGATAAAACTTGGGAATCCCTGTTCAAAAGCGCTTAGGAATCGGCAAATTCCGAATACTGTCTCGGGGCCTGGGGTCCTCCGTATACGACCCCACAAGCTCCCCACTAACTTTAAGTTTGTGCGACTCGGGCCGCTGATTCGCCGGGACAGCACACAGCCTAACACCATCAATATCATTGTCAACCGCCTTCAAACGGTGGACACAAACAGGAAAGTTCCGGATGATCTTATCGCTGGGAAGTTCCGATGAAGCAGTGGCTCGGACAAAAGCAGATGGCACAACTCACCATCATGACTCAGGAATGACGCCGTATCAGGGTGGGAGGCTTCAATCTAGCACGCTCGGATGGCTGGTGCCAGAGAGGCAGTAGTTATAGACAAGCCGTATATGAACGGCAACCAATTTGTTGTAAGGGACAAAGTAGCTAGGGAAGTGCGGAAGTGCTCGAGTCCAGATCGGAACTGTCTGTATATGATTGACGGACGAATCTTGACATTTTCCAGCCTGCGTCGCTCTCACCCCTTCCATATGTCCCGGAATAGTCATGCAGCAAACCAGGCTCAACTAACATATCAAATATCCCTTCGTTGGAGGGAGAAGTTGGGTATACATCAAGCCGTTACGTTATTATTTCTTCCAATACGAGATTTGATGTATTTGCATGAATGTGAAATCCGAAGGTGTGCCAGCATTCAGGTTTCCGTTGGCATAGATCGACCTGAACTCCTGAATTGAGCCACTTCGGTCATGGCATTGAGTTGTCTCGCTAAGCCAGAGATCCTTATAAACTAGCTTACTGAACCAGGCCATTGCCTCCATCGGTTGTCCTCAACACTTCCTCTTCCTCTGTTATTTATTCTACATACTATGCCCAACCTTGTGCATCGATACACCTCTGAGATCTAGTCGCCTGTTAATGATGTGCTTGAGCGCTGGAACAATCTCCTCCGGCGACCGTGTTGGCTTCTCTGCTTGGTTGTAGCTCGGTTTCACTTTCCCAACATATTAAATTTTAATCCAGGGTTTGATGCAGCTGCGACACCTTGTAAAGGCACAACACATCCTACAGCAGCTGAGATAGCTTTGAGATGGTGCACGGCAGACTTTGTCAGATTCCTCCACTATGATATGCCGAGGGGCTTGGCAAAGTCCAGAAGGTTCTACAGGGACATGGCGTGACTCAGGGCCCACTGCACTAAGCAAAGCGGGCCTGTAACACTGGTGACCCTTCACCGCGAGCCATTATAGTGGTGGCGTTCCGTCCCTAATCCCCGCAAAGTTGAATGGACTAATACGACGGACGCAACGACAGTCCGGGGCAGGTTTCTATGACAAGGGGGCTGGTGCTGATGGAGGTGAACCCTTGGACAGATCTGCCCTACGATTGGTTTCACTCCTGTTGATGCTTTCCATTAACCTTCAGCCCATTCTAGCGCATTGATTCCCAGGGGTTCTCATCAGTGTCAAGATGAAAGTTCTTATTTCTCTCAGCTGCCCGTCTTTCACGTTTCTCGATATCATTATCGCTCACTCCTCAAGACGTCTTCCATCTGCCCTTCAACATGGGCTGTGTGGACGACTCCTCGGTCGATGGTCCCATCGGTCTTGCGATGATATCCTTCATCGCCCTATACAACGTCATTGAGCTCAATGTCATCATATTTTTCATATTTAAGCGGAAAAGCGGTCTTTACTTCTGGAGCTTCTTCTTTGCTACCTGGGGCATCTTTTTCCATACTATCAGTTATCTGATGTGGACCTTTGGCGTCCTCAAAAATGCTGTGGCATGGGTTACCATCGCTGTGATCGGCTGGGTTCCCATGGTCACTGGCCACTCCCTCGTTCTTTATTCACGGCTACACCTTATCTTATATGATGAGAGGATCCTCCGTCTGGTCTTGGCCATGATTATTACTAACGTTTTCATCGGCCACGTCTCTACGATTATTGTCGACTACCGGGTTATTCTGGCCCTAGAACCCGGTCCCTACGTCACCGCCTACCCGGTATACGAGAAGATCCAAGTGTCCCTTTTCTCAGAGATGATTATTTCGGGCATATACATTTGGTATACCTGCAAAGCCTCCCAGATGCAGGAAGCTCTCCGTGGTGCCCAGGCCTCCAGGATGCTATACCATCTCGTTGCGGTTAATATTCTTGTTATCATCCTCGACGTCGCCGTCCTCGTCCTCGAGTACAACAACCCGTACAACTTGCAAACCGCTATCAAGGGAATGGTCTACTCCATCAAGCTCAAGATCGAATATTCCATCTTAACTCCCTCATCAACCTTGCCAAAGCCAACGTTGAACAGTGGCGAGCACGACACCGTCCTGGACATTGATCGAAACGACCTGCTTCATCTCGAAGACCACTCCTTTCATCTCAGCGCCAAGGCTCTTCAACGTGAAAGAAGTTCCGAATAATGAAGGTCGCCAGTGGTTTCCATAGACATCAGGGCAAGATTCATGGCGCAGTCGTTTCCATTGAAGAAGCTGATAAGATCATAGCCAAGGAAAACAGGGTTTGCACCTAGACTTGCAGCATGCTTAAACCAGCCTTGATACTTAAATGTCCTGTTAAGGAGAGTTTGGGTCCTGTTTGAAATGTCCATGTTAGGGAACGGACATGTCGAGGTGGTTAGGCTGCTTCTTCTTCTTCTTCTTCTTATATTTAACGCCGAGGGGAATGAGTATTCCCGGCCTCCCGAAGGGCATGGGGCGCGCTGGAGACTACCTATACTGCTCTCTAGTGATTACATAGAGTTAGAGAATCGTTACAAGGATATCCTGCATATCAAGCCCGATAGCAACTAGTGTTTATCTCGTCGTTCCCGTGGCCCCGCCGGTTGAGCTCGTGTACGATCTTGGGTTCTTGTGAAGCTGCAGGCCCTAGGGCTAACTAGCGAGCTGTCTGCTCAGGCCTTGTAATAGTATGACAAAGGAAAGGCGGTGGGGCCCAGGGCAAGCTAGGCGTCTAGATCCGTCCACCAGAGATTACTTATTGCCTCCCACTCTTCACGGTTACTTCTGTCGCATTCTTCATCTTCACGTGGCGATCTGATCATGTCTGCCATCTTGAGCTTCCGTTCTTTGTACGCCGCCTCAGACGAGCGCGCCCGAACTGCGTCCCATTCCAAAAATTCCCATCGCCATTCCCATCGGTCATCTGGCCCCTGTGGCCCGCCCATCGGTTGGCGGCGAGTCGACCAACACCTTTCTCAAGTTTTCCCAGTTGCCAGTCGCGATTACGCCTGCAATTATGGGGAGTACACGTGACCGAAACCTCAAGTTATTGAAGCTTCATACGGCAAACGTCCTGAAGAATCGGATCTAGACGAAGGCTGCTCGGACTCGAACGACGGCTCCTCGGACTGGGACGACGGCTTTGCCGAGCCCCTTCACCTGCGCTCGACATGCCACTTGTCAACTTGGCTGCAGCACGATTACGACAGTATCGGCTCGCGGGGTCTGGAAGAAGACGATCCGCGCTTGTCCACATCATCATTTAATTACTTCTTATCTTCCATCTGCTTGTACCTCAGCGGTCTTTCGTCATCGTTGTCCTTCCTTGCCGATCCGTTCTCGTCGAAGCTATCTGTAACACTACATGTGCTTTCCCCATGATTGCTTGTCGCAGCGTCGACGTCGATGCGATTGTTTTCCGTGGTATAAATAGCCACGCCCACTTGCAAACTTGAAGATGAAGATTGGCCAAGAAACCCCGTGTCCCTGTTCGTCTTTGACCAGCCATTGAAGGCAGCTGACCCATCTGGTCTTTCCTGCAGCTCGATAGATACTGCATCAACTCCGTGGACAGTACGAATTCCATCCGTGGAGACTCTTGTCCTAATATACGTGGATGTGAGGCCTTTACTTGGAACGGTGCTCTGTCGCGCTGTCTCGAGGTCGCCAAAAGTGCCGTTGGAGATGACACCACAATCTCGTTGTCTGGCAATTTTCCCTATCAAGTCTGCCATTGACATCTCGATTTTGAGCTTGACTATGTAGGCGAAGGGATGAAACTGCATGTAACTGAATTTATAGTTAGCAATGCCTCCCATTGTCTATCCGGCTTTTCCTCGTCGTGAAAATTTGTCGGTTCATGCGATGCAGGGTAATATCATGGAGTTGACTTACACGAACGTGTTATGCAAGCTCATCATAGAGATAATAAGGACATCCATGCTGAGAGAGAATCCGACGATACACATATTGAACTTAACCAGACCCTTATACTTGGTTAGGCCATTTGCCACCAGGTTCTGTTGAACAATACGAATGAAATAGAAATTGAGTGCTCCGTCGACAAGAAGGTAGATGACCTTCTCGACACGGTCCCACCACTCGTTGATCCAGATATATCTTTCTGAGATCTGGAGACGGGCGGGGATCCAAATATTATAGACTGAGATATTAACAGCTGTGATTAAGACTGCAACACCAACTTTTAGACGGTATCCCGTTATCGGATCTGTAAGAAGGATGGAGCAACGATTAATGATAATTTGGAGAAGAAATTGAACCTAAAATGGTTAGAATTATTGATAAACTTCAGAGGGGTAGGTGAAGCACACTTACTTGAAGTGCCCATGTCGTAACTATGAAGGTTATTATCTTATTCTTGGCGACTTGGGGTGATTATGGACTGCTTACGAATGCAAAAGAAGAACGCGAAACTAAAAGATTCAGTAATCAGTACTTTCTTCAAACGTTACATCACCAAGAGATCCCTCCTCACACTTTCAACTGCCCTACCAACAGGTGTCGATTGCCACGCCGCCATGTTCGATTACCAGCACGGTCAGCATTTCCAGCGTTACCTTGACTATCCAGATATGTTCGATGTGTTTGCACCGATACGAAACGTGGGCTGTGCGAGGAGGAATCGTCTCACATACAGGGGATCAACGCTTACCTTGGGGGAATTTTGCCTTTCAAGTGCAACCAACAGATAATGCTGAAGATGAGGCATACAAGAATCTCGAGCCAAATCATCCAGACATAGGCATTGCGGAATACGAGAAGGCCGCGTCTCTCGTAAATACGTTTTGTTTGCTTCACGGCCGTCCAGGTGGTGAGCCATCCAAAGCCGATCGTGAAGCCCCAGGCCAGCGAAGCAAGAGCAA
The DNA here is from genome assembly GCA_020740775.1 of Ilyonectria destructans. Taxonomy (NCBI): domain Eukaryota; kingdom Fungi; phylum Ascomycota; class Sordariomycetes; order Hypocreales; family Nectriaceae; genus Ilyonectria; species Ilyonectria destructans. The sequence goes on from JAHEWK010000023.1 coordinate 250,389, forward strand.
GGTCATCGTCGGTTACCTCTTGGAGGACAAAATTGGGAGAGAGGAGTGTGATCATCGTGAACCAAATATTGGTTGATATTAACTTAGAATGATCATAATTTTAGTCAGACTCTGGTTCCATTCAGAAGAGGCCTTACAATTTAATGAAGGACGATATTGATCAAGATAGGTATCCTTGCTCCTTGCCCATGGTGTTGGTGTATCATCAGCCGCCAGTCAATAGCTTAAGCCGCAGGAGCTGAAGTCTAGCCCTCATACGGATCTAGTGACACAGCACTGACTTAAGTACGTCGTGACGCCCGCAAGCATCCCCGCTTCTGCACAGATTGGCTGGAATTCAAGCCTTCCTCCCCCCCGCCTGAAAATCGCCCACCATTAACAGTACACGAGGTTGCAGTACCTGAAGACGACTCTGGCAAGAAAGCTTCGAGAACTTCAGGCAAGCTTTCAGAGAGCACGGCCTTGCCGAAGACTGGTCTGGGCTCGGCACGGACGTTGCTTGTGGAGTGGCGTAGCGTTTGGGGCCACGCTAAAGCCAACTTGTATTTCTGATAATCTCCGGGGAGGGAAGCATGGCGTAACCCGGGCTAAGTGATCAACATAGAATGCTGACCGACTTTCAGGTTGAACATCACTATAGGAGTAGCGCTCTAGGGTTGGAGGCTGGAGCGGTTAAGTGTCGCGAGATGGGATGCGATTCCTAGTGGATCTGACTATACCTTCAAGTTAGCATAACATCTCGTCGGGTCCTCTTCTGTACAATTCAGCACCTAATGTGCAATCTCCAGCCTGATAGCCCCTGTCGTCGAGAAGAAAATCAAGAATAAGTAAAACGCTGACCATCGCTATGGAGAGAGCAATGAGCGCTAGTGTTTCGGTGTATTTCCAGATTTCCGCGGCGCGAAAGCATATGTCTTGGGCAGCGTCTATTACATCAAGCACGAGATGCTACTGGCACAACAGGTAGACAGGCGAGTTAGTTACTAGCCTAGCTACTGACACGAATCGTCATCACACGAGGTGTTGGTCTTTCCTGTGGCTAAAGTGACCCTGTCCAGTCCTGGCCTGTGCACCCCACTTGGCGCAGCAACGGCACTGATGCATTGTTGACGGCGGAAGTCATGTGAAAGTGACAGATGCCGATCCTAACGCCACGGGCCGGCTGATATCCAGGCGTCATGCAAGCGTGACATCGCTCTCAGCGCTTGAGAGACGAAAACCTTCTGGGTGCGTCCATGAATCGTAATATCGTAAGCCACGGTTGCTTCATAGGGGATGAAGCATTCAGAAGATACAAGTTGAAAGGGGTGTGGATTGATATTGAGTCAGGTGGCACTGTTCCGTTGGCATTCCTGGAGAGCCCGATGCGGGGAAGCAGGCACTGGAGCTGCCACAACTGTCATCGACGCCCTCCCTACATACATAGTACGTAGTGGTCCGTACATGATGCATTTCGGATGCCGTTTTGTGGCTTGCGGAAGGCCGGCACATCACCCTGGCGGAGCTTTCCGTGCAGGGGGGGTTGAAGTCTGTGTTTGTGCTACTGTCTTCTTCCCCGGCATTCTGCAGTTAGGCCGCTGAGTACCGGCATGGTCCTGGGTCAGTGACCAACTGTGGCGCGAAGACAGTGTTTCTAGCACTGACGAGAATCCTCGGCCATCAACTTTGGTTATGTGCCGTTGCCGTCGTCTCTATGCCATCGTGCCGGCCCGACCTTAGCATCAGGTGACAGGGCTGAGATGGTATGCTACTTGGCAATTCAGCAGCAAAGGAACCCGAATCCCAAAGCTGACACGCAGCTCGAATTCAGCACAGAAAGGCGGAAGCTATTTCTACCGCCGAATTCTTCTGCTGATTGGAAGCCCGTTTGGAAGAATGTACCTTTCTATCATGTACATCTGAGCCATAAATGGGCATGTTTCTCCGTTATCCCATATCATTTTTTGCGTTGTCTGGCCTGCGCGGGGCTGGCACTCGGTGGCGTCAGCTAGCTTTCGGAGTTGGCACCTCAATATTCAGCAACTGACACAAGTTTGGGTTGGAGCCACCCACAAAGAGGATTTCGCGCTGGGAACAAAAGCCAAAGCAGCAGCGCGGAAGGCCACAGAAGGAGAATGCAGACCAGACGTGCCACCACATCTAGCAAGATCCACAAGGATAAGACTAGCGATAACCAAGCAGCGGCAAACAAGAACACTACCAGAAAGAGTCGGGAAATACTCGAAGCAGATAGACACGGCACTGCCAAGCAAGCATACCCGTACTCTATATGACCCGCTGAAGAGGAAGGAAGCAGACGTACTGTCGCAGCTCCGCACCGGAATGGCGAGACTTAACAGCTTTCTGTGCAAGATAGGAGCAATGGAATCGGACACTTGCGAATGCGGGCAAGCATCAGAGACAGTGGAACACTTCCTATTCCGCTGCACAAAATGGACCGCGCAACGAGAAGGCATGCTGCGATGCTCACAGACAAAGATGGGAAACCTATCATACTTCCTGGGAGGAAAGGCGGCGTCTGACGGTGACAAATGGGCGCCAGACATGCGGGCAGTACGGGCGACGATCAAATTTGCCATTGCAACGGGGAGGCTTGACATGGACCAGAAGCCTCAGGCACACTAACTATTCAGATTGAATCCTACTAACATCATACAGTCTCATTTTGGCAGACCGTGCTTCAGCTGCTGAGGATAGGATGCTGAACACTTGGAGAAATTGGCCTTCAAGCAGGCCTGTCACTGCATATACATCAGATTGGAACAGTCAGTAAAGTGAAATTGTGGGGCTTCGGGTGATTATGGAAGAACCGTACGAAACGAAAATAGCTTAGCGCAAAGGCCCTCTGGGGTGTGTCCCCCCGGGCGAAATAAAATCCATCCATCCAATGTGCGAGCCCAAGGTGTTGATACGGCCCTTTACATTGCCCTGGGCAAGGCTATCCCAGGCCTGCTGGCATATCTAGACCTGATTAAGGTAAGTGCGGCAAATCAAAAGCGCTCCCGCACTTGGTCTCAGTCGGCAACTTCCTTCCTCCACCGAGTCAGTGGCTGTAGCGCAGGGGTTGCTGGAGTTGCTGGAGCCCTATCTCAATGTGGCGTATCCTCGTATCTCATGACACTCTCTTTTATCAAGGGTCCTGGGTGCACGGATTAGCCGGACGAGTCTCCGACGAAACGACCATGAGGCCAATAGGGAAATACGGCAACTGACACACACATCATGATCGACAAGCATCTATCCAGGATAGGACTAAAAATTGCTTTTGTTATGGGGATCCCTGGATCCTCACGAGAGCTATCCACCGTGCCCATTGCCAACGACTACAAAAAACGAAATCGATTTTCTCTCACACTCTGTTGAATTATCTGAGCACGCACCATATATTTCAAGACACTTTTAAGTACAGTACGCGGTTTAACAGCCAGAAGCGGCTAAAAAATTTAGCCCACAAAACCGCGCACGGTGCGGGTTCGGAAAAAAAGAGATGGGCTCCGGCGACTTGTGCCACATCATCATTGGACTAGACGAGCAGCGCCTATCACATGCTTAACGCTAATGCGCTTCGAGGAGCGACAGGTTGTGGCTTGACTTGACCACATCGTCGGCGTCTGCCAAAAGAATAATGTAGGGCCCCAGTAAGTTCGGCGAACAAGGTCTTCAGACAGTTATCGCCAGCAGAAAAGAGTAACGGAGTAGACGCTCAAACCAAAGTACCCTGCGATGGATAGTGTATACATTGTTTTCCCAGTTCCGGTAGGTCCGTGAAATAGGTATCCTCGTCGATACGGCGTGGTGCGGTCTCAAGAAGTTGGGTTGAGGCAAGGCTCGGAACCACTACACCCACTCACATTTGGACCAAGTAGAGTGGATGTACGATTTTTTAGGCAATTACCTAGTGGATGTAATACATATTCGGCCGGAGTGGAATGGACGTACACACGTGGATTTATAAGTGGATTTATAAGTGGATTTTTGAGGCTATTCACAACCTCGTCGGTGCCTATTCAGCCTCACTTTCAGAGGTTGACACTAACTCTTCAGCCTGTTGCTGCTGTGATAAATCGTCAACCTTGCTGGTGCTGTCCTCGCCCTCCAATAGCTATTTTGACTCAGTAAGTGCCAGCTCGTCGTCGCTTAGAGTCGTATAACCGGCATCCAGCTTACTTTCAACGTGTGACTTAAGCAATAGATCCAGGTCCTTGATAAGGCCAGCACAGTACCAAGAGCGTAAAACCTGACAAATGGCGATAATGAGTGGTGAGCGGGGACAAGAGACACTAGAAACACACAACCCACCCAGAAGGCAGCTTTGGTGATGACTGAAGGAGTGATATGTCTGATATAGCAGAAAGGGGTCGGGACCAAAGGCAGGAAAAATAGATCAAATGAATAGGACCAATGGACACTGTATTCAGTACCATTTGATCAAACGGTTCACATCAAAAGAGACTAAAAGAATGGGCTAGAAAGACTGTAAAGTGAGATGAAGACTGATCATGACTGAGGTGTAGCCAGATAGCTATCCTAGTGATGATCTTGAAGGAGGGATGCTTCTTGCTTGTCCTTGTGCTTTCTACTAACATCCAAAGCTTTCTCTTTTATGGTCCCAATGGGTCAGGCCACTAGTCCCTGTGCAGTGCAGCCTTTCCTGTTGAAGGGGGCTGCAGCAGTCTTAGCCCTGGTCGCGGTAAGGATCTGATCAAATGACCAACACCCCCAAAGACAGCAAATCCCTGACTCAATAATCTCAGCATCTAGGTCAGTTCGCAACCCCAAGATTATCTTGCCAGCAGCTGAAAATAACCTCTCACACTCAGCTGACATCAGTTGGATTATCAGGAAGTCCAAGGCCATCCTGGATAACTGAGGATATCTACTTTGTTTAGTGATCCAGTAACTAATTGGATCACGAATATCGCCATCGCTAGCCTCACAATCTGTCTGCTACGCTTAGTACTCATCACCAACAATAGCTGCTGCAGAGGTTGGTATTGAGCTTGGCAGACAGCTGTTCTTCTCGAAGGGGTTGAAAAACTGAGGTCTTTTTGCTGGTGGCTTGTTATCGCCTCTGCTGCTGCTGGATCTAACCTCGAAATGAGCGTAATCAGACAGCTAGATGTCGGCAACTATCTCTTTTGCCTTTTCAACCCAATTAGGCTTATAAGCCCAGGTTTCATCAAACCAGTCCTAACGATAAGCTGGATGGTGTAACGGGCTGTGCCCGTAGGTGGCCTCGGGAACCCTCGGCCTTTCGTGGCCCACTTTTTACCTTTAAGCCACCATGACAAGTATATTTATGGATGGACCTCCTCTACTCTCTTTCTCTTCTTCTTCTTTCCTTAAGTTTGGTATACTCTGTAGAGTGGCCTAGCTAGTTGCAATACACTGCCTTGAGACCGTTACAATACCAATTATTTCAACTTAGAAATCGGGAAAGTTGATTTAATTTAGAAATCGGGAAAGTTGATTTAATTGAATGGGGAAATTAGCCAAGTTGATTGATTTAATTATGGTGATTGATTGATTGAATTGACATGTGGGGAGCGCTGACTAGGCCTCTAGAACAGGTCTTAGGCGCACATCAAAATAAAGTCTGGTTTCCAATACAGGACACGGCTAATTCCAGCACGCCCTAGAGGGTAGCTGTCTATATCTCTATCCTCTAACTAATATAGATGGAAGAACCTCCTCGTCGCTGTCAAGCAGCTCCCACTGACTCCTTCGCCTGCGAAGGTTAGATTGCGTCTTCCGTCCGTTGGCACGTACTCCTGTAGTTCTTCCAGCTCCAAGAACAGCTGACCGACTGCTCGTTTGGCGCTGGGATGAGGTACTGGCCTGGCTACTAGCCTGGCTGGTGGCCTGTTGGCTCACTTCCAGTGGAAGCCTAGCTAGCGTTGACTTGTTGAGACTTCCTGGTGGTCGACCTCGTCTGCGCCGTGGTGCCTGGCTTGATAAAACGAAAAGGTTACAGGTCATATTCAAAAGGTGTGAGTTACGTGTGTCTGTGAGGAGCACAGCTCATTACATAGTATCCACATCTTTGCCACCAGCAGATCGGACCATCTTAGTCATACGGTCTCAACATGGCTTGCTGGTTTGTTGGCTGGCTGGCTACCGATGGCTAGCCGCTCTGGAACAGCCTGCGTGGTGTTCTTAGGTCTGCCACGGAGAGCAGTGGCGATCTTAGGGTCGAGGATTCGTCGGTACGGATCTCCAGAGGACGGCTCCCGTAGGCGCCACCGCGGATGGGCCTCCCACTTAGTGAATGGAATGCCACTCAACAGCTTCGAGTAGATCTTGTGGTAACAGGGGATACCAAGCTCGGTCGAAACCGAGCAGTCATCGCCGCAATCCCCGAGAGAGTCAGGGAAAGGATTCTTTCCTGTCGGCATTGCTTTCCTTGCTAGCCGATATTGTTTCGTGATCAGTCCGAGACCCTTCGAAGAGAGTGCTGTCCGGAGTTCGCCAAGATACTCCGAGCTGGACCCCATATACTCTCGTGCGGTAAGTACCTCATCCGCTGCGCAGGCATCGTTGAAATCTCGCTCTTGGTACTTCATCATGTCCTGCATAGCCTCGAAGAGCCGATAGAGATTGCCCATACCATTCAGAAGATAACTCTTGATGTTGTTGTTGCTTGCTTCTGTCCCAGATGTGACACGGACGCCGAAATTGCGATACTTCCGGATGAAACAGCGCGCCCACTGGGCCCTGACGGGCATGTAGGTTCCATGGAGATACCGCAGGATAGCCCGCTGGTCGTCAAACTCCTTACAGAAATTTCCCCATGCCTCCTCGTGGGCCTCCTCGGTCTCGGCAAATAAGACGAGCTTCCACATCATGAGGACCCCTCGATAGCTATGAGGCAGGCTTTCTATCCATATTCCATACTCCATACAGGCCCGTATGGAATATGGAATATGGAATGCACCTCGTATGGAAGCTTATTCCATACGTATGGAATACAAAAAATGACGTCATCTCTCACACTGCCACTATCGTAAAGAATCAGGTTTGGGAGCTCTACAATTCAGTAATTGTACAGTGGTTTACCTGCTGTCGGCTGCAGACAGAGCTGAGATTGAAGTATGAAACAGCATAAACGATGGGTTTGGGATCACTCTGAAACAGACTGCAATAGCGGGGATAATATTTTCCGGAATAATCCATTATTCCATACGTATGGAATACGGACGGCCCGTATGGAATATGGATAGAAAGCCTGCTATGAGGGATGACCGTAGCTGTCGGCGTGTGGACTAACTGTCGGTCTTTGGGCCTTAGTTCAGCCTGTGCCTGTGAAGCAGAGTCTTCCCCGTCATTGCTGTCGGGACTGCTACTACTGTCGCGGCCCTTAACCCACTTCTGCTTTGACTTTAGCAGGACATTCGAATTGATATGGTGGATGCACAGCTGCTGCTGTACATCGGGAAACTGGTCGTTCAAGGCGGCTTTCATCTGGTTGTCGAAGTCGGTAATGATAACGTCCGGTTGGTGAATAGAGTGCTGCTCTGAGAGTTGTCGAATACTCTCGGCGAGGAACTGGAATCCCTCCCGTCTCTCGTTGTCGATCAGACCGAAAGCGGCGTTGAAGACAGAACCAAGGCAAGTCTGTCCTGTTGCTTGGAATAATGGAAGCTTGAGGCGGTTGGTGTTGTACGTGTTGTCGAAGCTGATGGCCTCAGAAAACCGCTTCCACATCTGGAGGCAGTACGGAAACGTCCAGACAAGACCAACGAGTCGATTTGGCTCATCATCCGCCCACTTAACAAGATAAGGAATCTCCATCTCGTCAAACAGCTTGATCAGTGATGCAGTAGGAGTGTGGCCGTTCAACTTGTCTCGGTTGATACGAGACCTGGCGTTATAGATATCCTTCCGTGTGAAGGATGACCCGGGATGCTGCTCCAGGACGATCGCAGGTACGTCACGGGCTCGGATTCCGACTCGACGGCTTGTCGACTCGACTGTTGCCCTGATAGGTGTAGTGAGTCGTCTGTGGGAGGGATGAGCGGATGGTTTGATACTGGCCCCGTGGTTATGCTGGCTATGCTCGGAATTATCGTGGTGTCGCAGGAGCCATCTCCCCGCCTCCAGTGCTTCGGCAATGACCATCCATTTACAACCACACTTCCGAGACTTCCGTGGTCGAATACCTGTACTCTCTGAGGGGCGTTGTTCTCCGAATCGATCGCATTGGAAAGAGTACCGGATCTTCCGCGACCCTTATATGAGTAGGCGTTTCGTCGAACAATACCGAAGCCATTAGCCTTCCCGAAAGTATTCACTGAGTTGAACAGGACTTCAGCCGACGGTGCTGGGTCGCCTGGGATAGGTGAGTTCGGTATCGGGTCTGGGACAGGCGATGATGAATGGTCGGGCAAGGGCGGCGAGGCTATAGTGGGAGAGTGCCTGTCTCGGGGAGGCGAGTATGGCGGAGGTGATTCGAATGCGTCTGAACTGAGCGGCGAGTAGCCCCATCTCTCACGCCATTGGCGGACTCTTTCGTATGACCGGACGAGCTCGACGGTAAGCCTCCGATCTGTCCCAATCACCTCGCGCACTAGCCTGAGGGCGGACTGAAACTGGGGCCTTGTTGAAGACGATTGTTCTCGTGCTGGTTGCGGTGGAGGGCTGGAATTCAGTTTGTCGATTTCCGGGCCTGGTATAGGCATCCTTACTCGTTGCGACCGTCTTCCCTGGGTTGGGAAATCGTTCGAAAGGTGAATCTCTTGATCGAATCGAACGCCCCATGGTGACTCGTTTAGCCCACGCGATCCATGGGGCCGTGGGGCGGTCGTGAAGGTCTCTGGGTAGGAGGCGAAAGGATTATAGAGTGCCTCATCGTCTCCGACGCCATGGTGTCGGCCAATGCTCGTCCCTGTGCTGTTAGATGAAGGTGGTCTTGAACTGTCAGATTGTTTCTGCCGCTGTCGTTTTCGAGGACGTAATTGATAGCCCCCTCGTCGTCGGTTGCTTGATGAGCTGGACCGAGAGTCGGGCTGGGGCATACTGGCGGCCTTTTTCGCGGCAGGAAGAGTGTCGCACGCACGGATGAGAACATGTTTAAAATAGTACTTGACTCAACTATGAGAGAAGGAAAGAAGGGTATATTTCAGCAGAAAGGAAAGACCTGCGTTGCGATGCAGATGCCTTGAAGATGAAGCAGTTGGCGATATCTGATACAGCCTGCGTTCGAGCGTTGGTCTCAGCAGGGGTCCAACATACCACACCTCTAGCCCTGTGACCTTAACAAATACCATCTCTTTCGCCGGAAATCATTCTAAGTAGGCTCGACATGCGGCAAAGAGGTGATTGGTGTAGTAGCTAGCTGGTGAAGAGCTTCCATAGGGCGCGTCGATCGTCGTGGTGGGGAGCTAAGCTAGAGGTACAACGAGCGCTGTTGGCAGAATCTAAATGCACTAACAAAAGGGAACGGACCAATCAGATGCCGTAAAAGCGACGCCTGTGTGAGAGTGACGCCGGTGTAGCCATTCTGTCACGCCGGTGTAGCAATTGCCAACTTTAAATTTGTGTCGAGGCGCATGTGGCAAAGTACAGCTTTTCCGAGGGCAGTTCACCGCAAGCAGCATCGTGCATAAGTTACTCGTCATCAAAGCCCGGGGGTATATGTGTGGTGTGATGTTATTCTTCATTTCTTCGTTATTTTCAGCTGCGTCCCAAAGAGGACGATCTAAAAAAAACCCTGGAAGAAACCCCGTGACCGCAGTTGATGACATCGGCATCGATAGCAACTCACTAAACTTTGCTAGGGGACTTCTGCTGTTGCGGCCCAAAGTTGTCACTCTGGTGTCATTCCACACTTTGGATTCTGCTTCCCCCCGAATGATCCATTGAATGTTTGCGCCATTGTACAGCATCGAGCCATGCTACATGCAGCTTTTTGTTGCCGACGGGTGGGTTGTTGCGTACTACTCTAGCCCCAACCAAATTTACGACCACAAACTCAATGTCAGTACTGCTGTCCGGCCTGGCACGTAGACTAACCCTGAACCGGGCACGGGCCGGACCCAGCTCAACGTTTAGAAAAGAAAAACGGTCAGTCCCACCTTCCATTGCTTACAATCGGGACGGGGAGCCACTACGAGTCTTAGAAAAGCTAGTTTTGTAATATTTTCGCCTATTATTATATAAGTCCCTGCATCTACTAATACATCCATCCAACAAATGGATTATCAAGCTTAACACGGGTTCCTAAGATAATCCGCGCTGCATATACTGGGTGTCGCATTGGGCCAAGTCCTTCTTCAGGGGCATGTCGTACTGCTACGGTGGGGAGGGGTTAAACAGGGGTAGGTGATGACTGGAAATAGAAGTGTGGGACATGGTAACTTGCACCTTGATTCTTCTCTGACCGGGAGCGACGATTCACACCACAAGAAAAGCCCCGACAGCGAGGGCCAGGCAGTACACGGCGGCAACACCAAGCCCTTTCACATCGCCTCTTACACGCAAAGCTGCACTCTTTTTGGAAGTGCTGGATGCTGACACGCCAGTCCCCGATGCCGTCGAAGCCTCTGCGGCATCAGAAGCCTGGTGGATCAGGGTGAACATGTCACTAATTGCCACCCCGACGTATGAGGTCGCTTCCGAGGGCGCAAACGAGGTGGTCACGGTTGATAGTAGTGACGTTGCCGTGTCGACAAGGACTTGCTTGCAGCCGCCGGTTGGGGTAAAGACGGATTTCGGGAGTGTTGAGTAGCAGGCGCCCTCGATGGTTGTGTAGGAACTGGAGAAATAAGGTCAGCTCCCGCGGCCGACTAGTTGGAGGTGAGGGTGCGAACCTAGGGCAGCATAAGACGGCGGTCTCACCAGGGTCAATGGCGTCTAGTAAGAGGCCCAAGAATTGGGGAGTCGCATCAGACTGGCTAAAGGCCCCAGAGATACTGGTCGACGTCGGGTTGAACTTGGCCGCCGCACCAACGGTGGCCCAGCCGGCCGGGCAGACAAGTCCCGGTGAGTGGTACACCATGATATTGCCAGCACTTGGGTCGCCTCCCTCGGCGGCAGAGAAGATGGATCGAATGACGGAGCCGGAAGGGTTACAGTCCGCTGCTGGCAGGGCAGCGCATTGGGCGCCCCATTGAAGATCAGTCGGATCTGTCACGGGGCCGATACCTATGTCGAACGGGGTGGAACATGAGGCCGGCGCCGTGAAGGTCGTGGTCAACGCACCGTTGTTCAACAGGCTATAACCTGAGATGGAGGTCGCTGTTGGCATAACGTTTGCGTGCGGCGCTTACTGCCTCTAACCTGAAACTTGAAGAGGCGCAAGAAATATCCACCCGTGCCAAGACTTCCTGATTTATATAAGTAAGGGCAAGTGGTCACCTGTGTTGTTGGACGATGTGATCGGCTATGTTGTGCCGTGAGTATGACGCGGACAACCACTTCGAGGTAAGCCCGGAGCTATTCTAGTCCGCCTTATCTGCTCAAGTCTGCCGTCTTTCCCGCGCCTCGACTTGATTGAGGTAGTACTAAAACACCGTTCTTGACTGAGGTTTGCGTGCAGTATGGAGCCAGATTTGGGGATTCGGATGGGGCTGTGGCGGAACGTCGGCATGTTCAAGGTAGTACCCGTTGGATCATGTGTGGGGCAAGCCCCAAGGCGATCCAACTAAGCAAGCTTAGTTGGCCACAAAATTGCGAGACAGCCACAAAAACGCGAGACAGCATCAGAGTTGGCGGGGAAATTGGCGTAAATCTGCTAGTACAAAAGGTATATCTGCGGCTCAAAAATTTGGCTCTCGAAAATCGCATCGGGCTCTCTTCGGTTAACAATCTGATGGCAAAATTCATGTGATCTTGATCCTGTCTCGCAGTTTTGTGGCTGTCTCGCAATTTTGTGGCCAACTAAGCTTGCTTAGTTGGTTCGCCTTGGAGCTTCGCTCCACATGAACCAACGGGTATATACCTCAGCACAATAGAAGTGCCATATTTCTCAGTATTACACAGTTTGCAAAGCCTAACATTAAAATATAAACTGGCCCCGTTAGACTTACCACGCATACATACGGTGCTGTAGGTGAAATAGTTTGCGAGAATATCAGACGTAGTGGAGCTGAAACGGATGTGCTTCGCCCCCACAGGATGTCGCGCCTCCGCCACAGTGATGTGTACGCCTGGTTGAGACAACCCACTATAGCGGAATGCTCACCGTACACACCAATGCAAAGATCATCTGCCTATTCGGTACGAGCATGTATCGCCTTTTAAAGTCCACCGGCGACGGATCCTTGATCCCTGCCACGTCGTGCATCGGGAGGCGGGTCGAGGTTTCCTCAGCGATCATTTGCTTCCCACTCCGCTAGCCCAGGTGCCTGAGGTGTCAGGCCTGCGCGAAAGGCTCCTGTACCAGATTGGGCCATATCGGTCAGTGAGGAGACCGCCGCCACAATCAATAGCGTCTTGATCGGCGTCCACTAATGCAGCAGGGCTCGTGCCGTCTCACCGAGCTGATCAGCGAAGTGCTCTGTCGTCCAATGTATTTGCGAACCAGGTTCTGGATGAAGTCCAAAGACTTTTGACATGGTCCTCTGTATGGGAAACAAAAATCCCCCAGACGTTGCTCGTTCACCCATCCTCACAACCATGTCCAATTCCCCTTCGTCCAACGCAGCCGTTGGCAGCGTGCCCTCCACAGCCGACGACTGTGGTGAGCGATCCTGCCATCGTTGGCGCTGCCCCTCTTGTTCCTCAGCCTGACCCGCTCCGCCCGCCGATTTTGCCCCCAACCTGCCTACTGACCTTTCCAGTCAACACTGAGGCCCCCGCCAATTTCCCTCCTCGCCGAATGTGGTTCGGCATAACTGGCGAAGTAGATGCCACAGATGCCTCTGCGACTAGTGGATTTTGTACTGTAATAGCGCCAAGATCTGTAAGTAGGCGTGCATTACCTGGCTCAAACGACAGGTGAGATGCAAACCCAACGTGAACTGTCTGGACGCAGTCACCAGCGTCGGTGCGCCAGATCCATACCGTCTGGTCCTCCGAGGCTGACGCTACGAGCTCCGAGTCGCGTGAGAAGGCCACCGACATAACGGAGCCGCTGTGGCCCTTGAGTTCCTGGATGCAATCACCCAGGTTTGAGGAATAGTCTGACATGCGACGACGTTCGATGCTGGAGAACTGGATTCGGCCGCGCTGGATTTGCGGCAGCCCATGGGTAAATGAGCAGATACCGAAACCTCGTCTTACGGGTCGAATACACGAGAGGGCAATGAGATGAGAAATTAGGCTTGGGTGTGTGATAACCGGGCTAGATGCCATGAGACTCGGCAGTGCGGGTCGTGGGATGGATGGATGCCCTTCTCGGACCACGTGCCGAGTGGGTGTCAATAGTTGGGGATTGCACTTCGAGTTCTGCTGCTGGACACGAGCGAGGGCATGTTCGGTTTGCCCCCAGGCCCAAAAGACGTAGTTTATGATGCCGTGTTGATCAAGATGGGCAGGAGAAGGCGCCTCGGGAACGAGACAGATCTGCAACCTCGCAACTTGCATTTCAGGGATTAGTGGTCTCGACTCTCGGCCAGCGAGGAGGTGCGGTACCCCAGCATCAGATGTGACCGGGGAAACGCCTCGCAGTCAACTCGTCCGTGAGTCGCCACCGACAGGTTCCCCATGTGGGGTGAGTGAACAGGTAAGGGGACGGGTTGGGCGTTAAAAAAGGCGCGGTGAAGAGCGAGAGGGGGAATGCGGGAGGTGGAAGTGGTGGAGGACTAGGATGAAGGAGGAGGGGTTGGGCCACCACCCGGACAAAGGCAGAAGCAATATGCACAAGCTCATGTCCAAAGATAATGAAAGCTTGGAAATGCGGACGAAACCTGTCAAGAAACATGGGAGAGCGGCGGGCGCTTTGGGGGCAGGCCGCAAGCCATCATCAAAGCACAAGCCAGTGGAGGATGAATTCAGTAGCGGCTGTCGAGGAAGATGGTCGTACAGGGAACAGGGCCCGCCAAGTCACCCGCGTGGTGGGCGGTGATCTCGGGCGCTCGGGGGAAGGCTGGCGAGGAGGCCTGCTGGGTAGGGGTGGTATTACAAAGCTTTATGAGGGGCCGCCATGTAAGATATTGGATTGTACGAGATTAGAGGCTCGGTGCCAGCTAATCGTTCGCGACTCTTTTTATACGATGGGCAAGTCATGCTCATAACGGACCGTGACAAGATGAAGGCGATCTGGGGAACCGGCCACAAGACAGCCCGGTTTCTGCCCGACCGTATCGGGCGGATGATGGTCGCATACATCGTGTGGCTTCTGCCGGCAGAGAGGACACTGCGGCGCAAATGCAAGCTACCGGAACCGCAGGAGAAGTGCTTAGAGTTCTTCTGGAGGAATGGCAACTCGAATTGCTGGGATACGGAACGACTCAGCTCGATCATGATACGTCTGCTGCAGGCAGAGATCAAGATGAGGCTTGGCATTGGGCGGTACTGCGTAATGGCAATTGAACTTGGGCGGAAGATCTAAGGGCTGGTTATAAAGGAAGTTAAGGGTATGGCCGGCGATGATGACGACGAGGACGGCATGGAGATAGACTAGATGATAGATGAGGCACTCGATATAAGAGGCAGCTGGAACATCGTGTAGGATCTATAGAGCACGCACAACACAAAGATAGCGCAGCTACATTACGCCATATATATCGGCATGCCAGACTTCTTATCGCCCGAGATGATTGCGAATTATTGAGGAATCAGCCAGCTGTGGCACCAGTTCTTAATGAAAGGAGACGAAGCCCGGGTAGGGTGGAAGCATAAAACACCAGATGATGGAACGGCGGCGGCGAGGAAGAAGAACAAGACAGCGCTGGATGAGGAAGAAGTTGAGCGGTGGATGGTCGATGGACTACGGATGTCAAGAGGCCCAACATCAACATGGCGATCGGTCAAGCAGAGGGAGAGTATGCAGACGATTCTGTCACTGCACGGAGAGCAGTCAGCGATATGCGTACTGCCGACTGGTGCCGGCAAGAGCTTGCTGTTCATGGTTCCGGCTATTATGAGGCAGATGCCACGGGGGCCCCTGGGAGACTCAACGATGTGCATCTTCAGTGTCGCCAACGCGATCCCTGCTTGCGCTCGGGCCTGGTAGAATTAACGAAAATTGCCTCTCCTCCCGTCTTCGACAGCATAATCGGCTTGACAGGACTGGAGGGAAGCGAAGGGTGTTGCCATGATATCGAACATGGTCTATGGAATTGGGTGCTCGGAACACTGTACCTGCACCAGGTGCCCAAAATGGAGAGCCAATCCACAACTACCACCGCAATGCGAGAGTTGCCGTCGTAATGTGTCAGGCACGGCGAGCCAACGTACCTCAAACGCCCGGTCTGAATCCACAGTAGGTCTTTCAGCCGCTGTTTCCTTGCTTTTTATCCCCTCTGAGAAAAGGTACCAATGCGCGTATGCGCGATTTTTAGCTGCTTTTTGCTTTGATGTCTGCGTGTATGTATGGTGGGTGCTTCACTGTCCGCCTCCCCCCTCTCCGTTCTAGACGCAGCCTGCAGAAGCCATCTCAACTTCATATCCGTACCCTGGACTTTTGGTCTAGAGACGGGCCGCGCCACCAAGGCCACAACTACTAGGACATCAAGCATCGTGACGTCCGTGAGCAGACGCTACTGAAAGAGGCCGCTGGCTTTCCGACCGGGCCGAAACAGCATCTAGTTTTGGGGGTGCTTGTTTGTTGCATCCCTTCTTATTTGCTTGACTGTGTGTATGTAAGTATAGGATAAGCCTCAACGTCATCCCAAAGAAGCTCTTTTTTCATCTCCGCCATTGAGCCATCGTCCATCGCCATCCTGCGAATCCACAATCGAATTAGGACATTCAAGGGATATTAAATTCACCCCAAAATGTAAAAGTGGGCGTGCCCGTGTTGCTCACTGCCGCCGCCATCTCATTCCAATCACCGCCACACACCCTAATCTAGCTTCGGCATCCAAGAGCAATAACATCCCAACAAAACTTAGAGAGATGGGCCCGAGCGTTCCTATTCGCACTAAACAGTCCACCTAGGTGGGTATTTACCCCGAGTCCAAGCCTTTCCCCTTACGCCCCTTCCTTCCAAAAGAAAAAGTAGGACGGCAAACTCGTCCAATATAAATTTTACACTGGCGCCAAGCTGCTCCCAGAGGCACATCTACACACCACATTTCAACTCTATACCTCTTAATCAAACCCAACACCACTCCATCGCAGGCTTATTCTCAAGTAGACTCCTGTGCCTCTTCTCTATTATATTTACTTTTTTACCATTTACACTCGCACACACATAACGAACACACGCCTTTCCCCTCCTTTAGCTTGTCTCGATCGCGTTCTGTCCATGAACCCAGCTCCTGACTCAAACCCGTGGAGAATTCCGCAACCCTTGCCTCTTGTTCCTCTGAATTAATAACAACCTGTCCTCCTGTGCTTCTATTCCTCTTGACGGTTGCGGATTCTGTTAGGATTTCTCAGCCATCAGGGTAATTCGAGGCCGATATCAACCCTACCGATTTCATCACCATGACGCCATCTCCGATATTAGCTCCCTCGGGGGGGGATGATGAGAGTCAGGTCACACATACCACGAACGGAGCCAAAGTTCCCATCGCCGGCGATATCATAGGCCTGCTCGTTGCTATGATATCCATCTCCGTCCTCTCCATCTGCCTCTGTCAGTAGTCTAATTATACTCAAGCCGATGCTGATGTGCGGAAATAGAACCGCTCAAGCGAAATAAGGAATCAAGAGAATAACTGCTGACCGACTTTTATAGCTCAAAGAAATACGGTCATCAAACGATGGAATAACCTGCCTGCCGTTGTCTGGAGTAAGTCGTCCTTTAATCACGGGATAATTACTATATATCTTGCGGGAAACTAAAGTAGAGTGTAGTTACATTCGCAATTTACATCCACTCCTTCGCTTTCGTTGTCATCACTATCTTTCTCCAGCAAATCTTTGGTATTAACTCAAGTTTTCCTATTTGTCATGGCGCCATTTTGCTCTGTCTCATCTGCTATGTTACCACTAAGGTTAGTTCTAGTGTATATATAAAAGGAGGACAATTGTGCTAACATAATTTTGCAGCTTGTAAGCCATTTTAGCGAGAATATAAATTCTCAATTTAGTGACTAATATGACCTCAGTTCATCTATCTCTTCCTAGTTGAGAAGGCTGTAAGTGGCATTTCAATATTGCATTCCCTCTTTATATTCTAACACTCGATAGCATATTATTCGAAGTAATGGAAGAAAAAGACTCCAGTCCAGGCTCTACTGTTTTAACACGTTTGGTATGCTCAGTCTCTACGGTGTCGTTGTAGCCGTCAACTTTATTTTGTAAGTTGCCTATCTATAAATGCCTCCTGAAGGTGTCTACTAATAGGCTTTGCAGTCGTATCGCCAAGATCGATGATAACGGTGTCTGCATTATTGGCATGAGGAGAATTGCCATGATCCCTCTTGTTTCCTTCGACGCTGTCGTTAATATCTACCTTACCGTTCTCTTCCTTGTCCCTCTAAGGAGTAAGCCTTTCCAAACTTTGGCTATATTGGAATGAGAATTTAACATTTGATAGGCCTATACTCTTTTAAGAACATGCATAAGAGCCCCGCCAATATGCGACTTCGAAATGTTGCCTTCCGTACCTTCATCGGTTCTTGCTGCACCCTTATTAGCACTATTGTGTATGGATTCCTCTTCTGATGCGAGCTCCTCCAACGTACTGATATATATTTCTAGGAATCTGACAGTCTCGATGGCCCTTAATGGAGAGCCTGGCTGGGTATGCCTCATATGCTGCAACTCGGACGGTTTGTAACCCTTACCTGCTTCCCAATACTGCCAAACCTCTAACCTACTTACGCAGTCCTTTTCTCCGCCCTTGTTATACAGTGGGTGACTTTTAAAGATAATGCTGGCACCGGCAGCCAGACCGGTGCCAGTAACAACTATCGCAATGACGACACCCGCAGCCCTCGCGACCCTCAAGCCTCGGGTCACGGTCACCAGATGAACATTCTGCCTCCTGCTCCTCCTTCACCCCAAGGCACCGACGCCGAGATGTCCCTCATCGTCGCCGCCACCGCCCAATCCTCAGATGACGGCCGCAATATCGACATGGCCAAGAGGTCGAGCACTGGTGCTGGTGCCGTTGTCGTGACCACGACCATCCATCGCCAAAGCCTACCCATGAGCGGCTTCAGCCACGACCAGGATAACAAGAACATGGACTCGGTTGGCGATCTAGCCTACGGCTATCCTCCTCAACCTATGAGCTACGGCGTGAATAGTCTTCACGATGGACCAGAGCCTCCTCGGACGCACATCACCGGTTGGAAGGGTGGACAGCGCAACGGACGCTAGAAACGAGAGATGATGCAGTCTCGCGCTTTTGCGTCCATACCTTTGCGTGCGGCATTTATGTTTGGCGGTTTTCTAGGCAACCCGGTCGGAAATAGAAAACGGAGTTGGGCAGCCAGGACCGTTTCCCTTGTCATGGGTGTCCCCCTTTTTTTCCTTTCATCTCTTCTTTCATATACGCAATTTGGATACTTGGTCTCTCTGATGAGGTGATTTGAGAGCTACCAGTGCTCGCGGACGAAACATATTGGATAAGGGAATTTGATGAAGCGATGGAAAAATGAGGAGGTAACACGAGATCAACTCTGCGAGCACAAAATCAGTCTGGAGCCTTGGATAAACCTGGGGTGTCAAGATAAATAGGCTAGTCGGAGCTCCGGGCTGCCGGTTACTCTAAATGCTGTAAGTATTAACGTACATGATAAGCAGAACTTATAGCTGTAAATCTTACTGTCCTGCTCGCTTGTATGTCCCGCTCGCTTGTGAACTACGTTAATTTTTTTTTAAAAAAAAGGTAATTTAGTATGCGAAAAGGAGCTGGTTCGCTCGCTTGGATGGCTCACTCGCTTATGAACCACGTTACAGTGTTTCTACACCGTACTCATCCGCGTCATCCATTACGTTCGGTCCACAGTACAAGGCTGAGACTGGTACAATCTGCGTCTTCCTCTTCCTCTTCGTCATGGCCATGGTCATCCTCCTCCTTCTCCTCATCGTGCATGTCATCGGAACGATCGCCAGTGTCAGAGCATTGCGCATCGTCGTCAATCTCTTGAATCTCACTCTTCCAGGGTCGTTTCTTCCGCGCTAGCTCCATATTTTCGGGCGACCGACGGCCTAAAATCACGTCAGGTTTCCGCAGCACAAAACCCGAGGAGCGGTTCCCGCCACAGAACTGGACATCGACCACACAACTCCGGCGAGATTGATTTTGTGAAACCTTGGGAATCCCCATTGCCGTCATCAGTCGCTCATCGCAGTGGACCAGGTGAAAGAGTTGGTCCAATGCTCGGAGGCATATGCGGCATGGGTTTCCGGCCCCGAGACATGCTCAACACTCCAAGGGAAACCAGGATGTGGTTGAGCAGAGGTCGAAACGTCGGAACAGTGTGCAGTGATTGATTCTGCAATTGACGCCTGGGATGAGTCCTGAGATGGTGATCATCGAATGCGACACCCAAACGAAGAGCCCATCATTCCGTCAGCGGATCGCGTGCCTCATCGGAAATATACTTCTGTATTAGCACACAATTGCAGTCGGTGTGCCGCAGAAGCTGGGTTTTGAGATGGAAGATCTCGGTGGACAACTCCTCAAAGCACCTCGAAAGATACTCATTCTGCTCTTCCATCTCCGGGCCCCGCGGAATGCTCAATCGCCTTCCACGTTGCATCACGGAAATGCCAAGACAACACTCAATTTGATGAACCATAGAGACCTATCGATAATTGGACTGTCAACATGAGCGCCGACACCACTGCTTCGGACGAGGGAGTCTCGCCTGCACAGCTGGAATTTGTTTCGCTGCTCATCTTGCTCGGCGCCGAGTTCATCATAGCCCTGACATTCTCCCTGCCTTGGTCCGTTTCTCCTCCCGCGCCAATGGCTCACCTTTTTGTTTTCCCCCCTTCGATAATTAATATTAATAGAGGCCACAGGTATTTGCTAAGGCGACTGGAACGCGAACGAGTGGGCGCCCATCTAGATGATCTAGAGGCTGCCAGACGTCCCCTTCTCAGTCGAAAACCTAGACCAAGCAGTTCCAGTCCGGCCCTACAACAAATGGAAAGCCGAAACGAAAGATGCCGGGGGGTCCGCTGAACGGTCCTGCATCTGGTACAAGCTTCCAAACAACCTGCCCAAGATGTGCTTTGGCTCTAACTCCACACCTAGCATCATTTGCCTGGAGACGTTGCAGGACAGGGACATGGCCCGTCACTTACCGTGCGACCACATCTTCCATTCAAATTGCATCACGAAGTGGTTCCTGAAACAGCACGACACCTGTCCGGTTTGCAAACTTTGCTACATGCCTCACATAGCCAGTAGCTCGAGGCAATCGTCTGTAGCCGAGAGACGCGATCCATCTAGGGTCAGAGAAACTCCCATAGTTCCATAACGGGCTCCAGCGTTGCAGGAAAACTATTATCGTATCCACTTCCTTACACCACCAGGTGGGGTGTTTAGCAGGGAGGCTCAAAATACCATTTAGGTCCTTCTTTGAGGACCATGTCGTCATCAGGGACCCGAAAACAGCTAGGTTCCTTGGTTTAAACATATTGAAACCCCGGCTGCCTAAGCTAACTGGTCTAAGACCTACTTCGTACACTCAGTGGAATCTTCGATACCCCACTTAGCCAAACCCCCCTAGCCCCGACAAGACAGCTCTGGGCTGTTATGTGGCCTTTCATGAGGACCAGGAAAGGCAACTTGAACTGTATTTGTTCCATTCAGTTCGTATACTCCCGTCACTCGTTGGGCATGAACATGGCAGCACTACGGCCGACATCAGTGAAACCCCCATTGTGATTCCCAAACCATTCCAACCACCGGCTGGGGCTGTGGCCCTGAGCTACCAAAAACTCCCTGGTCGCATCTGGACAGGGAAGGCACATTTGAAATGGATTGGCTTGGCACCGGGAGTGGTTCTTTTTGGAACGGCTCTAATACCATATCAAACAAATCACCTCCGACCTCCCACGACCTTGAGTCTTGCTGAAAAGGGTCAGTCCATGTTGGCGGGGCACTTTCCATCTCAGGCGTTTGGATGCTCAAGGAATCTGTTCCACCTGTTCTGCTGCCGCTTGAGCCCCTGTGGTGTGGAGGTGTGAGTCCGTCAGGGAGTTGAAAGGCCGAAGAGCAAGATAAGAGGCCATCGACGGACTTTCTCGCTTCGTTTGCAATGTATTTCTGGATGAGAACGCAGTTGCAATCAGTATGCCGCAAGAGCTGGGTCTTCAAGTGGTAGATCTCGGCAGTCAGCTGGTCGAAATAGGTTGAGAGGTATCGGTTCTGATCCTCCACGGCCTGCTCATGGGAGGCGAGTGCTGACGCTTCATCCCGTTTGCGCAGACGACACTTAGTAGCAGCGATTCTATTGCGTTCGAGGATGCGCCGTCGCCGGGGGTCCCTCGGAAGATCCTCGTCGTCATTGCTCTCCCCCTTTTGCTTTCGACGCGCCTTTGCAGGCTCTTTAGGTTCGACTTTAGGTTTCCGGCCTCGTTTTCTTAGTTTCGGTACATCCGAAACGAGTGCGGAGGCAGCGGTTTCTGACAGGCTTGAACTTTTTTGCGATTTCCGTCGGTTTCGGGGTCGGCGGGGCGGTTTCTTTTCACGTTCTACGGTCGGCAATACTGTCTGGGAGGGTTCATACTCCTCGGGGATCTTGGCTGCCATGACATATTG
This sequence comes from Ilyonectria destructans, assembly GCA_020740775.1. Classification (NCBI taxonomy): domain Eukaryota; kingdom Fungi; phylum Ascomycota; class Sordariomycetes; order Hypocreales; family Nectriaceae; genus Ilyonectria; species Ilyonectria destructans. The sequence continues at coordinate 272,167 of JAHEWK010000023.1, forward strand.
GGGTGGAGGTTGGGGAAACCCGAGACCGACCTCTGTCGAGATCGGGGAGGTGCCGATTGCTTCGTCAAAGAACGAGCCCTCGGTGACTTGGTTCATCGCTTGTTGATAGGCCATGTGGCTTCGAGATGCGGGGGAAGATATGCTGATGCGATAAGGTGGAGGGGTCATCAGGCATCCCGCCGCTGGTGTCGAGGCGATCCCGTCGAAGTATTGGCCAAACGCAAAATCTCCCGCCATCTGAGGGTAAGAATGGACGAAGGCTGCCATCGAAGATCTTGCTGCACAGATGGTGATCGTTCTTCGGTTTCGATTTATGCTATCCCGGGGTTGGGTGGGCAGGTGATTACGAGGCCGACTAGTTGGGGGCTGGTTTGCCAACGAAGACAACACGCAGGGCTGTAACGCTTCCTGGTATTGCTTATTCGTTTGCTGGACGGCAGCTGAGTGAGCCAGTTGTGTCTGGACCAGGCAGAGCTGAGAGGAGGTTGGGGAGAGGAGCAGGTCTGAAAGTGGATTTGACGGGTTAAGGAGTGGGCCGGCTTGGTAATTGACAAGCAGAAATTCATGGGCAGGGTTTTGAAGGAGGGGAATCCAAGCGAATGAGGTGATCGCGGGAGGATTGAGGGCGACGGGACAATCAAATATGCATGGCATCTCGCAAGCCACCAACTGCCAAGGTCCTTGGCTCTCAAGTTATTAGAGCCTTGCCACCCCCCCAGCAAGCCCAGGACGGCACACCCACATGCTATGTGCTGCAGGACGCCAGGAGGGAAAATAGACTTTTCCTATGAAAAGCTCGAGATTCAGACATCATTCTGCAAGGCGATGGGGTCAACAAGCCCTCAAGTCTGAGTTCACGGAATTCCGATTGGGCCACCCTAGCGGAATTGCTCCGGTTGCATTGCAATTTCGAAACCCTGACGTCCCAGTGCAGCTCGCGCAGCCATGCCCATACATGGCAGCAAAGGGCAACAACATGATAAACGAGGGTCTAAGCGCCGCGGTATCTCCTTGCGCTTCGGGGAGCCTTATCGGGCACAAGAGCTCCAGATACATCATACAATTCATACAATGGGGCCGCGGGGAGAGGGGTTGCAGATCAAGAGGGGAATAGCTCTGTCCAAGGCGCATGGGCCTTTGTCAACAGCTCCACCCCCTCCCACAGGCAGACGAACAGGTGCCCACACTCGGCGTTCCATTGGGGAGAGAATACCGGGCCCCCTCCGCGCTAATTTCACACGTTCGAATGACGTATGAGGGAATAGCATGGGCAGAGAGAAGGCAGAGAATTTAAGAAGTTATGTGGACCTGATGTAACGGGAAATTCCGCTCACGCAGCCCAACTGTGTCACCCCACCACAGGTCCCCGACTCCGCCATGACCTGCGACTCGACGGCTACTAACGGCCCGTACGTAGCCTTACCCACACACCCTCTCCATCTCAGTCCGTCGCAGATGGCTCACCCCCTCCCTGGTCCCGTAACCCCGTCACCATCTTCCACCCCCTTTTCGATCCACAGAATCCACAGAGTTCACTCTATGTCGACATTATTTGCGTTGCCTCGTCGTCCGTCCCAAACCGTTAACTTGAATTTTGCACACATTTCCAATCCCAGCCAGAAAGCTAGATGGGACTATCCTTGTTCACCCACACCATCTCAAACCGATCAGAGAGGTCAATACATCCTGGCGCATCCATACAGGACATTCTGACCGAAGCCTCTGGAGACCTTGATGACCTTTGCACCGTCTTGGTACCGCGGACGCTATCTGGGTGCCGTGGGCTGTCGAAATTGATTTGAGCGGCCATCATCTTATGCAGCCCACAACCCCCTGGCCCACTACTTGGTCCTACGACCCCACTTCATCGCACCAACCCTGTCACCTCAGCCATTGCGAAAGGACATCGGCCTGCCGAACACTTAACCCAGAGTCGTCACACCTTTTCTTCCCAGAGGGACAGGGAACTCCACTGCTCTCCCGCTGCCCAGCCCGCTTCAAAAGGCGAATTGACGCAGGTCAATTCACACCCAGACACTTAAGACTTCGCTGATCCCACCTTTGCCCTGACAAAACTCTCCATATTTCTCCAAACCAAATCGATCATCTGGTCTTTGATCTGTGTGACCGACTTGGCTTTTTCTCTAGTCGGGATCCCGCATCTGATCAACAAACCTTTTTTCCCCAATACAATCATCAAACGATCTATGCTCACTCGGTCACTCATCTCATCCTCAACTTTACATAGTCTTGTTCACACGCCAACATGACCATGACTCTCGACACGGCACAGCAGCGGTTTGGGCCTTCGTTGAACTATGACTATTCGGCACCTGCACAACCTCCCGCTTTCTCAAACCCATGGTCCTCGACACCGTCACCGCCTCAACCCGCCCCGCCGGGTGGCGGTCTCTTCGTCGGCAACCATCAGGCTCTCAATCCCAATATGATGGCCGGCAAGCCGCCGCATAGCTGCCGCGCCAGCACCAGCAGTGCCTCGTCTATTGCATCGCACGGCTCAATGCCTGTCACCAACACTTCCGCAGGTAGCCTCAGCCCTACTCCTTCAATGGCTGGTATCTACGAGCATCAGGACTTACTCAATGTGCCCCCAAGATCTCCTCAGCACCAGCCGCATGCAAACTACATCAGCCGCATACGGGGACGCGACGTACACAACGTCGGCTTCCCCAGTCAACGCCCATTTCGCACCTACTTCTGTTGCCCCTTACGAGGCCATGGGTTACGCCCCCGCCCCCGTTCGGCCACCACACTTCACACTCGCCCCTGATGCAGACCATGCCAGGCGGTTCTCTCAGCAGTCAGTACCACCCAGTGTTCATCGAGAGTTGCTCGAGAACCCTACAGACACCAGATTTCGTCTCATGAGCCAGATAGCTGACACTCAACTTAGTAGTCTCCCACATGATGACCGAAGGAGCTTCGCGGATGCTCTTGATGCAAGCCACGGCATGCTAGCCATGAGCCAAGAAACGCCCAGGAACATCTATGGTGCCCGGAGCGACAGGTCTTCTGTGGATTCATACCGTTTTCCTTCCACTCACTCCACCAGTTCCTCCATCACCTCCACTGGTAACTTCAGCTCACACTATGGCGACTCGGTCTCCGATTACTCAACTGCTGGTTCAGACATCGAATCCGTCAACTCGCGGGTCCTCCCTCGACCCCAGGGGTTGATGGCTTCCCAGATCCGCCCAGTCCCCCAGTCAATAATGAGACAGTTCAGTTCCAAAGTCTCCTCCAGCACCCAGAAGAAGCACAAGTGCAAGCTGTGCGACAATCGATTTGCTCGACCGAGTTCCCTGCAGACTCACATGTACAGCCATACTGGCGAGAAGCGTACGTACCCGTATCTCTGACGGAATGTTTTGTGTGGCGTGGCCGAGAATTCCTGCTAAAGTTCTACTAGCCTTTGCTTGTGAGGTTGAGGGCTGTGGCCGACACTTTTCGATCGTCTCCAACCTTCGACGACACAGGAAGGTTCACCGTGGCGAAGCGCGTTCGGAAGCTGGGTCTGAGGACCACCACTCTAACTAATTGCTCACGCGACACGATTATATTCAAAGTCGCTGAACGGCCCAGCTTCACGATGCTGCTCCGTTGTCATCAAATTTATTATACTTTACGAACACACGCCCAAGTACAGCACTCGCTCATCATCACAAACGTTGGTGTCACGACGAATCGCGGTTTAGCAACGAGTTCTTCGGACACCCTACTGGATTTATTCAAAGTGTTTTTTGTTTTATCACTTGGAAATATTACTACATCACGGCAAGCGCGGTATAGAGAAACGGACCACAAAAGGCTGGCGGCGGAGGGGATTCCGACTGGCTAGGACGGGGGAAGGTAACGGCGGTGTATATCATTCGAGTCGATCGTTTCGACGGGAGGGTGACTCCTTTTTGCAGTCTCCTCCCCAACACCATCTAGTGGGAACTTGTTTATTTGGGGGGTGTCTCTCGGACGGGCCTAGGCGGAGTGCTGGACCTAACTATCGATACCCTTCGCATTCAGCGTTTGGGGAGTCAGTTGTCTTTTTATTTTTCCCAGGACAGGACACGCATGTCCTGATATCTACGTTTCGAAGCGATCGCTTTCTGACTCGCTATTAAACGATTCAGTAGCAACCTCTTGCCCCTCTTGCTGTCCTCTTTTCAGCTACAAGCGACAGCGGCAGCAAACCCGACGTAATCGCATGATTGAAGTCGAGCGTTCCGGTAGAGCAACAAGACCATGCTCATCTTCCACACATTATGTTATTGGATGCGGCCCTCGACCTTATGCAGAACGATTCCGTAAAGGAGACCCACTCATGATTCTGTAAGCCCAGCCATGCTTGCCCCCGACGGTATGTACTGCTTCCGAGGAAAGCCAGTCTTTTCGTCCACTTCTTGCCATCGTCCAAATGTGTCCCATGACCATACCTGTCCCAAGACCGCACCTGTCCCAAGACGCAAAGGTCGTATTTGAACTGCACAATATTCATACTAGTTTCAGAGTAACGGGCATGATGCGATTTCTAGACTGGGCTAGAGTGATGGCGCAAGTAATAATAAGTCACACAAAGCTCTGCGCCAACAACTTCAAAAGTTCACAAATGATGCAACCGACATGGGTATTTGTCGGATTCTTGAGCCAGTGGCAGAGACATTGTTGCAATGCCACAAGTTGAGGGAGCTGCACTGGAGGATGATTGCCAAAACTCTATGAGATTTTTGGCGCAGAAGGCGACCGCTCCTAATATGGGAATTGTGCGGTGAAGTATAATGTACAGCAACCAGATAGTTTAGCAAATCACGATGTTGAGCCATCTTCAGTAGCGATTTCTGTGAGCCTCCTCAATGCAAGAAAGAAGGGTTGAAACTCGAGCATCTGGGATATCTGCGGAGCCATGTCTGACGTATTCACGGGTTTGGCGCAGACGTGCAACCCTTGCCGGTCGCAGGCGTTGGCGTTCGTAAATCTTGGGCGGAGTTCGCAAACCAGGGCGTAAACCAGGGGGGGGGTTTTCCTCCTCAGCACATTCCGGCGGCATTGCATATTATGGAAGTATATAGTTATGTGATTTTTGTCTGTGGGGCTTGTTCCCTGGCAGCCATTGGCTCTGCTTCAAGTCAAAAAAGATTAAACGAATCGGGCTTTCCCTTCGGCGGGGGTGGTAATTATTCCTTCCATTAAATCAACTTTGGTTGTTCTTGAATTCATTACGGTCTATTCACGTTTCGTCATCCTCGTCCCTCCTCTAAGCTCGATGGACACATCGTTGAATCGGATGTAGGCGGAGAGGGCGAGTTAACCCGGATCTGCTGAAAGCTTGTAGCGCTGATTTAGCTACACTCGCTGTAGTGATAATCGCATGTGCTTGCAGAGAAATATGGTCTAGAGCCAATCCACAAAAAAAAAAAAAGTTGTTTGCATTGACATGGGAGAATGCATCGTATGACTGTGCCCTCTATTCTCAGCATAAACTTTTTTGTTCTCACTATTTGTTGTATCTGGTCCACATCCCCGCTAACAGCGTGGTATTAGTGACACTAGGGTTGTTGTTGTTGTTGTTGTTGTTGTTGATTAATTACCGTCATGAAGACATCTACTTGAGATATCTACAGAATCCCCAAAGGGGCAAGATGACGTGCTAGGCTGGTGTCAACAGCTGAAGAAACCTAAGTACAGTAACCCGGGGCCGGAGCTATAGGCCATAAGGCCCGTAGCTCGGACCTGCAGTCCGCATCCCGTATAATCCACATACGAGCTGAGATTGCAATCCTTCTTCCTCTTCCATCTAGCAATTAAGAGGCCCTATTTGACCTATTATTTCGAGCCCGATATCCGTCAGCGGATTTTCAGGGCGGGTGTCAGCATACCCATATTTATTAACCAGCTTGGAATTCTCCAGTATTCCTATTCCTGCCTGCCGGCATTCAAAACCTCCAGAAATCGAGATCCGTATGATAGGAATAACTGCAGATGGGAAAACCTCGCGGGAACTCAGAGGGAAAAACCACTGCAGCTAGCATCCATTGATCAGGGCCATCAAGCCAGAACCCTGATGCCTACAAGTAGCCCGATTCTGTGACCTCTTGTAGACCTGGATTCACAGCCAAGATCCATAGATCGAGGCATCTAAGACCCAGAGGTCATAGTAGCCTTAGCCCAGAGGCCAAGGCAGGTGCTAAGACGCGGTGGCCTTATGCACCTACGTGCCGAGACACAGAGGTCAGGGCAGCTTAGGCCCAGAGGTCTAAGCAGGTAGGGTAGTAAGACGCGGTGGCCTTACACACCTAGGTGCCGAGGTCCGGAGGCCAAGGCAGCTCAGGCCCAGAGGCCCAAGCAGGTACTAAGACTAAGATATAGCCTTATATACCTAAGTGCCGAGTCGTAGAGATCAGGGCAGAGGTCGACGCCCACCTAGATTGAAGCTGGTGTCGTGACTGCTGTTGGCTGGCTGCGGTAGCTATACCTGCTGCGAGGTCTGAACCAGCATTACAGCATGTATAAGAGCCACAGCGGTGTCGTTTGGCCCCCGCAAGCCGTGCTGTGGGTCTGCTGCTATCTTAGCTGCCCAGCTGGTCAGGGCAGCAGGCTCCGATCGTGGCCGGAGCCCTTGGGCTGTGGCCGTGGCTGCTGCGTAAAGGAAGTCAACTCTCTCAATCCTTCCTTTATTGCGGTGTTAGTGCCCGAAGGGCACTAACTGCTGTAGCAGCTAAATTTTGGTGGGCCTGCAAAATTTTCCACACTAGTGCTAACAGCCGCTAGTCAGGAAGAATTTTTACAGGAGAGAGTTGACACTAGGGTTGTAATCATGGGAAATGTGCTTTTCAATTTGGGTTACCCAAATCAGATCCAGATGAGCAGCACTCGTTCAAGCCTCCCAGCGGTCTTCATTAATGAGTCCAATCAGAACACATCTTTAAAAATAGAAAAGCGGCGAGCCGAAAGTCTCGAACAGACACCCCCTTTGCATCTGTTCGACTGGTTGCCGCGGTTCTTCCCTTGGAATATATTATTTAAACCGTTCCTATGGAGAAGACCCAGTGATTTCTAGGTGGACAGTCGCCAAATGGCAAAAGAGACAGGCGATCCTATATACAACCATGCGCTGACCGTACACAGATTTGTGGCGTCGTTGAGGCCTGATGGATTGTGGTATAGTCAATCACGTTATTGCCCACCAGGAAGTTTCCGTCAGGAGTGGTGGGCGGGGTGAGGTAGCTATGCTAGTGTTGTAAATGGTTGAGTGCTTGACAACTGGCTCGGTGAAGGCCAGCTAGGAGCTCGATGGGCAATGGCAACCTGTTCAGCCATAAAGTCGACGAGTTTCTGAGAGACCCGGGACAAGTTTGGAGTCGAGTACTTGCGTCCCAGGGTATGGGAAGGCTGGTGAAGGTGGTGGGATAGAGTCAGCAGAGTGACGTGCTCGGTAAGATCCCACTCTCCACCTTTAACTTCAGGGCGGCCAAGTATGGCTCGAGCAAGGGTGAGAGAGGCCCGGGACATGGTCGAGGGCTTGGTGGAAACAAAGTCCCGGTGATAGAGGGCAATCTCGCAGAGATAGGTGGCCATATGCTCAACTTCCTGGTCATCACCCTCCTCTGCGACCCTCAGCTGAGAGAAAAAGTCGACAGTGGGATGGCCGATGATCCACTCAAGAGTGTTCAGGACATGCATCTCCATCTGAGTGAACATTTTGGCATCATACAGACCACAGCACATGTTGTTGAGTTCGTGGATTTGAGGCACCCGACCTTTCTTGTCGCCATATTTGGCTGCGATGAGCAGAGAAACACACCCTACCAACTGGTAGTGTTGTTTGTAGACCACCCTCTTGGAGCAGTATCGGTCTAAAAGGTTGACTGTAAGAAACAGTGTCTCAGGAAGGAGGGCAAAGGAAGCATGAGCCTCGATCAGAAAATCGATAAGGTAAGGTCTCATGAACCACTGAATCTCTCGCTGCATGTCCATGAGACTGACCACCGGAAGAGTTTTATCCTGCCAATGGTCAGCATAATAGAAACCAAAAAAGTTATCCCAGGTTGGATATACCTCCATATACCTAATGTGCTGCATGATGTCCTCGAGATAGTCTTCGCCTGCTGATCGACAGAGTTCGCCGGCGATTACATCGTAATGATGGCGGACAATCATCTTCGCGGCATCGAGTGGGTACAATCTCGAATCATGAGGGTTATCCGACTCAACGAAGAAAGTGGCGTCGTGGTGACAGTGTGCCATGGGGGGAGTACCCTTGCAGTAGGAATGACGACCGTTGTCTCCACCGTGGAGGGAGGAGGCGGTTTGCGAGCCGGTGTTGAAGCCAAGGGCTTGGTTATTACTCGGCGTGCTCAGCCCCGATACGACGGACGACCTCGATGAGCTCAGCGAAGATGGAGTCGTAGAGAAGTGATCATTGATCTTTTGAAAAGTTGGCTGAGGTGACAAAGGGGTTCCTTCCAGGAGATGCGGCATGACCGAACCATCTAGATCCATCGCAAATGGGTTCGGCACCTGTGGAGTACCCATCACCGAGGGTTGCTGGATGATACTCGTCCCGGCCAGCGCGGGACCATGAAATATAACATCGCTTATCCCGCTCTGGTTCGTCGTGCTGATGGCGGACAGACTAGATTCCACCATGTTTTCGTTCCTGTGAAAGGACATCTGATGCTCGAGACTAGCCAACCATTCAAATCTACGTCGAGGGTTTGGCTTGAGGGCATCTTCTTCATGGACGGAGCAAAGGTCATGCATTGCGGCGTGTAATGGAGAGCATTGGGGTTTATCGTCGAGCCCGGCCCGAAGAGGAGACCCTCAAATTGGAATTCGGCGTTGAAGGCCCCTAGTTTGGGGAGAATTCCAAACCTTCTTATCATCAAGTGGATGTCACAGGTCTTTTTTCGTGCGGGGTCGCCCGCCGACCCCGCAGATTACCGCAAGGCCCTTGACATCGCCCCCCAAAGTACGGATGTCAACTCCGCGACACCGTTGGGACCGAAATACTGGATGTACGAGAGTGAAAGCTATACCGTTCGATGGCGCCTATTCCGGTGATCAAATAAATGCACGTCTTTTCATATCGTAGAGTAGCTTGGCTCAGTTGCTATAGTGGGTTAAAATTTCGCCCGCCCGCAGCGCTAAGTTACTTACACATTAAAAAACAAACATTTTGCAGTAAGTCAATAAACTCCTAATTTTCAATCTACAGTAATACCTAATTACAGACTTCTATACTAATTCCTAGCCTTTCTGTTATTTCTAATGGATTTGAATACTTTGTTAAGCGAATTAGAATCTCGTTCTACATCTATTTGCTTCGCTACTACGTCCTCCGCGATATGCTGTGCTGCAGCCCGCCGAGCAACCTCGTCAATGATCATCTTTCTAATAGAGAAATACTGCTTTTCAGAGGATGGTTGCCAGCAGGTTCCCCAGTTATGTTTAAGGCTATCCACAGAGGGCATTCCGCCTAGGCCGTGGCGCCACAAACGTAGCAGATCCTGAACCGTCTTAACAGCTTGCGGGAGCTTATAGCTTGGGGGCTGAGATCTTTCTGCAACTGACTGACTGGCTTCCCTATTTCCCTAACCCTGCTTTAGTGCAGGCGCAGTTTGTGTGGGAGGAGTAGTATAAACAGGTCGGGCCAAGGGCGTAGGAGTAGTTTCCCGGGATATACAGCGCCTCTGCTGACGTGGTTTATAGCCGGCGTATACCTCCCATTATAAGGTAGCCTTAGACCTTCCAGGGGTCTACGTGACTGTAAAGGAACCGCCAGTCAGGTCGTCCATCTTAGTGGCTAGAATCTAACTAGCCGCTATCAGCTCAGTATACCTCTGTTGAGCTAGTTGCTCAGCCGCCAATTGCTGGGCGGCTACGGTTCGAAGTTAAGCTGCAACTACCGGGACTGCTTTCTGAATGGCCGTGACGTATGATACCTCCTGCGCACGTTTGCAAGCGTCCTTGATTTGGACCGCGAACGCTGCGAATTCCGAACAGCAAAAGACCGGCTCTTCGAAGATAGGGTGGAAAGGGTAGTGCTCGTGTAGGAAACCGCATCCTGCAGGACTACTTCTTATAGCCACTCCAGTAGTTCCAGAAAAGCACCGGCAGCCATATTGGGTTCAACGCCGAGCTTTACGGCTTCCTTCGAACTAGGGTCATCGTATGCTGCCTTCCACTTATCTAGTTCAGGCCAGACCTGCGCTAATAGGGAGGCAGGCGGTCGCACAGTAGCACGTAGCACAAAGTAGGTTCCTAACCACTCTGGGTTAAAGTCGGCCACTGCCCGTATAAACTCGAACGGTAGGGAGGTAAGGTAATAGCTAGTTATCTGATCCCCGTTATTCTACCTGCCTGCCCGGCGAATCTGTAAGCAGTTAGTTAGAGTAGGTGTAAAAGTAGATAGGATTGTGTAATAGGCAGGGGGGCTGTATAAGTGTGGCCACTTTACTATAGCTGAATATGCAATTTTGGCTGACTTTAGCTGAATTTGCAATTCCTCCATCCAATTTTCTACAGTTCAGATATACTCAGTGCTATACTGATATCCGCTATACCTAGTTGCACTATGTACCTGACCTTCGGCTACGCCTGTAATATCTGTATTCTATATGCCGGCTACTTGAGGCGTATGGCTGACTTTACTGACCTTAATACCTGCCTTCTTATAGAAGCAGGAGGTCCAGTTACAAGCAGTCTAATACAAGAGAGGAGCTATATAATAGTCAGGAAGTATTGGAGATAGAGGGCAAAGTTATACAGTAGCACAATATAATACTAACCTTTTGGCTCCTTTGCTGACCGCCGCAGGACCTTTATCCCATACCAGTCTTCGCTTTTTCCAAAGACTGGAAATTTCTCAGCCTTTTCCGCCTGCCAACGCCAGAAGAAGAAGAATACTAAGGCGCCGATAAGACAGGATCTCGGATCTCGGTGGCGGAGGGCAGCGCCGTATTCCATCCGCCCGTATTGGTTCGTCTTCCCGCCGTTCATCACAACGATCAGCGCCTTCGTAGTAAATCCTTCAGTTTTAAGACCTTCGTTTGGAAGGCCGAGGCAAAATCAGTCCGCCAGTTCCATCGGGAGCCGGTTACTCGACCGTAGCAACATATGATTCCCGAACAGAAAGTCGACCTGGGTCCGTAAGGCGCTGCCGATAGATATCCGATCTCGTTCAGCCCAGGCTACGGCGGTGTGGTCTGGTATCTGCGCCGGCGAGTATACATCTCTTAAGGTCCCTACGCCTCTATCGGTATACTCTTTTCGCTTCTTAGACCACGTAGTGGCTAGGATACTGCGCTTAAGAGCTTTCAACGCCACGCCTTGTGGCTGCAGCGCAGGGTTAATCCCCCTAGTTTTCTGCTCATTGTAGAGCTTTTGGATCGCTGAGATGTACCCATGTATAGAATTATACTGCAGTTTAAGCTGGGACTCAAATATTTCGAAGTCAGAGTTAGAGCTACTGCTACTACTATTATTCTTACTACTAATATAGATGGTATCCCCTAAAATGGATGTGAATGAGCTGGGGTCCCAGGGGCCAGACTGCTCCACAGCAGTAACTGCTTAGCTTACCTGATATATATTTCCGTCGTTTTGCAGCCTTTTTCGCTTTCTGTTCCTTGAGGTGATATTTTCTTTTATAGGCAACTCTCTTTTCTTTCCTTGGAGCTCGGGATACTACAGCCTCTTTCATAAAGAGCAGTAGTTTGCCTTTATCGACGAGATCTCCGGGCAGCTATTAACCAGATAGAATCGGGTCCTATAGAGGCCATCCTATAGGTATAGCAGGCCAGTTTTACTCACATCAGTCCTGCTTATTGTTACTAGGAAAATCCAATGTGAAATAGAGCCTCCTCTGCGTATATAGATGTTGCAGATACATCTGCATCTATCTGCATATACTAATCTACCATTCCTTCTGCTTAGGCTTATAATTCCTTAATATATTCGGCGGCGTGGTACTTTCTAGATCCAGTAGGTAGTGCTCGATAGCCGCCCTAACCCTGGGATCCTTAATTGCGTTCGAATCTGTAGATTCCATTGCGTTGTAGTGGCGGGTTATAGTTAGTCGGTAATGGGGATAATTAATGCTCCTGCCAAAATGATGGTGATCTGTCCAAAAATGAAGGCCCTGCACCGCCTTTGGTGGCCACGGACCCTCAATTTCGGCCTGAAACGCCGGTCATCCGAGCGAATCCCTATTGAATTCTGAAGGACCGGGCCTTCAGATTTGAACAGGGATTCGTATGGGGGCCGTGCGGTCATTCGGCGACCGGACGACCGTCGTCGGGCGCGAAGACCTGTGACACCATATGACATGTATATATAGAGGCTCGCGCGATGAAATCTCAGGCGTGCATCTAGAACTATCACCTACAGAACTAGAGTCGAAGATTATCCATCCTGCCTCCTTCACACGCATCGTAACGACTTTAAAATTTATCAAACAAAGATTCCTTAGTATCCCTTTCAACATGCCGAATGTCGGACGACCAGAGGGGCCCGAAAGCGGTGGTAGACAAGCGGCAGAGGTCAACGAAAGCCACCTCTGTGTCCCATGCCATACAGACCACCCCGTCGTCTCCGTCATCCGCTACAACGAGAAAGCTGAGGTTTGCTTCCCCTGGCTATCCTCTAGCAGCTCTTAAACTTCTCGCTAACCTCTGCCTCAAGCGCTCCCTCCGCGAGTCCGACTTTGACGAGTTCAAGGCCGAGCTGATCGTCTTTATTAATTTGCACAATGAGGCTGTGGGCGGTGGAGCGGAGGAGGTAGAGAAGATGAACGAGCATAAACAAGCCGCGTTCAGCAAGATCGAGGGTTTCCCTGAGCTGGTCGCTGATTTTGATCAGTTTTTGACCGCCTGGAAAGTGGTAATGAGACGTCCTACGGTCATGGTGTACCAGGACGTTGTAGCACCATCACTTCCAAAAATCTGAGACCTTTCGTCTTGTTTTCTTTCATTTCGATCATTGGTGATTAAATGATCTTGGCTGTTGCTGCGCTGATATTTGATCTTATTTGCTCGATAAAGATCACCTTTCGAAGGCAAGGCTATATATTGCTGGCGTTTTCTATCGCATAGGACAGCTGTAACGGTTGTGCTAGACCGCTGTACCATAGGGCAAAAGATTGGTCAATAATCGCTGTGATGGCGACTACTGGGCACACTAGCTGCTCTTTTAAGCCAACTGCTGTCCGGAGGACCAGGCCGTGACAACAGCCGATATCAGGAAACTATAAGGCTATTTAGGACTCTATGAGATAGTGAGCTTCAAATCTATTCTCCAACTCTACTCACTTCCAACCATTATTAAAAAGAAATTAATATTTAAAAGTAATTAACGTACATGATAAGCGAGCTGGCCGGATAAGCGAGCTGGCCGGATAAGCGAGCTGGCCACCTCAAAATCTCATATAAAGAGCCACTTTCAGCCCCCTTGTAAAAAGCATCAAACTTTAATAAAAGTCAATAATAGTTTATCAGTATATTCAATAGAATATAGTAATTCTAACTTATTTTTCTTATATTTTATATATTTTTATTAAAGATAGTGTTGGAATACGACCCTGTATAACGAAACCTCTGATAGATTGATATCCGGACCGTAGTCAGAAGGGGGGGTATGATAACCCCTCTTCCGACCGATCCGGATGACGAGGACAAGCCATCATCAACATCATCATCACTGTATTGATCCCTATTTATCAGATTGAATTGACCGTAACGGATCCAACAGATAGTATTTAAAAACTTCAGTATAAGATATTCTTATAGACAGAAATTAGATATACCTCTCTAATAAAAAATATATAAATTCTTAGAAAAATAATATATAATTACTCTATTATAATAAATATACTGATAAAATCTTATTGACTTTTATTAAAGTTTGATGCTTTTTACAAGGGGGCTGAAAGTGGCTCTTTATATGAGATTTTGAGGTGGCCAGCTCGCTTATCCGGCCAGCCCGCTTATCATGTACGTTAATAGAAATAAATTATAAAATAATTATAATTTATAATTCTCTTGTTATTAGTTCTTTTCTTCCTAATTAATCCTAGTTGCTATACTTAGCTTACTTAAGTCACTTAATTTTCTTGAATAGGTATCCGACTAAGCTACAAGGCTCGAACTGTGACGGTCAAGGTTCCCAACGTAGTAAACCGTAACCAGATGGGTTTATGTTGGCAGTTGTGGCGGGGCGTAACGTACTGAGCGTAGGGTGGCGAATCACGTCTGATAATATCAAGAAGTATTCTTGAGTAATCAAGTTGTATTGAAAGCTGAGGTAGCGAGAGTGTCTGTCTAAGGGATGTTGTGTGGTCTTTTATAGGCAGGGTCTGGGGAGCATCTCACGATGCCCATCGTGAGATAGTGTTACATTCTCACTTGCCCGGAGTGAGATAGTGTTACATTCTCACTTGCCCGGAGTGAGAAAGTGGGTCCCGCTCACTCGCGGCGAGTGAGCGGAATACGTTGATCCGTGCCGTGTGGCGACACGCATTCGGTCGCGGCATGGGCTGTGACACGAACCCACTACACTGTAAATCCACGTGGACCACATATAAGTGGCCCATCTCTATTACATCCACTTGTCGGCGCTCAGATTACGTAATAATCCACTACACTTGGACCTGAAAGTGGATGTAATGGAGTGGATTTAGGTGGATTTAGGTACAGTGGGATACTCCCTGACCCTGTACGGTTCATAGTACTTGTCGGATCCGTTACGGTCAATTCGATCAAATGGATAGTGTTCAAAGCAGTGATGATGATGTTGATTGTTGCTTGGGCCCTGTTGGGCTCCGTCGGTCAGAGAGGGGTTTTCTGACACCCCCTCTGACTAAGGTCAGGATATCAGTCTATCAGAGGTTTCGTAGTACAGGGTCTCAATCCAACAGTACTTTATTTTGTATATAATTGCCTATTAAATCGAGGTACCTGGACCCAAGTTAGCCGAGGTCGATCACCCCTACAGCTAATCTTATAACATTAGACGAGAAACTACCCCTATTGAGCGCGTTTTCTACAGATTTCCTGCTTTGTTTTGCCAAAAAAATAAAATTTGACGATGTCAGCTAACTAGCCAGGCCAACCAGGCCAACAGCAGCAGCTTGAAGACCGTCTTTTTCGCCATTTCAGAGGCTGGAATTGGTCAGAACGCGCTCGTGATACTAGCTCTTGGCTGTGGGACTTTGGCTATGATATTCAACGTCATGGCTTACGCAAATGGGCTTGCAAGGACTGTATCCTCGGAAATCGTCCCATTATCGCGAGTTTTATCTCTTCAGGTCTCCAGAACGCGGCAAATCATCTATGGCGTGAGCGCAAAACACCAGCACCAGAGGGAGAGAAGAAGAGCACAGCACAGCTGAAATCCGAAAGCTTATCGTTGGGCCTGGTTTGATGAAACGTGGGCTCATGAGCCTAGTTGGGTTGAAAAGGCAAAAGAGATGGTTGCTGACGTCTGGCTGTCCGATTACGCTCATCTCGAGGTTAGAACCAGCCGCAGCAGAGGCGACGACGAGCCACCGGCAAAAAGACCTCGGTTATCCAGGATGGCCTTGGACTTGCTGACGATCCAGCCGATGTCAGCCGAGTGTGAGAGGTTATTTTCAGCTGCTGGCAAGATGGTCTCGGGGTTGCGTACGAACCTAGATGCTGAGATTATCGCCATTGCCAAGTTTTACGCTCTTGGTACCGTGCTGGCCTTATCAAGGACCTGGATCCATAGCTTAAGTCACACCTTGAAAGTAAGCTGGATGGCGGTTGTGGGACTCTAAGCGACGACGAGCTAGCGCTTGTTGAGTGAAATTGGCTATTGGAGGGCGAGGACAGCGCCAGCGAGGTTGACGATTCATCACAGCAGGAACAGGCTGAAGAGTTAGTGTCAACCTCTGAAAGTGAGGCTGAATAGGTACCGACGAGGTTGTGAATAGCCTCAAAAACCCACTTATAAATCCACTTATAAATCCACGTGTGTACATCCATTCCATTCCGGTCGAATATGTACTACATCCACTATGTAATTGCCTAAAAATCGTACATCCACTCTACTTGGTCCCAAAGTGGAGTGGATGTAGTGGTTCCGACCCTTGGGTACCAGGTACCTGACGGGACTTGACTGGTACCTAGTTGGCGCTGTTGTCCAGGAATTGGATGAGGGAGGAGAGGTGGCCCTCGTATCCCAGTCTGTTCGGGAGGAGACATCACCACCGCCAGAGGCGC
The DNA here is from genome assembly GCA_020740775.1 of Ilyonectria destructans. NCBI lineage: Eukaryota > Fungi > Ascomycota > Sordariomycetes > Hypocreales > Nectriaceae > Ilyonectria > Ilyonectria destructans. The sequence goes on from JAHEWK010000023.1 coordinate 288,417, forward strand.
CAGCCCAGCTCATAATATCCTGCAACAGTCGGCGCGTGATACTGGCGTATTATCGTGAAGGTGGTCGAAACTTCCCTCTTCAAATAGTTGGGTGTGTATTGGTAAGTGACCAAAGGCAGAAATATGAGTGATGACCGAAAGCTATGTGGCGTGGTTGAGCTCAAGAGCAATCTCCGGTCGACCACAAAGGTGGAAAGTCTTTACTTAGAGCCTCTGGAGAAAAGAGTTGAGAGGATGTCAACCTACCCGTTGGCTCATGTGAGGCGATGATCCAACCTAGCTACACTAGCAAGCTAGGTTGGCCACAAAATTGCGGGACTGCCACAAAAGTGCGGGACAAACATGTCCCCGCACAATTTGTATATAAATCTGTTAAGGTGGCATTTCTGTTTACTTTAATCTAGTCTTTCTAGCTTTATATAAGAGATAAAATATAAGATACTAGTATTTTTATATACCTCAAGCACTTAGGTATTTTATTTATTAAGTTTTATTATTTCTTCTGTAGAGATTAATTTTTAATAGAATTTAACTTTTTTTCTTCTAACAAATAAATTCTTTAAAGAATCTAAAATCACACCTAACGTTTACCTTTAATTTTATAAGATCTAGTAGAGATATTAAGTTAAAAATAGTATTTTTAAAAAACCCTTTCTTTCTAGTCTCTTTTAATCCTTTTTAATACCATTTTACTTTAAAATTGAGTTTTATATAAATTTATAAAAACTGCCTAATTTTGGTGTAGTGTGACGGTCAAGGTTCCCAACGTAGTAAACCGTAACCTGACTGGTTTATGTTGGCAGTTGAAACGGGGCGTAACGTACTGAGCGTGGAGTGGCGAATCACGTCTGATGATGTCAAGAAGTATTCTTGAGTAATCAAATTGTATTGAAAGCTGAAGAACTAGATAGACAGGAGATGTGCGAATGAGCGAAACTATATACTTGTTTCCTTTCTTGATGGATCGTGAAGCTCCCCAGATCGTGGCGATCCTGAAAAAGCGCGCTCCAATCCTTATTGGCCCTCGGCTCGAGGTTACTCCGTTCCGCGTTGCCACGCCGATCCAACCAATCGTACCATCATTCGACGTGCGTCGTAACAGTAAGGTTTTCTTTTACTTTAAAGTTGAAAAAATCCAAATGTTAAGGGTTTTTATATAATTTACATATAAATCCTTAACAACCTTCTTTAATATATATAAGCTTATATAATCAAGAGAAAAATATACTAAAAATAGATCTATTATATTTATATAAATTAAAAAAGATATATAAATTAAAGATTGAAAAAAGCTTTGCTATTTAAGTCAAAATTGGACACATGGCGATATTTGGGTTGCGATAATGCGCTAGGCTTAGGAGATCGTGGGCTTATGGGGTCATATTCGCCAGCCCAATGCCATGCAAAACATAAGATATCCAGTTGAAGAAGCAGGCAAATAGGCACAGGTCGGATCTCAGCCTCCGGCCGGGTTGGGCAGCGTTCAGAACCGTTTGTAAGGTTCTGCTATGTTCGGGTACCTAGTGATTATCGAATTTGGCAGGATAGGGTCTACCGAGGAGTTATTGGTTAAGTACAGTGCTGTTACGAGCTTCGACCAAAAGTGAAACCTTAACCTTAAATGGTCGAACAGGTCGAACAAGAGCGCGTTCGACCACGATCGACCAAGCAAATCAGAATAGTATATATAGTTTCACTCATTCCCACTTTCCCTGTCTAGATAGCTCTCCAGCTTTCAATACAATTCGATTACTCAAGAACACTTCTTGATATTATCAGACGTGATACGCAACCCTACGCTCAGCACGCTACGCCTCGTCACAACTGCCAACATAAACCGATCGGGTTACGGTTTACTACGTTGGGAACCTTGATCGTCACAAGTGCCTATTCTGACGGGCCAGCATTAGTGCGGCTGACGCGATCCTCCACTTCGTCATAGCGGGCGGGGTAGCGGGGTAGCGGGGCGGCTGATCGCAACATGGACGACAATGCAATGAAATGACAAGTCTGACTTAAGGAATAGGAGCAAGCTCACTCTATGGACGACTCAACGACACGTCACCAGAAGTTAATCAAGCAGGCGGGCCTGTTGGCCTTAGAGCACGGCGTGAATCATAAGTCGCCGGATGGCGGCTCTTTGGGCACGAGGCTCATCCTCATCTCCAACGCGTTGGATATCGCGAATCCCGATGCCCTCATCGACTACGAGATACCAGAGTTGAACAGGGTGATTGCGAGGCTGAGGTCGATTTTACAGGTACGGGCTACCTCAAGAGCTGCTGGGCGCTTTAAGTGTCTCTTGACTCTGACGTTGGATCTTGTGTGAGCAGTGTCGTTCATACCCCTCAAAGAAGGCTCACCTTGATCAAGTGCGGAGCAACTTGGCAGAGTTTCTCGAGTCGTCGGAGCTCAAGACCGAGGATGAGAGGCAAGAGCTCATCACAGATTGCGAGGCTCTCTTGAAGGGTCTACGGATTCACGAGAGTGCGGCACACATACTGGCCAATCCCCCAAAGATTGTGAGAATCGAGTATCCCGTGCCGATCAAGAGGAAGCTGCTCTCAGGGCTTCGGAAACAGTCTCTATGTTCTTCCTATCCGGGGCTTGACGGAAGCCAGGGCAACCTTCGCCGGCATCCGACACGACTGCTGTTGACGCATGGGTCACCTAAGGATAATAGCCAGACTTTGGACTTCAATGCCCTTGTTGCGCGAATTCCTCCCGAGAGTTGGCAAGATATCGGTCTCAGTGTACCACTGTAAGATTCGTTTTGTCACACACTGCCATATGATTTGTCCTGACACCATGGCAGTAGGGACAAAACAGTCGGATTCGTAAAGGAAAATGCACCACACGAGAGCCCTATCCGACAACTAGGATCAGATCTAGGCCAGGGAATGTTTTGTCGCATCTTAAGCGAGGACATATTTGCTCGTGTCTGTTTTTATTTTCACAACGAGAACTTCTTTCCGCTTTTCAATGGCCGAGGTCCAGTTGATTGGGTTTGGATCCAACCGGTTCCAACCGGTTCCAGTGTCCGAGGGTCATGTGAGACCCGGGCGCCGTAACTTTAACCCCACCTTCAACTTCCCAGTTTGGCTCTTCGTACGGCCCGCTGGCCAATGATCGGCTGCTGAGGGGCATCATCATGAGCCAAACGCGACAAACCTCTTCTTGCCTCTCCCACCCGCGCCAGCTTCGCGCTCTTCTCGCGCCAGCCTGGCGTCTGATTAGAATTAATTCTAGAGCTCGTCATTCAGCTTCTCCACGTCAAGCTGAACGGTGGGGCGTTGGAAGTTGAGCCTCCACATGAAGGCCTGTAGGGTATCTGTAAAGTCGCAAGTACATACGTCCAGGGATATATTTTGACTTGTGCGCAGGTACCGGCGACCTGTCACCTCGCATTTATCATGCAATAGTGGTTAATATTTCAGTTATGCACATAGCATTCTGGACTACGAAATGACAGCTTGGAAATATATCTCTAACCATGATAGAATTGATACCAGAAGAAAGCTTTCGGCAAGGGAAATTCAGTGATTATACTATAACTGTATGAATGTTGCTTTTACGTAGAGACTGGTGTGTTTATTTGGATCTCAAGAATTTCGTTCGGGAGCATGTTACGCGGGGCAGCTTACCCTATACACGCTAGATAAGGGCTACCGTATATGCCGCCTATTTGTTATAGTGGGGCTGGTATATCTTAACTCCACGGCTTAGGTTTCGCCGCTGAGATAACATAATCTTCACTGTCTCTCATATTGCAAATATTATTGTTAGAGCCAGTCAAAAAGCCCCCTTAAAGCTATAAAATTAGGTGGCCGTTACATATAGAAAGAATGCTATTCTGGGCTCTTAGGATGATGGAATCAGTTGCAAGATACATCCGGTACCGTAGATTATACAGTGCCGTGGCTATACCTACTAACACGCCTTAGCACCATCAGAGCTTCGCGATTTGCACACGGCGCGTCGGATCGCGTGGCGGTTTCTCAGCGCGTCAATTGTCCCTGCAGACGGCCTGGAAAGGCTGCGCTGTCGTGTCAGATAAAATGGAGGCGAAGGACGTTAGCCTCTGGGCGTCAAACGTTGCAGTACGTCGCCGCTGAAGGGAGCCATACTCTTCCTTCGCTGACAGACTCCAGCAGTCTAGCTTCCCAACCGCCAACACGATGGATATCGATTCCCAGGACATTTTCTTGGACCAAGCAGGGTCTGAAACGTCGTTGACCCTACATTCGTCTCCCTGCCCATCGAGGCTCTCTACTCAGTCCTCATTCTTGTCAGATTCAACGCCGCAGACCCCGCCGAGGAAGATATTTAACCTGGATGAGAATCCTACGCCTGGCGAGATAGCCACGTTCCCATTCGAGCTCTTCAACGACGAACTTCGGGCGGGCACGCCTCCGAGGACTAATGGCGCAAAGGTTGCCTGGTGGTGGGTGAAAGGGTTCCGTATGAGGCTCAAGAGCAACAGCAAGAAGCTTCGATGGGTATGCCGTCTGTGCGTGAGGAGGAGGTGCCGAACGGTCTCGCACTTTTCGTACGAATCTAACGGCAGTGCAAATATTATCAAGCACCTGCGAGATATTCATGGGATCAAGGTAAGCAATAAACAGCTTCTCATTTTTTTACTCCAACTTAATCTTGCAGGACCCAGGAAGGAAAGACGTGACGCCGCCCAGCCGCACTAAGACTCTGACAGAACACTTTGGAGTGACTGCAGCCCCAGCCGACCAGCGTATCTTTTCTACCATTCTTGGGAGGCTCAAACTCGGCGCATTCGAAGAGCTTCTCGTTGACTGGATAACACACGATAATCTCCCTTTCCGACTCATCGAGAGTGAGCGTCTCCGCCGCCTCATTGAGTTTGTCAACCCGATGTACAAAGACAAAATACCATCTTCCGCGGTCCTTCGATCTCGACTGCGATCGATCTAAAATGGGGCGAAAGGAGCTGTAACGGAACATCTAAAAACTGCTCGTGGCAAGATTCACATCACATTTGATGGCTGGACGTCTCGCAATCAGCTCTCGTTGCTTGGAGTCAACTGCTTCTTTGTTGACGAACAATGGCGACACCGGAAACTGCTTCTCGCCCTTCCAGCTGTATCCGGACGCCATACTGGCGATAACTTAGCCAACGAAGTGGCTGACGTCTTGGCAGAGTGGGATCTTGGAAGAGACCGGCTTGGGTATATGGTCCTTGACAATGCCAGCAATAACGACACGGCAATGGTGGCTCTTGGCAGCGAATTCGAGTTTGATCCAGACGAACACCGTCTCCGCTGTCTGGGCCACGTCATTAATCTCGCTGTCAAGCAGCTGATATTCGGCAAGGCGGCGGACGCAATGGAGCATACAGGCAGCAGCGAACCGGACTCCGAATACGATTTCGACTCTCTACCGGCCGATAAGCTTATGCAATGGCGGAGGAGGGGCCCAATTGGTCGACTTCACAATCTCAACACCGCTGTCTTGAACTCGCCACAACACTTAGAGTGCCTCTTGAAGTGGCAAGAAGAAGATCTCAAAAGCGGCGTCCTTGAACTTGTCGATCCTGAGACTAGGAAGAAGCGAGTGCCGCTCAGACCTATTGCTGACAACGAGACCCGCTGGAACTCTCGCCACCGTATGATGGTCCGCGCTCTGCTTCTCCGTAGATACTTCAATCGCATTGTGGAAAAGGCAGAAAGGGCGTGGGGAAGGAGCAAGAGAAAGTCAATGAAGCCTTCTATAATTGACGACAAGCTGTCAGAAGAGGACTGGGACGTGGTTGAGGTTTTTATTCAGGTCTTGCGGCCGTTTGATGAGATCTCCGTTCGTCTACAAGGCAACCCGAAGACTAGCGAGGATGATCATGTTAACACCGGCTCTTTTTGGGAGTATTTTCCCTCCTTTGAGTATCTCTTGACGCATTTAGAGGAGCTCAAGCAGAATCATGGCCTCCTTGATGGCTTGGGAGAGGACAGCGCTGATATGGTTGCTACCCATATCAACCTTGCGTGGATGAAGCTTAACGAGTATTACGATAAGCTCTGGCCTGTTGCGTATATCGGTGCTGTAGTCCTTCACCCTTGCTTTGGGTGGCCGGCGCTTCAATACCACTGGGAAGGACATGCGGATGCGACGCAGTGGGAAGAAGATTACTCGACGAGACTCAAGAAGATGTGGAAGGAGGAGTATGCCACTCGTGTGGTTCCTGGCTTAGCGATGCTGTCGACAGCGAGCAGCCGAAGGGCGCTCTCTGGATATGACGCGTTCCTGGCACAGTCGCTCGGCAAACGCAAAAGGGCGCATCCAGATGGCAGAGTGGGATATCCTTCGCAACGGCGCCCAGCGCTTGATGAGTACGAACGTTATATCCAGACTTTTACCCCCGCCGACGACAAATATCAATTCAACCCTCTTTCTTGGTGGAAGGAGCACGAAATGGAGTATCCGAACCTCTCTCGAATGGCCTCTGACTTGCTGTCTATCCCTACAATGTCAGCAGAGACTGAAAGGTCGTTCAGTAGCGCGGGAAAGATGGTATCACCTTTACGAACTCGTCTTGATCGACACACTATTGGGATGGCGCAGAGTATGCGGTCATGGAGCAGGGAAGGTATTGTCCTACCCTCGTGGCAGTGATGCGTGAGATCGGTGTTAAGACGTGGAGAACGGAGATACCCGTTGGTCCGGGACAACCAACTGCAATCCAACTGAGAGCAGCCTCCTCCAACTTCAATCCAACTGAAATATACTTGGCCGGATGTCAATCCAACTGCGAGGAGGTACCAGTTGAGTTGAATTGGTTGATTACGCACTCTGGGAAGCATTGGCAACATCATCGTCCTAGCCGTTGTGAGCTATGAGAGTAGTCAATCCGCAGGCGGCAACAACTTGCAGGTAGCAACAACGTACATTGTGTGAAAACATATGATAGTGCATTTATTTATATGTTGAATCTACAGGTCTTCCCACAGACCCTTTAGTATTAATGTCCAAACCGAAAGTCCCAGGCAGGTATTGCGCCTTAAATACTCATTCTGCGCCTCATATTCTCACTCTGCCATCCCTTCGCCCTCTCAAAACCGTTTTTACTACCGTAGAAGTCTTCAAAAGCTTGCCGGATTCCTTCAGCGCTAGTCGATACAAAAGGTCCATGTTGAACAATCGGCTGGTCCAAGATCTGACCAGCGATAATGAGGAGACGAGCGCTGCGACCTGCATTCTCAACGACTCGGATACCAATGGAATCTCCTCCGGTTTTATATATAACCGTGCCGTACTGCTCAACCTTCGTCAAGACGCCGGTTTGAGACACAAAGTCGGCAGAGCCTTCAAAGACGTAAGAGAACGCATTCCAGCCTTGGGGCAGAGGCTGAACCAGCCCGCCGCCCGGTTGGATTTCAACATCTAGATACCACACAGGCGTGTATGCCAAGTCTTTGACGCCATCAATGTTACCGGATCTTCCTGAGATAACCTTTACAAGTACCTTGCCGTTATCGAGATGTGCGTGTGGGATCTCTTCGGCTCTCAAATCTCGATATCTGGGCTCACACATCTTCAGATGCTTCGGGAGGTCAACCCACAGCTGAAAACCAGCCCCTGGCTTTCCGTCAGGATCAGGCAACGGCTGCTCAGAATGTATAATGCCTCTTCCTGCGGTCATGAATTGCAAGTCGCCAGCATGAAGAATGCCCTTGTTACCAGCAAAGTCTTCGTGCTCGACGGATCCTTTGAGAATGTATGACACTGTCTCTTGTCCTCGATGGGGATGGTCCGGGAAGCCTGCGCCGTTACTTCCGTTCATGTGATCGAGCATGAGGAATGGCGAGAAATTGCGCTGGTGTGTGCTGCCAATAGAGCGCCGAACTCTAGCGCCAGCGCCCTCGGCTTGTTCAAGGGCCGTAAAGATCTTGCTGATTGCTCTCAATTCAGGCATGGTTGAGGGGTTCGGTTGTTGATTGTAGGCGCTTATTCTACTCGGAGGGCTCTCCGAATAACAGAAGTAGCTTGATGATTACACAATGCCGTAGAAATATGATTCAGGTAGTAAGGGTGATGGCCTTCTTGAGTGTTAATGTAGTAAGGGTGTTGACCTGCTTCTCATATACTTTTGACTAAACATCCAAACCGGTCGTTGTGACTACAATCGCCTCTGGATATCAACTGAACTCAGAGGTTAAGCTGATAAATGCTGATGAAATCGCGCATAAGGCAATTAACCTACCAGGGCGATCTTGGGGGTTACGGTAGTGGTCGGATTGGGCTTGGACTGCAAAACCAGGGTCGAATAGAAGGTACATCACGTCTCGGCGAACGCTTTCCGAAAGCAGACATATGGGGCCTGTAGCTTTGGGGTATTAATCGATTTACGGCTAGCCTCATTTTACCGCGCGGCATGCTTCACGCGCGCGGGCATCTCGGACACGCCGAGTCAAAGTTTATATTCCTGGTGGGGCCCTTCATGGAACCCGGCGACAGGAGACAGTATTTATGGAGGGCAGTACAGGCCTTTCGGCGTCTTGGCATACCCCGGTGCCTGCATTCCCAGGTCCGGGATCGACAGACTCGGAAATTTACAGTCTGCCGAGCCAGCAGCAGTAGTAGTAGTAGATTTATTACGCCCGGGAGAACGGATCTCATAGGGCCATGGAACACGCTATGCTATTTGCATTTCTGCCACTTCAATCCTGACCACAAAGTAAAGCCCCACTTTCTCTCCCTGAATCGCTTTCTTTTGGCCTCGCTCGACTCTCTCTGACAGGCCTGCTTGAAGGCCAATTTCTCCAAGTGTTCAGCATCCTATCCTCAGCAGCTGAAGCATGGTCTGTCAAAATGAGGCTGTATTGTGTTAGTATTGTGTCAATGTTTCCTGGTTCCGGTTGTTAGTATGTCCCATTCTCCCATACCTGGGCATTTGAGTTAACTCATGAGTTTCGGCCCTTTTAACTCACCCATATGAGTTTCGGTCTCACCATAACTCACTCATGAGTTTAACTCAGACTCATGAGTCAACTCACGTAGTTTAGTCATGTGACATCGCTGACTTCCTAAATAGGAAGTTAGTGATAAAAATCTATGATAACTTATTGAATGTAAGTGTAAAAAATCACCGCGCTACTCCATATCACTAATTTCTATATCAATATTATCATTAGCAATGTCCGGATCGCATACTAGCCCCAGTCCACCATGCCGAGTTCCTATAATATGCCCATTCTGCATCCAGTTGCCGAGACACTCAACTTCCTGTATCCGCTCGCACGTCATCGACAGCCGGTCCAATGATGCGGTCCTACGCGCGCCCGAGAAGGTCCTTTCTGGCTCTGCTGACTGAGGGTTTATCGAGAGTATATCGATGGCCATACGGCTAAGGCGTGGAAACTGCCGTTGTTGTTCGATGCGACACCACCACTCTAGAGGTTCGCAATCAATCTTGATAGCTGGAGCATTAACAAATGCGTCTAGGTTATCGCCGTCGGTTGAAACAGCCGTCTCGACCTCCATCTCCTTTAGCAATAGCTGTAGCTGCGAAGGTGGACTCCCTAGCGCGGCTGGGATATCCTCTGCACTAGTTTCAAAGTCTCCATCGATATTGATATTGATATTGTATTCCTCCTCCCATATTTGTCGGACACTCGCAATCGCTGGATTAATCCAAACACTCTTCCAGTTCTTATCCAAGTATGCTTTTCGACAGCGTGGATCGAGGAGAAGAGCGGCGACGTAAACGGGAGCCTCATCAGACATAGTGTAGTATTTATCGAGTACAAACCATCCCATCTCGATAGAATGGAGCATGCGGGTATCATGGAATTCCAGTGTCGAGTAGTGTATCTAATAAATTTAGCTAAAGGATGTATCTTTAACGGAGGTAGACATTAAGTACCTTCGCTTTCTCAAAGTGGCTGAGAAGACCATCCATCAGCCGCAGCGTACTGCAGAGGCTCGCTTTGTCGCCTTCTGTTATCAGAGTTGCCTCAGTAAAGGGCTGGAGGAAAGTATGCGTTTTCGACAGGATATCCCAATCGGCGCCGGTTAGAAGATTAGCACAGCCGATGTCCTTATCATGGTCTACCATAAACTGGACGACCTGTGCCTTCTTATCGAGGGCGACACTGATAACTTTATACCATGAGGACCACCGTGTTGCGTTGTCGATCCCGAGGCTGCGACCCACAGCTTCGCGCCAGTTATCGCTATGGATTGGAGAGCTTCGAAGCCAGACTGCGAGATGGCGGAGCTTCCGGAGAGCATTAATACCTTCCCATCCGCTAAATTCTACCTGCTGAGTAGTTCTCTCTCTCGCCTGAGGTCTCTGCTGTCTCCCCTGGTTCCCCTCTGGTGTGTGATCCACCGTGGTATCGGGTCCCGAAGGCGTATTCTCATTGAGGGCAGTAGAGAAGGTTTCGATAGACTGCGCACCAGCGGAGTCGCCGGCGGCATTAAGGGCAGCTCGTAGAGCTTCATTCGAGCGCGCGAGAAGGAAGGCTTGAAGGGAAAGGTTAATAATATGGCCGAAGCAGCGGATACGGCGGCGGACAGGATCGAAGATGATCTAGACGAACTTAGCTAGCACAGCCATAGAAAATTCATCTTTACTTACTCCTCGCTCGTTAAATAGCTTCTCTGATAAAGCTTCCAGGCAGGTATTGTTCGAGGATGCGTTATCTCCAGTATGATAACCCACGCGTCGAATTTCAAAGCGCCTTAGGACATCAGCAATCAGGCAGGCCTGGAACTCGCCAGAGTAGTCTTTTCGACACTCTAGCAGCCCTAGGAGCGCCTTTCGAAGCTCATAGTCCTTATCGACCCACTGTCCGCATACTGCTAGCATACCATGTCGGTGTGGTGATGTCCAGAGGTCAGATGAGATGTGAATCATCGAAACGGCAGATTGAAGGGACTGAGCTAACTGAGCGGTGTATAACTCATAGTTAGCTGAGATATAGCGCATCACTGTACGCCGGGAGGTAATCAGACTATCCTCGATAGCAGGATTGCATGCTAGAGCTAGGTCCTTTAGCTCGTCCCACTCAACTATCGAAAAGGCCACTCTGCAACGTGTGACAAGGCCGATAATAGCGTCGATGTAAGCCTGTCGATTGAAGGCACTCCGCAATGCTGCCTCGGATGGCGTAGTGGATGATGTGATATATAAATCGAGCGATTGCCGAGATTGATTCTGCCGGCTAGAGAGGCCCATAAGATATGGATGATTATTCCTTATGTGACGCCGCGCATTGCCCTTATAGCCATCCTTCCATGGCCTCGCCGTACAGTATAAGCAGACATATAAAGCGCGAGGCTTCGCCTTCTCTCTGGTGAAAAATCTCTCAATATCGATGAAGTCGGGGGCGGAAGAGGGTGTGCTCGGCAAGGAAGATGCTTCGGACGCCATAGCGATAAGTTTGATGGTATAGATAATAGACCGAGGAGATGGAAAGTCTGCTAGTAATCGTATTGGCAACTGCAGTACTCGGAAGACTCGATTTTTCGAAACTTCTGAACTGATGATGATGATGATGATAATTCAGCCGAAGGCTGACTCTACATCAGTTCTTAAGTTTGCCTTTCGGTACGAAAGGTCTTCTTAAGCTCTCGGATTTTTCACCCCCGAAATTTGGCCCCCCCCCCCTGGCAAAATTACCCGATTCGGAAGCGCAACTGCACCTCCTGTTGGTCCAATCTTCTCTTCCTCATTTGGCAATGCGCACATGTGAATTCTCATTCGCTCTCCGAGAGTAAACGCAACTGCATCTCCTGTTGGTCCGGATTAACCCCATCCGAATGCCCCCAAGAGGTGCCAATCTTCTCTTCCTCATTTGGCAATGCGCACATGTGAATTCTCATTCGCTCTCCGAGAGTAAGCGCAACTGCATCTCCTGTTGGTCCGGATTAACCCCATCCGAATGCCCCCCAGAGGTGCCAATCTTCTCTTCCTCATTTGGCAATGCGCGCATGTGAATTCTCATTCGATCTCTGAGATTAAGTGTAAAGGAGTCTCCTTTTGAGGGTTTCTTGTTAAGAGACACGTGAAATGCACGTGGGAACTCGGTTTGTGATAGCATTATTGCTCTTGTCGTTATATTTTATGAGGTTTTCTCTTCTGCTTGAGTTAGGTGTAACCTAATGTATTAAGTTAAGTTGATTTGGATCTATAAATTTTAATATGTAAGTTATCTGATTATATATATTTGTTTTCTATCCTTCTACTTCTATTTATATGTAAGAAACCTATTATCTAAATTACGCTACTGCTAGTATTGTGCAGATGGATATGACAACAATGATAATCGTGCCTCATTTACTGTCCTCTCGCACAACTGTTCCAGCCTAGCCTCGCCATCAAACATTTCCTGTGGTATTTTATTCCCGACTATGTCCTGCACCCGTGCCTTTGACAGCAACATAATACCATCAAGCGATGTGCACCGCGATAGCTGCACATACAGGCTGTACGGATCGCACTTTCCTGCCTCGAGTTGTCCAGTTGTGGTATTCAGCTTTGTTCCGGTTCCTCGCAGCTCCAGCGCAACCTCGAGGAGGGTTTCGCCTTGGATTTTGTAATCGGTGCATGCGAACGCTGCAGTGCAGGGAAGTCCTCGGCGGCTCACTTCGTGCCTCTGCCAGGGCCTCCTCTTGGCCCTCTTCTTCTTCTCAATGGGTATTTGGGCACTTGTTGGAGTAAGCAGGATCGTGCCGGGTGGCATGTCATCAAACTTGAACTTCTTGGTTGACTCGGACGACAGGATGATGCCGGCAGGTGGTCTAAAGTGGAGGATAATGTTCGGGGCGAGTTGATACCCTGGGAATCTCTTGGCGTCTGGTATAACTTCCAGTGCTTTGTACTTGGCCCCGTTTACGAGCTTGAGGCCTGGGTTCATATTCTTGGTCACCACCACCGGCATGCCAGGCACGAACATGAACGTGGCCGGCACACAGATCTTGCTGTCATCTCCGACGCTGGCCATGAGCGTAGCTTCTTCCTCCGTTACCGGTAATGTACTGGGTTTGCCCCAACGGTGCTGGGGTAGAAATATCCGGACTGGCTTCTGGTGGTGCCTCTGGAAGGCCAAGACCGCATCCATGTTCAGGCTCCATCTAGTGCTGTTGAGGGGTGTAACTACTGTGATGCCCTTGCCCCATGGTATGGCTCGGACTTCCTGAAAGCACCGGCTATTAAGAAGCTCCATGTCGGACTCGTCTTGCTGCCCCTGCCGGATCCGAGTCAGCAGCCGCTGCAGCTCCGGGTCCCCCGCTGCGCGCACCTGTTCGGTGAGCATAACGACGGTGGTAAATCGAGCCCAGAGTGCGTGCGCCCTCATTTCGTCCGCAATCCTGAGGGCGGACCATGGCGTCAACAGCGACTTGTTTTGCACCGGGCGGAACTGGTGGAAATCTCCTGATAGTAGCACCACTGGGATGCCGCCAAAATCTTGATTCGATCCCCGGGAGGCGCAAAGTCGCTTGTTGATGTCGGAGAGCGTCTGGAGGCCCAGCATGCTCACCTCGTCAATGATGAGCAGCCACTTTTCTCTCCATCTTCTTCGAGCATCACCGTCCACGTAGGTTACCGTGCTGCCATCGTCGGCATTGCTGCCGGATGCGTTGGGTTGCATCCCACAGGCGGAGTGAATAGTCACGCCGTTGATCCGCGCTGCTGCGGCCCCCGATGTCGCCGTCATAAGCAGCCTGTGCGATATGTCTTTGCTAGCGAACAATTCCGCCAACGCCTCGATGACCCTGGACTTCCCGGTGCCGCCCTCCCCACCCAGGAACACGCATAGTTGTGCGTTATCATTGTTCTCGACATTACTGCTCTCAAAATTATCGCTGTTATCTTCGTCCGGGATGGTATCAAGATGGCGACACACTAAAAGGAAGGCGATTTCCTGCCGCTCGTTCAAGGTGAACCTCTTTGCAATCTCCCGACCGGCTTGGAGGAATGTTGTCGACGGTCCAAAGGCGACCCTGGCACTGGGTCTCTGAGTGTTCCGGGTGTCTGGTTCTGACATTTCTGTAATATCTTCTCCCGCGCCCGCGAAGGTATGGTTCAGTGATGCTTCTGCGCCGGCAGCTGTGTTCTGCGTAATCTGAACTCCATCAGAGCCTTGGATTCTTTTCACAATTTCCTTGTCAGCTTGATCCTGCTTGCTCTTAATTCCTCTAAGCTGACGTTGCGTTGGGAGCTCGCTCTTGGTTACCATAGTTGGCTGGTACTGCGCTGGGTTCTCTGCGGAAGCGACAGTCTCGACATCATCCGCAAAGTCGGGGATATCTGCTTGGGCTTCGCGGAGCTGATCTAGCATCTGCAAAAGATGCTCCGAACCAGCGGTCGCCTGGTTGGGGGCTGTAGCACCTCGTACTGTCTCAATCAATCGGCCAAGCTGGCCAAGCTGGTCTGGGCGATATGCTTTTACTGGGCCTGTAGGATCTTGGAGATCATACCCCATAGCGTCGATATCATCCAAAATGGCGTCGTCCCCCGCAGCCGCCCACTGCTTTGCGTCTCGCCGCGCATCTTCCGCTGATCGCTTCAAGAGCTGGATGTTGCCTGCGATAGTCTGGAGTCTTTTGGGCAGTCGCTGTCTCCAGTACTCCCAGATTTCGTTGATGTCACCAGACGCTGCTGTAATAAATTTCTCCCATGGTACGAAGAGTGCAAGGTGCTGTACTGCAGCTCTGGTACTCATATCAGTACATGCTCTTTGTTTATCTGTACTGTTGCATGGCTTGTGCTTACCTGCGGTATCTGTCTGCGTTTGTGTCAATATCAAAGTCCATATCGAGAAAGCCGTTGATGCATGGCACTGCATACTTCCCCGGGGGTCTTAGAACCTGCACCCAGTCCCTTCCCGGCTTCCAGTTCCTTTCAAATTCTATCTTCACCAACTCCTTGGAAGATGAATCTATCCTCTTTTGTAATGTAACAAGCGACACGTAGTCATAGAAGCATAATGTCTGCAGCACCTCTCCACGGTGGTGGTAGGCTTCAATGTATGGTAGCTTCTTGCCATCGCTTCCCACCAAGACCCTCTCCGCGCTGGCTTCCGCGTCGTTGCCGTTGCCGTTGCCACCTATGTTCTCGATAGGTCGATCATCGTCATCGCCTAAAGTGCTACTGCATCGCTGGAGATACTGCCAGCGTCGGAGTATTGCCCAGTATATCATTGTCATATTCACATATGACCATTGTTTGGTACTCGAGAACTCACTTGGGTAATCCAAGAAGTGCGCAATCACCTCCACCTGCGATAATGGCCTCTCGGTGAATATTCTGTTTGCGATTCTCATCAAATACTGGCGATTTAGATTTGCCTTGGCTTCGTAGTTTGCAGTTGTTGCACCTAGCCCGACGGCGCTGGTTGTGCTGATACTCGGAAAGAGCTCTGCTGCTATGGCCACTCTCTTCCAGATCGGATCTTGGATCTTTGTGGCGTAGTTTGTCAAGTAGTATATCAGCGCCATTGTCTTGCTTTGGGTCCCGATGAAGGAGATGTCGTGATTGTGCCGCAGCCCGACCGCCATTGGCTTGTTCCATCGGTTGATCATGGGATGTGAGCGTTGGAGCCGAAGTATACCATCCGCGCCGAATTCGCTTTTTGTAAAGAGCTTCCAAGGCGCATGGAACCGACATGTGGGCTTTTTGTCCCCCTCCTTGTTATGAGAGTATTTGACACAAGTTGCGGTATGGACGTGCATCTGGACCCTGCCCGCGCAAAAGTGGGCTTCATCGTCAAACTGTTCAGAGAAGCGCCCTGCATCGGTCATCAGGTAGGATATGTTGTCGTAAACCAGCCTAGTCTCGCTCTCCTCGCTAAAGGCAGCAGATTCATCCAGGTCCTGGATAATAGTTCAGCTTCCGACCCCACATTGGCTTTCGGTCATATCAGTATATGAATGTACGTACCTCAGTGAAGACAGAATCGACATATTTCAGGATTCCTTCCCTTTCCATCGCCGCACTCTCATCATCCTCCCCGTTTCCATGAGCACCGACAAAGTGTCCGAGCTCCAAGTTCCCTTCAAGCCATAGCAAACCATGGACATGAAGAGCACCGCGTTCGTTGGTCTCGACAGCGCCAAAATACTGTCCAATCTGACCAAACACAGATTCCTCCCCAACCTTGACGTAATGCTCAAAGAACATCTCTACTTCGCGGTGGAAGAAGATGGCAGAGCTTATGGGGTCAGTTATCGCCAGCTTCACTCTCTCATACCTATCCTGAAGGGCCCGAAGCAGGGTTGCTTCCGCGGCAGCCTTGTCCTCCTTTCGATATGCCGCCAGACGTAGCTTTACCGGGTTCGTAATGTCATTAGGGTTCAGCGTAAACCAAATCGCCGGTAGACCGTATCTGATGATGAGCGCTTTAATCTTTCTGCGCATGGCTAGCCGCGACTCCTGCGACATGGCCTGTTTGTGGCCAAAGTATGAGATGTATCGCAGGAGCTTTTTGATATCTTCATCTCGGGTGCTCCCGCCAGCCTCTAACTCCTTTTGCACTTCCGCCAGTCTCTCTAGTGTTAACGACTGAATGATCCTCTCAACCTCAGGAAAATCGTTCCGTCGCACGCTCACCATACTTACTCCTCTATTCCTAGACCGAACCTCTATGTTGAACACTAGGAATGAAAACGCCGGATGATTGGCAAAGCGACCACCATGTCGTTGCAGCACTTTCTTCATCCATGCGTGAAGTCCGAGATTACGTGTTGGCGAAGTCGCATCCTCTCCACCCTCTCCACCCTCTCCAATACTGTCTCTATCACGGACATGCCCTGTGAGCTGGACACTGTTCTTCCACAGGTCCGATTCCATCTCTTCCTTGCACCGTGGCCCACCGAAACCGAATGGGAATAGTGTTGGAAATGCTTTTGCAAGATGCCAGAGATCATTGCTATCTGCAAACTCATTGCCTCTTGAAATGTGAATGTATGGCTGAAGGTGGGAATCCTGCGCGCTCCCAGTCGGCTGGTTGGGCGGCTGTGTTTGCGCATTTGTGTGTCCACCTCTGATTGTATCAATAGCAAATTGCAGTTTATCGGCATCGGTTGCTCGCGGTGCTGTATCCAGTGGAAACATACCAGATGCAAGGATCTCATCAAGAAAGCTTCCCATGCCCTCATACTCGAGCTCCTCCCGACTGCGCTCGTCATAGAGCTGCTGATCCTCGTCGTAACTTACATCATTCTCATCATACGCTCTGCCCAGCCCGTCCACAATCTGTTCGAGTGACTGGGGCCCAGCGTCATCCATTCCACGTTCTGCCGGGGGCACGATGTGCGCTGTTCGCGTTTCTTCCCATGCCGATGGTTCATCTCTCTCTATCCTGTCATAGATCTGGCTCGGAACCCCATGCGCCGGCTCTCCCCAACTATCCAACTCGGCTTTGTCGATTTGGATGTGCCGATAGTGGGGGTTAAATTCTTTTAGCCAAAGCAACGCCCGTTCCACAGCTCCTCTCCGGACTGAGAGCAACTTAGATAGATCGCTGGGGGCTGGTCTCTGCGGCCCATGCCAGGATATATGGATATCCTCCAAAGATTGTAGAAGCGGATGTGGTAGTACTGTGGTAACCAAGTCTTGAACACTGTTTGGAAACACAGTTATGTGACCCTTTACATGCCGTGCATATGCCGTACTCTGTTTGGTGCTTTTTGTCACTTTGATTCTTGCAACGAAGCCGAAATGGGTGTTGAGTGCAATCAGCTTCTCCTCAACCAAAGTCAAATCTCTGAGAGCATCCGGGTACATGTGCTCGCAACCAAGTGCTTGATGCAAGTTCCCGCCCCGCGCCATATTGCATTCGCGGATCTTCATGGCACAGTTTTCGCAGCTCGGTATAGCCTTGCCAACAGGGAAGCAATCTGGACATGAATACGTGAGGCAGCTATTCATCGCTGCGCTATTTGTCCACTCTTCCCAGCTAAGCTCTTTTATCTCCGTGGTGCTGATCTTCTGATAGCATATCATGCATGTGTGTATGGGTAGGGTGTCGATGTTGTGAAATGCTTGATAAAAGTCCATGACTGTGGATATATTCCTCTCACGGGGAACCGGCTTACGCCAATCCTTTGTGTAGGATATTCTCTCGTTCTCAGTAAATTCATCTTCCAGATGCTTAATTGCTCTCTCGAATGCCTGGGCTTGCTCTTCAAGGTTGCTATTCTCAACCCGTCTTCGATTTTGCCTTTTGTTTTGTTCTTGTCCGTGTTGATCAGCCTTACGCTTGGCGCCAAGTTCTTGTTGGCCATGTTGATCCACATCTGAAAAGCTTGGAATGCTCATACATTGCTGCACGCCCAGTGCATTGTGCGGGTGATATTGGCTGGCGTCGGTTATTTCTGCAGCCTGTGTGGGGTTTGGTGCTATCAGCGGTTGCGCTGGTACAGGTTTTATTTGCTGTGCTTGTTGCGACCTCCTTTTCTGACGTCGTGGAGCATTAGATGGCAACTGGGAACTGGCTGGGGGGGTCCCAACGGCAACCAGTGGTCTTTGCTGTTGGGTTTGTCTCCTTTGCCGCCAGTTTCTTTCCCGGGCATCTTTCCGTCTTGATGCACGAGAAGTTCGCGGTTTGCCTCTTGATCTTGGAGGCGCCTGTATTGGTGTCGTACTCCTTGGCGACGGTCGACTCATCCAGCTTTCAGGTCCCTGTATTTGAGTATTGATGGTGTCGGCTTGGTATGCACTTGGCTGATGTTCCCGCACCCGATTTCCTTCTCGAACATCTCTCCGCTTTGGTGCACGAGAACCTCGCGGCCTGCCTCTTTTTCTTGGAGGCACTTGTGTCGGCGTCGTGCTCCCTGGGGGTGGCCGGGTCATCCAGTTTCCTGCCGC
The DNA here is from genome assembly GCA_020740775.1 of Ilyonectria destructans. Taxonomy (NCBI): domain Eukaryota; kingdom Fungi; phylum Ascomycota; class Sordariomycetes; order Hypocreales; family Nectriaceae; genus Ilyonectria; species Ilyonectria destructans. The sequence continues at coordinate 307,258 of JAHEWK010000023.1, forward strand.
CTGTGTTTGCGCATTGGCATTGTCGATTTGATTTACACTTGATCGGTATTCTTGGTGATTGCCTGGTTTTCTTGATTGGCCAGTTGATTGTGATCCCTCTAGTGCCGGGTCTATAGGTACGGTTTCTGGAATATCACCAGGTGTACTCGGTTGGACAGTAGAGTGTGACTTCATTAATGCCAAGCCCACAGGCTGGACATCCGGAACACGATCGCATATGCTTGGTTGGACAATAGAATGTGATTCTCTTAGTGTTGCGTTTGTATTCGAGTTTGCCGCACTAAAGATATCATTGTACGTGTTCAGCCCGAGACTGCTAATTGTGCTGCCAGGCGTTCGACCACGCAACCTTTCAAGTAGAGCAGATAATGACGATTCCATTACAAGATAGTCGTGTATTCTTAGGGTGCGTAATCACGTGTATTAAGCCAAATAGCATTATAAATATGAACAATAAAGGTTGATGCCATTCACAATGCTGTTTTGTGATCGGTACATTCTGGCGCAGAGTTCGATTCTCCCACACCAACCTGTCCTACTCTGCTCTTGATCCGATTCTATCCCGATACTCCCACATCATCTTTATCTCTATTATACCTATCAAACTATATGATAATATCGTCTATCGTCATCGTCTTGACCCACCTACCAATAAATGATAGCTCTATCCCACCATGGTCTTCTTTACTCTTCCAATTTCATCCCAATATCGGACTTGATTATTCATCCCGTCATCTACTCGGAGCATCATCACGCCGGTATACCAATAGAGCATCATATTCCACCACCCTCTTACTTTTGTGATGATTAACTTCGGGCTTGATTATTCATTCCATCATCCACTCGGAGCATCATCACACCGGTATACCAGTAGAGCATCATACTCCCCCACCCTCTTATTCTTATAACATTAATAACATCAGGCTTGATTATTCATCCCATTATCTAGTCGGAATGCCATTACACCGGTAGACCAATACGGCATCATACTCCTCCACCCTCTTATTCATATGGCCGCTGCAGTATTGATATACCAATAGATCAAAATATCCCTTCACCCTCTTTCCTTGTAATGGTAACATCGATGGGCACTTATGTGATTGATATAATACACACCACGTTATTTCATCTACCTATCATATACTGCCCAGCTCTCATACTTGTTTTTTTTCTTTCTTTTCATGTATTAATATCTTACTCAATTCTTTGTAATCGTGGAAGAAGCAATTCTGTTCAACAGCTACGTTGATTGATCAATTCCGCTGTGCAAGTATCCACTTGGCAGGGATCAACGTTCTTACCTCAAGGTGCTTTACTGCGATCGGCGACATGTGCTGACGTTTTGGCCAATCCTTTGTACTCATGGAAAAAGCAAATCTGTTCACCATCTACATTAATTGGTCAATTCAATTGTGCAAGTATCCACACCGGCAGGGATAGGAGTTCTTGGCTGAAAATGTTGGATGGAGATCGGCGATGCTACATCCTGTCTGCGCAACGAAATACAGTATCTTTACCAAGTGGTATCAATCTTCGCATTGTATATACTATATAATTTAATCGATTACAAATATCAGATGTATTTCTTCTTTGTTCCCTACATTTATATACCAATCTTGCAGGCTTATCTTACTATTGCTCTCTCTCTCTCTCTCGCAGAGTCGTAATCTTAACCGCTCTCCCATTTTTTATCGAAACCTTTGCTTGTTCAATATATTATGTCTTCATCAACTTCTACCTCAAATTCCACTCTTAGCGGTCATCCCCCTCCGCGCATGCCTTATGACTCTCAGAAAAACCTTGGTAGTGATATGACCATGTCCTTTTTTGGTCAGCTGGATACCCCGACGCGGTTTCCTACATCAGATGAACAACTTATAAAGAGCCTCAATGTTGAAGCTCTTGGCAGGGTTTTTCTTCCACCCCCTCCCTATATGACACTGCCTGAATATTCTGTGCTGCGTCCTGAAGGGTATCGATCCCCTGATCCACTGCCGATCTACTTTAGTCTCAACCTCTCTGTCTATAACCAGCAGATTGTTGAATCGGAGTGGGAGAATCAGTGGTTCCATTTCACTGGCAAAGTACACCCCTACGCACTGGAGTGGGTGCTACGGGAGCCTGATGTTTTCAGCGATGAAGATGGTGACGGCGATGTGTACAAGGTTCCAGTTGTTCTCATACGCGACTTTGGATACCAAGCGTAAGCAGACTTACCATTTCCCCTTAGCTCGAGTTCGAATATCGCGCTTGCCACTAATGTAGCTATCAGCATTGACCCACGAACTCTTTGCAATAGTGAGGGCTTTCCACTTATCCAACCGGTTGTTTCTTTGACGGGGCAGGTTCTCGGGACAGGTCACACCCACTTGATCAAGGACTCTGTCCCGCTGTTGGATGATGCGCAGCTGAGATGCTGTGCATTTATCCAGTGCTGTACCTACATCACTCCTGGTCAGCCATCAAAGAGCCCTTTCAAAGGCTTCCACCCCTTTCAAGTTTTTATTCTCTTTCCTATTCGCGCTTTGCCATTCTCTCTCCTCTGCAAGAAGATGGCAGATAGGAAAGATACACAGTTTGTACCAGGTGTTCCCTTCAACTGCGTCGGCAAGATTGTTGGCCTGCTTGACCATAGCCTTATGGTGGCTGCCCCTACAGTTGATGAGAAGGACTATGTTTTCATTGTCGTTCCCGACTCTTGGACGTTTCCGGACAAGAGCACGCCACCTGCACCTGCCGCTAACACAGTCTCCCCCTCTAAAACCGAACCTGGCCCATCCCAAGCTGGCGGATTCGCAGCAGCGAGGTCTATGTTCAAGTCTCCCTCAAAGAAATCTTCACAGGCGCAACAGTCACGGTCACAATCATCACAATCGCCGCAGGGAGGTCCATCCCAACAACCCGTTACACCATCTCAGAACAAAAGGCCCGCAATCTCCGCATCTCCATCGTCTCAGTCAAGTTCGAAGAACCCCGCCCCCAAGAGACTCAGGGGGTCTACTGTAACTACCGCAACATCTCCAATCATTGCAGGGTCGCCGGTCTCCCCTTTAACGTCCGTAGACTCTGATGAAAATGATAACCATGAAGAAGGTGAACCGAAGGAAAACGAGGACTCTCGATCACCTAACATATCTGCCACACTCCGATCCTCCGTTCGTCCTAATATGAGGTCATCAACTACCAAACCAGGTGGCAGGAACAAGACGCATCCCACGAAGAGACTTTAAGTAGCCTAATATAATAATAGTTGGTATTTTGGGCTGTTGTATTGGGTTTAGAAAACTTACAGATTGATATGTGGGGGAAATAAGAGTGTGGTTTCAACACCAGTGCGAGTGATAAAGTACAATGATCTCAACACCAGGACATCTTGGCATGCCAGCTTCTTATACGCAAATTGTCAATTTTCCCTCTTTAGTATTGCGACTGATTGATCTCTGCTAGTCTCAGCCCCCTGATCCCTGTCTCAATTATTCACCCTCGCCCTATTGGCTAGGTCTCTTAGTTCCGCATTAAGCTCTTCAAATCGTGCCATTCAAAATGGTGCCTGCTCCTCAAAGCCTGCTGCGTACGTCTTATTGGCTACGCAAAATAAAGGTAACACACACACGCGCCCTATTGGCCAAGTCTCTTCATCCACCCACCCAGAGCCGACCACTTAAAACTGCGCCCTCTTCTCAACACGTGCAGCAACCCACTAGTAAAACAGCCATACGGGCTCTTGTTGCAAGCTTCGTACCGAAAGGCTACTCAGCGCAAGGGAGCCGCCAACTTGCCCATCACGCCCAGCTTCCAACTTCCAACGTCCCCCGGCGGACGTGCGCCTTCCCCTGTGCCTTGAGGAACGAAAGGTCTGCCTTGAGGAACGAAAGGTCTATGCCCCGCCCCCCGGCCACCCCTCAAACTTCTCGCTTCTGATTGGCTCCAAAAATTTGACCAGGATGTGTTTCAAAGTCCGTCATGATTGGTCGTCGGTGCCTTTTTTCTTCTCCCTCTCTTTTGTCCTAGGAAGCGCGTTTCCCAGCCGCCCGCCGCCGGCGCTTCCTGATCCGCCTCTGTCATCATGACGTCGCCTAACGCAGCCGTCTCGACTCTTCAGAATCAATCATCAAACCAGCGCAACGCCTCCTGAACCGTCCTGTCGCTCAGTTTCTCCAGTCTCGCCTGCGCCGCAGTCATTTCTTCGGGGACCCTGTTGCCCACCAGGTCTCTCTCCCGCACCTTGGACAGGAGCATAATGCCGTCCAGCGTCCGGCAACGCGACAGCTGCACGTACAGGCTGTACGGGTCGCACTGCGAGGGGACGACGCGTCCGTCGACGTTTGTCGTCCGCGTCCCTCGCAGCTCCAGAGCTACGCGCTCGAACGTCCCGCCCTGCACTTTGTAGTCAGTGCACGCAAAAGCCGCCGCGCACGGCAGACCCTTTCGGCTGACATCGTTCTTTTGCCACGGCCGTTTCCGCTGGCATTGTATCTTAACGCTCATGGGCGTCAGGAGGATCGTGCCCTGCGGCATCCCGACGAAGTGAAAGTCTCTTGTCGTTTCCGACTCCAGGATTATCCCCGCGGGCGGCCCGAAGTGGATCGTCATGTCGGCCGAGATCCGATGGCCCGGGTACGCCTTGTCAGGAATGACCTCCACCGCCGTGTAACTGGCACCGTTGACCAGCTTCAGCCCCTGGTGGGTGTTGTGGTTCACTACGACCGGCATCCCCGGTACGAACATGAAGATGGCCGGCACCGGTATGGCACTGTCGTCGCCCTGGTTCAGAATCATGATGGCTTCTTCCTCAGTCGGCAGGCCGTCCTTCCATCTGTGCTGGGATATGAAGATTCGCATCATCGACCGCTGCTGGACCTGGAACGCCAAGGTTGCCTCCATGTTCAGATTCCACCGGTTCCTGTTCAGCGGCGTCACCACGGTGATGCCCGTCTCCCATGGGATCCGCCTATCCTCCCGGTAGCACCTCGAGTTGAGCAGGTCCAGATCGGTGCGGTCCTGCACGCCCAGTCGGATTCGCTTCAGCAGCCTCTGCAAGTCCGCATCTCCGGCGGCGCGCACTTGCTCGTTCAGCATGACGACCGTCGTGAATTTCTTCCACAGCGCGTGCGCCTTGTCGTGCTGGTGCCGTTGCTCGGCCTTGAACGAGTTGTCTACGTCCCACGAGACGGCCGTGCTGGGGAGGAGGATCGACCGGTCTTGGACCGGGCGGAATTGGTGGAAGTCTCCACAGAAGAGGACGATGGGGATCCCTCCGAAATCCTGCTGCGATCCGCGCAGTCGGCAGAGCTGCTCGTTCACGGCGTGCAGCGTTCGTGCTCCGAGCATGCTCACCTCGTCGATGACAAGCACATCTTTCTCCTGCCAGTCCATTCGAGACTGGCCGTGGATGAACCGCTCCGCCTGTTTCGGCAGCCGCACCCCGTCGACATCTTTGGCCGTGTTCGCGCCCGCGCCTTGGTCTTTTGTGAACCCACAGGCGGAGTGGATCGTGATGCCGTTGATCCGAGCGGCGGCCGTCCCCGACGTCGCCGTGATCAGCAGACGATTCGAGACGCCCTTCTTGGTGAAAAGCTCGACGAGTGCCTGGATGATGCGCGACTTGCCAGTTCCACCCTCGCCGCCGACGAATTGGCAGAGCTGATCTACGTCGCCGTTGTCCCCGCGATGAATCATGTCCAGCTGGCGGCATATTATCAGGAAAGCGATCGCCTGTCTTTTGTTGAGCGTCAGTCGTGTTACTAGATCCTTGCCAGCTTCAAGGAAAGAGGTCGATGGGCCGAAGTGGACCTGCACACTTGGATCCGCGTCGCCTGCCATCTCCTCGGAGTCCGCCATCGTCATCTGGATGTCCTCTTCCCCAAAGCCGGTGAGCACGCTACGCGCCGCTGCACTGCGATCGGTCCCAAGGGCTGAGGCCATGTTTTGTATGCCCTGGATCATTTTCACCCTCTCCTTGGAAGCACATATTTGCTGCGACTTGATAGCTTTGACCTGATCCTGTGGCGGCACTCTGGCGCCGGAATATATCCGCCCTGGCATGTCAATCCGTTTCGGCCCCCCTTCGGGCGTCACGGTGGCCTGGAGCTCGGCCGTCGAGCATAACGCTGACTGTTGAAAGCGACAGAGCTGCTGCGTCATTGCCAGGAGCTCCGGCGACCCAGCCGTGACCTGGTTCGTGCCTGCTGCACCTCTCACGACGTCAATCAGACGCGTTGCGTTACCAATGCTGTCAGACTGGTACACCGATGCGGCTTCTTCACCAGTCTCGCCTTCTCCTTCCTCGCCGGCACGTGCGGCCGTGAAGTCAGCGTCGCCCGCTGAGGCTGCCCATTGCCTGGCGTCCCGCTTTGCGTCTTCGGCGCATCGCCGGAGCAGTTGTACATTACCGACGAGGCAGGAGATTCTCGGAGACAGCGCCGCCCGTGCCCGCGCCCATATGTCGTTGATGTCGTCTCGTACTTCGCCCAAGAATGTTTCCCACGGCACAAACAGGGCAAGATGCTGCACAGCTGCTCTTCAGCACGAGAGTTAGTCCCTTCAACCCCCTTCGGTTAGGTCGTTCGCCACACACATACCTACGATGGCACGACTCCTCTTCGTCGTCTTGTTCAAAATCTTTGCTCAAGTACCCGTCAAGGCAGACGACGGCATGCTTTCCTGGCCGTCTTAGCACCTGCACCCAGTGTTTCCCAGGCGCCCAATTGCTCTCGAACGGCACCTCTCCCCAAGCACCGGAACTTCCGTCCTTGCCAACGCGTTGGAGCATGACGAGCGAAACATAATCATATAGGCACAGACCTTGCAGGACATCTCCACGATGGTGATAAGCCTCAGCGAAACTGATTCTTTGGCCTGCTTCTTCCACGACGATCGACTCGTCCACGGAAGCGTCCGCGACCGCTGTGCCGCTCTCTTGCCGGAGGTGTCGCCACCGTCGGAAGACGTGCCAGTAGAGCAGGGATACGTTCAGGTACGCCCAGGCGCTGCTGTTCGTGAACTCGCTCGGGTACCCTAGAAGATGGGCAACGACTTCGACTTGCGATAGAGGCTGCTCCGTGAATATACGGTTCGCCACTCTCATCAGAAACTGTCGCGTCTTGTTTTTTGTACCGTCTTCGTCGCCGACGGCGCCGCCTCCAGCATCCTCCCCAGCGGCCGGCTGGCCACCTGCTGAGACAACAGGCAACAGTTCTGCGGCCGCGGCGACGCGCTTCCACGTCGGGTCCTCTACTTTGGTTGCGTAGTTCGTGACGTAATAGACGAGGGCCATGGTTTTCCGCTGCGTCGCTATGAAGGAGATGTCGTGGTTGTGGCGAAGCCCCACGGCGATGGCCTTGTTCCACCGATTAACCATGGGGTGCGTCCTGCGAATCTGCAGGACGCCGTCTGGCGTGAATGCAGTTTTGTCGACCAATCTCCATGGCGCCTTGAACCGACAGAGATCGCCCTTCCGTCTCTTCTTGCCCAGGGAATACTTGACGCAGGTCGGACTGTGGGTATGAATCTGCGTTGCGCCGGCGCAGAAGTTGGCTTCCTCGTCAAACGCTGCCGAGAACTGCTCGGTGTTGTCCAGCAGGGAGGAAATATCGGACGTCACCGACCGCTCCGCTTGCACGACGCAGAACCCTTCCTGGTCAAGATCCTAGCTAGCATGTCAGCCTAGTCCCGTTTGCCCACCAGAAGTTCTGGATGGCCAACAGCACGCATTGAACATTACCTCGCAGAAAACACTATCGACGTATTGGACGATGCGCTCACGATACGCCGCCTGATCCTCCTCGTGGATGTCGGCAAGCATAGAACTCAAGTGCGCGTTTCCATGCAACCAGAGCAGCCCGTGGACGTGAAGCGCCCCTCGTTCGTTGGTTTCCACAGCGCCATAGTACTGGATGATACGCCCGAAAACTGACTCTTCTCCCACTTTCACGTAATGCTCGAAGAACAACGTCATCTCCCTGTGGAAAAATAGGGCCGAGCTCTTAGGGTCCGAGATGGACAGCCGCATACGCTTGAATGACATGTCAAGGCTTCGCAAGAACTCCTCGGCTGCCCCAGGATCGCGAGTGCGGTACGCTGCCAGTCGGAGCTTCACTGGGTTCGTAATGTCGTTTGGGCTGATCGTGAACCATATGGCAGGCACGCCATAGCGAACGATGAGCGCCTGGATCTTATGCCGCATACTGAGACGGAGCTCCCTGGACATAGGCTGGCGGTAACCATACAGCGAAAGGCTCCTGAGAAGCTCTTTCACACCCTCATCGGTGGTCCTACCCGAGCTCTCCAGCTCCGCCCTAGCTGCCGCTAATCTGTCTGCAGTCAGCGACCGTACGATGCGCTCCACCTTGCGGAAGTTCTTCCTCGTCACGCTCAGCATGCTGACACGACGATTCCTCGACCGCACGCCGATGTTGAACACCAGAAATGCGAAAATGTGGTGCGTCGCGAATCGGCCGCCATGACGTCGCAGCACAATGTCAGCCCACGTCCGAAGGCTCATGTTTCGAGACGATACGAGGTCTCGCGCCGCTGCCTCTGCTCCAGGGATATCGGCGGGACCTCTTCCCGGCTCCAAGGTGGCTTCTTCGGCCAGCCGTGGGCCCCCAAAGCCGAAAGGTAGTAGCGTGGGGAACGTCTTCGCGAAGAACGAGGCTTCAAACGAGTCGGCAAATTCATCCCCGCGACGAACATGGATGTACGGCTCAGAGCCATCGGCATACCCTCGCCGGCTGTCTCCCGACGATCTAACCCACGTTCTCGGGCCCATACGGCCGTCGTCATCATTTTCACCGACAGCGTCGCAGGCGAACCGCAATTTCTCGGCGTCCGCTACATCTGGCGGTCCGTCCAGTGCGAACATTCCAGACGAGGTGACCTCGTTGATCGGTTTTACCGTCTGGTCAGGCTCAGCGTCCCTTTCAGCCGGAGACTCGTATGCCTTGTTTTCCCCTGCTGTTCCAGTCTCGCATCTAGGCGAGTTTTCTCCTTGATTGAGCGCGGTGAGGATTTCCTCGATATCCACCGAACCCTCGTCGTCCATGGCGCGCTCCGTGGGCGGCACGACTTGCGCCGTTCGTGTCTTTTCCCACGCCGACGGCTCGTTCCGCTCCATGCGATCGTACACACACGCCGGCACCCCATGCGGCGGGGCTCCCCAACTCTCCATCTCTGCCGCGTCAATCTCGATCTCGGCATAGCGTGGATTGTTCTTCTTCAGCCAGACAAGGGCCCTCTCAACAACTCGCCGCCTCACCGATAGGAGGCTTGAAAGATCGCTCGGTCCCGGCTTTTCCGCGCCCTGCCACGACACGTGGATCTCGTCCATGACTCGCACCAGCGGATGGGGGAGCACATTCGTGGCCAGCTCCTGCACATTGTTTGGGAACACCGTGATGTGGCCCTTGACGTGCCTCGGATACCTCACAGTCTGCCTCTGGCCACCCGGAATGCTGTACCTTGTGACAAACCCATAACACGAATTCAGCGCGATGAGTTTCTCCTCAACCAGTGTCAAGCCCTTGAGCTCGTTGGGAAACATGTGCTCACATCCAAGGCGGCTATGAAGCTGAGCCGCTGGCGACAGCCCCCCCTGCTTCAAAAAGCGTATACACTCTGAACAGCCCAAAATAGTCCCTCCAACGGGAAGGCAACTTCGACACGAAAATGGAGAGCGGCCGCCCTTATCGATGCAGCTCGACAACCATTGGTTCCACGTCACCTCTCTCAATTCTTTTTTCGCGCGCTTACGGTAGCACAGCCCGCAGGTCCGTATCGGCAAAGTGCTCGCATCGTGGAACGCTTTGTAGAAGTCTCTCACAGTCGACACCTTCCTCTCGTGCGGTATTGGCGTACACCACGTTTGATCGTTGGATAATCTCTCCTTCATGGCAAAGTCTTCCTCCAAAAAGCGAAGCACGCTCGCCAGGTCTTCGGCCTGCATCTCCCGTCTCCTCTGCCTTCCGGTTCCAGTTCGAACCTGTTTCCTCGGGCGCTCGTCCCGGCTAGGAAGACGGTCTCTCGGCCTCGAATCCGCGAGTTCTTCTCTCGATGGCTCATTCGCTTCTTCAAAACCCGTCTGATGTAGCAGCCCCGGCGACGACCGTCCGACTACGTGCGTATCCCCCGCCGCAGCCGCCGGCTCTTTGCACTGGATAGGCCGCGTGCCCTGCAATTGCTTGGGTTCGATAGGCCCGAGCGTGTATGCTGCATTCCGTCGAAGGAGCGAAGCGCCGCTAACCGCCGCCGTACCGCCCTGCTCATCATCTTCTGGACCCCTCTCCTGAGGCAAAAAGTGTCGATGAAAGAGCGGAAGATCAGAATCCGCGGCCGCCGGCGCACCACGTTCTCTGGCCAACAAGGGCCTTTGAAGCTGACTCGGTGGCTGATGTTGCGCGGAACCTCCACTGTTGGCCGTATCATGAGACTTCCGTGCTCTGCTTGACCGCAAACCGCCTCGCAGACGTCTTCTGGGCAACGACCTTGCAATTGCTTCCGCATGCTGCCTCCATGCGGTATCTTCACCCGCAGACGGCTTAGGCTGAATCTGTCGGAACGTCGATGCTGCATTCGCCAGTGAATCGTATGTTGACAAACGTCCCAGCCTCTGCCCCCGTGCGCTGGGCTCCTTTTCGGCAGCTGCTACCACATCTACGCCGCCTCCTGTCGTGTCATCTCCCTGCTCTCTCCCCCACAGACTTACATTATTACCCTCTTGTCCATTCCCAGCTGACAACGAGCACGCTCCCACGTGAGCAGCCGCCGCATGTGGCTTCGCCGCTGGACTATCCATCCTGCTGCTGCCGTCTCGACATCGATGACTCCAGGCGAACGATAGATCACAAGGCTTCCGAGTCGGACTCTGTTTATTTGCACGATTTCGCTTCTGGATATTGATGATGCTCCTTAATACGACATTGGTTCCTGCAGTATCCAAGCCATCCGGTAAAAGTCCCCTTAACTACCTACAACCCTGCCTATATGCGTCCATTGTCACAATCTCGACCAGTCCATGCATACAATTCGTCACCACAACTTTGTCGAAAGCGGGCTCTTCCAACGCTGCGCTCTCCTCCGCGTCCTTCAACAGAGCCGTTACCACCGCCGTGATTTTGAGGAGGACCATAGTATCGCCCCTTTTTCGCCCAACACACAGCTGCCGTCAAGATCCGGTAACTCGGGAGCAATTACGTCACTCACCATCTCAACACGGAACACTCCCGGTATCGAACGGATATCGTCGAGTATATAGGACAGCCTCGTTCACCACACTTTTTCATAGCAAACAAGAGTCGTTCGATGCCCGATTCAGTGAGGGACCTTCTACCCGGTCGTCAGCTACTCATGCATCCGTGCCGCGCGACAGCTGCAGCGTAATCCTTCACTTGTAGCCACATCAGTCATTTTAATCTATACGGACGTATCATGTCTTCCTCATCCCCCGTCGCCCATGCTTCGCCACCCCTTCGAAAGCCGCTCGACACCCAAAGGGGCGCTGGCGGTGATATGTCCATGATGTTCTTCGCCCAACCAGACTGCCCCTCCAGATTCGCTCACCAGGATCAGCATCGCATCAAGGGCCTCAATGCCGAATCGCTCGCCCGCATCTTCTTGCCTCCCCCCTCGTGGTTGCTGGCCGCGGAATATGCGCCCCTGCGGTCCCTGCGGTCCGATGTTGACGACTCGCCGACATCCATCTTCTTCAGTCTCAATCTCTCGATTTACAATCAGCCTATTGTTGCCTCGGAATGGGTCGAAGAGTGGTTCTTCATGAATGGCCGCGTCCACCCCTACGCACTTGCGTGGGAAATTGAGCAGCAAGACGGTCTAGAATCCGATATTGGCCGCACCGTTCTCTACACCATGCCCGCCCTCATCGTCCGTGATGAAGGCTATCAGCCGTAGGCCATAACACACTCCCCCCACACGCGCTTCCTCAACAAACTCGGCTGATATATGCCCAAAGCGTTCTTCCCAGGCTCTTTGCCTCCATGGACAGCTTCCCCTGTATCCCCCCTGTCGTTTCCTTCACCGGCCCCATCGTCGGCCCTGGTCACTGCTTGCTGCGACAGGACCTTCTCCCGGGTCTGGACGCCACCCAACTAAAGTGCTGCGGCTTCATCCAGCTTTCCACTTATCTTGCTCCAGGGAGCCCCGACAAGACTCCATTCAGAGGCTTTCACCCTTTCCAGGTCTTCGTCATCTTCCCCATTCACACGAATCCCTGGGCCATCCTGTGCAAGAAAATGACCGAGAGGCGAGATTCCCAGTTCCAGACTAACACCCAATTCACCTGCACAGGCAAAGTCGCTGGCCTCCTCGATCATCGCGTCATGGTCCGCCCGCCAGGCTTCCAACGAGACTACGTCTTTATCGTCGTTCCTGATTCTTGGACTTTTCTCGACAAGACCACCACCGCCGCAACCCAACCGGCCTTGCTTCTCTCTACGCCACCAAAGCGACAAACATCCTCGGCTTCCTCTGCTTTCCAGGATATGCGCGCTGCCTGTTATTCTGTGGCTACGCCTACCACTCTCCCACCGAGTCCTCCAACTTCATCTTCAGCCGAGCCCGTTACACCACCACTAAAGCGACACTACCCTGACCCTGCCCAGACGCTGACGAAGAGGCCGCGTGTGCTGCAGCTGGCCCCGAAACCTTCCTCTTCGCCTGACAGTTGCAGCACTGTCACTCAATCTTTCCCTGCCTCAGCCTCAGCGTCTTCCTCTAACGAGCCAAATACTGCTAGGCAGAGTCCTGCCTCGGTAAACCCTTCGACGCCTGCCCTTGATTCAATTGTCGCTTTACCATCAGATTCGCCCAACCGGCCACATCGAAGCCGTCAACCCACCAAAAAAATTCTGGAAAAGGAATTACAACATGAATGGTAGTCTGCTGCAATATTCTCGTCAGGAAAATAAACCAAGACAGAATTAGCCTATTATCTAGCCGCAAAATAGAAAATGCCGCTTAACCCATTGAGCTCTCTCCAAACGGTGACAGGCATACCTCTTCAAGTTTTCAGCCACTTTACCCGTCCTTGTGAATACAAATCTTCTTGTGAACCTTCCAGTCAGCCTTCTGGTGCTCTTTCCCACAGTATCCCACAACTTTACATCGGCCACATCTCTTGATCCCTTCCGTCTTCCCACATACTTTGCATGGCAAAATTTCCATACAAGTACTCGGCCTTCGGTGCGGATCCTCTTGAGCAATTGCACACATTGTGTCCTGGATTTCCTGCCGTATCCGCGTCTCACACTCCCCTTTCCCACACACGGAACTGACCCAAATGCCAACGAATGGATCCTCCGCCCTGTGAAGCCGAGACATAGGGCTTTGCAAGATGTTCATGGCAAATAACCCACAGTTTTCACAAAATGGATTTGAAGCAGCACGACACGCCGCCTCATGCTCCTTCATGAAAGGCAGTACTGCAGCCACAAACAGATCGTTATACCCGGCAGTTTGCCCTGCGTCCTGAGCCTCACTGACAAGACTGCGGGGAAGGTCGTGGGTGTACTTGAGCTCTTGAGCCTCGCCACAGTAGAACTCAAAGCGAACCGAGCAGCTGGCCATAGTTCAATAAGGATTCTGAGAACGCAATGTATCTTCTTTTGAAGGAATATTCCTGGTTGTTTTATGATAAATTTTTTGGAATATTTCATCATGATTGCCTCACCGTCCCCTCATTTTCTCCTTGCTTTTTATAGTATTATGATGTTGCAGGGCATAGCGTTTCAAATTGCGCCACCAGGATACCCTGGACTTCACCAACGTGTAAGCCACCAAAGACGGCCCCACAACCTTGTGAATAACACTTGTGAAAATCTCCTTAGCAACCTCGGCCATCAATGCTGTAAAAGCATGAAAACCACCCTCTCCATCTTCGTTCCTCAAGGCTCTATGCGCAAGCCGCGACCGGCTTGCCTCTCCTGTACACCCAATCAGACACTTCAGACAATCTGGGCTCGTGACAGGGTTTTGGAACTGTGCCCTCTATGGACCCCCGTAGGTTTTGCAACAGTGACCCCTATAGGCTGCCGTAGGTGCTAGTGGAGGACAGCTAGGTAGGGGGGCCCCGCACTTCCTTAGCCTGCGCTTTGGTCGCATCCTTGGCAGCGCCGTCCTAGCTACGACGAATGTCGCTTCCATTATCCGCGCCATCAAGATCTCCGCCGCGTTTCCAGCCCTTGCTGTCGCACAGCGGCAAGGTAGCGAGCCCGCCTCGACGTCTGCGGTTGAAGAGGGATTTGCTCGAACATATCCTGCAAGATCTTAACCTTCTTGTCGCATTCCTCAAGCGAGCGCATCGCGTCGTCAACATTTCCAGCGAGGCGGATGCCTTTCATTTGACCTTTGACAATCTCGAGAGTGTGCCGAACTAGGCCAGGCCGTTGGCCCGCTGCATGAAAAGCCGGCGGGAGGTCTATGTCGTCCTTCCTAGTCTCATATTTTCTCCGCGGACTTTCGGAGCGTAGTGATCGTGACTGTGATGGAATCAACGACTTTTACCGCCAAGCATCTTTGACCGAACGACAAGATCAGGCTTGTACGATTGAATGGTGCTGATTGTGCACGAAGGTTGTGATGGTAGGGGCTCTAGATCGGGATAACTCATAGGCAAAGGCAGGGTGTTCGAGGCGAGCGAAACGAACAAGATATAATACATACATTTTGCGCATGTTTTAAATTTGGATGTTCTTGCTGCTCTTGTCCTCTTGTGGGATACAATACCGGTCGATCCAAAGGTAGGTGAAACCGACTCCTTTTGTCGCCTTAATGGCATCATCAATAACGTTTGGCGTCTTAGTCGGAAGATCTCCACGGCTGGAAGAGCAGCATTCGGTCCCCATACGTAGCTCAAAGTGATATATCCGCTACCGGGCCGGACTTCTGACCATTGGACAATTCTGCGGCTGTAGCAGTCAATGACCTGGAAACCGAGAATTTGAAAATGTACCTCTGGCCGGCATGACTTGTCATGGTATAAGTTGCAGAATGTGAGCCACTCGTTCATAACCAGGAAGTCTACCCTGTCTTGAATCGTACAGCCAGATATACAGTCAGCGCTTTGCAGTGGCTGCATGATATATGGGGGAGCTCCAAATTCATTCCGGCTTTTTATTGTTCCCGTTTTCGCTGGCAGAACAGCAAGCAATGTGGTATCCTCCACCGCATTTCTCGGTAGACTGAAAGTTCGAACTGCTGAGAAGTCATACAGAGAGTAATCGTTCGGATTTCCGGGCTTGCTGTCTACTTTGAGTTCTCGGAAAAAATGACAAAGACGACAACTCTATTGTCCTGCTCGATGTAATGCCGTCCAACGAATTACAAAGTCCTCGGGAGGACCGGGCAAAACAAGTACCGAGTCCCTCAGTCTCTTTGCATCCGGAGCAGGGGGATGGAAGCTTGAATATTTTCGTTTGTCTGCATGAGACGGCACTGGCTCTGGTTGGGGTGACTGTGAGCGGGTGTCTCTCACAGCAGGGTTCTCCCGCGAGGGAGACGAATACCGAATTTCCCAGGTGTTGGTCCCCTGCCTATAGAGTCAGACTCATGTTGTCCCGTCCTTGGAACATGACGTTATGGTGTGGAGAGGCTTGGTTGGCATCGTCAACGAAGACGATCCTAGTAGGTAATAAGACTTTGGACAAGACCCCGTATCTGCCACAAAAGCAGGTGTTAGAGCAATTAAGCCATCATTAGAGCCTTCCAGTTGTCAAGCTATTCGAAATCCGGCATCTTTCGTTGTCGGAGTTGTCATTCGAGGCTTTGACATCAGATGAGACTGAGTCGTCTCCGGTTTGTATTGCAGGCAAAGTTATTCTTATGAAAAATGTCGGTAAAAAGCCTGGCTGCTGAGTGCTGCCTAAGTGAATTGGCAAGGCCTCTTCCAGGTGGTTAGCCTGCCTGAATCGTGCAACAGACTCATGGGCATCACCAGATCCTGATTTGTTCGGTTCCGACTTCAGGAGTCAACAGAACCTTTTGCTGCGTAGCCCAGTGGTTGACATCGGGCGTCCGTGGCTGAAACACTCATCTAAATGCGAATTAGCGTATGAAGACGTCCCACCAGAGTCGGCTGAGTGATCGTCCCCTAGCCCAAAATCGTCATACAAAGTCCTGGAGAACCAGGCTCGAAACGGTAATTGGAATGTCAGCCAATCCTACGAAACAGTTACTCTTAGGGGGTGCAACTCCTTGCAGCAGAGGTGATGGTCTGCAGTATCTGGGATCAAGCATATGGCTCGGATCACCGAGCCATCGGAACAGAGTTCGATTCACTGGTCACAAGGGGGGGAGCCCGAACCAAGACTTGTGTTCAAACACGCGAACTGGGAGGGAATCAGGAGAACAGTCCAAGAAGGGACTAAGTGGATCCCACCTCCCAGCAACATTGAAGAATTCCATAACGCCCTCATCTCCTTGGTGGATGGGGCTGTACGCACCCACACACCGCTTGCAGAGCCTTCGCCGTACGTGAAAGAGTGGTAGACGCAGGAACTCGCAGAGTTAAAGAGAGGATTACACCTGTTGGGGGAACGCTGCGAGGACCGCTCGAAGAGTAGGCTAATGCGACCCGGACCTGGAAAGGAAGGCTAAACATGCGAAAAAGGTGTTATTCGACACTTGCCACGGA
Organism: Ilyonectria destructans; assembly: GCA_020740775.1. Lineage (NCBI taxonomy): Eukaryota > Fungi > Ascomycota > Sordariomycetes > Hypocreales > Nectriaceae > Ilyonectria > Ilyonectria destructans. Next base: position 323,900 of record JAHEWK010000023.1, read on the forward strand.
CAAAAGAAGAAGCACTGGACGGAATTCCTCTCTGACCACGGTAAAAAGCACTTGGTCCAAGCGTTGGACATTCCCGTCATGATCTCAAATCTGAAAGAGTCAAGATCATCATCCTTCACACTTCCCCCCGGGGCTGGCCCTCCTCTACACGGCCGCCACAGGCCTGTCACTGACTCGATCTCAAGCCTTAATCTTCTCCTGACCAACCTTCGCAGCATACTCTAAACCATCGACAACCTCCTGGGCCTGCGACAAGTACGGTGAGTGGCTGGCCTTGGAGTGAAAACTGGCAGCATTCGGCCCGAGCAAAGCTGCCATTCCCTGCTGCACCGGTAGCGGCAGAGCCTGGTCGGCGTCACAGAAGAAGAACATGCTGTCGATGTCATGCCAGGGCTCATATGTGACGGCGTCAGTGAAATCCGGGGCCGACTGGTGCTTCAGCGCGACAATGGCCTTTTTCTGAGCCTCCGGTTCCAAGTCGTGATAGAACACGACCTCAGGCGTGTCGGCGTGGACGTAATTACGCTTGAGAGTCACGAGTCAGCGGCAAACTCTTGCTCCAATTTCAAATGTGACCTATAACAACCCTCGGGGGGGTGGTTTCATTAGGGTGATAGGGACCCTTACGTCAAACTTCATCCACGGCAAAAACTGCCCACCCAGCATGTCCTTGATGCTCTTGCCCAGCGGCGTCACGAAAGCTGCCAGATAGACAAACATGATGACGCCACCACTCTGGCCCTGCTTCGCCCGCTGCTTGTAGCCCAAACCCTCGACAGCATTGGCGCCAACCAGCCCACCGTACGAATGCACGAACGAGCACGATCGTCGTCCCCTCATCGGCGAGGCCCTTGGTAGGCGGCTCGGCCGTGACGGAGGGGGTAGCTGACGGCCTCCGTGGACCAACCGCGGGCGTGGAGGGCGTCGCGGACGACGTCAAAGCAATCGGGCGTATGCCAGGCGCCCGGCGCGAAGACGATGGTTGGCTTGCTGGTGGTGGCCATGGTGAGGGGGTGGCGTTGCGACGAATGTGACGAGTCTCGAGCTGAATAGTGAGTATCCTAGGGATCGACATAAGAGAGAACATGTTCAGGAATATATATGGGGAATGACGATGGGTGGCTGTAACGGCAGACGCCGTTAAAGCCCCACAGGTTCCCGAGTCATGGCCTGCGGCAAATCAAAAACTGGACGATCTGTCCTGCGTCCGTAGGTCCCTGGCAACTTGCGGCGCAGAAGTCTGCATGCCGGGCTCGAGCTACAGGGACCCGAAAGGTTGGGACCGCGGGTAGTGCCCTCTGTTGTGAAATGAATTAGGTCGTTAGTGCGTTTGGCACCAGAAACCGCGCTCGGACGACGCAGTCGTGGAGCAATTGGCAAATTGTGGGTGCGGGGTGGATCTGGGAAAGGGGCACAGGCTGGTCGATGGAACATCACACCTATTTACGAAAGGAGTTTGGGAATGTAGCAGTACATGAGCTAAGCTTGTGTCACATCGGTATCTAGGCGTCGATAGGTCCAATTTAATTGCTCTATTGCCGTCATACCTTTGTATCAGCTATCTATGCTAGACAAACCTTTGTATCCGCCCACGTGTGCTGGCCACAGGGCATCTGGTATACCTGAGCTACATCCGCTGTGTCTTCAGACTGGGTATCGATCCATCGTCGCCGATGCGCAAATGGCCCATTGTGAGCCCTCTCTAGCCGATGACAGCTCGGGCGCCAAGGCTCGAACCCACTACACTGTAAATCCACGTGGACCACATATAAGTGGCCCATCTCTATTACATCCACTTGTCGGCGCTCAGATTACGTAATAATCCACTACACTTGGACACGAAAGTGGATGTAATGGAGTGGATTTAGGTGGATTTAGGTACAGTGGGATATTCCCTGACCCTGTATGGTTCATAGTACTTATTTTTGTATATGACTGCCTATTAAATTGAGGTACCTGGACCCAAGTTAGTCGAGGTCGATCACCCCTACAGCTAATCTAATAATATTAGACGAGAAACTACCCCTATTGAGCGCGTTTTCTACAGATTTCCTGCTTTGTTTTTGCCAAAAAAAAAAATTAATATCAGCCAACCAGCCAGGCCAACCAGGCCAACAGCAGCAGCTCGAAGACCGTCTTTTTCGCCATTTCAGAGGCTGGAATTAGTCAGAACGCACTCGTGATACTAGCTCTTAGCTGTAGGACTTTGGCTATAATATTCAACGTCATAGCTTACGCAAATGGGCTTGCAAGGACTGTATCCTCAGAAATCGTCCCATTATCGCGAGTTTTACCTCTTCAGGTCTCCAGAACGCAGCAAATCATCTATGGCGTGAGCACAAAACACCAGCACCAGAGGGAGAGAAAAAGAGCACAGCACAGCTGAAATCCGAAGGCGCACTGAAATCGAACCAGCCGACTATTGCCTCTGTTTTGAAACTGGACGTCAACAAGCCTACGGAACAGAATATCGCGAATAGCTTCATCTCACGCTTTGATAAGCAACACTTTCAGCGTATGCTAGTCGAGTTAATCGTCAGTAGCAACCAGTCATTTTCCTTCGCCGAGAACCCCATCCTCCGAGAAATCTTCGACTATTTGAGTCCCTCCGTTTCCATCCAACACGCCAACTTGACTGCCACGGCTGTCCGATATAAGATCATTCAAGAGTATAACCGCCACAAGCAGACGGTTATCGAGGTGCTGAGGAACTCCCCTGGAGCCCTTCATATTTCATTTAATAGCTGGACGTCTCGAAATAAGCTTGCCCTCTACGGCATTGCTTGTTTTTTCAGAGACGAGAAGAATCGGCCATACAAAATCATGATTGGAGTTCCAGAGGCTTATCGTCACTTCGGCTCAACGATCGGTGGGGAGGTTCTCGACGTCCTACACACTCTTGGCGTGGGTCCAGAGAAGGTTGGCTATTTCACGCTCAACAATACAGAAAACAACGATACTGCCATGGAGGTCATTAGTGCTGAACTTAAGTTCAATGGCCGACTGCGCCGAGGACGCTATATTGGCCACACAATTAACTTATCAGCCAAGGCGCTCTTATTTGGCAAAAACGCCAACGCGTTCGAGAAGCAATTGTCAGGCGCAGAAGCATTATCTGATACTGAATACACTCAATAGCGCAAAAAAGGACCAGTTGGCAAGTTACACAATATCGTAGTTGATGTGCGTATTAGCCACCGGCTGATTTACTTGTTCAAGGAGGTCCAGAGGGTAAGCGGTTTAACTAAATCCTATTCGTCTCATATTAACTCGGTATATCTAACAGGACGAAATTAATCGCGCCACCACCCTTAAACTCCGATCGAAGAAACCACTCAAGCTAATTATCGACAACGACACGCGTTGGCTGTCACAACTCTACATGATCCGCAGAGCTCTACGGTTGAAAACCTCTATCGAACTCCTACTGATCAAGTATAAGGCGCAATGGGAGGACGAAAATCGGTCTAAAAAGACTGGCCAAGTGACACAAGCCAAGTTGGCGAGAAAACCACGCATCCTCCGAGACGAGAATCAGCTAACGGACAAAGACTGGGAGGTTCTTTACCATTTGGAGGCTATTCTGACTGTTTTTGAGACTGTGGTAAAGACGCTTGAGGGTGATGGACACATCCGAAGGCGTACGCAAGGCTGGACTGGCTCCTATGGCAATATCTGGGACGTGGTGCTTGGCTATGAGTTGCTGCTTAACACTGGAAGAATATAAGCAGCTTGCTGCTGACTTTCCTGATCCAAAGCACTTCCGCATTGGAATCAACCTTGCTTGGGATAAGCTGGATGAATATTATCAGCGGCTGGACGAGACGCCCATCTACTATACTGCCATGGCGCTCCATCCAGCATATCGTTGGGACTGGTTTGATGAAACGTGGGCTCATAAGCCTAGTTGGGTTGAAAAGGCAAAAGAGATGGTTGCCGACGTCTGGCTGTCTGATTACGCTCATTTCGAGGTTAGATCCAGCAGCAGCAGAGGCGATGACGAGCCACCAGCAAAAAGACCTCGGTTTTTCAACCCCTTCGAGAAGAACAGCCGTCTGCCAAGCTCAACACCAACCTCCGCAGCAGCTATTGTTGGTTGTGAGTACCAAGCGTGGCAGACGGATCTTGAGGCCAGCGACGGCGACGTTCGTGATCCAATTGGTTACTGGATCACTAAGCAAAGTAGATATCCTCGGTTATCCAGGATGGCCTTGGACTTCCTGACAATCCAACCGATGTCAGCCGAGTGTGAGAGGTTATTTTCAGCTGCCGGCAAGATGATCTCGGGGTTGCGAACTGACCTAGATGCTGAGATTATCGCCATTTGTCAGGTTTTACGCTCTTGGTATCGTGCTGGCCTTATCAAGGACCTGGATCCATTGCTTAAGTCACACGTTGAAAGTAAGCTGGATGCTGGTTGTGCGACTCTAAGCGACGACGAGCTGGCGCTTGCGGAGTCAAAATGGCTATTGGAGGGCGAGGACAGCGCCAGCGAGGTTGACGATTTATCACAGCAGCAACAGGCTGAAGAGTTAGTGTCAACCTCTGAAAGTGAGGCTGAATAGGCACCGACGAGGTTGTGAATAGCCTCAAAAATCCACTTATAAATCCACTTATAAATCCACGTGTGTACGTCCATTCCACTCCGGCCAAATATGTATTACATCCACTGGGTAATTGCCTAAAAAATCGTACATCCACTCTACTTGGTCCAAATGTGAGTGGGTGTAGTGGTTCCGAGCCTTGTGGGCGGCTATGTACTCTGCCTGGTCTACTGGTGAGCCTACTGGTGCTAAGGCCCCCGTCCCAGTATGGCAGATTGCTGTTATAGCCTTGACTATTTGCATTGGTTTTATTACCTACGGTTATAATATTATGAAGGGCAAGTAATAGGCCTATGACTGATTTTATATATGCAACTAAAATACTAACCACCATCAATAGTTATGGGCAATAAGATTACCTACCACTCGCCTAGCCGAGGCTCCTCTATGGAAATGGGCGCCGCCATTACCGTCCTTATCTTTTCTCAATACTCTCTGCCTGTATCGACCTCCATGTGTATTACTGGCGCTACCGTGGGTGTCGGTCTTTGCAACGGCACTCTCAGGGCAGTCAACTGGAAGCGAGTCGGTCTGCTGCTCATCTCCTGGATTATGACTATCCCGATTGCAGGCATTATCGGTGGCTGTCTCATGGGCATCTTGCTTAATACTCCTCACTTCTAGCAGAGACTTGGCCTGTATTGCTAGTTGGCTCAGAGTTGGATACGCATGTGGATCTAAGCTTGGTCATGCTCCGAACCAGCCTTAGGCTGGAGCTAGTTGCCGCGCCCCTTGGATGTCGTCCAGGTGCTTCTTGCACAGGACGCCTTGGAAAAGGGCGAGAAGTGTCGATTCTTGGAGCCATCGGGTGGAGGAAAGTTTTCGTAGCTTTAGCCACGTTATTGTTATCGAGACGCAATGATGGATTTATAGGTTAAATTTATCTTGATAACCTGACCACGGGCTACTAGTAGCTTGGATTCGCATTACTGTAATCGAAGTTTACCCCTAGGCTACTAGTAGCCTGGACTGGGGTTTTGATGACTTGATAACCTGACCACGAGCTACTAGTAGCTTGAGTTTGCATTGTTGTAACAGGAGACCTGTCGAATTGCTGGTATGACCAAATGATGACCTTGAACATGTGTGTGTATTGTGTATCTGTTCACTGTAGCTCCCCCCCTTTTTATCAGGGAGGTCTTGCTTTCCTTTTCTTCCTAATACGGGCCAGCCGGCCGAAGGCTCGGCGAGCCCCTTCCGAATCGCCTGACAATCTCCTGTTTCTCATGTGACTCCCTGGAGCCCTGGTGTTCCAACATGCCACCAATTCAACAAGACCGGTCCCCTACGGGGTCCGCCAATGCCTTTTCGGAACGAGTTGAGAGCTTGAGAAGTAAGGCGCTTGCCTTCTGACACAAGCACTTATCTTGTGAAGCCTAACAATGCGCGTTTATATACCAGGTGGGTAGCGACGAAGCCCTGGGTAGGTATCGCGTAATGGCCTTGGGGTCATAGGCAGTTGTAGGTGGCCTTCCAGGTGTCTGTTTGAAGGGAAAGGAGGAAAGAAGAGAGTGTGGGCGTGGGTACCTGGCACTGGCTTTATAGGCGATTGGGAGACTTTTGGCAGGTGACTACAGGGGCTGGTGAATGAATTTATTTTACGCCCGGGGCTAAGCCTAAAAGGGCACTCTTGCTAAATTACATACTCCCTTCATATCAATTTGCCGTAGTCTCCTGAAGCCCGTACGTAGATCTGCTTTCTGCTCTCCTATTGCCAATTTGGACGTTTTCTACGGGATCTCGTGGGGTTAGTAGCAAGTGAACTTGAAGGCGACTTCTCCAAGTGTTCAGTGTCCTATCTTCGGGCTGAAGCGGGACCTGCTGTCGTTAGCACGAGGGTGTTGGTGTAGGTTAGTCGAGAGTGAGTGTTATTGAGAGGTGGTGGTCATGATGTTCGCTGTCATTCGTCAAGGCGGCCTGTAGCTATGGCATATCCTATGGTTGCTCGAACGGCTTCCATGTCTGGTGCCCAATTTTAGGGATCTAATGTGGCCACAGGGGCTGGTGGCGTCTGCGTGTGACCAGTTTTTTGCCTTTTGCGGTTTGAGACGCTGCGCACAGGCGCTGGCTTACTGCTCAGACCCCGCGTTCGACAGCATTGTGTTTAACGCTGTTTCGTGTCTTATTTCTTTGCCTTTGGCATCCAATTCATTCAATCCGAATCTTCCTCAGGAAGTATCATTAAATGATTCTCCATGACTATTGATTACTCGAAATGGGATAACATGGACACGGATTCAGAACCAGAAATTTCGCCTCCGTCAGTCCCTACGCCCCAAGCTCCCACTCCAGCAGCCCAACAAATAGGTGCACCAGCTACAGCAGCGCCAGTCACAAGCAGTACACCAGGATCCATCCAAGCCGTCATCGTCCGGTGCGATGTTGAGAGAATCAGATTCGCACCTTAGTCCGTGACAATGATCCAGGTAGATCATCCCGTCTTCTCCAATTACACACCCCCCGTCCCAAGACTCATCGAGGTTCCGCTGGTCTTTCACCGTGTCGGCACTCGGTCCGCAAACCGGGCCGACCTCGACAACCAAATGATCACGTATCTCAACGTCGACGATGAATCCGGGTTTGAGCCCTCGGAGTGGCGTTCCTACATTGGCACCGTGGTAGTCGCGCGGAAGGACAAGAAGCCATTGCTGCCCCAGCATCTTGAGGGCATGTGGATGTATTGTGACTACATTGACACATTTGTATAATAGACAAGCGTTTGAAGAGTGGTGGAAAGACTACTGCGAAGAACAGAAGGAGTTCCGGCCGGGGACTGGAGGCGAGAATGATCCGGACGATTGGCGAGCGGTGAGGTCGCCTTATGAGATGTAGGGCCTTCTGGGTTCGGAATAAGTTGTCTTTGTATCTAGCGCTGTCCTACACGAGGATTTGCAGACTTTCAAATAATCGTCTTGTTTCTGCTGCTAGATCCGTCAACCTCTGCATGGCATCAATTATGCTTTGGTCTGGCTTATTCCCGATGAAATCCTGCGGTCGTACGGGACTGAGAAGCTTGATGCCTTGTAGTGTTCTGCACCTGGATAGTTGTACATAGAGGCTGGCAAAGTCGCATTTTGAAGGCTGACCATTTGTTATACGGTTTCCACGCAGCTCCAAGAGCACGTCCAGAAACGTTTTGCCTTGAGCTTTATAGTCAGTAAGGACAAATGCAGGGACAACAGGCAATCCCCGCCGCGAGCATTTCCCCGACAGGAACCTGTACTAGGAGTTGGCTGGATCGAGGGTATGCGTGATAGGCCCAGGCTTCAAAATCGATCGAATCGATCACTGCTGGTCCTCATTATCCCTATCTACGCTGATCCTGCCCGCCAATTGAAGAACTTGCCTCCAATTGTCCCCTTCAAGGAGACCCAGAGGAAGAGTTGGCTGATAAATACCAGCCTTACTCCACGAACGAAGGCACTGAGCCATGGCTACTATATGGCGTCGCAGGCGAGATCTGAGTGGTGTTACCATCCTCCCGCAACTGCTGAAATCTCTCTCCGTTTCGGCAGAAGACGACGCGATAGTGAGAAAGTCAACAGCCATATAAGACAGCCGAGGAAAACGCACAACGCCGACGTCCCTCCACCAAGCAATCGGGTCAGCTTTGTATGCGATATTGTCCACTGGTGGTTCTGATAGGTACTGATCAAGCTCGTCCTGTGCCGGCAACGCGGCTGACTGCTTTGGCCGTTTACTTTGTGCCCTTGAGAGCCAGGACAGACCAGTGATCGACTAAATGCCAACCGGCGCTCAATATAGTCCAAGGCACTATTGCTCCCAGCTGCTGAAACGGCATCGCAGTCTACCTCATGAGCCATGTTCTTGTACCTCTCTTCCCAGACTCTCGTTAAGCTTCTCTCATAAGTCTTCTTCCATTCTGAGGTCTGACGAGACGGCAGCTAGTTCCAAAGCTGCTCTAGAGCTCGCCATTTCTTGCACGGGTGGAATACACCTGCCACTATGTAGGCGGTAGAAGTTAGCTTGCCATAGTAGTCGTTCAGCTTCTTCCATCCCAGCTTGATGTAAATCTTCAAAAGCCTCCGGGTCTTCGCATCCATATCATCGAACAGGTGAACTTCTTCCATGATCTGTTCGTCATTCTCTTCGATTATCACCCCTTGAACGGCCAGCTCAAGGTGGTCAAGAAGCATCTCCACCACCTGGAAGTACTCATCGAACCCTCCTGAAGTTGAGCGTTTACCAGCGATGCCCTCGCCCTGGAGTTGCTTTGAGGCGACCTTGAACGGCTGAAGGATCTTCTGAACCGCAGCAACAACCTTCCATTCCTCAAGGGAAAGCTTTTCTTTCAATATCGCCGGTCTGTCTTGTTCTTTGCCGCCTTGGCTAACCCATCGTTCCTCGATGATGGAAATCATCCTGTTTAAAGCCGAACGTTTCAGCAGAGCGCGCGAGGCCATTGCCTCGTCGGATTGCCAACGAGTACAGACATTTTGAACCCATGTAAGGAAAGGTTCATTGGGGGCGGTTTGCCGTTGAGCTTCATGAAAGTCCTCGAGAAGTTGACTGCTCCTTCGAAGAGCGATGCCAATATTGTGTAGCTTCCCAAACGGCCCAAACTTGCGGTACTTGTCCACTTTCTCAGCGTTGATGATCTCGGGGACTTGGCACTGATCCTGGCTCTCTTCTGGGGCTGTCTCGAGCTCGAAGCCTTCTTCCATGCTCGGCGCGCCAAAGTCGTCGTCGGTCCTCAGCTCATTGATGGCGTCGGACAACTGGCGCTGCTCGTCTTCTTCCGTCATAAAGTCCTTATCGCCCCAATGGGCAAGCAGCTCGTTGAAATTGTCCCTTTTGCTGCCGTACATCATAGCCTTGAGTCAAAACATTTCACAATCAAGGGACAGGTGGTTCAACCGAAAGACCATGTCAAGATCCTAGGAGTCGTCATGGACACCGGGCTCAAGTACAAAGAACATATTGCGAGGGCAGCCTCTAAGGGTTTGAAGGCAGCAATGGAACCGAAGAGGCTAAGGGGCTTGTCGCCAGCAACAGCAAGACAATTATTCACAGCTACAGTAGCCCCAGTTGTGTACTATGCCTCCAACCTGTGGATGCATCGGGTCAAAGACAGACTCAAAGGACCGATCAACCGGATTCAGAAAGCGGGAGCACAGGCAATTGTTGGGACGTTTAGGACCGTGGCAACAAGCGTGGCAGAAGCAGAAGCCCACATTGCTCCAGCACAACAAAGGTTTTGGAAGAGGGCAATCAAGATATGGACGAATATCCTCACCTTGCCCGATACCAATCCTCTTCGCAGAATGACATCTCGCATACGAATGTTCAGAAGATCTCACCGGTCACCGCTCTACCAGGTAGCAACGACTCTAGTTGATATCCCAATGGAACAGCTGGAAACCATTCAACCACTTACGCTAGCGCCATGGGAAGAACGAGTGGAAGCTACTACCGATGGGACAGCAGCGAGAGAGGCAGAAGCAGGTTGGGCTATATGCGTCGCGGTGAGCAGCTCCGCGCGGAACGGCATAGGAGGTGTTGGCGGAGCAATCCAGATTCCGTTGTCCATGCGAGGCGGTCCGAAACTCCAGACCTTCTCGTTCACCCTTGGTCTGAGAACAGAACAGAACCCGTACAGCGGAGAACTCGCGGCGATGGAATATGCTTTGAGGCGAGCCCTACCATACTTCAAATATCGCAGCGTCGCACTGATCACGAGCAACAAAGCTGCTGCACTCTCCCTTAGGCAACCCCGTCAGCAATCCGGGCAGGAATATATACGCTGTATCTATGATTCGATTGAAGAGCTGCGGGAAGGTGGAAATGTTGTAAAGGCTCTGTGGCTACCCTCAAGCGGCGAGAACAAGCTTCTCAAGCATGCCAAAGAGGAGGCCCGGAAGGCAACACAGCAAGGAGCCACCCCTGAAAAACAGTGCTCTAGCATGAGGTCGACGACGCTCAGAATTGCGCAATCGAAAGTCGACGCTAATAGGACACTGCCGGAAAAAGTTGGAAGACACTCCAAGCGAATAGACGCAGCACTGCCAGGCAAACACACGAAACAACTCTATGACCAGCTATCATGGAAGGAAGCGAATGTGCTGGCGCAACTCAGAACGGGCATGGCAAGACTAAACTCGTACCTCTTTCACATCAAAGCTGCATCGTCGGACCAGTGTGATTGTGGACAAGCGAGAGAAACGGTTGAACACTTCCTCTTCCGATGCCGAAAGTGGACGGCATACCGTACAGAGATGCTTGAATGCACTAGCACCCAGAGGAGCAATGTCTCTTTTTATCTTGGTGGAAAGTCACCATCTGATGACCAAAAATGGACGCCAAACATGAAGGCCGTTCAAAGCGACAATCCGATTTGCATTGGCCACAGGCCGCCTCGATGCAAGCTAACTAGGGAGACAGGCCTCTCTCTATCAACCCCCTTACACCCCTACTATTTCAACTCCACCCCACCCTCACCCCGTGCCAAAATAGCGAACACCGCTTCAGCCGCCGTGGATAGGACACTGAACACTTGAAGAATAGGCTTCAAGCTAGTTCGCCGTTAACACTACTAACCCATGGGAACCCACAAGGAAGAAGGAATATGCGATACGCAAGGAAGTATAAGCAACAAGAGGACTCAATATGGGCTGAAGGAGACCATGACACAATTTGGGCAATGTACGTGTATATTAGTAATTAGTGCCCTTTCGGCTCTAGTGCCGCCGGGCGTAATAAATTGTATTGTATTGTATTGTATCCAAGTCCACTGCAAATTGCCTCCAACCCAATTACATTAATGAGTGAACCATTCTTATGAGGTTTTGACAGCTGTAAGTATAGCATCACGTCACGGTTTGAAAGACTAGGATATCAATCGAGACTTCGACATGGCGGAAGAAGAAAGACTGACAGATCAGTCAAGATTCATTAAGGTATAAAAAAAATAAAAATAAAATAAAAAAGAGGCATCAAAAACCCTCCCAGGTCGCCCAAATCACCGTAACTCCCATTCTCATTACCACGTTTCAACGAGTCGCGGGAGTTCCATTTCCAGCCTCAAGGGTATCGTTAGAGTCAATAGAGCATCGTCGGTCCTTAACAAACTTTGGCCAAGTGTTAGTCAAGACAAGGTACTTAATGCTTCCTTCAGCGTCATCAAAAATCGTGGCATCAAAGCCGTCGGGGATATCACCACAGTAGAGGGCCTTATCCCCAACGTGCTCCGTATCGTTAATCGACTCGGTCATAATGCCAGTCTCAGATCCATGGGACGACGCGGAGGAGGATTTAATGTTGGTGGCGGTCATCGCAAAAGAGTCGAATGGTGTGGCCGGGTCAATCTGGCGCTTCTCGCCGTACAGGATGCGGGCAGAGCTTTCGAAGACAGCCTTCAGCTTCTTCAGGTCTTGTGAAGACAGGTTGATCTGAAACTCGGCATCGCGGGAGCTGACAAAGTTGGTATAAATGCGGAGAGCGCTGTTGAATCGCTCGCGGACAAGCTCCTGGACAGCGGCATTCTTGATCTTCTCGGGGTCGCGAACAGCTGGAGGCACCGAAGACTTCCACCCTGCGACAGCTCTCAAGAAGGCGATGTTCTCACCAGAGAAATCTCGAAGCGCAGAGAACTGCTGGAGAGGCTCGGGGTTTCGCTCAAGAACGTACTCAAGAGCTTCCATGGTAAGGATACTCTCGCCAGAGCCATTGCTCTTGACGGAGCCGTCCTTTGACCAGGCAGTCAGGGCTGAGCCAGCCATAGTGGTAGATGCAGTAGCGATAGACCTAGCACCCTTTTCGACAGGCTTCGTGTTGAGCTGCCATTGGGCGATTGAGTCGAGAGTTTCCTGTCGCAAGGTCTGGTGCCGGATGACCTCCCAGCAGGGCAGAAAGACGGTAAAGATCTCAAGCATCATGATTGAGACGGCAATCCTTCACGTAGTTAGCCTTGCATGTTCTATGCTTGACTGATATATGTCGAGATGGTTTACCATTGAGGAGGAACCCAGACGTGGTTTACGGGAGCCATGGCAGGGACGTGTAACGCAATTAGCCACATAGGGGTAGCACGAAGGCTGTCAGGATCAGTGAGGAGTCGGGCATATCCTTCTCAAGGGATACTGACCTGGCAAGGCAGCAAGCAATGGTTTGGGCTCTCCATCCCTGGGTGTCGTTGATACAACGGGCCTTCCACAGAATGTACGGGGCGACGATCCATGCCCAGAAGAATTGCCAAAAGACGGACGGCCACCTAGTATACAGTCGGTATCGAGTTAAATCTCGGGGGAATACTAGACGTACCATTCCCAGCCGCGGCCCATCTGAGACATCTGGTAGTCCTTGGTGCCAGTGACCTCAGTACCCGGGATGCCAAAGGAGGGATGAAACTTTCGCGAGATAAGGAACATGAAGATTGTGAGGAAGAGCTTTGCGAGTTAGTTATGAATCAAGTACTGCAATGTAGAATACAATTCGTACCTGGAAAGCCATGCCGGCGCCGACAAGGACTAGAATCTTCTTGTACTCGAGCAATTGGAAGCGACCTTTGAGCGAGCTGGGTTTGGGTCGTTGGGTCTTGGACGGATCTTTCTCCATAGCAAAGAGCTTCTTCTGAGTCTTGGCGACATGGAGGAATCGACTGTTGGAAGCGTGGAACAATGCAATACCGAAGGGAAGATAGGTGCTCATGACCCAGAATTCGAGCTCGGGCGTAGCGAGCGGGAAGTAGACGTAACCGGTTTGGACGGCGCCCCAGTAGAGATGGAGAAGGATAATAGCAGCAAACGATAACGGCAGGCCTCGAATCCTAAGCAAAGGCATATCGCGACGGCGCCAGAGGAAGTACATTCCGCCTGCGAGCATAAAGGTCCAGGCGAAGGTGAAGACGATCCAGAATATGCCGAGGGCATCGAGCCGAGGCTCGGCCTTTGCCGTGTCCTTGGAACCTGACTCCACCATTTTATTGTGTAGGTTAAAAAACGGGGGGATCGGGGCTCTCAAAGACGATGGATGTTTGAGGGAAGGGAAGCAAGTAATGAACGTGGTGAAAGGAATGTGTGGTCTCCGCTACAGTGCAGAGAAGCGGAGATGACGATGTATTATGTATTGTTGGTGATGAGATGGGACGGGAGCGTCTGAGAGAGCCACAAGCGCTGTGAGGGCGAGCAAACAAGCCTAGTCAACCACCACGAAGAGAAATCAGAAATCGCGCGGCCGATAACCCCGTAACCCCCTGGCGCCCGGTACTTGGCATCTGGTCGGGAGCCCGATCACTCGAGCTAGTCCCTCCCCCGATCGCGTCGATCCTGGCCTCTTCTGAAGTACTATGTAGGGCTGCTTTAACCTTGGCTTTCCGAAACCCACCAGTCCGGGAGGCTGGCAATATTTGTCGGAGGAGGCCCCAGCTCCCCGTGCTGGGCATGCTCGTCCGTGCTGGGCGCTCAGACGGGGACGTGCAGCCCCTTACCGACAGCGAGTGTCAAGGCCATGGATATGCCAGCGGACGTCCCCTTGCGCAAATGTAGATCGTCGCAATAGCTCAAAGTGACCGGCTGCATGTTATTGCTTTTCCAACAGCGCAAGGGCGGCAGGCCGTGGCTGAGCCAACAGGCAAAGATCTGCAGCAAGACGATGGGCCTCCACCAACCACGAGCAGCGCTCATCATAAATCAATCAAATCAACTTTGGGGTAAAAGTTGATTTGTTTGATTTGATTGGCCACTCTCAATCAACTGTATGGGCGACCTATATACCTAGTATGTGAAGGTATTTCGCCGACCCCAAGTCTCAATTACCTACCTACCCAACTGCCTAGCTTTACCCCGCCGTGTCGGACCCAGTTCCTCAGGCAATGAACTCGCTCCAGCGTATCCGCGCCCATTGAGAGCCTTTGAGATGTTAGCGTCAGCTTGGCCAGGCTGAACTGTCTCTCGCAGTCAGTCGCCATCGCCGGAATGGCAAAGACGTCCAAGGCAAAGCTGCTTAATATCGGGAATGAAGGCTTGTGGTCTCTCCACCATTGGATCGGCTCCTGCGTATCTTGTGGCTCGAGACGGAGGTACTTGTCCAGCTCGCTGACAGTGCCGCCCGTTGCAAATATCTTCTCGTTCTGCTGTTGATCCATTGGGTGTATTGGTCATCCTCCTTACCCATTTTCATTGATAAAGGAGCGGACTTGGACTGTTCCTTGTCCTTCTGCTGGCTTGTATGATACCACCGCGCGAAGTAGTCCTTTATGCCTGCCTTCGCATCGCGAACCCAGGCCAATTGCTCCTCAGTGACCCAAGTAGCCTCCAACCAGCTGATGCCGAATCTCGGATGAAGGATGACTGCTGCCGCGAACAAGGGAGACTCTCCGAGCTTGCTGTAATACTCATCCAGCTTCTTCCAGCCGTTGTTGATAGATGCCCGGATATATGCTCGGTGGTCTGCTGGTAATGAGCTCTTCTGGGAGACCTCATACGCCAGTGACTTATCAAGCGCCGCATATTCAGTCTGAGAGCGCTCTGGCAACGCAGACACCGTGAATCTTGACATTTGGCTTCGCTGTTGAGATACATAAACCTCATCGTCATCGAAGCGAGCAGGGCGACGACGGGCACGGGTCGGCCGGGTTTTGGACTCCGTCAGAGGCGTAGACGCTATTCCAATCGGTTCAAGGTCATATAGATTCGTCACCCTTATTGTCTCGGTTGTAACCTCATTGTAGAAGCCCTTCCAGTCCTCAAAATGCTCGAGCAGGTATTCCATCCCTACCAAAACTTCCCAGAGGCGCCCGTGGCCGTCGCCTTTACCCCAGCCTTGGGTTCGCATCGTCTGAAGGTATAGAGGCGTAAGAATCTCGTTGACCTCGCCCAGAACGCGCCAATCCTCGTTGGATAAGATGTCATCAGCAGGGATGCGTTTTGCTTCGTCTTGCTCGCCTTCGAGTGCAAAGTTGAAGGCCCTGATGTCAGTCTGCTTCCGCAGAGCCCTCTCAATCATCATATAAGTAGAATTCCACCGCGTGTCATTGTTCAAGACGACCTCAAGCTCGGCAGTTGATTCCTCGCAAAGACGGTATCCTTCGTACTCCTGCTCGTGAGCAATGCGCTTGAAATATTCGCTGCGCTGAGGTGACGATCTGATGAACTTGACGATATTGTGGAGCTTCCCAATTGGACCCTTTGAACGCCAATGGCGAAGATCTTGCTCCGGAAGACCTCTCATGCCGTTAATATCTGACTCTAGCTCGAAAGAGTCGGCGTCTTTGCCGAAAAGAAACGCACGGGCAACAAGGTTAAGAACATGGCCGTAGCAACGCATCCGACGGGCCTTAATATCAGCAGGCCTAATCGAAGGGTCAAGCTGCCTGTAGAAGTAGTGCAGACAAGTATCATTCGTGGCCAGGTTGTCAGAAATGACAGTCCCAATCTGTCCTCGAATCTCCCACAGTTGAACGACGTCGAACAGTGTATCAGCAAGGTTCTCACCACTATGAGTACCTAACTGACGACGTAGAGCGAGCAACCTGGACTGTTGGTGCCCGAGTTTGTCGATGAAGTGTGCAAAAACAGCCATTATCGCAAGGCGGTTCGGTGATGTCCAGAGATCAAAGCTGATGTGAATTTTCGTTAGGGCACTGCCCAGCTCCGCTTTGATGATATCCCTCTTAGAGTCAAAGATCCTCTGTAGCTCTCTGGTAATCGAACTGCTACTCCAAGGAATCTGAAGCGCTAATTCATGGTCGAACCGATAAAAGAGCTCCTTCAGAAACCTGTGCTCAAATATTGTAAATGGCACGTCACTGTCAATGACAAACCCAACACTTAGTTCTTGTACAGCTTTGACCTTTGCCCTTGGTATCATGCTCTGGTCAAGCCGCGGTCGTTTGGGGGTTGCTTGAGAGTGGAGATCGATCGCGCTATCGTCGCTGGGGCTTGACTGGCTCGCTGGGGTGATCCGGTGAGCTCTGCGCAAGTCAGTAGATGGATACAGTATGTCAGTGTAGGGGACGAATACATACTTCCGAAGATGATCTGCTGCAGAAGATGTAGCTTGTACTGAGAAAAATTCCGGTCGACCCTTCGTGTCACATCGACTGCAGCACCACACATGACCGATTGGCTGCTCCCGGTGATTCAATTCGACGAAGAACATGCCGTGCGATTTGATCCAGCTTTTTCTGCCTTTTGCACCCTTCCGAGCTAGTGAAGCTTCTTGGACGAAGCGACGGTTTTTCCAGACGACCTTCGGTAGGTCCTCAATAGTCGGGTTAGCAGGCAGCTCTCCGACGGCAGCCTCCTCGAGCTGCTGGGCCACAGTCCTTGGTTGTGATAGTCGCGAGAACGCAGAAGGAAAGAGTGGCGTGGGGCAAGGCGTTGAAATCTCCGGCAGAAGACTCGCCGGTGAAGAGAGCGCTGGCGAGTCCGGCATCTTGTCGCTGGTGTCATGTGGTGTTGATGGCGAAGTTGACACGTCGCGGTAGGATGCAGGGCGTGTCAGCTGGTCCAGGGTTTGGTGGGGTTAGCCAGCGATAGTGGGTACCAATCAGGCTACGACTTTATATGGGAGCAAGAAGTATCACCTATCTGTGACCATCTTGTACAGGGTAGGACCGGCGCAGGGCACGCCATGTTAATCTTTTTGGACAGTTCAGATGTAGTATAGCACATATCAACTTTATCAAATCATGTCAACTTGCAAATCGCTGGAATTGATTTGATTGAAGCGAGGAATCGGCTGGGTTGATTGATTTGATTGGGGTGATTGATTGATTGAGTTGATTTATGATGAGCGCTGCCACTATCTCCGTGTCTCTTAGTCCCAGAACGCCCGCATCCCCTGCCCGCTCCTGCATGATATATTTGTCGGGAACTTAAACTGAGAAAGTATCATACCTGACAAGTTTTTGCCTTTCGTCATAGCGTTAGAGTTGGACCTAGTTGCGGACTTTGTAAGCTGGCTGACAGTTTTCGCCTTTTTAAGCTTAACCTTCATATGGGCCTAGCGGTGACGACGGAACTTCCCGGTTTTGATGTTACTCGGATTGATTTGTCATGAAGCACTCGGTCGTTTTATTCGGCCGTCGCCGAGAAAGACCTACCGTGGACTTGATGGTACACGCTGTCGGTGCAAATCGACCGGTATGGTGACCTCTGGCTGTACCGACCCGCTGGCCGGCCCGATTGGGCCGGCTTTTTCGATGTTGCTTTTATGACTAAAGAGAAATCCAAGGGGTTCTTTTGTGGGGCTCTAGATTTACGAAGTAATGTCTATCCCCCCGAACTTGCTTTTTGCTATTTTCCCGGCTTTGTCTGTCTTTAACAACGACCACCGCTCACAAGTATTCGTTCGACTCCGGGTCCTTCTGCAGCCCCGTCGGTGCTCGGCGCCAGTTGTCGAGGTAGAGACCAACATGAAGAAACTGGCCCTTTTGCTCAACCCAGCAGCAACCATGGCCAGGTCGTGGCGGACGAAAGTTTCAACTGCGGCCTTGCCAGCTGACAGTCTCGTCACCTCCGGGAGACTGCAGTACAGGAACCGCTAAGATCGCGCACACTTTTATGATCATGAAGCATACGAGAATGATAGTTCCTGCTGATGTTAGGAAACTCACGCTTGGGAAACAATGAGAGTGGAGTGGCCTCAAATGGCAGGACTAGCAAAATCTTCCTGTGGGACACGTCGTTTGTAATGGTCTTCTGGATAAACGTTAACCCCTCGATTTATCAGCTCTGCTGTAGGGAAATTACTAATCGGCCCAATGGCCGGTAGCTCGTCTACTTGGATAAATAGCAGAATACCATCCCCTTGGACGGAATATGTTTTGAGTCAGGCTATTTTATTCCTACAACTGGTTTGTCTGCGTTGTACCAATTCCAACTATGGCCCCTACCATCCTTGTCGCCGGCGCCACTGGCAATACCGGACAAGGCGTTGTTAAAACCTTGTCAGAACTTCTGAAAACCACCACCAACTTTTCCGGACACAGAATCCTTGCTCTTACACGTTCCCCGCTCGGAGCTACAGCACAAAAGCTCGCCGCATTGCCCCACGTCGAAGTAGCAGATACGAATTGGGCTGAGATCACCCCGGACTGGCTCCGTCACAACAATGTTGTGAGAGCCTTCATTGCTTCACACGTGAACCCGAATCAATTCGCCGAAGAATCGACATTTCACCTAGCTGCTCTCACAGCAGGCGTTCAGTATGTCGTACGAATCTCAACAACGGCTGCGAATGTGCGGCCGGATTGCGCTGCCTACTATCCGAGGACGCACTGGGCAATTGAGGCCATGCTGAGCTCGCCGGAATTTGAGGGTCTGCGATGGACTTCGCTGCAGGCCAATGTCTTTTCGCAATTTTACCTTGGTCCTGCCGCCACGTTGATCAAGAACTTCCGCAAGACCGGGAAGCAGGATACCCTAAGGCTTATGGCTTCAGAGGATGCGCCTGTTGGCATCATCGACTCGAATGAAGTCGGAGTTTTCGCAGCTCACCTCTTGACCGCGGATGATGTTATGCCGCACAACAAGGCTAAATACGTCTTGAACGGACCAGAGGATATGACTGGGCGGCAGACTGTATCAATGGTTGAGCAGTATATTGGAACGAAAGTTGAAGATGTTCGCTTTCAGGACCTATCATTTCTCGACCACCAGGCAGCCCAAGCTCCGGAGTCAAAAACCCTCATTCTATCGATCAAGCATGCTCTGGACACAGCGTGGGAAGGGAAGTGTACAGCTTCCACGACAAGCAAAGAGGTCTTTCAGCTTGCTGCACCGAAAAATGCGCCTGCTGAAGTTTTTAAGATGATGCTGGAGGAATAGGAAAATGCTCTTACTGAGTCCTACTTTATATACTTGGGTACAAACGTTATGGAGATGGGAAAATAGGCGTGAGAGTGCCTAATAAAACCAATCTCTTAAAACACTCGGCCGGATCTGCTTCATATCTATCTTTGCTCCGCAGAAGCCTGCCTTTATGTTTTTGCCTGTGAAAGTCGCATGATAGGCTTCGTTAAACGCGATGGAAACTCGACCTTGGTGATGTGGTTAACTTGTGACTTGATGATGAAGTGCTCGATCTGGCGACTATACTCCTTCAAGAACCTAAAGTACCTAACATCAAGCGGCTGGGTTAACTGCGATGAATGCGGCGGCAATGCTAGTACAATAATCTTTCTCGCCTTGCAATACTCGCCAAAGGCAGGGGAGTACTTGATGGCTCTTGTGCCCGTTGAGTACTAACAACCGACAGGCACCTCTTGCACGCGACGCAGTGTGATTGTTGAAGTGCTTGAGCCATTTTAAGCCTGTCTCTTTATCTCTCCACTAATTTCTGGTGGGTTTTATGGCCCAGTCTGCAGTAGGCCGGTCTCTCAGTTCCAGCTGGCCTTCAACGACCAAAAACGGAGGTATACTCCAACCCTCCCAATTGGTGCATATAATGACCGTCGCCCATTCCAAATTGTCATCAGACCGCATGCCCACCAGGCCATGGCAGATAACACCCATCATAAATCCGGTCTCGTCGAAATTGTATAGGTTGGCGTCCTGGATACCGTACTTTGTCCTCATATTTGCCACGTGCCGTAACCAATCCTCGATAAGCTTTGTATCTTCGCAGAGGGCCCTCTAGAAGTCGTATACGCAATAAAAGCGCGTCTTGAGCTCTTGTCGCCGTTGGACGAACCGGTATGCCCACTGCTTGTCGACGCGACGTGTCCAACGCTTCGTGAGGATGTAGTTCGCTATATCTTCCACGTCAGCAATAAGGGACAGGAATCGTCGCCCGTCTTGGTCCAAAATGTATTGACAATAATATCCTCCTCTATTGCTGTCAAAATCTGAGCCGCGGGCCGGCGATTGGGAAGTGCATTTACGCCGTTCGTTATGCTACGCAAGGTCGATTCGGAGACGTGATATAGTCTTACAGTGATGCGACGGCTGAGTTTTCTTTAGATGTTCGGATAGCGTCAATGGCTCAAATGGTTCTTGCTTCTTGTGTTTGAGCAGACATTGTCATTTGGGGAACAAACGCATGTTAAAGTTAAAGAGGTGGTGGGTATGGGGGGAAGTGCGCAGAACTCCAGTAAAACCATAGCATGATATAACAATATCAATTGTATTAACTTTATTGAGTGCGGGCGGGGACAGAGGACACTAAGAACACACAACCCACCCAGAGGCAGAGCTGTGATAACCGCAATAGTGTTGTGACGGAAAGGGTATATAGGGTCGGGATCAAAATCTGGATAAATAGCCCAAATGAGCAAAAATAACGAACCTCTCAGCTGATACCATTTGATCAAACGGATCTCTGAGGGGTCTCAAAAGAATAGGCCAGAAGACTGTCAATTGAATGAGATGCTATGGTGATGTATGTGTGTCGATGATGATGATGCCCGCTAATAGACCTTGCGCGAGGTCTCCCATTTTATGGCCCCAATAGGTCAAGCCATTGGTCCCTATCCCGTACTGTATTTCCTGTTGAAGGAAGCCGTCAATCTTAGCCCTGATCGCGGCAAGGATCTGATCAAATGACCCAAAACCCCAAAAGACCGGAAATCCCCAACTCATTATGCTCCAACATGTGTAACCTGTCGGCCTTCTTGTCTCTCTAGAGGCAACTCCTGCCGTCGTCTTCGTCGCGAGACATTCCGTATCAGCCGAAACTAGTTGTTTGCAAAAGTCTTAAACCGAAGCTTGTCCCAAGGTTTCCTCCACCGAAGCTTGTCCCTCGATTTGCACCATATTCTCTATATCCTTGATCCAATCCACTCTGTGCTTTACATACTGCTCGATCGTTGGCCTCAACGCAGTCTCCCCAAGCTTGAAATCATCCACTGTGCCGATCCTAAGTATACTCGTCCCTGGCGCAGTTGCAGCTCTCCGGTACATCAACGACCCACAAGTACTGTAAAAGAAGTTGGTCATGAGGTTCCCCTTTTGCTCGATTGTTTGTGATTGGCTGAATTGCTTAAGATTTTCTTCCCCACGAACATGTTTTAAGTGAGTGTCGAGGATGACGAAACCGGAGGTAAACATCGAAGCCGTGATTTTGCGGCAGTCACTGCAGTGGCAGACGAAGGCGACAACGAAGCCTGGTTTAGATAGAGGCTGGCAACGATGAGATACGTGCGTCTTTGGGAAATTTTGACGAACTCACAAAAGAAAGTTGCACAGTACCGCAATAGCATGTCGCTGTTGCGTCTTCTTTTGTTGACCAGCCATCTTGCGCAAGGCCGGCCCGGGGGAAGAATGACCCTGTCCTATCGATTACTTCATCAGCCATGCTTATAGAATGATCGAGGTGATAGGTTGAAGAGAGAGGCAATCTCCTTTGCACCTTCGTTAACAAAGTGTGAAACCTTTACTCCGATAGGTCGTGGTTTCCTGAAGGCTATGGGAATTCAATTTCACTCTTTTCTCAGCTGTGAGGCCATTCTATATATTTTTATACCTACTGACGGCAATGAGCAATTCGTTTCGCTCCTACTTAGGCCCTTACGGCCGCAACTCCGCAACTCCGCAACTCCGCAACTCCGCAACTCCACACACCCATTACCTGGTATAAACCCAAATCTTCTCGTGTTACATAGGCAAGAAGTGTCACTTGTGGTATGCCACGCAGGCACTATTACATAAGTAACTCGAGATCGTACGAGAAGCTCTTGTCATCTTAGAATTACATTGTTCCTACGGAGTAGATCCGTAATGGTAGCTCATTCCGTATTTCCAATAGAGTAACATTCACTCTGACCGAAATCAGCCAATACTAAGGTCTGGCCTCCCAGACCTCTCTGGGCTTCAGGTCCTGGACCTCAGCTGCGGCTTTAGGTGGTTTTCTCGCTACGCACGAAGTGCGAGCGCTTCGTCTGTTTAGGCCCTGATCGGGGACAGTAATCTGATATTTTTCCCGACCCAAAAGATACATCTGCAGCATAAAATTAGTGTGAATTTATATTATGTACCGTCCTGCAGTGACGATACAGCAGAAATCTGTTACAAGTTTATATATGCTGTACGTAAACTTGCAGACGGCAGAATCTACAATAGAAATACCCTTTTTCTTAGCAACTAAATAGCTTTCGGTAAGTCCGACGGCCCCTACTAGCCCGGTACCTCCCATCGAGGGTTTATAAAAGCGGGATATAGGTGGGATACTGTATTCGCTTTTGTGCACGGAAGTAGCTGACAAAAGAGGGAAGGCGGCGTTCTAGTGCTGTCTTGGTGCGATTTGGGTTGGGATTTGGGCTTAAAAATATCAGATTACTGTCCCCGATCAGGGCCTTACGCAATTGATCTGTCGCAAAACATGCTCGACCGAGCGCAAGCCATAACGGAAGATCCCAGCATTACATACGAGCGGGCAGACTTGGACAGTCTGAGACTCCCAAATTCTGACGAGGGGACATACGACACGGTGTTCAGCTCGCTTGCAATTCACTACCTCGTCCACTTCCCAGAACCAGTTAAAGTGAACCGAGTGCTCAAACCCTGAGGTCCTTTCGTATTCTCCATCGAGCACCCGATTTTCACTGCACCATCTCGCCCTGAGTTCATAACAAACCCAAACCCTGGGCACGAATGATAGCCGTTGGACGATTACCAGAAGGAGGGCTTGCGACCGACAGAGTGGCGAGTCGAGGGAGTACAGAAGCAGTATCGTACTGTTGTCATGTCCATCAACATGTATGGGGATGAAGTATTCGAGATAAGGGGGTTCGCTAAGTGGGACCCAACTCCAAAAGAACTAGAGAAGAATTCCTAGCATCGGGTGTTGCATCGGCCTATATTTCTGCTGATTTCAGTCGTCAAGAAATAAGCGGGAGGATACGAACTTGGTGGTACTTGAAATGATAATCTGCACTCGCAATGAAAGACTAGGCAATAAAAATGCCTCAATGGACGGCTTGGATGCTGCCACTTTCTACAGAATTATCATGGTAGTCATGGAGATCTGTATTGAGTCGTGGTCTCCATTTGTGCTGTCTCTAATACCTGAGATAGAAACGTGATTCGGAGATACGGTATGGAAAGGGTGTACTTGAGATGGCCTAAGCACTAGTCACTAACGCTAGTTCAGCCAAGTACCATGTAAGATATGATACAAAGCCTGTTATTGCCCGCTTTGAGGACGTATCTGGAGAGAATATTCGCCCCTTGTGGTTCTCCATTTGTTCGAGATGTCGACAAGTTCACGGCATCCCTCGACAGCCCATGACCACTTTGTCAAAAAACGAGCAGTAGCTTCCCAATTCTCTTTCAAATGCGGCTCTCCCCATAGGATAAGTCCCTTCCCATGTTGTGCAGATTGGCTGTCATCTTGCTGCCGATACTGCTGTGAACTTGGTGTTGACACCGGGCCTCTCTGACTCTGTGCAGGCAGTGGATGCAAGTATACCACATCGCCAACAAGATCCTCTAAAAAGTGCCTGTGATTGAACAGATACTGCCGCCTGATGAGATTGTCCCTGATTTCAGGGAACGGAAGCGCGTCCATCCAGGTAGGATGTGGGCTGTTCATTTGAACCTATGTTGGCAAAAGGTCGATTAGCATTGTTCGGTGAGTAGGTCGAAGCACCACGGTTTCGCATCCTATTGCGAAGTCGGGGAGTAGGGGCGGATCGTGAACGGCGCTGATGTAACTTGCCACGGCTTTCACTACACTTCTGTTATGCATGAACCCTCGGCATGCGTTGTGGGTGATGAGATGGATCAGAATGTGGTCAGCAGGTAGAGAAGGCCCGGGATCATGGACTACTTCGGGCTCTAGAGAAATCAGTGCTCTGCTTGGTATTCTGCTGACCTTGGCTTTCTGAGGCTGGAGTGGTTGGGTGGTTCCATGGTTAAGAGCCTGTCGGTCGTTGGCAGCGGTGTCCGAAGTGAGAACAAGGGGCCGAGAAGTCTGCATTGAGAGGCCAAGACCATTATCCAATCGCCAGCGTTCAATCCGAAAAGGGTTCTTTTGAGTCTTGGTATCCGTGTCCTCTTGGTCCCTGATCCGCTGCCCTGATCATTCCATCAGCTAGGAAGACAGCTTACAGTTACAGGCATCTGGCAATCTTACTGCGAGCTCTCTGGTTCAGTCGGTTCTGCAATTTCTTGCGCTCTCTCTGCTCCTCCACAGTGGGCTTTTGGCTAGTGGGCACCATCTTCGCAACGAGCCGATATGAGAGGAACATCAGTCCGAGTAACATCAGGACCGGGACTCGACAATTTGGGAATTTCCATCATCGCCGCTAGGCGTCATGTGAAGGGCTAAGCCTAAAAAGGCGAAAACTGTCAGCCAGCTTAACTAGGTCAACTCCGACGCTATGATGGAAAGGGCAAATACGGTCAGTCAGCTTACAAAGCCTGTAACCATGGTCAACTTTAGCGCTATAACGGAGAGGGCAAATACGATCAGCTAGCCTACAAAGCCTATAACCATGTCAACTCCAGCGCTATGATGGAGAGGGTAAATACGGTCAGCCAGCTTACAAAGCCTGTAACCATGCCAACTCCAGCGCTATAACGGAAAGGGCAAATACGGTCAGCCAGCTTACAAAGCCTATAACCATGTCAACTCTGGCGCTATGACGGAAAGGGCAAAGACGGTCAGCCACGATGCTTCAAGAGTTTAAGTTCCGACGGAGACAGCAACTGTGCAGGAGCGGGCAGAGAACGCGGGGCGCTCGGGGACTAAGAGACACGGAGATACGGAGATAGGGATATAACACTACATAGACAGTATAATGTTTATAGGCGGAGGATGTATCTCCAAACCAAGTATAAAAGACCTGGGGAACATCCGCTTCCAAAGTTCATCTCATACTGATATACTTGTTCCTTACCTACATCACCTCTCAGCCCCAATTCTCAATCGACAGAATCACCAAGAATGTCTCGCTACGCAGCAGCCCACGCCGATCCTCAGGGTCCCGGCGACGCCAGACCCACCGCGCTACAGATCATCAAAGATGAAGGTGTGGAGGGTAAACTGGACGACAAGGTCATTGTCATCACTGGCACCTCGTCAGGAATTGGAATCGAGACAGTTCGTGCTCTCTCGGCTACTGGAGCTAAGCTCTTCTTGACGGCCCGAAATCTCGCCAAAGCTAAGGAAGCCCTGGCTGGCATTTTCGACCCCAGTCGCATGGAGCTTGTCGAGATGGACCAAGAATCTATAGAGAGTGTCCGTCTCGCAGCCAACAGCATTCTAGCCAAGACGGATAAGATCAACATCCTGGTCAACAATGCCGGAATTATGGCCATCCAGACCCTTCAGTTCACTAAGGACGGTCACGAGCTGCAGTTCGGCACCAATCACTTGTCTCACTTCTTGTTCTTCGAGCTGCTAAAGCCGGCACTGCTGGCAGCTACTACGCCAGACTTTCACAGCCGTGTTGTCGTTGTGTCTTCTACCGCACACCTGAGGGGTGGTATCAATGCCTCGGACGACTACAACTACCAAAAGAGCGAATATAATCCTTGGGCAGCCTATGCACAGTCCAAAACTGCCAACATCTATATGGCCAACGAAATCGAGCGGCGATATGGCTCTCAGGGCCTTCACGCACTAAGCCTACACCCTGGTGGGATTATGACCCCTCTCGCAAAGCATCTCTCACAAGCTGAGTTGGAGAGCGCCGGCAACGACGGGGAGCTCTTTAAGCAATTTAAGAGCACTGAGCAAGGAGCTGCCACTACTGTTTGGGCGGCGATTGGGAAGCAGTGGGAGGGCAAGGGAGGGAAATATCTTGCTGAGTGCGCTGAGGCGGAACCCTCAGTGGACGAGAGTAACGAATTTGGTTCGGGGTACGCCAAGCACGCATTCAATCCGGAGGCCGAGGGTCGACTATGGAGGGACTCACTTAAGCTTGTTGGGTTGGCTTGAAATTATTGCAATTAGATAATTGTGATCCGACACTCAGTTCTAAGTAGCTTCGTACATACAAGGAGGAAGACCATCAATTTGTCATCGAAACCAAACGATCGTATGACAGCTGTTCGGCAGTAAACTCGCCGACCAACAGTGATCCAAGTGAGGAACAGGAACGTGACGGCGACGTTAAGCACTTGCGGACCTTTATTTTCCATCCTGCCAGTCGAACTCGTGTGCTAGCTCGGCGGAACAAGCACTTCTGCTTTTGCAGGAACAGATCTACATCGCTTGGCGACGTCGACTTGTTGTAAGCCTCGTCAGTTTCGATGTTAAAGGAGCCTACAATGGAGTATTGCTCCAGAGGATGAAAGCACGCGGTATCCCGGAGAAGCTGCTTCGATGGGTAGAGGCATTTTGCTCAAATCGCACGGCAACAATTCAAATCAACGGCGAGTCATCGGAGGTTCGAGAATTACCGCAAGCTAGCCTTCCACAAGGCTCTCCACTGTCTCCGATCCTGTTTCTTTTCTTCAATGCGGATTTGGTACAGCGGCGAATCGACAGCAACAGAGGGGCGATCGCATTCGTGGACGATTTCACAGCCTGGGTCTCAGGTCCAACAGCACAGAGTAATCGCAAGAAAGTCGAATCAATCATCAAGGACGCGTTGGACTGGGAGAGGAGGAGCGGTGCGACGTTTGAGGCGAACAAGACGGCAATCATACACTTCACCCGGAAGGACTACAAGTCCGACTCCGAGGCATTCACAATCAAAGGACGGATAGTCCAACCGAAACACCATGTCAAGATTCTGGGAGTCATTATGGATGCTGGGCTTAAGTATAAGGAACATATCGCCAGGGCAGCTTCTAAGGGATTAGTAGCAGCAATGGAACTGAAGAGGTTGAGGGGCCTGTCGCCAGCAACAGCAAGACAACTGTTTACATCCACTGTAGCCCCGGTGGTGGACTACGCTTCAAATGTGTGGATGCACAGGTTCGTAGGCAGACTCATGGGACCGATCAATAGGGTTCAGAAAGCAGGAGCACAGGCAATCGTTGGGACGTTTAGTACTGTGGCGACAAGCGTGGCAGAAGCAGAGGCCCATATTGCTCCAGCACAGCAACGGCTTTGGAAAAGGGCGATCAAGATGTGGACGGATATCCACACAATGCCCGACACCAACCCCCTTCGCAGGTTGACCTCTCACATACGAAGATTCAGAACGTCATACCGATCACCACTCTACCAGGTGGCGACAACACTCAGGGATGTCCCAATGGAGCAGCTGGAAACCATCCAACCACTCACGCTGGCACCGTGGGAAGAACGAGTAAAAGTCATCACCGACGAAGTAGCAACAAGAGAGGCGGAAGTAGGCTGGGCCATACGCATCGCGGTGAGCAGCTCCGCTCGAAACGGTGTGGTAGGGGTTGGTGGATCAGTCCAGATGTCAGCGTCGGTGCGAGGTGGGCCAAAACTCGAGACTTTCTCGTTTCCTCTTGGTATGAGAACAGAACAGAACCCGTATAGTGGAGGGCTTGCAGCAATGGCGTATGCCCTGAGGCGAACCATACCGAAGTTTCGATACCGCAGCGTCGCAATGATCACGAGCAATAAAGCTGCTGCGCTCGCAGTCAAACAACCCGTCAGCAGTCGGGTCAAGAGTATATGCGCTGCATCTACGATTCGTTGAAAGAGCTCCGGGAGGATGGAAACGTGCTTAGGGTCCTGTGGCTACCCTGTAGCGGCGAGAACAAGCTCCTAAGATTGCCAAGAATGAGGCTCGGAAGGCAACACAGCGGGGAGCTATCCTTCAGAAGCAGTTCCCTAGCATGCAATCAACAACACTCAGCGTTGCGCGATCGAAAGTTGACGTCAATAGAACGCTGCCGGAAAAAGTTGGAAGGCACTCTAAGCGAGTCGATACAGCACTGCCAGCCAAACACACGAAACAACTATGACCAGCTATCATGGAAGGAAGCAAGTGTGCTTGCTCAGCTGAGAACAGGTATAGCGAGGTTGAATGCATACCTCTTTCATATCAAAGCGGTACCATCGGACAGATGCGATTGTGGGCAAGCAAGAGAGACAGTTGAGCACTTCCTCTTCCGATGCCGGAAATGGACAGCATACCGTACGGAGATGCTTCAATGCACGGATACCCGGAGAGGTACTGTACTGTACCTCTATTCTCCGCTAATGTAAAAGGTCAATGTTGGAGCAAGCGAATGGATACGGTTCAATCCTCTTTTGGACCGGAGTGCCATTGCGACCAAGGGCGGTCTAAATGCGGGGGTGATGCTTGCCGGTGCCAACAGGGCAGGAGGTGGGGCGGAATCGCCACTTTTGAGTCAAGGTGTCGAGTCTGGCAAATTGAACGGTGAGTTGGTATGGCTGTGGGCCAAAAGAGATATAGCGACGAGGTTTAAAACCTCGTTAACATGGAACTTTGACTTGACCTACTTCACCCATCGGTTGATATTGTTTTATTCTCGCTCCTTCTAGTAATACCATGGATCCAGTCCAGATTTTCGACTACAATATAAAACAGCTGCAAACTTCATCGGTGACCTTTTTTACTAATGGTGCTGAAGTGCGTAGGGTAATTCCTTTGGCGTGCTATAGGGTAAGACTCCTTGAAATATGTCGCGGATGTTAGTTGAGCTGAGACTTTCGCAGTCGCCTGTGATCAAGATCAACATTTCTGGCCTTGGGCCCGAAATTGACGAGCGGTCAATAAAATTTGAGTCAAGGGATCCAACCGCCGTCGCCGAAGTCACCATATCCCCCATTCGCGCTTGTGGAAACGGACAGGAGCAAACTCAATACCAATACTCGATATGCGTCACCATTAGTCAAGCGGGGGACACTGCGCCAGAGAGCTCAGCCCATTTGTTGTACGTCAACTCGTTGGCATTTTGGTCGCGGAGCCATGAGCTTGATTTACAACCGACCAATGGTTGTGCGACCCTCAGCACCAAAGCTCGGCTTACGAATTCCGGCATCGAAACCTGGAGAGATTTCAAAATGGCTCTTTGTTCTCGTCGAATTGCATATAATTTCTCCAGTCAAAAACAATTGGTTGATATGAACTTGAGTTCCAGAACTGCCAGGGACCGGCTTGAGCCTCCTGGCCAGACGATAGTGATTGACGACTACAAATATCAACTCGCTCTCCTCGAAAAGCAAAATAAGGATATCGCCTCAAGGAAGCAGCTATTACTGCACCCAGAGCCAAGACCAGTGCAAGAGCCTGAAGGCAGTCAGCAGAGCCAGCATCAAACGAAGAGTCATTGGCAAGGGGTTTGCCCTGAGCTTCGCGGAAAATTCTTTTCCGTTCCTGAGCAGGCCACAGCTTCCATCTTCAACAAAGAAATTGGCTTTGAGACGATTTGGCACGTTCTTGGTCTCCAGAGTTTGCTTCCCGGAGTTGCCACCCTTCGGGAGCCAGTCAGTTGTATGGAGCTAAGAGGTGTCACCATTCAACACAAATTCAATGCCGCGCATGACGCTGTACACCTCATTGCTAGTTTCCGGGAAACGCTTTCGTTTCCCATTTTCCACGGACCCGTACTGTTGACCCTGGATGGCAGCTTCGTGGGGACGGCGACATTGCCGGATTGTTTCCCGGGTGAGATATTCACCTTGACTAGCATGGACCCTGGAATGATTGTTACAAGAACACTCGAAACTGAACCTGGGTGTAAAACTTCTAATGGCATGGTTGAACTTCACAATACCAGACAGTCCAACAGCCTTCTGCTTATCCCTCGCTACATTCAGGCCCCCCAGGATAGGTGGCTAGAGGTTAATGTCTTATCCTCAAAACGGGTACAGTTCGGATATACCACAAGCACTTTCCAGGATGGCGCATCGAGGCAGTCAATCAAGCATTAGGTTCCCCAAGTCAAATGAACTCGACTCCAGTCATCAGAAAACATACAACTCTTCGGAGGTGGCGAATGCGGTAGCAAAAGATGGCTTCAACGCTGCAGGATATAGTGTGTCCGCATAAAGACCATCCTTTTCCAGCTTTTTGCACGCTGACAAGTGACCAGTGAATCGGAGCAAAATCATGAATGAGTTGCATGAGGAACATGTTCGTCATCTATCCTGCTTCCGGTAGTTATGTAGCTCAGACCTTTCCAGATCCAGAGAGAAATCGAAGACCGATTCATGCATGAACCTGGCTACGAGGTCCGTCGCCCTCAATAGTGTTGATCATTCTGGACAGTCCTACTAACAAATACCTAAATAGGCCATGATGCACGGTCACGAGCCCTCCAAAGGCGCTCGGATTGACGCAAGCATTGCGCGGGAGGAAGCTGAACTGTTGGCGAGAAAGACGAAAGAGACAAGCCATCTTCCGGGCAAGAAGATGTAGCATAAGACTGCAAAGAGCGACTTGAACCAGGGGCTCGCCGAAGAAGAATATGTCAACATGACCAGACCGGCAATTAAACTCCAATTATCCAATCTTGTCTTTGTATTATAGTCAGTCAACATGTCATTGGAAGTAGTGTCACGGGCTTCATCCCGTCGATCTATTGACTTGACATGCCAGTCGCTGTGTACACAGATTTCGCAATACTCTTGTCGTTACCTCATGGTGCGTAATAACGCGGAAATTAGACTTGCATGCCTCATGGTACAATATCCTACAAATAGTGCAGGGGTCAAGATTGTTCGGCCTTTTCCACCACGAGTTGCCAACAGACGGGATCGCGTTGTTCACGTTTGTAGAGACAGTCCCCTTTCATCTCATACTACAGAACAAGACGTTATCTACACGGGCATTGGCAGTGAAGCAGCACTCATAGACGCCATTCAACCCTCGGTATTCTCTTTGGAATCCGTCATTCCCATCTGATCCATGACAACCTCCAGGTACCGAACTATCTGCTTTATCATGTTCTTCACCTCCTCTCTGTCCATGACGACGGAGCCCATCACATCGACGTGCCGCGAAGCTTCCTGATAGCCCCATCGAGAAGCTGCAGCGCCGTCTCGCCGCCAATCATCTTGTCGGTGTTGCTGAGCATCATGACGACGCTGTACGGGAACGAATCGGCGTGCCAATTGTGGACGGGGAGTTTGTCGTACTCGCCCTTCTTCTCCTCCCAGCTGCTCGGCTGCGAGAGCGGTGGCGATGACTGCAAAGGGTGTCATGATTGCTGGGTGGTGTTGTGTAGCGGAGATTGGTGTGCTTTGCTCGTGATGAGGTTCTGCGTATCCTTTATAGAGTGAATCATTTGCAATCTACGACAGACGGGATGCTGAGTTTATATGCTTGAAATACTCACACCAAGCAGGTGGCAACGTCACCCACAGTCAACAACGTGCCGCGGGCCAGTTAGTATCCGGTCCAACCTACCATCAGACTTCTCAACAAGCAGTACTGATTGATAAGGCCTATACTGATACTGATTGATTGATTACTATGCTTACTGATACTGATTGATTAGCTTATCAGTAAGTGCCAAGACATTCTGCTGTTGCAACGATCTTCAGCCTAATTGTCATCATTTGGTAGTACGTGCACCTTCCGAATGAGGTCATTCTTGTTCCAGTTCCCAATACACTCTGTCATGTCAATGTTCTCCGCCCCGAGGCGTGCACGGTCATACGAAACAGTACGCCGAGCCCCTGAAAAGACACGTTCCGCCTTATCCGACATAGGCGGAATCGAAAGTACGTTAATAGCCATCTTATGTAGCCGGGGGTATTCGATCCGTTGCTCTTCTCTGCTCCACCAGGCAAGCGGAGTAACTGCGATCTTGCATGGAGAACCATTAATAAACTTCTCCAGCTCATCCTCGTCGTCATATGCCTCCGTCACATCGAGCGACTGCGCCAGTTTATCGTACGCTGTCATCTGGATCTCCGAAGCCTCCTCCGGAGAAGTGGTAACAGGGAGATCTTTGTACTGACTCCAGATCTGCCTAGCCTTATTGATTGCACTGTCATGCCAATCAACGTGCCAGTTCTGGCGGAGGTACTTCAATCGCTTTGATGGGTGGAGAAGCAATGCCGCGGAATATACAGGCGTCTCATCGGTCTTAAAGTAGTACTTATCAAGCACAAACCAGCCCATGTGGATAGAGTGGATAAGGCGTTGATGATCGGCGTACGTCTTCTATAAATAGTTAGTACCATAAGGCTAAATAAGGTCGCAACTAGTATATACCTTAGCATCTTCGAAATGCTTGAGCAGGATATCCATGTGGTAAAGTAGCTGATCTAACGACGACCACTTCTTCTGCTGAGCCTGCGTAGCCTGCCAGAACGGTTGGAGGAAGTCCGCCGTCAATCTGAGGACATCCCAGTCATCCTGTGTGAGACTATCGTCGCCCAAGGCTTTATGGTGATCTTGTTGAAAGACCATAAGTTTGTCTTTCTTCTCGAGTGCAGTACGAAGCAACATGTACCATGAATTCCACCTGGTTGCATTGTCAATGCCGAGTACACGGCCTGCCAGGCGCTCCCAAGCATCGCTGTGTCTTGTAGAACTCCGTATAAATACGGCGATATTGTGTAGTTTGCCAAGGGGGCCCATCGAGCGCCATCCGGATCGATCCTCCGGCACATTTCGCTGCTTGCCCTTGCTACTCTTCTGCTGCAATTTCGCCTGTAGAGACTCAACAACTGTGGTATTTACGTTGCTATCTGCCTCTTCAATGGCAGCATTGAGTGCCTCTTTGCTGGAGGCGAAGAGAAACGCCTGGAGGCACAGATTGATAATATGGCCTCCACATCGAACGCGGCGATCAATGGGGTCGAATCCCATGCCATATTCGTTCGCCAATGCCGTTGACAAAGCACGCATGCAAGTGTCATTGGAGCTAGCGTTATCTGACGTAAAGTAGCCAATGTTGCCTGCGATATTGAAATACCGTATGGTGTCCAGCAAGTGCCGTGACATTGTCTCTCCGGAGTGACTGTGCTGTACGTTCGGTAGACCTAATAAGGCCTCACGGAGTTCATAATGCTCATCAACCCATTGCCCACATATTCCGAGAAATCCCTTGCGATGCGGTGATGACCATAGATCGATGCTGAAGTGGACTTGTGACTTTGCCGCCTGTAATTGAGCTTTGATGGTCTCGCGATCAGGCTTTCTATCCATACTCGTATGGAATAAGTGATGGAGTATGGAATATTCCATACTCCATACTCCATATTCCATACGGGCCGTCCGTATTCCATACGTATGGAATAAGGCCGGAAGAATATTAATCCAGCCGCAGCAAATTCAGGGGCTGTGTAATTACAAGGCACTTTCATCAGGTTTCCGCTTCGACATCAGCAATGAAAAGGCGTGTCGTGATGTAATCGGCCCGGAAATATTCCAACCGTCCTCCCTCGCTTCAAATCATTCCACTGACCATGCGGGGTCGGCTTCGTCCACCACTGGGCTTCGCTCATCTCCAAGTTCTGCTCGGCAAGATCCATCCGACATCAGCGGCCGCAAGACTCGAAAACGCAAGTCAACTGCAAATACTTGGGCACATGCCCGTGAGCCTCAGAACTCAGAGCCTGCGCGCTGCCCTCGGAAAAATGAGAAGATCTATTATTGTATGCACTGCAGAGATCCGACCTATTCCACCACTGTCTCAACCACGTTTCGCCGCCATTTGCTCAAAATCCACGGAATTGAGTTAGTTGCCCACGACCATCCGATCAAGAAACAACGCGACAACCTTATTCAGGATGCTTTCGCCAAGGCTGGTGAGGCGAATACTACGAAGCAATTGGCGAGGCAAGAGGAAGCTCTTAGAGCTGCAGTCAATCGGAAGGCCGCACTTGAGGCCCTAGTACAGCTCGTCACCGACCGCAATCTCTCCTACAACTGCTGCTCTTGGCCAGAATTACACGCGCTTATTTGCGCGGTGAACTACACTGCGGAGGACCTAATTAGCCTCTCCCACGGCTCCATTCAAAAGCTTGTCTCCAATTCTTATTGTGTGCATAAGGATGTCCTCCGGAGAAAGCTGCAATCCTCGTCGTCGAAGCTCCATCTCTCTGTAGATGTTTGGTCGGCTCCGAATCACAAAGCCTTCCTTGGAATTTGTGTCAAATTTGTCGACACGGACGCTAAGGAGACACTGCAAGCGCTGCTTGCTCTATCAGAGCTACCGGGCCTCGATGGGCCGGGTAGCCATGGCGGAGCTGAGCAGTGGAAGCTTCTCCAGCATGTCCTCGAAGACTATAACATCTGGAATAAGATCGGCTTCTATACCGGTGATAACCATGGTTCAAACGACAAGCTCTGCCGTTTGCTGGGCAAACATCTTCAGGGGAAAGGCATCAACTGGGAGGCGAAGAAGCAGAGGATTCGATGCCATGGCCATGTCATCAACCTCGCTGTTCAAGCCTTCCTCTTCATGGACTCCAAAGAAGCCGCACGAGCAGCTCTGGAACAGATTGAGGGCGACGACGAAGCTGCGTTTGGCAGTGACTTTGCTGAACGGGTCAAGGCGCAAAAAGCGCTTGGTTGGCGTCGACTGGGGCCACTTGGCAAAGTCCACAATATCTCAGTGCACATGCGCGAGAATGATTATCGGTAGAATCTATTTAAGAAGCGCGCTGGAAGGTCGTTGGGCCTTGACAACGATACGCGCTGGAACTCATGGTTCCTTCTTCTAGACGTTGTCCTTGATCTCCAGGAGCATGTAGAGTGGTATCAGAGAAAGTACTATGAGGACACGCAGGACGATTATCTCACCCCTAATGAGTGGCGAGTCCTACGGGAAACACGCGCTTTCCTTCAACCCTTCTGGAAGATTCCTCAACTCACGGAGGGCCGCTATACCACTCTGGACCGCACGCTCTTCACCATAGACGTTCTTCACAAGCATTACACACAAGCCTTCCAAAAGCAATCCGACAATCATCCCCTCCGAAGTTGCATTGCAGCCTCATGGGCTATATTTGACAAGTATTACCAGCTTACAGATAAGAGCCCTGCCTATAGCGCAGCCATAATACTTCATCCGTCGCGGCGTATGGCCCATGTTAAGAAGAACTGGCCCAAATCGTGGCACAAACCAGTCCTTGATGGCGTGAAGAAGTATTGGGAGGATTACTACCAGGGGTTACCGATTACCACCACAACGCCTGAGCTACGAGACAGCCTACAGCCACTCGACGAGTATGACCTGCTTGCTCGAGAGCTCGATGTCGTTAGCCCAGCGATGAGGATCTCGACGAATACAAGTCCTTCACCGCGGAAACTCCTGTCGCCATCGACTGTTCCCCGCTTGCTTGGTGGCTTAGAGAGGAGCAGCAACAACGATACCCCCGTCTATCTAAAATAGCCGTCGATATCCTCTCAATACCCGCTATATCGGCCGAGCCAGAGCGCGTCTTTTCTGGCGCACGACGCACAATATCATGGGATCGATGTCGGCTGGGAAGTTGTACAATTGAGAGAGGAGAGTGCATGAAGAGCTGGATTAAGAACGGCATCACCCAGGGAATTCCGGTCGACTTGGTCGAAGAGGGGGAGAACGAGGAGGAAGGTGATAGTATGGAAAGGTGGCGGGGCTCAACACCTGATTCTTTTCAAGACTGAAAAGTAAAAATATTATTCCCGCTATTGTAGTCTGTTTCAGAGTGATCCCAAACCTTCGTCTATGCTGGTTCATACTTCAATGTCAGCGCTGTCTGCAACCGACGCCAGGCAAATCACTGTACAATTACTGAATTGCAGAGCTCCCAAACCTGGTTCTTTACGATAGTGGTAGTGTGAGATGACGTCATTTTTTGTATTCCATACGTATGGAATAAGCTTCCATACGAGGCCCATTCCATATTCCATATTCCATACGGGTCTGTATGGAGTATGGATAGAAAGCCTGACCCCAAGGAGTGGTTCACCAACGAGAAGATCGGCGAAGACGAGAGGTACTTCGAGCTCGCATCAATGGTCGACCAGCGAAAGGAGCGGATACTGTATCTTGGCTACAAGATTGCGGCTCAGGGCACATGGTTGAAGTTTGACACTGACAGTGGACAGTTTTCCGTCGCAGACGAGTATGACGTGGACTTGGGTATTGCTTCTCGGTCATCAGAGACTCAGGAACTGACTCGGGAACTGAAGAAGAATTAGGTCTTAGTACCAAAAGAGGAAGACCCTGGGGAAGTCTATGGCCCACGAATTGCATGATTGCAAAATCTTCAAAAAGCAAGTGTTAGATGAAGAAAACTTAGAGTTGGAGAATCTTCCTCGATTCTATTTATAAAAAAAGTACTAAACACTAGAGTTTTATAGTCAAATCACTTCTGTGTACTTCATATGTCCAACCTGTATTACTCGGTAGTGCATTGTCGCTGTGATCCTTTCTTCTGCTTCTGGAATTACTGAGGTAACGGTCTAGCATGAGGCGGAGGAAGCCAGAGAAATCCGGTGTTGGTTGATGGATGCTGGGCTAAAGCCATTGTATGAATCCTCTACAGTGGCATAGGGCGGCACCTCCAGTTTTTTAGTCGGACTCTATGACGTCTTTGTCCGAATGAGTAAAATGGTGGTTGCTCTTTCCGGTGGCGGAGTAAAAGAGTAAATCTGCTCCTTGAGGATGAGCAATTGCTCTTTCTGGTGGTGGAGTAAAAGAGTAAATCTGCTCCTCGCAGATGAGCAATTGCTCCTGGAGCCACCAATGGGCAAGTTTGAAATTGCAGGTGCTCATTCTGGGGGCAGAGTAAAGGAGGTCGTCGACGTCAACAATAAGCGGCAACAGTAATATAGATCCAATGACAAAAAGCTTGCATCTGTATATTCAGTACATGATTGAAGACCCAATAATTTTGAGGAATTTATGGCAGAATGGCCGCCGGATAATACGTATAGGATGCGATATTATGGAGGGTCAGACGCGAAGGCGAGTAGGGCGGGGACGTATTTGCGACGCCAAACACACCCTGTGCCGATCGCGTTCTCACGGGCTCACTCCGCCCATTAAGCATCACGTCGACGATATGCAAGAAATGGCCCGCTAACGGCAGTGGAGACGGCCATTCGAATGGCGATACCGGTGGACATTTGCATGGTTCCAGTCGCGCTTCTATGCCCCGGATTGACTCTGGTGGGAATGGCTTGGCACGGAGAGGGTAGCCCAGAGGGACACGTACTGGATACGCGGTGCATCGCGGTAATGCGGCAATGTGGTAATGAGTTCGATTACACACGTAGAAGCAGTCATCCTCCTCTTCTCCCTTGCTGGCGCAGGTGGGTGGAACATCATATTTCCGACGATGGCCTCGACCAAGATTATCCTTGACGGTATTCTTGCGTATGAACTTGTCCGGATAATGCCTGCTGAAATCGCACTGGAGAATCGTCTTGCTGGTGATCACCAGTGAATTCCACGGTCTTGGCTGCGAGACACACCACCGCACGTCCCGATAAGAAGGGCTAGCCGCAAGCCGCCATAGCTTGAGCGCATGCTAGCTGCTGCGCTGGCCACGTTGCTCTTGCAATGTGAGGCAGACGTCCTAGAATTGGTCAAAGGACACGGAAACGGCATTGTACTCGAGCGGTAGAGCCTAGATGATTGCAAACCGAAGTCGATGCGACAGCAAGGTCGCGGAGCGAATATGACCAAAGGGCCATCAAGACGAGCAGGCTACGGGCTTCAAATGCCGTCCCCGCACGAAGTCTCCACCGGTGTGGGCCAAGGTGTTAAGCCGGAATGACTTGGGTTTTGGGTCGGACGAGCTGCTCCTCAATCGCAAACGGCTCAAAGTTGAGCTGCCTTACGCTTTCGATGCCCTAGTCCCCCTTGCCGCCTATCTGTCGATTTGATATTGTTCCTGCCGCATCGTTTACTGTCAGCTTCTGTACGCAAGAGAGGAATCCTTTGCGTCACATAACAAGCCGGTTGGCTTACAAGCTATGGCGACCTCAACTCGAGTCGGTCCGTCATAGGCGTGCAGCCCCATATATATCCAGAATCCATAATGAAGTCACTCAACTTAGAGAGTTTCATTCCCCCCACTCGCCACAATCCGGTATCGTATATCACTTGCCAATCGCTTCCAACTCCAAGAGCATATGCAATCATACCACATTTTCACAAGTGTCTCTCTCAAGGGTTCTTATTTTTGTGAGAATTCCATAAATGTCAATTTCTTGAGTCTATGTATGCCCCTTCATCATATCTTTATTCACAATACTAAAAGAACGAAAAGAAAAGAACTCTCAATAGCCAGTGCCTCCATTCTAAATACCCATTCTTTAGATATTCAGAATGCCTTTCCCAAAGGCTGACACATCTA
The DNA here is from genome assembly GCA_020740775.1 of Ilyonectria destructans. NCBI lineage: Eukaryota > Fungi > Ascomycota > Sordariomycetes > Hypocreales > Nectriaceae > Ilyonectria > Ilyonectria destructans. The sequence continues at coordinate 362,614 of JAHEWK010000023.1, forward strand.
CATGTGTAACTCAAGCACAGAAGCTGCAGAAGAATCATCGTCGTCGGGCGCTGGTGATAGCAAAAGCCTCAGCCGTGCTGCTCCCGCAGGTGGTGCCGTCGGCCACAGCCATGAGCACCGACCAGGTACCGAGGCACAGCGTTGGAACTTGGCCCTGCCAACACAGTTCCACTCACCCTCATTGCTGCAAGTAGTCCCGGCAGTGTGGCTTTCGGCACTGGAGTCGTCGCCGCTACCCGAGGTGGCAGGGGCGGAGGGGCGGAGACGGAGGACACAGAACCTATAGCGTTCTTGGTCATGGTGACGAGTGTGGTCGTGGGAGCGCTGTCGGCGATGAATGTGGGAGTGCTGTCCGCAGGCTGAGTGAGATGCGGTGATGAAGACGCCGCCAGGACTACAGGCAGGTGAGTTGGTCATTACATTTCAAGCAGGAGTTGAGGAAGTCCGGGATGAAGCAGAGCAGTTGGAGAGGTATCCGGTCGTCGAGAGGAAGAATAGATGGCTAAGTCTGGTCAAAGTTGGGATGAAGGTCATCACAGCCCGAGAGTATGGTGTTTAGGAAGGGGTAAAATGCAAGAGCCTCAATAGACCTAAGTGTTCAGATGACCGCGCCAAGTGGTTTAGACTAACACCACCGCACAAGAATAGACTGTCCACTACAGTGGCATACGTAGCCCAGCTTCCTAGAGTCATTAGCTAATCAGTTCCAGGCTTTAACGCATTGAGCCGATGCTTTGCTCACCTGTGCCAGTCCCGATATCAAGAACACTATACGTAGTATCGTCAGTCCAGGCCGTCACATCTAGGGGCTCATGAGGCATACCTGTGCGTTCTTGATCAGCGACAAATTTAGTGCCCCTCCGCAAAGCGTAAACAGGCCGCATGGCTGCAGAATATTGTGAGTAGGCATCAGTCGAATCCACGGGGTCCCATCTTACGATATAACCAGTACTTCGTTCTGTTGTTCATCATTTGGCATCCTTCTCGAATCAATGAGCCAACGGCCATGTGAAAGGTCTGCGCTCTACTAACAAATACTTATAGTCCAAGGTCGGCATGAAACCATCTTCCATTTTCTGTTATGTACTCCAAACATTCGGGATCGAGAGACGACGCGGAGTTGGCATCGTCGGCAAAATTCGAAGTGGCGCCTTCATCTGAGTTAGGGTTAATGGGTTCACCATCTCGACCATCAGCGACATCCGTCGCAGCAGACAACGCGGAGCTGCTGTGTTCGTCGTGGTCAACTGAGTCCAGTGGGTCAGGCGGCGTGGATTCGGCGTCAGAGTTGTTAGCGTGCCCCGATGCGTAATGTAACATGAGTCTCTTCCCTTCTTTGTAGCTAGATTTATCGTCGTCGCTACGTTTACTTTGTCCCTTGTGGACTTAGCTAGTGAATTTGGATAATCGCCAGCCTGTGGTTCGCTCGCATCGTCTGCCGCGTGCATGGCATCGGAGGAGGGCTCGTAGTCAGTCGCGTTAGGCAGAGGCCGTAAAGTCTTCCATGACGGAGTGCCATCAGCTGCCCGTATAGCTAGTGTAATTTCGCAGAACACTCCTTGGTTTAAACTCAGTGGCGCGCCGATCAGTACACAATGACGAAGAACGAGGAGATTACGAAATATAAAAGATATAATATGCGTCAACATCTTCCCGAGACGAAAGAAATATACGATAGGAGTGGGGCTGGCCGGCGCGGCCAGAGGCTAGGCGATGAGCCAGCGTTATACGAGATGAGGAGGGATGATGGTTCTCGATTTAACATTACCGAAGCGCTAAAGCTATGCCCTCCAGTGCAAGACACGAGAAGACCGAAGCAGGGTTTAAAGTCTGCCAGCTGGCTTACGCTGGATTTATCTAACCTAGTAGGTGTATTTCTGACCCCCGTGCTACATCGATACTGATATAGGCTTCATGTTGTTGGGAATTGGCAGAAGTCTGAAGGGGGATAGAGCGTTAATCTGCTTGTCAAGGGTAACGTGGGAGGCCGTAAACGCGGTATTGTAATATAAACTCGTCGAGCTCCTGCGAGAAGTGGCAGCGCTGTGCGATCCAGAACAGGGAAAATCGTGAACTGGCAGCTCAATCCAAGGAGTTATCAACTTATTTGGAGGGTATCGATAGGATATCCATTGCTGAGAGGCCGAGAAGTATAGTGAGGGACTTCGAAGTGTATATAGCGTGTTTTGACACACATTGATGGCCATTCTTCTCCCGGTCCAGAACTACTAGGTAAAACGAACGTATTCACAAGAGACTTTTTAGGGACTAACCTCTAACCTATATTCATTTAATTCCATAACATTTCAGATAAATAGCAACTATAAGGCCAGTACTTAGGCGTTCTTCCCTTGCTGTTAATATCTGGAACTAGCGCTACGGACTTTTGTAGCCTTCATTCTCCTCCCCGTAACCTATTCCTAGTTACAAGGGATTTTCCAAACAGTATACCCCGTAGTCGCTCTGGACATAACCAACCCGAAACTCATTTCCTTGGCCAAGGCCCCAAATTCCCCAAATCTAAATTTTACATCATATCGTCTTGGGGCCTCTTCGTCTTATCTCGACTACCCCTCTCCCACCCTTCTCCCGTGTGCCCGAGTCCAGAGTCAACTTCCCGCTTCAGTCTCGGTGAGATATCGCATAAATTGGTGCTCAAACGAGGCCTACAAACTTAGTAAGTTTACGTTGTTTCAACTACTATCCCGACCATGCGTAACTACAGTTCGAAGACAACAGAGGCTACCCTTATTTAAAGATGGTTTTAATGCATTTCACGATATACTGGCCTGTGTATGTTCTTCAACGCAGGCAAGAGTGGCACTCAGGGCTTCTAACTGCGTTAAAGCTCGTAGAGGGTATGAGATCAAACTGGACTTTGACGCTAATACATCGCACTTGCTCTGCAGTATTGCTCGGATAATATTGATGTCATTCGGCTCAGTAGACTTTAGGAAGTTTACAGTGTTATCTGCAGCTGCAATCCACCGGCTTAACTGGTGCTGGCCCTTGACGTAGGTGTCTGCCAAGGAATGAAGATTGAAGTTCTCACTGGTCATTGTCAACCTTAGTCATAGCTAGTCAAAATTGCCCATTGCTTGTGAGTACTGAAGGGATGCAGAAGCATATTTCAATTAAGCTCCAACAAACTTTCTATTGACTTAAGCGATCGAGAGAGCCTGAACAATCAGCCGACATCGTCATGGGGCATGGTCTTCCTTACGTCCTTATAGCATAGAACTGTCCAAATTCACAAGATCTCTTCATATTAGCCACATACAATCCCAAGGCAAAACACACGGGTATCAGATGAAGGCAGCAATGCGCCATACAGTTGATAGCTGTGGAACTTAACTCCAAAACTTCAAGGACACCAGACACGCCAACGCGACTGTGCACAGTCCAAGCAGGCCGAATACCACATAATCAAGGGTCGACATGTTCTTAGGAAAGTCGCCGTTACGGTAAAGCCGTTGCGGTGAAGCGACTTTGAGAGACAAAAGCTCGAACTGTGATCGATTGACGGTTGGTTGTGTAATCGATATGTTTAAGGGACGGATATTGACCTAAACTATGCTCTGAAGTACTCCGTACATCGCATAAATTGGATGGCTTCTCTCTTGCCACCATTACTACCGAAACTAAACCCCATAGAGAATAGATTACTTAATAGAAACACTCGGCCACCCGTCATTACAGTCTTAGTGGGGGTAAAAGATAAACACACCATAGCAGCTGGGGTCCGAGACCAAGATCCGAGGCAAAGCATTCGTAGAGTGTGGAGGTGATTTATGTGGTATCTCGCCCTTATCTAGTATTCAATATGCGCAAACACTGTAAGGCCACCCATCCCTTAGGTGCGGTTTTATGCAATTAATACCCTGCTATTCCTTTTCTTCGATCAACTACCCTGCACTATTGCGCCCAGTTTCTCTGACCATTGCACATACTTCTTTCTGTGACTATTCACGCACTCCCTGCGACCATACACACGCCTTCTCTACGACCATTACACACACGCAATTTGCGGCCACTGCATATAATCGTCTCAAGATGATGACGAACTAAAGCAAGAAAAATCACCTAACCGCCAAAGCTGCGTATAAGCCACTTCTTCGGTCAACGAGCAGCGGGTGCAAAAGGAGCAAGCTGTGAAAGGCCTCTAGTGAGTTGATTCAACTAACTAGTTCCTATGCTGTTTACTTTCAAGATGAACAAAGGAAAGAATCTAAATACAAACTGGGTGCGTGAAGACGCGTTATATCTTCTTTAATATAGAAGATTCGAGAATCAACTCGATGGCGCTGTGGAGAAGAATTCGGGCTTGGCGGCAGAGCCGCCAGCCAAGTGGGCCTGACCCGTTACACAAGCGCGAAAGTGGCTAAAGATTGCCAACACGAGTTTGTCTTAATCCCCTACCCTATTGCTGTGGAAATAACGCCATAGAAAACCTACACTCGCCTCGCCTCGCCTCATCACGCCAATTCGTCATCCCCACCCATCCCTGCCGTGCCTTATGCCATTGGAAATACGTGGGGTCCCCCAACCCAAATAATCGGCCGGGGCGCGATCAAACAAGACGAAGTACCTGCATCAGTACATACACATTTCCATACACTCTCATTGGTCGGTTACGGCGCCTTGGTTAGTTGCTGACTCGTTCTTTGAAGCCGGACCCCCTCTTACTTATTCCCCTCCCCCTTCTCCAATTCACTTCGAAAGATCACTGGGCTACAATATCTTGAAGGTCCTCGAGCTCTGTTGTAACTTTGTTGTAACAACGGGTTATTAGCTCCAATGCCCAGTCTCGCTCGCTCGCTTTATCTTCCTTCCTTAACTATTTTACTCTACTATATTTAACCTCGATACCGACCCTAAGGAAGTTCCGCCTTATTGCTCATATCTCACCTATCGGTTATCTCTTATCTACGTTATTACTAGCTTCACCAGGTTCTCCATCTCCATCAAGTTCCTCACAAACCGACATCGTCACTCTCTAACGATCGCGCCATCTGCATAAAAGCCTAAGGCTGCCCCCTCTCTGTGCCTCACATCGATCGCCGCCACAGTTTCCATTCTTTAACACCTCCAATCTCTACTTTCTTATTTCTTGCGTCGAAACAACTCAAACGCATTAGATTGTGGTGGTGTGGTGTTTTTGACATCACTCATCTCGTTCGCCTTTCACATTAAGCTTGAACTCACCGGTAAGTACTAATAGTGCGTATCATAACATATAAAGCTAATATGACCGTATCTAAGAACACATTCTTATCCGAATAGGCAAATCCTAGAAGAAGGTCAAAAACTGCCGCCTCCCGACAGCAATTACACACTCCTATACTTTACAACCACTGCCACCATCCCTGACAACATGGCCAATACTTGTGCACATTAGTTTCGAATAATCAAGTCAGATAGCACATTAATTTAATAGGTTTGCCAGCACTGCCATTTAGGGCCTCACTGGATGATCTTTGAGTGCGCATATTGCAAGCTTTATTTATGTCGAGTTTGCACGCAGAGTGCGTGAGACCTGGTCTTCGTGGCGTACTCTGAATATCTTGCGGTCTGGTCCTGCCTGTGACCACAAAGCGACTTCTGAGGGGGAAATGTAACGGGCTGTGCCCGTAGGTGGCCTCGAGAACCCTCGGCCTTTCGTGGCCCACTTTTACCTTTAAGCCACCATGACGAGTATATTTATGGATGGACCTCCTCTACTCTCTTTCTCTTCTTCTTTCCTTAAGTTTGGTATACTCTGTAGAGTGGCCTAGCTAGTTGCAATACACTACCTTGAGACCGTTACACCCTGAAACCTCAAGACAGAGAGGGGAGAGATAATAGACAATTCTTTCACCCTAATATTGGACAATTAATTATAGTAATAGCCTTAATAAATAAAATCTAAATATATAACTGGATATTCTTTAATAGCATCTTCTTCTTTAAGTTAGAGCTCTCTATTATAAGACTATTTAAGCCTTATAGATAACTAATTAATTATAAGCTATAAAAACCTATAGAGAACTTATAGAGGACTTACTAAAATCCACTATTATACCGCCCTCGTCCACATTAACTGTATTCTCAGGCTTAATCCAGCTGTACTTATTCTCCCAGATATCGAAGTACTAATTGACCGACCTTAATATAAACCCCTCAAACCTAGCGGCTTCCTGACGTTTCCCAAGCTTGGTAGATGGTTTTGAATGACGTTTGACGAACCTGGTGGTCCAGTGCTTGCCTAGAGGCTTGTTATCTCCCTGTTGACGGAGGAGGGCTTCGACGCAGCTTCGAAGCTGGCTATGCGTGAGAGCGTAGCCCAGGGACTCCTGCCGCAGAAGCCAACCAGTGAGGCGGTCCTCTTGACTCGTAGAAATACGTTGGTGAGGGTGGGTAGACTCTTTCCTGCTCTTCTGGCCAGAAAGTCTTTTCGAGAGGACCGGTTGAGGCACCCCGTACTTATCGCCGGGGGTGATTCTTTAAGCGGTGGGGGATGGTACTTTGTGGTCAGGATTGAAGTGGCAGAAATGTAAATAGCATAGCGTGTTCCATGGCCCTATGAGATCTGTTCTCCCGGGCGTAATAAATCTACTACTACTACTACTATACCAGTACAGTCGCGGAAGACCACATCAGCATGCATCTTAACAATCTAAAGGACTCAGTTCCGACGGAAAGTCTTCATCTCTTGCGAGAGATTCCTGCCTCTGGTCAATGCCGTTCAATCGCGCACTGGGGGTTATCGGTTCCCCTGTGGCCGATGGTGTACTCATTCAAGATGGACTTGTCGGCCACTTCTATGGCAGTGCCTTGATGGCTAAATACAAACAGTCTCGGCCACAGCTCGTTGCTAACGAGGGACTGTCAATTGTTCGCTTCGTCTGCTCTGCGCTCTAGTTAAGGACTGTGCTGAACTCTATTATATAGCATCATCTAATCACGGCACGATATACTCGTTTGGAATTAACGCCCCGTCATCCAGGGATGCAAATGTTTGTCTCCGCGCGCCCATCACAAATTGCGCAAGTGCAGAAAGTCTCCGAGGGAACCAGTAATGGGTTCTCCAGAGCTACCGGGCCAAAGCCCGTGTTCTCGTAAACATCTCCGCGAGTTGGCTTGGACTAACCTGTAGCGCAACTTGAATGGCCGGAGCGAACAAGTATTTCTAGGCTTGTACAATCTTGGCATAGTCGGGCATTTGATTTGAAATCACCTTTGTTCACAGCGCCTGGCATGCCGCGCGCTTGCTTATTAAAGCTGTGACAAGGATCATCTTCAATGCATACTGCACTGCCAGCATTCGGAATGATATTCCGCCGGACGTTGTAAATGAGGCCATCGCCTTAATGAGAAGGCAAAGGACGCGCGGACGCAAATGAGTATATATAAGTAATGGAATAGAGCCGAGTTCCCTACAAGACCACCACCACCAACTTCATCCTCACTCATTTCACATTTCTTTACATACATACCTCGCCATGCGTTTTATAACACTTTCTGCGTTGCTCCTTGGGGGGGTGAACGCTGCGGCATATGGTAACCCCCATGCCAATGCCACCCTCCAAGTTGAGTCGAGATCCCTCGACCAGATCTACAAGGCTGCACTCAAAGAGGGCGGCACTGTGACACTCTGGTCGGGAGGCGATGAGAAAAATCAGCAAGATGCGCTCAAAACAGCGTTTGAGAAAGCCTTTCCCGGCATGGCACTCAATATCACGGTCAATCTGTATAAGTACCACGATGGCAATATTGATCAGCAACTCGAAAACAAGAATGTCTATGTCGACAGTCTTGTTCTCCAGACGCTGCACGACTTTCCGAGATGGAAGAAGGAGGGCGCGCTTCTCAACTACGCTCCTGCTGGCTTTGACAAGATTTATCCTGATTTCAAAGATGGCGATGCTGCATACTATGGATACCTCGGCCTTGGCTGGCAGCTCATCTGGAATCACAACAAGTTGAAGGGCAAGAAAATCCAAGAGTTCACAGACTTTCTGCACCCAGAATTCAAGGGCAAGCAGGCTTTGACATACCCCAACGACGATGACGCCGTTCTCTTCGCATTCGAGTTGATGTAAGTGCCAAGAAACTTCCCCCAGTAAAGCAGTCGCTTACTTACCCCCGTTAGCGTCAAAAAATACGGCAAGAAGTGGTTCGAGGACCTGCTGAAGCAAAAGCCTCGATGGGTTCGCGGCACTGCTACTCCTTCATCTCTGATCGCTGACCCCAAGTCCCCCTACATCGCATCCTTCACTTCGGCAGTCGGATTGGGCCAACCACCCAGCCCGTTCAACTTCACCTTCCCCAAGCAAGGGCAGCATGTGACATGGGCCCAGACAGCTGCTATTCTCAAGGACGCCCCGCACCCTGAGGGAGCAAAGCTTCTTCACAACTTTCTCCTCGCCAAAGACTTTCAGAAGGAGAGTGGGTTCTGGAGCGTGAGGTCTGATGTTCCGGCTCCAAGTGGGCAACCGAAGTTTGTTGATGTGCCAGGGAGCGATCCACTCGCCTTCAGGGATTTTATGCTGGACCGGCCAAAGGTTGAGAGACTCAGGTTTTGGTTTGAGGACAGGCTCGGCACTGCACAGGGCATTAGTCCTTTGATCGATGATCTGTAAACCGATGTAAAACTAACCCCTCTATGACAAATCGTGTTAGTAATTCGTACCTCGGCAAAACTCGGTAGTACGCGGCTGCAAATCTTACGTGAACGCGCATGCCGAGCGAGATGGTCGCTTCACTGATACCGACCCAGCTCACCCGCAGCGCTAGTATCCACACGATTGGCCATATTAATGGATGTGGAGGATCATGCGCCGCAAGGCCTTGGGGGATGTGGAGGAGGACGACCTTGAATGAGTTGCTGGGGGACGACGCCAACTTAAAAGGGGAATGTGGAGGAGGGCCGACATCTGGGGCAGAGGAGAGTGCTCTGCTGGGCAAGACTCGATGGGTTTAGCTTGCGGGGGTGGAGCCGAAATTGTAATTGTGATCCTGCTCCTCCACATCCCGTCTTATGAAGTACTAGAGGGACTAGGCGGCATTGACTTGGAGAGTGGAGCCACTCCGACGGCTACTAGAGCCGTTCAAGTCCTGTACTGCTCTTGCGAAAGATGTAAGCGTTGCGTGGCTGCAGCCGGACTAAAGAATAATTTAATACGCAAGTTGCTCTGACCTTCATGACTTTAACCGAAATTTTAACTTACAATTCATATTCGGACTTTGGAGGTCTGTCCTAAACCACCACCATGCTACAACAAACAGATGAACACGCGAAACATTATGTCAACGGGAATACGGCTGCTCCACTGAAGGTGATCATTGTCGGAGCAGGTATTGTACCAGCCACTTCCAAACACTACAGGCACGTTTCTCACCTTGATAGGTATTGGTGGCCTGACTGCCGCAGTTGGGTTGCGCAAGGAAGGGCACGAAGTCATAGTAAGATTTCGAAACTGCGAGACCCCTGTCCCTACTGACAGCAAGCAGTTGCTCGAAAGGTCACGGCTCGCTCAGGAGACAGGAGCTGCAATGCACCTTGCACCTAATTGTCATGGGATTCTCAAGAGATTCGGCATTTTCCCGGAGACAGTTGGAGCCAACAGAACACAAGGGGTTCGTGTGATTTTTCTTTTGTGTCGAAATTGTGCCGCTGCTACATGCTAAATTTCTTCCTAGATCACCGAATTTGAGCACACAGGTGACTTGCGTGCCACGATAGACCTACAACAAGCAAACTCGATATGGCAGCATGTGAGTTGACTGGAATGTTCGTGCCATGTCTTTGCTAAATGTGCTAAACGAGTGATTATCAGCCCTGGGTTCTTTGCCACCGCGTCAAACTTCATGAGGCACTGAAAGCAAAGGCGACCACGGACGATGATGAAGGACCTGGTGCCATTCTCAGAATCTCAAGTCGAGTTGTTGACGTCGATCCCTCCAAGATGACTGTTACGTTAGAGAATGGAGATCAACTCTCCGGTGACCTGATTCTTGGGGCAGATGGCGTTGGGGTAAGTATCTCATTCCCAACTGTTATCAGATGATCAGAGGAGCCCTTGCTGACCAAAACAGTCCGTTGTGAGGAAAGCTGTGGTTGGTAACCATATCAATCCTTTCAATGCTGGTAAAGGAGCATTTAGGTTCATGATTCCGAAGCAGCAACTTTTTGATCACCCCGCCACTCGCGAATTAGTCTCTAAGCCTGGCTATATGGCCTTTTGGTACGCAAACGACCGTCGGCTCGTCATGTATCCGTGTGACGATAACACGACTATGAACTTCATAGCCATGCACCCCTACGAGCTTTCTGCCTCGGAAGCATATGGTGAGCGCACTCAATCTTTCACTTTCTTAGCTAGCTAAAATGCGATACTTACATACACACAGGATTCAGCCATAGAGGGAGTAAAGAAACGCTGCTGCGAGTGTATAAAGACTTCTGCCCAGTAGTCCAAACCATGCTTGATATGGTGGATGAGGAATCGCTCAAACTTTGGACCCTGCTCGATATGGACCGAATCCCCTGTTGGGTTAAAGGGGGAGTAGCATTGCTTGGCGATGCAGCACACCCATTCCTGCCTTGTGAGTACCTGTACTGCACTGAACGTCTACTTAACTGACTGGATCTATAGTTCAAGGACAGGGAGGTGAGCGGATTTATCCTACTTGGTTTTCTTTCTGTATTAACTGACCATACATAGGCGGTGTTGCTATAGAAGACTCTGCTTCCATCTGCGCTGTCTTTCCAAGAAACACTCCAAAAGAACAAGTTGCGGAAAGAGTAGCTCTCTACGAAAGAATTCGAGACGAGAGAGCACACAGAATCCAGGCCGCTACTCGATCACTAGGAGAGGACTTAGACAAGGATAAAGCAAATAACACGGACAGCAGTGAGTAATTACGTCACTGAGCTTGATTTGCTGCTGACTCGCGCCAGTGGTTGAGACAACACGCTACAACTTTGGGCATGACGAATGGCACAACTCCAAGGATGCTCTGAGGAGGTGGATTTCGTCGCATAACGAGTCTTCATTGTTGAGGTGGCCCACATCCTTCTGGCCAGTAAGTAACTTGGAAAGTCACGGCTTACCTCAGCCAACACGCCCTTCGGAGTCGTACTTCCTCAAACAGTCGGTCCGTTTCAAGACTTCTGCTACGTATCTTCGGACGCTATTCCCGACTCCCAACTTCAAGTTCTCTTCGCCCGGCACAGTCGTTGAAGCAACATTCCAATGCCTTGAGCTTCGTGATCAAATAAAAGATGGCCGATCGGCATACAGGTCGTTTGTCCTTCAGGTTCATGGCGTCCAGTTCACGAGGTGGAATGGCACGAAACTTGACGGTACTTTCATCCCTGTCATGTTTGAATCACTTCCCAACATCGTCATTTCTCATCGCGGGGAACTCGGACTCCCCAGCTTCCACTGCGATATTGATGTTGTGGAAAGCAACAAGACTTCTCGCATCACCTGCAGTCTGATGGGCAAGAGCTTTATCAGCCTACAGATAAACGACTTGCAAGGAGCCGCTCCAGAAACATCCACTGAGTCTTCTCCTTGCGATAACCAATTCGCTTACAGATACGTCCCTACTGTGGGGACGAAAGGTTTCGCGGATGCAGAGTATCCAATTCTTTTAGTCGGTCACCAAATCGACACCACTCAAAATCTGGGAAGAACGCTCAGAGGCACAAGCGCTGTTATCAACACTTCGAGGGGGGATTTCAAGGATATGCCTGTATTTAATTGCGTGGCGACCGGACTGTCGGAATTACCGATTTACGGGATTGTCGAATCGAAGCTGGAACAGGGGTACGGGGTGGTCAGTTCCTTGCAGACAGAGCGGATTGAATAGGGCACTACTGAGCGAGGGAGAATAGCGCCCGTACTCGCAATCATCACAGTCAATCAAGAGTCGGTGTGTGGGTCAATTATTGCAGGTCAGTGGATGGACAGAACGCTGATGATGTGGAGAGATGTGGCCGCATATACCATGTAATTATCCAAAACATGGGGCCAATATATATTCGTGTTCCCACTACTGTCCAATGTTGCTGCTGAAGCCGCGGAAACGAAGTTGGTTAAAGGGTAATTGACGTCAATGGGTTCTCACAAAATATAACTTGTCCTAGACGCAGCAATATATGGACAGTAGGTTCATTTTTTCTTATTTTCAGTGGCAACCCAACAGCAACTTAGAAGTGCGTTGAAGTGTTCTCCACAACAGTCATAAAAAGTCTTCAGCACGAAAAGACTCATTCAGGCGCAAAGTCTAACCTGCAAGCGCATCGTAAAATTCTCTTAGGCGGCTGCCTCCCCCTGATTCCGTCGAGGTCAGTCAACGGGCGTTGCTTCCGTCCACAAGGTTCTGCGGACTGCACATTTTACAGAGGCTAGCAGTGTATTACAAAAAGGATTACATCAGTCCACATAAATCCCGTTTAATAATCAAATAGATCTCCAAGTTCAAATTGAATGCCAGGGACTACTGGGACAGGAGATTTCTGGGACCAAGCTCTACAGAAGATGAGCCACCAAGTCTCTCCAGGCTGTCCTGCTAGACACTCACTCTCACCAAACTTTCAAAGAGGGCCTCGCAGATATCTCTTCCTGTAAACCCAACTTGGACAAGAAGTGAATCCATGGCATGTGGTGCAAATCAATGAGTGAGAACTTCTAGACAATGTCACAAGCAAGGACTTTATTCGAGGTGTCTGTTATGGTTCAACTTACATCTTGAGCCAGGAAATTACTCTTAGACGTAATCTGTTCGTGATATTCTAGAGTTGTGTGAAGGAGGAGGTCCGTCAACTTTGAGACTTCAACCGGGTTGGGATCACCGAAACCCATGAACCTATAGAGAATAAGCCTCAGTCACTTGCTAGCATAGCATGTGGTTTAGTTGTAACTCACTTCTGAAAATTTTCTCGAATGCGAGACTTCATGATTGGGTCAAAGTAGGAGTACTGATGCGAATATATCGCGGAGGTCACATAAAGTGAGGTTGTCATGTAGATGTAGAAAGATGGATGACGAGCTGAGACTACAGTTGAGGACGGGAGTATAAGGTCTCCTTCCTCACGTGATGTTGCATATAATGCCAGTCTTAAGCACCAGGCCCAAGACTGGTTCTTCACGTATCAAGTACTCGACGCTAGATGCCAATTCGTAGCGAGCGACGTCCTCCGGAGATTGATGCTTTTCAAGGTACTAGTCGCTATTACGACCGTATTTCGCGACAAAAGTCCGACAAATGGCTCTCTTGATTCAAAGATTCGTAGCCCGTCGTCGCCGAGAACCGGGATGCGTCCAAAAGGGTGATAGGAGTTCACATAATCTTTGGGCTGGGGAAACTAACAGAGTTTCGGGTTAGAATCCTGCACAGCGGGACTTAACATGCCTTGTGCTCCCCTTCTTGAAGCTTGATGTGTGTAAATTTATATTTGACCCCCAATTCGGCCAGTACGAGGGTCACTCGCTGGGTGCATGTGGACCGGAGAGAGCCATACAGTATCACAGCTATTTTTGCGTGGCAAGTGCAGTTGAACAAAAAGATAGAGGCACTACGTGATGGAGCAAGCAAAGGGAAAGGAAAAAAAAAAGAAAAAATGTAGGTAAAGCAAGACTCCAGTGATCAACCAGAAATAGCACACTTATTACGCTTGCATTAGTAAACTGAATTTCATTTAACAAGAAATATGGAAGCATGACCATTAGTATGTATGAGGAAGGCGCGGAAAACGGGGGGGATGTGGAGGGTATGGAGGATGTGGAGGGTATGGAGGATGTGGAGGGTATGGAGGATGTGGAGGGTATGGAGGATGTGGAGGGTATGGAGGATGTGGAGGGTATGGAGGATGTGGAGGAGCCGAGAAGCTGAGGGATGTGGGGGATATGGAAGGGCGGAGAAGCTGAGGGATGTGGGGGATATGGAAGGGCGGAGGGGGCTGAGAGTGATATACCGGTCTTGATACCAACAGGTAATATCGTTGAGCAAGCGATAGTGGCTACGCGGCAAATTCTGCGGCGGCTGGGGGCATTGCGCGACGCTTTGAAATAGATAAGGTCAACGACGCCTCGAAGAGATGAGCCTGGCTTAAGATACACAACAAGACAGTACCACATCCCCCCAGCTGTTTTCGAAGCCAACTCTATCCTCAACTAAGAATTACACACTATCGCCCCATGTCCCCACAAAAATCCAAGGTGGCCCGTCAAGTGGATGACACGATTCCGCTCGCGCAGTCTAAGAGGACTTTGTTCGACTTTGGGGATTTCGACCATTCCTCAGTTCCGTTTGAGAATGAGACATGGCCAGTCATCATTATCGGGTCGAGCATGGTTGGAATGACACTAGGTGTTCTTCTCGGCTTCCATGGGTACGATTGACAACCAGAGGTCCCAACAAGCAGTCAGTTATCAATCAGTACTGATTACTGATTGATACTGATACGTTAAAATACTACGTCACCCCTTGCAAGTTAGGCCGGTGGTGCAAGGGGTACAATCGGCCGAAGGCTGAGAGTCCGCGGGCCAAGCAATTATCTACAACTATTACATTATTTTCGCACTGGAGCAATTTTTGTAACATTTCTTCTTATCTCGAGCAGAGTCACCTGGAATCATGCAGAACTGTGGTCTGTCTTGTAGGGATTCTGTGTAAGAACCTGTCATCTCTGAAGCTGCTAATCTGAAACCAACTCGGTTGTAGTTGATCTCGACTTCCATCTACACTCTATAGCTAGCCTAAATAATTTACCAGAACGACAGCATAAGGATACCTTCTCTAGGACTCTAAGACCCACTAAAGATGCTAAGTTAAGATACTGTAGGACTTAGTGATAGTCTTCTCTATATAGCGTTGTAAATGATGGTTGTGCTGGATAGCAGTCAGCTTGACTCTCTTTTCAGCCCTATAGAATCTAGCAGCTAAATAAGAGTAATTTATATCAGTTATGCTGCTTCGGACAGTAGATAGATCAGAATATAAGGCAGTTAGATAGGTTATTAGCTGTGCAGAAGGTAAGGGAGCTAGTTCCCGAAAGAGCTGTAAGCTTTATTGGTGTCAAACGATATTCCGCTCCAGCCGTGGTGGCGTCCCGACCCACTTGGGCACCGTTGTTGTGTATATAACTGGGACCTTCGTCCTCTTGACTTGGGTAGTGGTCAAGGCCAATTAACTCTTAATAACCCTCACATGCATGGCATCTTCCTACTCACTTTTGACAATTGGGTTGGTAGAATTAGTATCTCTAGCACTATATAAGGCTGGCTGACTGACTCTCTGAATAACCTTCTAGCTGTATAAAGTTATTATAGCTTCTCTGGAATATAAGCTGAATTTTAAGTCTATCTTTAGCAGGTGTGAACGGCCTCTAGTAGCTGGATTCCAACTATCTAGTCCAGGATGCTATTTACATCAAAGATGAAGAAGAAAGAAAGAAGTTCCCAAATGCCCCTGAGCTGTGGAATGATTTCTCATCCCTGGCGCGCACGAGCCAAGTACGTCTTGCGGCGCAGCCGCAAGGATATGGGCCCTGGCCCGTGACATTACCTCCCCTCCCCCCCGGGAGAAGAAGTTGAGGGCTATCTGCGGCTCCTCTTGTGGTTCTTGCGCCAGAGCTTCCACTGAGCGGTAACTTGCAGGTTGCCAATGGGTTCCCACGTAGGCTCAGAGTAACCAACCCACTTCACTAAAGCTTCCTTGCGCCTTATGCCTCCCTCAGTCTTCCACTGCTCATCTAAAATGCGTTCCACGTGCCACTCCTCCTCGCCATCAACTAAAATGGGTGCCGGTTGTGTGTTATCTGGTCTCTGTGAGGGCAGGTGGTCTGTCGATGCTGGGCGTAATAGGTCGACGTGAAATACTGGGTGAATCCTACCAGGTACGTCCAACTGATAGGAGTGAGAGTTAACTTCCCGGACCACTTGGTATTTGGCATGTAGCCAGTCCAGCTTCTTCGATGGTCTTGTGGTCTTTACGTTCTTCAGATTCAGATAGACCCAATCGCCTGGCTTGTACCTTGGGGCTGCTATGCGGGACTTGTTGGCGAACCGTTCTTGCTTCTCCTGGGCTGTGGCGATGGCCGCCTGTGCCCATTCTGTAGCGTCTTGCAATCGTCTGATGAAGTCCTCAGCGAGAGTTTCGCCCTCCTTCTGCTTTCCTTCAGTCATGCGGTCTGCTACCAGGCGGATCGGTTCATTATGGTAGCCATGCATAAAGAAGAATGGGCTCAGGCCTGTTGAGGATGCTTCTCGGTTGTTTATACTTGCCATTGCAATTGGCAAGAGGTCCAGCCAGTTATCCTGAGTGTAGGTAGCCCAAATCCGAATAATCTTCTCAATCTCCTGATTCATACGCTCTGTAGCGCCATCAGTCTGAGGGTGATATGCTGTTGAGAGTCGCTGTTCAATCTTGAGGAGTTTGCAAAAGTGCTTCCACAAATCGCTGACAAACTGCGGTCCCCTATCACTAGTTATTGCTGTCGGTATGCCGTGAATTGGATAGTGACATCTAAAGAGCCTCTTCGCAACTGCCTCAGATGAGATGTCATCCATTCCCTCTAGCTCTACCCCTTTTGTCAGGCGATCAGTGACAACCATGCAATTTGTCGCTTTATCCCTTCCAGATGGTGGTAAATCTGTAATGAAGTCGATTGAGATCTCTCCCCAGATGCGTTCAGGGACTGGCATGGGCTTGAGGAGCCCCTTTTTGGTGTCTCTCCAGATCGTATTCCTGCCGCAGACCTCACAGTTCCTCACAAACTGGCGCACATCTGCTGCAGCTCCAGGCCAGAAGAACTGTCTCGATAGAATGGTGTAGGTGAGGTCTCTGCCGGGATGTCCAGTAATATGGGAGTCATGGATATCCTGAATGATCTTTGTGCGAAGGGGTTCCAAATTTGGAATCCAGACTCGATCGCGGAAGCGAAGAAGGCCTCGCTCATCCACAGTGCACTCAGCAATGCTAACAGTTTTCTCCTTCTGAAGGTGAGTGGGCAAGTTTCTTTCGTCCCTAGCCACACACATAGTGAGTTGTCGGTAAAGTTTATCCTTTCAACCTTCATGCCATAGGGTCTGTAGTTTTCGGTCTTCAAAAAGCCGTACTTCCTCCTCAAAGTTGATCTCCTCAGGTTTCGCCGGAACCCCCATCGATGCAATATGCACACTTTTGAGGTGTTCGGACTGGAACATCTTCATGAATCTAGCCTTCAACCGCTCGTCGCTACCATCTGCTGGGAGGTCCTGTTCCCTACGAGACAGGGTATCAGGACGCCCCAAGCTCTTGCCTGGCCTCCACTCCAGAGTGAAGTTGAACCTAGCGAGGTACTCAGACCAACGCACTTGCCTCTCAGTAAGTTGCTACTCAGAATAGAAGTACTTTAAGTTCTTATGGTCTGTAAGAACTGTAAAGTGCTTGACTGCCTGCAACTCGGGCTGCCATGCTTCAAGACAGCGTATAATGGCAAGGAGTTCCTTATTATGGATGGGGTAGTTGGCTTCAGCAGGAGAGTGCTTCTTCGACAAATAAGCAACAGGGCGCCAAATGCTATAGTCATCCTTCTGTAGCATCAGTCCTCCTGTAGCGTAGCCAGACGAATCAGCCTCGACCATAGTCTCTCTCTCTGGGTCGAAGTGCGCGAGGATGGGGGCCGTAATGAGCATTTCCTTCAGCTTGTTAAATGCCTCTTCATATCGGTCGTCCCATTTGAACTGAATATCCTTCTTAGTTAGCTCGGTCAACAGTCGAGCTACATCTGAGAAGTCTTGGATAAAAACTCGATAGAAGTTCACAAAGCCAATGAACCCACGAACTCCTTTGACTGAAGTTGGTGTAGCCTATTCTCTGATTGTCTTGACTTTCTCAGGGTCGACTCGGATGCCAACCTCTGCCTCGATCGTAAAGCCTAAATACTTTACTGTCTTGGCCTCGAATTCGCACTTATCAATATCAATCTGGAGGCCAGCATCCATCAATTGCTGTAGAACTTGGCCGACCTTCCTCCTGTGGTCCTTGAGGGACCCTGAGGAATACACCAAAACGTCATCCACGTATGCAGAAACAAAGTCATCTAAGTATTCTTGCAAGGTGCTGTTGATGTAGCGTTGGGAGGCGGCAGGGGCTCCAGTCAACCCAAATGGCATGACTCGGTACTCAAAGGAACCATATCTCGTGCGAAAAGCCGTTTTGTGTACATCTTCCTCCGCTATCTGCACCTTATTGAAGGCAGCGATGATGTCGAGCTTTGTGAACCACTTTGCCTTTGCGATATTCCTTAAGGTTTCGCTCAGAAGCGGGAGAGGGTATCGGTCCTTCTTGGTAATGTTGTTCAACCCTCGGTAGTCGACGCAAAAGCGAATCCCTCCACCTGGTTTCTTAACCAACAGGACTGGGGCGGCTGCTGGGGAGCTGCTCGCGCGGATGAACTCCTTGTCCAGCAGCTCAGTGAGGGTCTTCCTTAAGACCAGAAGCTCTTCTCTTCTCATACCGTACAACGGGCTCCAAGGGAGGTTCCTCTCATTTCCATCTTTGTCCTTCATGATCTCGATTCGAAGGTCGATGCCGGGTCGTAGGGGCGGGAGTTTGTCGGCCAGTTTCCTGCTGAATGCCTGGAGCCATTGGTGATAATGCTTCGGAAGCTTCTCTTTTGGGTCCGTCCTTGTCTTCGGCTTCAGGGCCTTATCAATGTCCTTCAGAGTAACGGAGAACACTCCAGTGCCTTGTCGCCTCTTATCTCGTCGTACCTCTGCCATGAATACTGATGCCATCACTTGTTTGACCTTCACGTCTGGGGCTGGCTGCTTAGCTCGATTCCACACCCGTACACCTGAGGACCTAATTGTAAGGCAACCCTTCTTTGCTGAGATATGTACATCCTCGTCCTCCATCCAGGGCTTTCCAAGGATAATACTATAGTTCAACTTTGGGATCACGTAGAAGAAGACTCGTTGGCGTTGGTGACCGTCGATATCAACTGATGCGTAAGTCACAGTATCGATGACTGTGTTGGGGTTGTCGGTAGCGTTCTCGACTTTCCGAGGAGGAATGGGGATCTGTGGCAGCTTTAGGGAGCGAAAGAGTTGCTCATTTATAGCAGCATAGCAAAGACAACCATAATCGACTAGACCTGTGGTGAAGTCGGTTCCATTAAGTCTAATGTCGACGAGGAAAGGGTCTCCATCCATCTTTGCTCTGCCTTCTCTTCTCCATTCCCTCTGGGCTGCCGCGTGCCCCTATTGTTCATCCTCTCCCTCCTCCTGGCTGCTCTCTTCCTCCTCTACTGCTGCCTCAGTGACCTGAGGGCGCGCCGATGAGATCTTGATACGTGGTTGCGACCCAGGACGGATGGGCGCTGCCAACGGGCATGTGAGGATCCTGCAGTCGTCTCTTCCGCAACGAAGGCAGCGGTGCTCGAGGCGTCGTGCGTCAATTTCTTCCTGGCTAACCCACTTGGCTCTCTTGCCTAGTAGTGTCCTATCCTGCGGCCGCTTCGATGGGTACCCATTGAGGTTGCTGTTATTCCTTCGAGGTTTCAAGGTGTTCACTTGTGTCGCGCTCGTGGGGGTTGGTTCCCATTCCATCATATCCTCTCTCTTTGCCGTCTGTGGTGTTGGTGGGGGGGGACTCGGTTGCCCCTTGCTGCCTGACTTCTTCCATTGACCCAGGAGCTCCATAGCATTGCTCAGCTTCTGACACCTCGTTGCCAGCTGCACATAGGTAACCAGCTCTTCTTGGTTTACCGGTACAAGCGCCATCTTCAGCTTGTCATTCAGGGCATTAACCAGGTAGGAAATCTTGCTATTATCCGGCCATGACTCCGCATTAGCATTGGAGATCTCCTTCTCAAAGCGGGGGTAGAAGGAGTTAAAGGACTCATTTTCTCCTTGCTTAAGGGAGTGGAGTGCTTGGATGGCCTTCCTCTCAAGGTCGTGATCTCCGTATAAGAGCTCCAAACGGGTAAGGAGTACTGCTAGGTCCGGTTCCGTATCGGTTTGCCGTGTCTCATTCCGTACATATGTAGTGACGTTCTGCTTGGCCTTTCCTGCTAGCCGAGAGTATACATATGTGAACTGCAACCTGGGGTTGCCTAGGGCGTCGGCATCTTCCCGCAGCTTGTTTTCCATCTCTAGCTTCCACCCAGGCCATATGGTTTTGTTTCCTTCGTAGAAGGCAGGGTCGGGTAGACGTGGGCGCGGTCGGTGGGCTGGCTTCGGTTCGGGTTCGGGCTTGGTCTCGTGCTTGATTTCGGGCTCGGGGGTACTAATCTTCGGGATTGGGGTGCTGAGTCCGCTTGGTGTTAGGGGAGTGCCGTCCCCCTGGACTGCAGCTGCAACTGCCTGAATCTTCAATCTGATTTCTTCATCCTTCTCTGCAATGCTTCTTCTCAGCTCTTCATTCCTCTCTGCGGAGGCTTTCCTGAGTTCAGCGTTTTCCTCTCTCATAAGCCTGAGTTCCTGCATGATAGCCTCGAGGGCTACAGGTAGTGTCGGGCTGTCCATCCTAACGGTTCTATCTTCAAACAAAAGAATAAGTGATCTTTGATGTATGTGAACGGCCTCTAGTAACTGTATTCCAGCTATCTAGTCCAGGATGCTATTTACATCAAAGATGAAGAAGAAAGAAAGAAATTCCTAAGTGCCCCTGAGCTGTGGAATGATTTCCCATCCCTGGCGCGCACGAGCCAAGTACGTCTTGCGGCACAGCCGCAAGGATATGGGCCCTGGCCCGTGACACTAATGACTACTCAAAAGATGTAGGAGACTGGATCTTCAGCCAGGTTACATACTGAGGCAGTTGAACGAGACGAGTTAGGAAGTCCAACAGCGGAGGGGCTATACTTAATGCAGTAATTAGGACGGGGCCCCGTCCAGTTTTATATGGACGGGTACGTACCCGTCCCCCTATTGATTGCCGTCCTCCGGGCTGCCGGAGCACGGACCAGCCTGGACGTGACAAAAGTAGTGTGCGAAGCCTCCTTCATACAGCCAGGCGCAGCGCGGGCTGCACGGACGCTGGACTATCGCTAGATTTATGGGACACAGCCAAGTCACACCCCTAGGAGGCTATTTCCGGCTTTTCCGTCGTTGCATAGCACCCTTGCATCCGGGTGATCTGTGAGGTCACCTTGAACGACGATCGCGGTCTCCGACTTGTTGAGGGACAGCGCTCCGCGTATCGGATTTCCCCGCTCTTGTTGCCCCGGACGCCATAAGTTAGATCCTACCCCTGGCCACCCCTGGCTGCAGATCTCCGAAGTCCAGACCACTAGTTAGGAAAGAACCAAAGCCGAATCCCTCCGTTGATACTTGACCAGCTTCAATATTCTCTCACCAGGGCCAGTATGGCGCCGACGCGAGGCTAGGTCTGACTACTGTTTGACCGCCTGCAAGCCCAGGATTTTTGGGCATGCATGCGTACCTATGAGTCATGGGAGAGTTACACCGACCAGAAAATCAACATCTGGTTCCCTTTCGGTGGATTGTCTTTCGAAGAAAACTTTTGTTATGGTGGAGAAAACCAGTACACATACACACACACACAATTTATTAATGCCCGGCGGCTACGCCAAAAGGGCACGCATTACTAATGTACATATCCATTTTCTCCATTATGTCGTAATCTCCTTGAGCCCGTACAGCTTCCACTTCTGGCTTATGTCCTCCTTCATCTGTCAAGCCACGGATGCCGATAAGCCCGGATGCCAGGGTAATGGGACGGGTCACACTTTGAGCTAACTCTCTGGAGTCCACGACATCCGTAAGGAAGGGAGGGTACCACGGATGTGTGGCTAATCCTGGCATCGTTGAAGGCGTCCAATAGGAGTGCATTGACGCTTCACCTTGATATACTTGGTGGGAGTCGGTTGCCTCTCCTCTCTTTTCTCTTCTTTCTTTTCTTGCACCCCACATCAGGGAGCGGCCACCTCTGTCGCGCGTTGCTGACGAGGCAAGAACCTAACCTGTCATAGAGGGCTAGAAAACGTTGATTACTCCAATGATATGGCACGACTGAGCGCCGAGACAACCATCATGGCTGTTGCCTCACTTTCTCGACCCTGTCTGGATGGCCTGGATCAGCGAGCAAGGTTCTTCACGGGAGGCACATCGTGCTGGAGTATGACTGAAGCCACGAACCGCAACCCAAAATCTGAGAGCAGATCCCTCTCCTTGTGTCTCATTGTACCCACTGTGAGAAGGATCAAGGTTGGGAGAAGACGGAGATGTGTTTTAAGCTCGGGCCTCAGGCTGTTATGAGAGCAGGGATTTTTGGACCCAAGGTTACCCCAGGCCACTCTACCAGGCTTCCAATCAAAGCGCGTATATTCCCGCTCTCGAACTATCGAAAGCGGAGTAGCCTAAAGCTAATGGCGCTGTAGTGGGTCTAGATCCCCTGATGGCAAAAGTCGCAAATTCCTCTCGAGTCACATGGACTGTCAGGGCACAGGGGACCAAAGACTGCGGCTAACTTGCGCAGCAGGGCGTACTGTTGAGGCCTTCCCGGCATCGTCTCTGCGATGGCCGGCAGCTTGGCCAGCTCTCGTCGTCGCTGCTGCTGGCGGAAAGAGGGCGTTATTTCTCCGAGGTAGGTCAGAGGGCTGCTATCCAGTATTGCCTAGTATGCGAGGTTGTTCCTGTGTGGGAGCCGGCCCCGGCGCGGCCATATCGCGCCGGGGGCAGTGCCGGAAGGATCCCTCAGGGGCTTGTTAAGGGAATTGCGGAAAAGTGGGCGAGGACACTAACACTAGGTGCCAAGCAAAAAGCAATCAAGGGGAAGGTGTTCTGGGAAGAGAGGGGGACAGAAGGGAGCAACCAACAACATCAGTTCTCAGGAGACCATATCAGGGGTCTGCATCGTAATGATGCAGATGTCGAGAA
The DNA here is from genome assembly GCA_020740775.1 of Ilyonectria destructans. Taxonomy (NCBI): domain Eukaryota; kingdom Fungi; phylum Ascomycota; class Sordariomycetes; order Hypocreales; family Nectriaceae; genus Ilyonectria; species Ilyonectria destructans. The sequence continues at coordinate 385,494 of JAHEWK010000023.1, forward strand.
AATTAGCCTTCTTTCCTCACTTTTCTCAAGTGCGCCATTGCCAAAAACACCAATTGTTGTTGCCGCTAACACCTCAGCGGGACGGGACACCGGTTTAGCCGGAATCTTGAACAGGCACTAAAGTGAGGCCATCTCCAAACAGGGTTACCGGTCCCAGCCCCTCCTGTGTCGTCCGGGGATGGTGGAACTTGGCTGAAGACCCTTGCAAGGGAGGATTTAGATCCCCATCACATGAATCCGAGAGAATAGTTGTTGGGAGTTCACATGCATGAACATAATATGGGGATATCAAGGGGTGCAGAAGGACGATATGTAAAACAGGTCACCGAATTTTTAACATTCCAAGGCCATTCTACTTTTAACAGTGAAAAGTTGGAATTCCAAATTGGTACATCATACGAGCCGATCTGTTGGTCGCCGGTTTTATTATCTCAGTTCCCTAGAATGCTTACTTTTTATACTACCCTCCTGAGACTCCTGCATAACTAGCTCTGAATCCACACAACATGGCGGTTTCGGTTCACATTCAGCCGTTCTCCCCGTTACGGGCATAAAAGCCACAGGAAAAGCCACAGGAAACCGAAGTCACTCGATTGCCCGATGCTCGGACCCATTGGGGACCGGGTCTTCATTCCTTAACAATGTGACGCTTTGTCCTCTTGTTCCAAGCCAGAATTGTCTGTGTCTTGCCAGTGCTGCGATAATGGTCGCCAGCGGTGTTGCAACAGGCGTGCCCGATCGAGGGCCAGCTCTAATCAATGTTCTGTGACCGTTGATGGCTTTGTCGCTGGTTATGGCAATTATTAGGGTCGTTATTCGCACGAGAAATCACATGTTTGGCTGAGACGACTTCTTCATGATGTTTTCCATGGTACGTCTCCGCTGGATGAGCGACTAGCACCGACTAAGTCAGAGACCAGTTCTGCCTCATCGGGTGGAGCGGTTACCCTAACGATTTACGCTCTGCACGGCGGTGTGCAGCACATCGAGGGCCTTCAGAAATCCGGTCTAGATAACCTGTCTTTGGTGTTGTTCCTGAACTGGTTGAGCCAGGTCTTTGGAATCAAGGACGTTGCTGCTGGAAAGATTTCTGTTTCAGCATTGCTCCTTGCCATTATCGAGTTGACGAACATGCGATGGCAGCGGATATACTTGTGGTCTGTCACAATTGTCCTGGCAACCCTTGTCGCCGTTTCTTGTTCCATCTTGACCTTCGCGCAATGCATGCCCGCCAATGCTCTTTGGGATATGAGCGTTCAGGGGAAGTGCATCAATATCTATGTTATGTCTGGCTATGGAACGTTTACTGGATGTAAGTTGTCCTCTTCCCAGGACCTTAGGACCCTTTCTAACAGCCTTGAAGCATTCAATACTTTCGCCGATGCTAGCTTGGTCATCATTCCAGCAACAATCTTCTGGAAACTCAATAGCAGCCCCATGGAGAAGATGCAACTCACCATCGTCTTTGGACTGAACATCCTGACGTCCATCTACTCTGGCCTCAAGACACAATACCTAGTGGAGTTGTCCAATCGTATTGACTAGACTGAGGCAATCTATGACATATTTGTCTAAGTTACTGCTGAACTCTTCCTGATGATTGTCTGCGGTACTATCCCAGCCCTCCATCCCGTCCTTCGCTTTATACGACACGCCCTCGGAATCTTGCAGAGCAAAGTTTCGATTTCTCAGTCGCGCAAGACAGCGACGAAACTCTCATCCGGAGAAGATACGGAGTTATCGTCTCTTACTCACATGCGCATCAGAACAAAGACCACCGTTGAACGAGGTCCAATGAGAGAGAATGAGGGTTCCGATCCGCTCGTTGACGGCACGTCCCCACGTGGCTCGGATGTAAAGGTGGAGATGGCATATGATGTAAAGCATGACCCCTATTACAAGTAGGGACTAGGTTAAAAGTTTGGGAATCTTCTTGTATCTTTGCTTTGGGAATATGATTGGTATTTGGGATTATAGAGATATAGAGTAGCAACTACAGCAACAAAAAGTGACAATCTTAGCTTGTGTGTAAATATGTAACGTGGTTCACATGCGAGCGGAACACACGGGTGAGCGGAACACTTTCATGGGTCCCCTCCCCTTCTACCTTCAACAACACATTTCTTCCACAACATAAAATGGAAACAGTTTCTAGAGAGTCCAGGCTTATTCTTGCCCTTAAAGCTCTTGAAGAAGATAAAAAGCTTACTCTCAGACGCGCAGCTAAGATCTATAGTGTACCGCTAACGACGCTACACCACCGACGCGCTGGACGAGTATCACGACGCGATAGCTTTGCCAATTCGAAGAAATTGACCGACCTAGAGGAATTGGCCATTATTCAATATATTCTCGACCTGGATTCGAAAGGGTTCCCTCCGCGACGCTCTGGTGTGGAAGATATGGCCAACAGACTGCTCGCCGAGCGCGACGCGCCACGCGTCGGCGTGAGCTGGGCCGCAATCTTCATCAAACGTCGCCCAGAGCTCACCACGCGTTTTAATCGTAAATACGACTACCAGAGGGCTTTGTGCGAAGATCCCAATGCGATTCGCGCATGGTTTGCTCTTGTGCGCAACACAATGGTGAAGTACGGCATCCCGGAGGCGGATACCTACAACTTTGACGAGACTGGGTTTATGATGGGCATTATCGCAACCATAATGGTCGTTACAAGCGCCGAACGCCAGGGAAAAGCAAAATCGAAGCAGCTTGGTAATCGGGATTGGGCTACTGTGATCCAGGCTATCAATGCGCTTGGTTGGTCGATCCTGCCATTCATCATTGTAAAGGGGAAGAATCACCTTACTCCCTGGTACGAAAACAGCTCATTGCCGAAAGATTGGGTTATTGCAACAACTGAAAATGGCTGGACAACAAACGAGAAAGGTATGGATTGGATTCGGCATTTCAACAAGCATACAAAGTCGCGTACTGTTGGTAAATACCGGCTCCTAGTCCTTGACGGCCACGAGAGCCACCACTCGACCGACTTTGAGCTCTACTGCAAGGAGAACGACATTATTACGGTTTGTATGCCTCCCCATTCCTCTCACCTCCTCCAGCCTCTCGATGTTGGTTGTTTCGGCCCGCTCAAGGCAGCGTATGGGAAGCAAATTGAGGCATTGATGCGGGCCAATATCACACACATCACTAAGGAGGATTTCCTTCCTGCGTTTTGCACTCCCCACCATATAGCTATGACGGAAGAAAATATCCGGGGGGGTTTTCGAGGTGCTGGACTTGTTCCTTTTGATGCTGAAAGGGTGATTTCTCGCCTTGATCTACATATCCGGACCCCAACACCATCGACTCACGGCTAGGAAGCTCCCACACCTGGATTTCTAAGACACCAAACAACCCAATCGAGGCCTCTTCACAGTCTACTTTCATAAAGAAGTGAATCTCCCAGCATCAAAATAGCTCGCCAACACACATTATCTCTGCAGTTGATCAGTTTGCTAAGGGTTCGCTAGCAATAATGCACAAGATGGCCTTGATGCAGTCTGAGATCCGGGACCTCCGAGCCGCCAACGAGGCGCTTAGTAAACGCCGGAGGGCAAAGAAAACTCGTCTGCTGGAAGGAGGAACGCTTTCTATACAGGAGGGCTAGGATTTGCAGGACCGGCTTGATCTTGTACAGCAGATAAAACAGGAAACGCAGGCTTGGGGGGGTCGGAAGCCGAGGGTAAAAACACGTGCGCGGCGCTGTGGCAACTGCGGTGAGACTGGTCACAATACGCGTACGTGTCAAATTGTAAAAGAAGCCTCTGAAGAAGAGGATTCTAAGTAGTTTCAATTGATTTCGGGTGTTGTGGTGGAATTGTTGCGTTGTTTATGATGTTAACCCATGAAAAGTGTTCCGCTCGCCCGTGTGTTCCGCTCGCATGTGAACCACGTTATTTATTTCATCAATCTCCCGCTCCAGGTCCTAATAAGATAAATACCAGGGACCACTCGACCGTTTCCACACCGTTCGGCGATATCTCTTCCCTTTCTATGAAGTCGTCTCCCATTTCAATGCGTGTTACAGTACTGATCCAGCCCTTGAGTAACAAGTAGTAATTAAACTGACCACCTAAGGTCTCTAGTATGGACACCATCAGTCCGGCACCCATCGAGCGAATATTCTCGTTGAAAGCAGTTTGGTTCGGGTAGAAGGAGCAAATGCAGAGATGTCGTGCTCGATTACTGGCTGAAGCATGTCATGGAGAATAAGGTCCCGGTAGGCACGCTCAACGGCACTGAAGCCAAGACGTATCGGAAATTCACGAATGCGGGCGACGGCACTCAGAACATGGGATTTGCTGGTTGTACTCGAGAAGGAATAAAGAAGCCCGCCCAGAGTGCTTAAAATAAGACATCTGGTTTCCCTCTCTTCTGCAGGAGGGAACCTAAAACCTCCTGCAGTATCTTAGTTATTCTCGATCGCATTTTCTGGGTCTGCATGCCTGGCGGGTTTTGGGCTCAAAATGTTATTTGCTGCATTGCTACGCTAGAGGGCTCGATCAGACCACTTGCGCAAGGAGCCTGTCAGCTCTGGGCCTCCTCATCACCCGCCATAAATCCTCCAGTTGGCGAACTCGACAATTCATCAGTTGCGATGCCGACTGCAGTTGTGGCGCGACCGCATGGCCAGCACCGACTTGTGTCATCCCCGGATTGGACGTAGGATAAGCCACGCTGAAGTGTCTTCTTTTTTTGCGATGGGGGGAGGGGTTATGTATGACCGCCAAGCCGCTGGTGGCGTTCGTTGGGCGACACACGACCTGCCTATAACGACGCGGCGGAGATGAAAGGCTACCACCAATTCGCCAAACTCGGCCTTTGTTCGGCGCTTCACGCATTCAGCTCCGCGACTTACTGACATTGAATGGGAGGTGGGACGCGGATACCGTACGCTAAGGCTTAAACTATTGGCTTTGACCTAAACTCGCCGATCTTGCAAGGGGATGGGATCCGCTGCGGCCGGCCGCATTACTGCAGTAGTTGTCATGAGGTTCCGCGGCGCCACAACTGATTTGTTCAGCAGAATGCATCGCCGCCTGTACGAAAGTACCCGTTGGCTCATGTGAGGCGATGATCCAACCTAGCAAGCTAGGTTGGCCACAAAATTGCGGGACTGCCACAAAAGTGCGGGACAAACATGTCCCCGCACAATTTGTATATAAATCTGTTAAGGTGGCATTTCTTTTTACTTTAATCTAGTTTTTCTAGCTTTATATAAGAGATAAAATATAAGATACTAGTATTTTTATATACCTTAAGCACTTAGGTATTTTATTTATTAAGTTTTATTGTTTCTTCTTTAGAAATTGATTTTTAATATAATTTAATTCTTTTTTCTTCTAAGAAATAAATTCTTTAAAAAATCTAAAATCACACCTAACTTTTACCTTTAATTTTATAATATCTAGTAGAGATACTAAGTTAAAATTAGTATTTTTAAAAAGCTCTTTTTTTTAGTCTCTTTCAATATTTTTTAATACTATTTTACTTTAAAGTTGAGTTTTATATAAATTTATAAAAACTGCCTAATTTTGGTGCAGTTGCTAACGTTCAAGTGTCCCGCAATTTTGTGGCAGTCCCGCAATTTTGTGGCCAACCTAGCTTGCTAGGTTGGATCATCGCCTCACATGAGCCAACGGGTAGTAACAGAAACCAATCCCAAAAACAAATTGCCGCATGTCTCCAAACATGCAGCCCCAGAGATACGCATCTGGGCATAGGCAGGAGCCAATCCAATCCGCACATCTCGCGTCAGCTTGAACGGACCCTACCCATCCACAGATTGTGTCTGGCTTTGCAAGGGTCACTCTAATTTGATGCCTGGGATACTTTCGCGTTCGGAGGAGTATCACGCTACCACTGAGCTCGCCAACGAACCTCAACCTATACATGTTTTGTTCGTCTCATAACGACGGGAGTTTCTTATGTACCCTCTTTATGTTCCTGTCTGACAGCGCCATCACAGTTTCGCGAAGGACTCGGGCTAGCGGCTAGAACAGTTCAGACCCCTCGTGATCCACCGTCAGCATCCACGGCGCTTCTATCCTTAAAAAGTTCCCCTCAAATCCGATGACTCGTCAATAGCGAAGTATCAAAGACATTGACCAAATGGGAAAGGAGCAGAACGGCATCGTTGGGGGGATCTAGCGGGCCGTCACGGGCCAGAGCCGGGGCCAGAGACGAGACCATGACGTTGCAGCATCGGTGGCTTGAGATAGTCTGAGTCGAGCTCGAATCGTGAGAGAGAAGAGGTCGCGGAGAGGTCCAAGCCCATTCGGAAGCTGAGTGCGATGGATCTAGCGGAGGGATCCGATCCCGATCTGATAGGTACTGGGGACACGAGAGGTGTATCGGAGATGCATATGGGCTACGGATAAAATCGGGCTACAATCTCAAGCCCTCGCGAACAGGGGCACAAGCTGATGGCGTCTGTGGCGAAGGGTTTTGTTTGATGTCAGGGGAGCTATCGGTTAGTCTTGCGATCAAGCTGCGCACTAGATACGTGGTCTAGCGGCTTTCGCCGCCGCCGTCTCATCGATCCAGGCGCACCACGGGATAATGGGGTAGGTAGGGAGACTCGATAGTGTCCTGTGGGAGGTGATGTTTTTGCCTGGGGGCTGATGGGTGATGTGGGAGGTGGACGCAAAGGGGGGGGGGCAGAAGTTGGATCCGAGGAGATGTGTGTGTGTGTGTGTTTGAGATGTCCGAGGGTCCTTAGGGGTCTTAGGGTCTGACTAGGATCTTTTTGGATAGCACGCGCGCAAAAAAGCAAGAGAAGCAAGAGATATTGTGATGTGAGACAAGGCTGGGCCTGGGGCGAGGTCATCGGTGAGGAGGCGGAAGAGGGGGAAATGTGAGATGACCGATTTGTCGATGTCACGGCATGGCTTGGGGAAGAGGGAGGAGAGGTCAAAGGAAGATAGAGAGTGGTCCGGAGAATTGGGAAGGTTCTGGCGATGGCGTTGGGTGTACCCGACACTTTGCTTGAGTGAGGGTGAGATTTGTCGATCTAGATATTCATCTCCGGGGCTCAAGTAGTGGTGATAGTGTAAATAGATATGGAGTTTAGTTGGTGTCGGAAACCGGAGTCCGGAGCACTGACCGGGGTGACATGCACAATGGCCGATAGGAGGATGGGCGCTGGAGGGAATGCAACGAACTAGAGTGCAGCGATGCATTTTTGATCGACGCAGGAAAAGACGAAAGGCGGGGGCTTTGGGGCTCGACCATCTTTGGCAGTTGGAAGCACCCCGGTACTGTATCGGGCCGGATCTGGCACTTTGTTGCCATTAGCTAGTACTATACACTGGGTACTCTTAGGGTCCCCGCCATCGACAAATCACGGGCAGCGCCGAGCGCAAAGGCCCCCCGAGTCCTTTGGCGATGGGTCCCGGCGGGGGCGGGCTCTTTGCTGGACCCCAACTGGTCCGGCAAAAGCTCCAGCGCGATTTAGACACAAGGTGCAAACGAACCAAGACACAAGCGACAAGTCATTCACGGGTCAGAGACGCAGTCAGTGACTCTTCTCACTCTTAACTCTGTCACCTTTGGTCACAGGGAGTCGGCGAGGGAACTAACAGAAACAGAAAAAGAAAAACAAGATGAGTTTAAAAAGAAAAGAAGAGACAAACTCTCCCGCCTGTTCCGGGCACACAAGATAGTTGCCGAGTCGTTGGCCGGCGGTTTAGTGGCTTGCGCTTCATTCATCTTAAAGGACAATTCCCTCAGAATATCTCGCCTCTGTCCAGATCTATGGCCTTGAATTGCACCGAATCGTCAGTGATACTTACCAGACCCCACTGGGAAGCGGCTGCCTCTAGAGAACATTTATCTGAACTCCTAAACCAAAGCCGCTGAGGCTGAGGCGTACATATTTGTCTTGCCCCAGTTATACTTAAACGCCCTCCGCCCTCACAGTATATCGGCACAAAACTCCCCTTCCAACCTCAACAAACAATAGCTATATCAGAATCCGTTCTTCTCGCCAAATCCCCTCGAAACTCCCACCATACCCACAGCAACCCCCGTCGTCCGACCTCAGCCGTCTTCCTCACCGGTTGCCCGCATCCTGCCTCGGATGTCAGTATCTCCAAAATGATCTCCTGGGTGGAGCCCCAAAAGCCGATCGACAACGACGAATGTTCGAATCGCCAATCGCTGCCATCTATCCCCGAATTCATCTCAGGCGCCAAGCCCTCTTCCTATCCTCCCACACCATCCTCTAGCATGCAGCCTGACACCATCCTACCTTCGCCTTTCGCACCTGCTCCTCGTCCATACCCCGAAGCTGAGAAGCACTCGTCTCCCCAAACTCCGCATTCGGCTTTGTCATTTTCTCACCGACAGGATGCTTTGCCGACCTCAGACGCGCCGAGGCCCCCTTTCAGCAATCTTCCATCTCTACCACCAGCCTCAGACCGACGCCCGAACCCGTTTTCAAAGCCAGACTTACCTCTTCCACATCACGTTCCCGAGCAGCAAAAGCCTCCTCAGCCTTCTCACCCATTCAACGGAGTGTATGCGCACCCCCCACCGCCACCAGCTCTGGTATCCTATCGGCAGGATCAACTACCTCCTGATCAGATGCCACTACCTGCGTATTCAATTTCCACTCAACACGCTATTCCACCCCCTGCTCCGAGGCGGTACGACCTCAGACCAGTGCCTCATGCTGAGGAGGAAGATTACCCTGCTCGAGCCAGATACGATGCCACGATTAATGGACACTTCGAGAGCTGGACCTATCAGGACTCGCTGAGCCGGGTAAGTTTTGCCTATTTCGAACTTCGAATATGAGTTTTCGCTGATGCAGCCTAGCTCGGAACTTTGTCGGGAACGATTCTCAATTTTGCAGAGGCCTACAGCAGAATCGCCCTAGAACAGTACGGACCATACCACGTTCCCGAAATACTACCGACAGAACGTGAAGTTAGTGGCATGCTTGGAAACGTCAACCTCACCAAGCGTTGGTTGGAGCAAGTGAGAGATCTGGTGCAGACGTCGATACAGAACCAGAGGGCTCGTGGGAGAGCGAAAATGAAGGGCCCTTGCGAGGAAGAACATGACGTGTTAATGTCTGGAGACGGGGTGATGCCTCGATATGACACCATTAAGTTTAAGAAGCGGCGAAAGGTAAGTTTGATGTAGTACGGTGAAGGATGCAAAGCTCACATTTTACGCAGCTCGCAGCGACCCCAGGCAGATGCCACAGCTGTAATAGGATCGACACACCCGAGTGGAGGCGCGGTCCGGACGGCCCCAAGACGCTCTGCAATGCCTGTGGCTTGCATTACGCCAAGCTGGAGAGGAAGCGACAGCTTGATGCGAGGTTAATTCGCCTGAAACCCGAAGGACTCGGGCTATGAAGTCCGTAGCCTCGGTTTATACAGCGGCGTCATGAAGTCAGGAATAGTCTCACACGATCATTTTCAGCAGTCGCGATTGCCAGGTTCTAGATGATTCGGATTCTCGATATTGGCCATTTCGCCGCTGCAATCCAACATCCCACCCTAATGGCGGGGTGTCCTGGGATGACGCCGAGTGGTCGGAGCCCGCGGAAAAGGCACTCGTCCATTGTGTTGTTTTGGTGTTGGCTTGCAGTGGCTTCTTGATATCAACACCACTGCAAGCTGACTTGGGGCGCCGAGGTGACCCAGTGGCTGGCGGGATGAATGGATGAACAGGCCGACAGAATGCAGACCGCTACTCTCTAGATGTATTGTTGGTTGCTATATAATCGACGGTTTTCTTCTACAAGCTGTCTCTGTTCCGAGTCTGCGTCGGCTTGGCTTATCAACTCGCGAACTTGTCGGGAGAGTCTCATGTTCTCGTCCCTGAGCTGGTCGGTGATGGCGCTAAAGCCAAGTTCTGTTCTAGATAACTGCTAGGAGCGTTAGGCAATGTTTCAAGTCAATGCGCCCGTAATTTGACGCATGGATACAATGGAGTCTAGTGCCGAGCAGTGCGTACTTGGAGTGCAGCCTCGAATGTCTTCCCGACTTCTCTGCATAGCAGTCGGTAGATACCGATGGAATGGTCGCTCAAAATTTTGGCGAAGATTTTAGATAAAAAAACTCCTCTTTCTCCAAGTATACGGTTGTTCGAGTGAGGATTAAGGCGAACCTCTCAAGACTTTATTTCAATACGTAGCTTTTAGTCCAAGGGGGAGTCAGTCGAGCCGTTGCGCTAGAGTTAGAATTTGCTTACGAATGCGATTTGAGAGTTGCTGACGGCACTCATCCCTTCCCTGTCGGCGCTCTGCGTTGCTCGGTCGTATTAGGGCCATTGAGCGGCGTTTCCAGGTCCGAAAAGCGATAGACTGGGAGCTCGGTTACCCTCTCGAGGCGTAGCAGTGACTGCTAGTCCGCGTCATGCGTGTTCATGGCATACGAAGACACCATGGGCTATTTCAATTTGAGAAAAGGATCTTCACAATGCCCATCTGCATATAAGGTGTCAATATTTTTTATCACGTCAGAAAATCCCATGTCTATTGGACAGAATGACTGAAGTAACAGCGCCGCTACAGTCGCTGAAGGTATTGCCAGACTTGGAAGCCTCGCATCGCTGCCACAAGAAAAGGGCGGAAGCAGCTTGGTCTTTCACGGTCTAAAGAAACTCGAAAGTGGCAGGGCTGGCATCGGCTCGTCAGCATGTAATTGGTAATTAAAAAGCGGGCAGGGGCGTTGAAGATCGCGATGCTACGTTGGTCGCCCTCATTGGTAAGCCACAGATCACCTTGCAGTAAATCCATCCACCACCCACTTAGCGCCAATTGTGTCCCCAAATTTTACCATATGAGCTTTATCTTGCACTTGGGTGTCGATCCATAGCTCTCGTCATCGGAATATTCCGACCCATCCTAGAACTGACGCTCAGACCAACAAGACCCCACATGACACCTTCTTCATTGGTGGTGGCCACGTTGGTGTTGCAGCGGCCCTATCGCGGATCCACAAGGGCGGAGTCAACTTCAACCCTTGAGCCGCTTCTCGTTCGGGATGACTATCGTCCTAACTGTACATGCAGATGATGGTCAAGGTCATGTCCTTTTGGCGACAAGGTGAACTGTACAAGGCAGGGTACAAAGAGGTTGGGTTGCTGCCAGCCAAGTGAGGGGAGCCCTGTCGCCTCCCGCGAAATGGGATTTGCCCATGGTTCAAAATTCCCGCATGTCGAGGAGGTACGGCAATGCTGGAACGGAGCGCTGTCCGCAGCCGACTTCAACGAAGGGGGTAACATCGTCTATATCCCCCGCACCGGTTTCATCGGAGCGGGCAAGACACTTGGCCCGGTAGTGCAGGCAGCCGTCGACCGGGATGTCAAATACGAGGTAGTTCGGAGTCGGGGGCTGATGCACAGGTGCCACGCCACGGTTGCAAGAACAGCGCCCCTGCTTAGCAAGGAGATTGAGCAGGTCAAATTCTAGGCGTATCCGATGTGCTGGTATGCGTGAGACCGGGTAGCAACTCTAGCAGGAGCAAGAATAGAAACTAGCCGATTCATTCGCACCATATTACAGAGTTCCCGCAATAAGAGCAATTTATAGGTCAACGAATCACCTGACGTTCATCCTAGCTTGGTGAAGCATACAACATGTGATGCGAGAACAATGGATAGTTTGACAAAGGACCATAGTGTAAAATTAGTGTGGGCGGCGGAAAGAAGAAGGACCAAGCGAGCTCTCGGTCTCTTCCCTCCCCTAGAATGAAACAACCCTTATGACGGTTGGCCGCCTTTCCACAACAAGCATACGAGTTTCCTTCATCTATGCCCATCGTAAAGCTTGGACGTAAGCAATGAGCGCCGGCATTGCCCTTGCCGCGAACAGTTGAATGTTTTACCTTCTCTTTCTGTGGATTGATGCCTTCGTCACCCAGCGAACTTCGTCTAGCTGCTTTTGAGGCGTAAGGTCACCGGAGTCGTGCTTCCGCTTTCGACTCGATTTCTTTGGTGTCGAGGGTGGATGCCAGTAGCCCTGGATGGGAGGTATGTGCTCGAAAACCATGTGTTCAGAATCTGAAGATGGAGCCGTGTGCCTCGTGACAGGACTGGGGCCACTCCACGGGTCGGTGTAGTCGGTCATAGGGCTAGTGTCATTCCAGTGGTCTGTCGAGCTGGTATCACAGCGATATACGAAGCCATCAAGTAGAGGACCAGTCTGCGCGTAGACGCCGTTTGCCGTGCTGCTCCTGTCTTCGGACGAACCAAGCGGGACTAGCTGGTCTATCGACCACAATTGCTCCCATAGAAGAGGTTGGGAGAGGTAGGATGTCCCAAAGATCCAGTCATCTCCCATAGGATTCGGTTCGCCCAGGGCTCTGTCACCGATGGGATGGAGAGGGATCAAAGGGTATGTTTCTGTGCAAGAGGTCAAACTGATGGCCAAAGCAGCGGGAGAAAGAGCTAAAGAGAAGCTTTACCCATCTGGAAGTGCCCTGAACAGACCGCTGGGCTGTCGTTCCATGCTAGTGATGCTGGTTTGGATTTGGTGGAGAACCGTGTAGTGGAAGCTCGGGATGGAAGAAGATACTGTGCCGACTCTCATAAGTCGTTGCAAACGAAATGACCGCACTCCACAACAGAAATAGAAAACAAGACGCGGAGCAACCGATAAGCGAGTTCTTTCAATTGCCCAGACGGACCAGTACACGACGAGGGGCGAGGAGCGTGAAGTCGAAGCTAGGGTTGTGAAACCGCGTACACAAGAGAAGCCATGTCTCAGTCTCACAGACACCGTTGAACCACCAGACTAACAGCAAATTCCCGGGAAAAAGGTAGCTTAGCTCTGGATCCCAGGTCTCTCAGTCTGGCATCCTGTACGGGAGCCATCACCCGTCACAGCCTAACTTGACATTTGCCGGGATGGACGGCGCCAGAGGGATGACGGTGCCAGAACGGCATCTGGATCATCGAGACTTGCAAGAGAACGGTTAGACATGCTATCCGTGCGCTCGCGCAGGCGGGCTGAAACGTAACACACCGTTTCCCCACCAGTCCAGGGAGGGGATAGTGAGGGCTGCGGGGGACGACGATTAAGGGTCCGAGCCATGAGTTTTGGAGACCTTGCGAGATATTTGGAGGGCAACCCGCCCATTGGACGACCAAGGTCGAAGCATTGTCCGTGGCCTCCGATTGAAGAATATAACAGCAGCACTTGAGGTTTAACAGTAGAATTGGGATGTCATAATCTTTGGAGAAATCGTGTATAGGCACAGATGGAATATGTACAGGCTAAGCTCGAAGAATACATATTAGCTCTTTAGCTCGTTACCCTAGTCTTTGGATGAAGTGTTACAGACACTATTGCAAAGATCTATGAACAGCTCACGAGCCATCTGTATATGTTACATAACTAGGATATCTCGGGTTATAAACAACGGATGCCTCAAGGTCTGAGGTCTACCGTACGGATCCGAGGATTGGAACAAAGCTCCCAAAGGGCTCACGGCGGCGTACTGTAGCGATATCAACTAGTTATCGTCAATTTTATCTATAAAAGAAGGTCTCCAGTTTCTACAGAAGCGACTTGAGTCCAACTACAAGGTCTTTCAGGTAAATAACCATTGGTGACGTTAGAATTAGCACCTACCAAGAGACGTGGTCATCCAGATTGGAGGCTTGGATCACGGTAGCTCCGTCTCTGTTAACTGAGCCAGCCACCCGACTTAACACGTCGGCACATCCCCAAGCCCTAGCTCGACAGCAGACAACAAAAACTCCATGAAACCAGCACTAGTTGCTTTGAGGTTTGAGTTGTACTGAGAGACTGAGGGATAGAATGGATAAGATGCGACGCTATTTCCAAACCCAAACTCCACCGTGTACGCATGAACAAGATTCTTGCTGGGGTCCGCAAAGTGTCGCGAGTAGGCATAATCGTCACTAGCTCCCGATGTGGGATACAGGGCAGCTGCCTGCATAGCCGTGTAAGCGCGACCGCCGCCCGCGGTCATGGCGGAGGTTATACGCTGGGCCGCGGCGAGGTTGGCATTGAGCTCCACTTTCGGTGTGTACTCGCCGTAGCCTCTGCCGGAGCCCGGTGTGTCGGAAAGGAGACCGCGAACGCTGCTATAAGAGTCGTTGAGAAATCTCATGTACGGCCACTCAGACTGGTTCTCGTCACTGCCCTAGCTGTAGAGTACGTCGCCCGCGTACTAGTGCAGGTCAACGAACCAGCGGATCTTGGAGTATGTATCAAACAGCCACTTGATGTTTTTGGTCTCTAACTCGGAGAAGACGCTGGTTCCGTGGTACGCCTCGGAGCTAGGCGAGGTTGAGGCGACGCTTGACTGCACACTGGACACGAATAGATTGCAGAAATCCCAGAGGAAATCGAAGTTGCGGTTCAGATCCACTCCGACGGATTGGCTTGAGCCATGGTTATGGTTCTTTCGCCAGCAGCTGTGGGTCAACTGATCATAGGCCACCCCGTCGGGGTTACTCAGGGGAATGAAGACGATTCCGGCAGATAAAGCAGTCTTGACTTGCGTGTTGGTGTACGTCTTAGATCCGTACGTCAGGCCGATGCTATTCTTGTTCGCGTATAGCAAACCGGAGATGAAGTAAAGCACGCTATCCATAGACCCGCGCTCTCGAGCGTGGGTGGTGCCATTGAAGAAGACAGGAAAGGCGTTGTTGCAGCTACCTCCGGTGCCTCCAACCTTGGCTCCAAGGACAGTGGCGCCTTCGTAGGTCTTGTATGGGGCCTTAAACGTTTGGATTCCGTACGCACCCACAAGGGCTTGAAGGCCACTCTTAATCTCCTTAGCGTTCAGCAGCGTGTTGAAGATAGTGGATTGCGTTCCCAGCCCTCTTGGCGCTATTGCACTGCCGTTGAATCTATCACCCGTGCTGATTGGCGTTTCAGTGCCCGACTGGTGGCGGATAACTGTTTTCAATATATTACCCTCGCGCTCTTCAGGCAGAAGGCAACCTGAAGTCACGGAAGTGAGCGCAATAAGCGTCCAGAGAAGAAAGGTCTTCGTTGTCATAGTCAGGCCCGAGGAGTATAAACGAAGAGAATAAGTGGACTACCTCCGCAGAGAAAACTGTGCCACCTACTTATCTTACATATTGCTTAGCACTCACAGCAATTACCTTACGTAGCGCGCAACTGAAACGCATGATGCAACTCTTAAATTAACGTTATGTCTTGCACACATAAAGCCGTCTGTGGCCACATTTTCACCTCAGACCAATCATGCGTGGAGCGCCAGCCGCCGCGGCGATCCCACTATATGAAGGCGACGAAACCGAGCACGATCAACACAAGTTTATGTCCACGATGTCCACGGTTGCTGCGAAAGTTGCCGCGAAGAGTTCTCCCCAACTCCTCCCCCTTAATCACGCATCACTATGCATCGAGCAAATCTCCTACCTGTAGAGCAGCAGTAATTGATATTGGCATCCAGTCTATTAACCAGAACTGCCGAAGAAAGTATTCGGAATTTACCGATACATCAGAGCGTTTGAACAGGGATTCCCAAGTGCCGGACTTTTTTCACATGTTATACCGGTAGCAGCTATGCCAATGAGGGTATGAGAGCTTAATGCTACTTGTGGCTTGGCGGGCTGAAAGACGTCTTGTGAGAGCATAAGATTGGGAAGTGTCTACGTTCGGAATGCATCCTTTGATCTGATTTGAAGGACGAAAAGGTTAATTTGAAAATTCGTCATTGTGGCTTGCGATACGAAATAATGCAACTATTCGTATCCCTGGACTGCTCGGCAAACTCCGCCGACTTTTCTATACATACATTGGTTAGGCATCGGCCGCTATGACATTGTGCTCATGTATATGCCGGGTATAGGAAAAGCCAACGCGGCAACAGGCCCCGCTAATTGTAAGGCAAGTTTCCCAAAGGTCAAGCTTGCCCTCATGGTAGGCATCAGCGGCGCTATTCCTTCGGCCCCAACGGCAGGTTGCAGGCTGGATCGGTCTTAGGACTACTTCGTCATTCACGATGCTGCTGCCTTTATCTGATGCCTTTTGCAGCCTAGGCGGAGGGTGTTAGCTGCGCTTTTGGCTTTCCCCATTGGATGGCGTTGATCAAATGGAATGGGTAAATAAAGGAATAAATATGAAGTTAAAGTTTTGGGAAAGGGATTCCAGTTTGAATACCACGGTGAGGTCTGAGAGTGAATATTTAAAAGAAGGAAGGTTATCATGGAGGGATCCGAGAAATACCAGAGAGAGGCCTGTGATCGAATGGAAGGGGTGAAGGACCACATGGACATGGGAACGCTTCAGATTACTATGAAATAGACCGAGCACCACTTTTTCCCCAACCCCAAACTGGCTCCTGTTCCAAGCCCAAGGAATCATAATCTGTTTTACCAAGAGCGAGGGATAAGGGGATTGAGTTGGGTACAATTAGAGATGCGTCAATCCAAGGAGCGTGGACAGCCTCACTGCCCCCGGTTTTCTAATTTTAGAATGACCTCAGACAAGAAACCTCGTTGCTACCACCTTAGTTCGAGTTCTCTAATTTTTGAGGCAATCTCGTACGAGAAATCTCAGCAAATGTCCCGAGTAAGATCCCCGACATCTTGAGATCCCCCATATAACACGAGATACCTAGTCCTTGCCTGGAGATAGTGCGAGAAAGTTTGTAATATCCTACACCTTATAGGAACCTACAGGTGTAAAGAGATCTCTAATGCGATCATCAAGATCGCAGGAAAAGTCTCATGAGACTAGGCACATCACAAGAGATTCCTGGTATAACACCAACCTCAAGATGTAGCATCTGTATTTCTTTGACCAATAGAGTAGGTCAATTGTGGTTCTTGCAGGACATGGGTTTGGCACATTTTCGCACACTTGCTGGCTGGAGTTAACCGGCTAGTGGGTGAGCCAATTTGCAATAAGCAGAGCGAGACACCTGCCTTAATCCACTTATTGCCTACGCCCACTTCTTAACTTCAACCCTCAAGCGGGGGACAAAATACATGGTAATCCCTACGCCCAAAATGTATCGGACGGCCCGCGATGTGTTTTATCCGCCGCATACCCTCCATGCCCTCGGCCTGGTGTCCTGGGATGCGTGAGCAAACTGGTCCAAAATCGTACGTTTCGCTGAGCCGTTCCTGCTCTATTGGGGTGGGGCAAGGAGGCTCAAGGAATGGGTCTTAAAACAGCATTTCTTAAATTAGCATTCAGATCCTTATTTCAGGACCACGTCATCAGGCTTGCACTTTCCACATTGAAAAGGGTCTGAGAATGGTCCCCTCCCCCATGGGTCCTGTGCAAACAATCTGCTGCGTCCATTCAGCTTCTACAAGCTTTGATGCCCTACTGAGTCGTTCCTGCTCTATTAGGTGGGGTGTTTGGCAGGGAGGCTCAAAATAGCATTTGGGTCCTTCTCTGAGGACCATGTCGTCATCAGGGACCCGAAAACAGCGACAGTCTAGGTTCCTTGGCGTAAACATATTGAAACCCAGACTGCCTAAGCTAACTGGTCTAAGACCTACTCCGTACATTCAGTGGAATCTTCGACAGCTCTGGGCTGTTCTGTAGGCCTTCCATGAGGACCAAGAAAAGCAACTTGAACTGTATTTGTTCCATTTAGTTCGTATACTCCCGTCACTCGTTGGACATGAACATGGCAGCACTACGGCCGACATCAGTGAAACCCCCATTGTGGTTCCCAAACCATTCCAACCACCGGCTGGGGCTGTGGCCCTGAGCTACCAAAAACTCCCTGATCACATCTGGACAGGGAGGGCACATTTGAAATAGATTGGCTTGGCGCCGGGAGTGGTTCTTTTCGGAACGGCTCTAATACCATATCAAACAAATTATCTCCGACTTCCGACGACCTTGAGCCTTGTTGAAAATGGGTCGGTCCATGTTGGCGGGGCACTTTCCATCTCAGGCGTTTGGATGCTCAAGGAATCTGTTCCACTTATTCTTCTGCCGCTTGAGCCCCTGTGGTGTGGAGGTATGAGTCCGTCGGGGAGTTGAAAGGCCGAAGAGCAAGATAAGAGGCCATCGACGGACTTTCTCGCTTCGTTTGCAATGTATTTCTGGATGAGAACACAGTTGCAATCAGTATGCCGCAAGAGCTGGGTCTTCAAGTGGTAGATCTCGGCAGTCAGCTGGTCGAAACAGGTTGAGAGGTATCGGTTCTTCTCCTCCATGGCCTGCTCACGGGAGGCGAGTGCTGACGCTTCATCCCGTTTGCGCAGACGACACTTAGTAGCAGCGATTCTATTGCGTTCGAGGATGCGCCGTCGCTGGGGGTCCCTAGGAAGATCCTCGTCGTCATTGCTCTCCCCCTTTTGCTTTCGACGTGCCTTTGCAGGCTCTTTAGGTTCGACTTTGGGTTTCCGGCTTCGTTTTCTTGGTTTCGGTACATCCGAAACGAGTGCGGAGGCACCGGTTTCTGACAGGCTTGAACTTTCTTGCGATTTCCGTCGGTTTCGGGGTCGGCGGGGCGGTTTCTTTTCGCGTTCTGCGGTCGGCAATACTATCTGGGAGGGTTCATACTCGGGGATCTTGGCTGCCATGACATATTGGGGTGGAGGTTGGGGAAATCCGAGATCGACCTCTGTTGAGATCGGGGAGGTGCCGATTGCTTCGTCAAAGAACAAGCCCTCGGTGACTTGGTTCATCGCTTGTTGATAGGCCATGTGGCTTCGAGATGCGGGGGAAGATGTGCTGATGCGAAAAAGTGGAGGGGTCATCAGGCATCCCGCCGCTGGTGTCGAGGCGACCCCGTCGAAGTATTGGCCAAACGCAAAATCTCCCGCCATCTGAGGGTAAGAATGGACGAAGGCTGCCATCGAGGATCTTTCTGCACAGATGGTGATCGTTCTTCGGGCTTCGATTTATGCTATCCCCGGGTTGGGTGGGCAGGTAATTACGAGGCCGACTGGTTGGGGGCCGGTTTGCTAACGAAGACAACACGCAGGGCTGTAACGCTTCCAGGTATTGCTTATTCGTTTGCTGGACGGCAGCTGAGTGAGCCAGTTGTGTCTGGACCAAGCAGGGCTGAGAGGCGGTTCGGGAGAGGAGTAGGTCTGAAAGTGGATTTGACGGGTTAAGGAGTGGGCCGGCTTGGTAATTGACAAGCAGAAATCCACGGGCAGGGTTTTGCAGGAGGGGAATCCAAGAGAATGAGGGGATCGCGAGAGGATTGAGGGCGACGGGACAATCAAATATGCATGGCATCTCGCAAGCCACCAACTGCCAAGGTCCTTGGCTCTCAAGCTATTAGAGCTTTGCCACCCCCCCAGCAAGCCCAGGACGGGCACACCCACATGCTACGTGCTGTAGGACGCCGGGAGGGGAAATAGACTTTTCCTATGAAAAGCTCGAGATTCAGACATCTTTCTGCAAGGCGATGGGGTCAGCAAGCCCTCAAGTCTGAGTTCACGGAATTCCGATTGGGCTACTCTAGCGGAATTGCTCCGGTTGCATTGCACTTTCGAAACCCTGACGTCCCGGTGTAACTCGCGCAGCCATGCCCATACTTGGCAGCAAAGGGCAACAAGAAGATAAACGAGGGTCTAAGCGCCGCAGTATCTCCCTGCGCTGCAGGAAGCCTTATCGGGCACAAGAGCTCCAGATACATCATACAATGGGGCCGTGGGGAGAGGGGAGCCGGGTGCGGAGGCCGACAGGGTGGACCCTGGATCCTCCCCATGATCCAACGTGGCGATCGCCGTTATGGCTACAAGACGAGGCTGTGGCACGAACTCAAGCTCCAGGCACACGGTACGGAGCACGGTGAACTCCGTTGAGCTCGGTTCCTGCTGTGGGTGCAAGATGGATTTCAACGTTCAAGGATCGATCGCGATCCTGACCAGCTACGGTTAGAGAGTTGAACATGAGCTGCTAATGCCAGCACCACTCGGCCGAAGCATTGCGCTCCTCTGGGTCGTCGGGAAGAAAGCTTAGTGGTTGCGACGGTTTGGACCTGGAGTGGAGAGAGGAGGCAACGTAGGTTGCCTTGCAATGAGCTCCATGCATTGTGACTGGCCGGAACTGCGTAAGCTTAGCTCCGATCTAGCTAGCAAGTACCTCTTGTCGTTGATCAAAATCAGAGCTATGTATCAAGTCGGATGCTGGCTGGCGCAAGAGGCACAGCCCTCGACACCGTGGTATCATCAGACGACAACGTTGGACAGTTCAGATTTACCTGGCCAAAATCCTCTAACGCGCATCTAAGAAAGCGGGGGTCCGTCTTTCACCCTCCAGATCCCGGCCGGTAGTGTGATTCAAAGATTTGGGGCTTGGGCTAGGCCCTGCTATGATGATATCAGCGTTGTGGGGCTCTCGAGATTTGCCGACCCGGTCCAGGCCAAGAACTCACCGGTTGCACATCTAGAGGGGAATAAATGGCGTCCTTCGTGCTAGCTCTGTCCCAGGCGCAAGGGCCTTTGTTTTTCAACAGCTTGACCCCCTCCCACAGGCAGACGAACAGGTGCCCACACTCGGCGTTCCGTTGGGAATGGCGACGTTGGAGGATACTGGGCCCCCTCCGCAACGACGCGAGCGGAGGACGCCAGCCCATCGGAGGCTTCCCGAGGACGGAATCGATCGTACCAACTCGAATAGTCGATTCCGGTACTTGCCTCCTTCATAGCCCATGTGATCAGTTTGAGCCTCTGCAGAAACTGAGCGCGCTCATTGGTTGTTTCCGAGGGGCAAACCGGTGCCGGCCCGGTCCCAGACGCTGCTGGGATGCTGTGCAGAGATACTCCCGATCTGTGTCCTCTTCCTTGGCCGTCTTGACTCTGGGCTTGTTCTTCTTGATGCCCACCCAGGCCGGAGCCCACCCAGGGCCCGAGACCATCTGCCTCAATCTGGTACGGTGACATCATGGTGTGGGCCTTCGCATGTGAAGAGATGTGACAGAGAAAAATGGGCCACGCCCAAGCTCCCAGGAGCAGCCTCACAACGTCGAGTGTGGCTGTGCGCGATATTATTTCGATCGGCGGATTTCAGCGGCTTGTTCAATTTTACTTCCCTTCATCGAACTTCAATTTATCTCTGTCGGAATCAGAGCCCACAGCAAGAACGCCCCTCTGCTGGAGGCATGTGCGCTGTAGAAGTTGCTTCGGTGGCTTGACCCACCTGTCTGAACTACGCAGTAAACGCTCCCGCAGTAGCTCTTCTCAGTTGGGTCTCTGTGGTGGCCCATCAGGTCCCGAAATTGGATAAAACCTTCTTGGGCAGAACGTCATCACCAGTCATTGGATTCGACTCAACCCCCAACAGGCTCTTCACTTCGAACCAGTCCATACTACTCTACTACTTTTGGCACCATCCGACGTTGACACTATCGCTATAACCGTCTGGTAAGCGCCATCGCCCTCGGATTTGGAAATCTTTACCTCGATCTCTGTCAGGTGGAGCGACTGGGCTGCAACATCGTCGAACACCGCGCTGTATCCCTTGATATTCAGCTTCCATTTTGGATTTCTGGCCCAAAGTTCGCGACGCTGGCAAGCTCCGCCATCCTGCTGCTCAAGGTTGAGTCATGCTACCCCTATCCGTGGCTAATGAATATACATCCTGTTGGATAGCGTACGGCACATTCGATGCAGGGATTAATGCTCAATAGGGTGTGGATCCTGAATCTGTTTGTCTTATCTAGGATGCCTCCGGCTCCCTCTTTTCTCAAGAGGGGTTTTATGTCATCTCACGCCCCCTCTGACTAAGGTCAGGATATCGATCTATCAGAGGTTTCGTAATACAGGGTCACAATCAGACTTGCCTATCCTGATATCATATCAGCTTAGCAGGATAGCAGAGATGATATCAGGCTAGCAGCTTTAGCAGCTTTAGCAGAGATGATATAACAGATGATACATAGCTTAAAGGGCAATATTTCATTCGATTCTAATCTAGATCATCATCTGAATCAACCCGAATACTACCGTTTATTTCACCGTCCAAGACGAGCCCTCTACCACCACGTGATGATGGTATAATGAGTCCTTCACGCAGCCAGTTGCCGATACATTCAACCTTCTCCAAATTAGCACATGAAATCCTTTCGCGATCCCATGATAAAGTACGTCTCCCTCCATTAAACGCCGACTCGGGATCAGCAGAACCAGGGGGGACAGATAGTATATCGATGGCCATGCGACTGAGACGCGGATATGTCCGAATCTGATCCCTCTGACACCACCAGATAAGAGGAGAGCCTTCAATCTTTATCGGCTGGGTGCGGATAAAGTTTTCGAAGTCATCTACGTCCCTGGTTATGTCCTCAGCGACCATCATCTCGTCCAGAAACCGATCAAGCTCGTTTGGCTGTCCCTGCTGCGAGCTAGATGCTTCGCTCGGCGGCTGGGCAGGTCCGAGGGCGGGCGCCATTTTGTATTCTTCCTCGCAGATTGTACGTGCGTGCCTAATGGCAGTCGCCGCCCATTCCTCCTTCCAGTGTATCTCAAGGTATCGCGCTCGCTTCGACGGATCGAGGAGGAGGGCAGTTGCATAGATAGGTGACTCCTCAGACATAGTATAGTACTTATCAAGTACGAACCAGCCCATATCAATCGAGTGCAGCATGAGAGGATCATATGTCTCCTCTGCTTCATAGAGTTCCTAAAGAGATGATTAGTAATTAGTTTAGTTAGATGAAAAGATGAGATAATACCTTCTTCTGCTCGTAGTGGCGAAGTAGTATATCCATGATCATAAGGTTTTGCGAGAGCGTCGTCGTCGCGCCTTGAGCCCACAAAGTCGTAGATGTGAAAGGTTGGAGAAATGCGTGTGTTTTCTCTAGGTAATCCCAATCTGAAGAGGTGAGAATATTGTCACCCAGAGTCTTGTCATAGTCGAGCAGGAACTGCTTTCCTTGCTGCTTTTCCTCATTCAGATTATCGATCATCCTATACCATGAATTCCAGCGCGTATCATTATCAATACCGAGTCGTAGTTTGATGCGCTCATCCCATGCATCACTGTGGATAGCCGAGTTACGTAGCCACAGCCCGATCCGGTGTAGTTTGCGCAGGGCAGGGATCATAAACCAGCCCTTCCTACTGGTGGTGTTGTCTAATCTATTATCTGATCTTGATGGAGGATTTCCCTTTTGAACGGAAGCCTTTTTGGATGCGACGCCGCCAGGGCGTCTCGTCTGAGCTCCCGTCTGATCTGGCTGGTTTGATGTATCACCACCAGACGCATCGTGCAGGACGAGATAGAACCGTTCGTAGAGCTTATCACCAGTGACGTCGCTAGCTGCACCAAGGGCGGCTTGAAGTGCTTCACGTGAAGACGCGAAGAGAAAGGCTTGAAGGGATAGGTTGATAATATGAATGATACAGCGGATACGGTGCCGTTTCGGATCCCAGTTGATCTACTATATATTAGACTAGATAAGAGAATAACGCAGGAGAATGACGTACATGATGATCCCGCTTAAGCCTGGTTGACAAATGCTGCAAACAGCGTGTCGTTTGACGTCGCATTATCACCAGTATGACAGCCGAGTTGATTCGTGATACCGTAAAGGACGAGTGTTGAGAAGATAAGTCGAGACTGATGTTCACCAGAATGGCTGTGTCGAATCTCTAGTAGACTCAGAATTGCTCTCCTAGGCCGGTAATCCTTGTCAACCCATCGCGTACATACTGCAAGTACACCATGGCGATGTGGCGATGTCCAGAGATCAGATGAGATGTAGACCTTCGAAACGGCGCTCTGTAGCGTAGCCTTCAACTGCGACTGATATAGGCTAAAGTTTGCAGTAATATGGCGCATTGCTTCATGTCGTGATGTCATGATAAGGTCCTCAATAGCGGGATTACAGGCTAGCATGATGTCCTGCATCTCATCCCATGTAACTGACGAAAAGGGTAGTCGACGACGTGTGAGAAGGGCAACCATGCTTTCAGTATAGCGCTGGGGATTGAACACTCTAAGGAGGGCTGATTCTGATGGGTTTTCTGTATAATAATCGCCGAGCCTAGCTTGCTTTAATGGAGGACCGATGTCTGATGACCGTTCGAGTATCGTATTATCCGAAGAGTTAATGATATCGCTGTGTTTGCGCTTCGCATGGTATATGGCGTTGTCTCGTTTCGGATTTGACCAGGTCTGATCAGAGGAACAGAGGAGACATTCATAGACTACTGCTCCCTTCGTTCTGCGCTTCCCTGATGGTCCTAACTGCCCTTATGCGGATATGTCGCGCGGAATATGCAATCGAAGTTCAGGACCTCACATGGTGCTGATTCTGCATCAACAGCAGGATCAATACTCATCTGGGACTGTGAGGTGCAATCCGCAGGTTGCTGTGATGAAGAGGCCATAATTAAGGATAGTAGAGGCTCGAAATAAGAGAACATGTTCTATCTACGCACTTGAGTCAGGCGGTAAAGTTTGAGAGATTTGAAGACTGCAAACACGGAAAGATCGGATCTTATCAGCCGGTAATATGAAATCTGGCCAATCAGAGCTGGCAGTTTATCCTGATATCTATCCTGATATCAGGATAAGGGAGCCTAGCTTTATCCGACCAAGGAGCCCAAGTCCACCGCCCGGGATGTTCCCGACCCCAGTGTTGCTAATAATATGGCAATAAAACAATATATTGCAATACATACGATATAATATGCACCCCGCCCGTATTGTACCAATACAATATGGAGGTTGTCATATTGTGACAATACAATACAGTGATGCCCATATTGGCAATATATTGTTTGTATTGGCTGGTCGCTTGGCAGCAAAACTTGTTTGTTTGTTGACAATTTGACCGACTGACACGCGATGACGCGTGCAAAAACGTGTCCTGAGGTGTCAACCAGGCCTATAGGGTGGCAGTCGCCCAACACTGACCTTCCGCAACCACCTTGCTGACACTCCAAATGCAAGTAGAGCGAACCCCAATGCCTCAACAACGCCTTCATTTTGTTCAAACGTCGCAACGAAAAGCTTCGTCGATATCGGACGACATTTCGGAGCTCTCCAGCCAGCAATTGCGTGACCCAGACGAGAGCCAAACCTCTCAATGCCAATCGTCGCGAGCTCCCACGGCCTCCACGTCCTCATCTGCTAAGCCAAGAACATCATGGGTCTTCTCTCATATGCCAGACGAGGGGAGAGAGACGAGATACTACAATCAACGGACAGGAAAGGAGGAATGGCGCTGCAAGCATTGCGACAAGACGTATTCCTGTTCTGGTGGAACAGCGGCTCCGGCCAAGCACCTAACGGACCCTCCTCCTGAAGGTCACGGTCTCCCCAAAGGCGCGCCACGAACAGCCAAGGTGACCAATATCCGGACTATTCTTGAACAAGCTCGTCTTTCGGCCGAGGAGAATCCCCGAAAACGCCGCCGTCTCAACGATCAATCTGGAGACTCGATCGACCCAGACCGACTCGAAGCGTTATACGTACGGTTCATTGCGGCGTGTTCTCTCCCATTTAGGCTCGTAGAATGCCCCGAGTTTCGAGCGCTCCTGGCGTATCTCAATACCGATATCGATACTTGGCTTCCAGACACGCATGAGACCATCAAGAAATGGATTATGCGGCAGTATCACACTCAGAAAGAGAAGGTCAAGCAGCGCATACAGTCGGCAAAGTCAATAATTCATATCAGCTGCGATCTTTGGACTTCCCCCAACTCTTTGGCCATCTTAGGCATAGTCGCTCACTATGTCACGGAAGACGGCCAGCTGGAACACCATACTTTGGCCTTGAAAGACATCGACAGTGAGCACGACGGGTCTCACCTCGCTGCGGCAGTTTTGGAAGTGGTGGATGAGTGGGGCTTTGCTTCCAAGATTGGATACTTCGTGATGGATAATGCAGGCAACAATGACACAATGATGAGATCCCTTTCTCTCGGTTAGCACGACCTCTTTGTTTCTTCTCACTGGTCCTAACATTCATAGGTCTGTTGCGTCGATTTGACGTTCAATATGACCCAAAAACCCACAGACTCCGATGCCAAGGTCATATTATCAACCTCGCCGTGACGGCCTTTCTCTTTGTCACCGACAATGAAAAACTCCAACACGGCGAGCCTGGGGATAACGTGACATTGAAAGAGATTAAGGCGTGGCGGCAAAAAGGTCCCCTTGGAAAGCTTCATAACTTCGTCGTTTTCATCCAACGGAGTGTTCAGCGCAGCCAAAGGTTTCTTGTTCTTAGCCACAACCGTAAGCTTGCGAGAGACAATGACACAAGATGGAGTTCGTGGTATACCATGCTGCGGGCGGCCTTGAACCTTAGAGAGGCAATTGACGACTACTTCAACAAATGGATGGAAGCGGATTGCGCTGGAGACGAGCTCTATGCGGGGGACTGGATCATCCTCGAGAAGATCAAGTCCTTTCTGGAGAAGCTGAAAATGGCTACCAAGGCCCTCGAGTCATCGTTTGCAACTCTCGACAATGTCCTCCTGGCTATGGACTTCATACTCGCACAATTTGAAGCAGGCAAGGAGGCACATATTGACGACCCAATGATGGGACCAATGTACAACTCGGGCTGGGCGAAGTTGGACAAGTATTATCGTCTTACTGATGAATCGCCTGCCTACGTTGCCGCTATCGTGCTCCACCCTTCGCATAAATGGCACTACATACAGGAAAACTGGAAAGAAGACTGGGTTGAGTCGTCAAAGAAGTTGATTCAGACGTTGTGGGACGAATATAAACCGGTGGAATCACCTCTCCCTTCCTGCGAGGCCCCGTCGACGACTACGAACGAGTTCTTGAGTTGGAGGAACAAGCATCTACAGCCATCACTCATCACGGACGAGTACGAGCGTTATTGTAAGTCTGAACGGGTTTATGGCTTTACAAGCGCCCTTGCATGGTGGCTAGAGGAGACGCAGCAGAAAAACTACCCCAGCCTGAGCAAAATGGCCGTGGACATTCTATCAATTCCTGCAATGTCTGCTGAGCCTGAGCGGCTCTTTTCTGGGGCAAAGATAACCATTACGGATCGTCGAAATCGACTTGGGAGTGATGTGATTGAAGCGCTGGAGTGCTTGAAGTCATGGTCTGGGATACGAGATTTTAAAGGTGACGATGTTTCCGCGTCGGTTGTTGGATTATGAACGTCACGTGCAATATATTGGATATATTGCCACACTGGCAATATATTGGGTTCTTGGCAATACAATATGATATGGAACAATGTCATATGGCGTAATACAATATGCACCTCTTGACAATACAATAATATTGCGAGGTGTCCATATTGCCAATATACGTATTGTTTATATTATTAGCAACACTGCCCGACCCCGGCACCTGTGTCAACGACGACCTGGCCAAGACCGTCCCATTGATGAAGCTGCCCCTGCCTGCCCCTGAACTAACCTATGACCTCGGGGTCAATTTCTTCGTCAACGAGAGTGGCAACCGCCTGTTCTTGTTTGACGGTATTGACTTTCGCGCTAACTACAACAGCCCTACCCTGCTGCTTGCCAAGCTGGGAGAAGATGACTTCGAAGAGCAGTGGAACGTGAGGAATACTGGCAAGGCCAAGAGTGTCAGAGTCAATGTCACCAACAACACTACCATCCCGTAAGTTGACTCATTTCTCGGCAAGATAAAGAACCATGCTAACTCAACTGACACGCAGCCATCCTATGCATCTTCACGGCTTCAACATGTACATCCTCCACGAGGGCGATGGACCGTGGGACGGCACCATCATCAACCGAAATAATCCCCAGCGACGAGACGTCATCCAAGTCCGTGGCAAAGGCCATGTGGTGATCCAGTTCGACGCCGCCAATAACCCAGGTGCTCTACTTACCCCTGATCTTGACTCTCTCGGGTTCTCTCTCGTTAACAACCTTGCTTCTTAGGCGTCTGGCCCTTCCACTGCCACATTGCTTGGCACGTCTCCGCCGGCCTCTTGATCCAGTTCCTCACGAACCCGGACAAGGTCGAGAAGTTCAGGATCCCCAACGTCGTCGCTGAGACCTGCCGCCAGTGGGGCACGTGGACGTCGACGAACATCCCAGCCCAGATTGACAGTGGTCTTTAACTGATGGGCTCTTGTGTCTACAATGGGCGAGAGCGGCAATGACGGTGGAAGTGGTGGGCGGACACCTCGGGGCTGGGTTCCGGTAGGTGGTAATAATTACGTTTCCGGTTCCTCCCAGTCGACCCTGAGAAACACAATCGCTTCGCCAGTGGTCAGAAGACCATACTCAAGGCCTTCCTCAATCATGTAATGATAGGTCTGCGTGACGGCAGACGCTGTCAGCCTGTCCGCGAGATACTGGAAAAGCGCGTCCGGGTCCATAGAAGTGGGAATGGTTTTTCGATTGACAACGTCCTTGGGAATGCTCATAGCCCGCAGACAGAGACGAAGATGCGGAGCGGTCAGCTTGTGTGGGGGCTTATACTCAGAAACGTAGACCATAGTACGCGTCATCGCAAGTGCACCGTTGGATCGATAGACGCAGATCTGATCGGGTCGCAGCTGGTTGAGGTCTCGTGTGCGGTCCGGCGTCTGTGGTGGTGTCGAAGGAGTCTCCCGAGCAACAACTGAGCTGCTCTATTATTGCTCTGACTGGATCCTCCAGACTGTTGTGCAGGAAATGCTCGAATGTCTTCTCGTTTGCTATAGATCGCTGGGAGATTCGGTTTCCCAGGCCGGCCAGGAAACTCCGGCTCTCGAAAGCGTGGCTCTGGGCAGGGAACGTGTCGTAGAGTGCACCAAAGATAGCTCTTTGTTGTTCTAGGAAGTCCGACCATGGCCTGAGATGTGTTGGACACCATTTGTTACGCGGATTGGTGATAGGGCCCTTCGAGGTCAGTTTTTTGTCTGTTTCGACGGCAATTTTGGAGAAGACGAGTTCATGGCATGCGGCTATGTATGCATCAAATGTCGTGGGCAGAGTGCGTAATCAACCAACTGCTTCCAATCGTTGGAGCGGTTGGATCCTCCAACTGTGGGTCCAACTCAACTGAGACCGAGCTCGCCGTACTTGGCAACCAGCCAATTCCGAGGTCCAGTTGATTGGGTTTGGTTCCAACCGGTTCCAACCGGTTCCAGTGTCCGAGGGTCATGTGAGACCCCGGCGCCGTAACTTTGACCCCACCTTCAACTTCCCAGTTTGGCTCTTCGTACGGCCAGCTGGCCAATGATCGGCCGCTGAGGGGCATCATCATGAGCCAAACGCGATAAACCTCTTCTCGCCTCTCCCACCCGCGCCAGCTTCGCGCTCTTCTCGCGCCAGCCTGGCGTCTGATTAGAATTGATTCTAGAGCTCGTCATTCAGCTTCTGAGGGGTGTTACCGGTGGAGGGGTAATGCATGGGCATTCGTCAATATCGGCCGCTGTAGAGATGACATCAAGTTCCTGCGCAAGCAGGCCATACTTAACTAGTACCAGTGTCGGAACAATGGAAGGGGTAGTGACGGGTAGTATGAACAGTTGGCAGATTCTTGTATTCTGGACCCGGAGTTGGTCAACTGTCATGCCCCAGCCGATTTCCTTACTCTACCCGGTGGGTTGACTAAGCCGGCTTAAGGCCCCCACCTCTCCTGCCGGAGAGGTGGTATCACAACCCGTATCTGCGTCACTTGCGTATCCGTATCTTCCAACTTTAAAAATCGATATATAACTATATAAAATAGCTATAATAAAAAGGGGTTAAGAATTAAATACTATGAGTATTTAAATTTAGTATTTTCAAAATCTTTACTTTTTTAAAGGGCTATTTAATAAGGTAGAAACTTTTAAAGGGAATAGGTTCTACTATCTCTTATTAAAATTTCTAGGGAAAATATTGGGATTTTTAGAATTATAATATCTTTACTTTATAACTATTAAAGACTACTACTTATAATTTTAATAAAAATGTAATAAAATACACTATAAAAAGTTATTTTATAATAAAAATATTCTAATTTTATAAAAGACTATTTATAATTATTTTATAATTATTTTTAAAATAGTTTTCTTAATTTTAATATTTAAAATTTTAATCTTGGAAATAAAATACTTTCTGATTTTTTTATGTAATAAGATATATAATTTCTATATTTCCATATTTATCTTATATTTTATATCTAAAGTTAATATAAATATTCTTATATATTTAAAATCTACTTTTAAAAACTCTAATGAATTCTATATAATAGCTACATTTTTACTTATATTTTTATATATTACTATACACTATAGAGTAATTTATTCAAAACTATTAGCTTTTTCCCTTTTAAGGCTAACAAGAATATTTAAAATAGAGTATTTACTACTGTTTTTTATAGATTTTCCTACAGAATTATAGTAAGAGTATATAGAATCTAATATCTTTAAAGTCCAATAACTTTTTAATAAAAAGCTTAAAATAAATGATTTTTAAACTTTTCTATTATTAAATAGTAGTTCTATACTATATTAATTTTGAAATAAATTATATATAGGTCTATTGTATTTATATCGATTTTTAAAGTTGGAAGATACGGATACGCAAGTGACGCAGATACGGGTTGTGATACCACCTCTCCGGCAGGAGAGGTGGGGGCCTTAAGCCGGCTTAGTCAACCCACCGGGTATTTGACTTCGGAGTAACTTTATCCCGCGTATGATGATATATGATAATACGCCTTAGGCCGTATGGTATAGGCATATGGGCAATACATGGGCAATATATGGTTTAACTAAACCATACTCGTATGGTTAGAAAGCCTGGTACTACCGTACCAAGGGTGCTCCAGACACCGAGTGTTGCGGCTCATGGAGCTATAAGAATGGCTGGGGTGCCCGCAACCTCATCACCGCCAAGTGGCAACTCGGTGTTTCTGAATATGGAGACCAGCTAATATAAGAACAGAACCTATTCTTCCTGCAAGATTACGTTTAAGATCCCATTATTAAATCCAAGGAAGCAGTTCAATATTTAATACAAGCCAATTGATTTAGTGTGCTGAGTGACAGTCCTACATATGTTTGTCCCTCCAAACCAGTGTAACATAACGCTTTGAACAATGAGGGCAAGAACACCCCCACCGGGTATCTGGTTCCGAGGGATGTCGTGGGTGGAGTTGGCTTGATTGCCCAATCGTTAGTGATGATGCCGAGTTCGCTGAAGGCGGGTTTGGGGTTGGACATGGCAATAAACGCGGCGATGCGTTAGGAGCCTAGTTACCAACGGAATGTGGTTGTAGACTAGGTCTTGTCGACATGCTTGGTATTGAGAGGGGGGGAAGCGTGACTAGTCGATAGTCGGGACTCAAGATAGGTTCTTGGCAGCCAACTGAGTGTGTATTGTCGGTTAACTGAGACTGGGGAAATGGCTGTGGGGTAGTCTGATTGGGCGGCATGGGATTGAGGGGCCGTAGTTGATACATTGCTGGTACTGTGAGACCTAAGTTGAGATTCCGCGGAACGGGGAGGACGAAGCTTGATTGGTGAAGGGGGGAGGACCCGGGTCCTTGTGGTGGTCCTGCTTGAATATCGCGTTCATCGTTCGATACGACATTTGATGTATGGGGGTGTTCTTTGTGAAAAGATGTCGGACCCTCGGCACTATGCAGCTGTCTCAATAGATTGAGGCGCTGATCATCAATCTTAGGTCGCTCTGTAGCCTGCATTGCAATTGGGGGTGACTCCGTGTCTTTCCCTTGGTCCTTCGCTTGAAATGGAAGTGGGCCTGGTGCAATATGGGCTTGACTTGGATGGATTGGACCGTCTGCTATTGGTGAAATGCGACTTTGTCGGCTTGCGGCTGTTCGGGTTCCATCCACTTCCTCCACTGCTGAAGGGCCGTCTTGGTCCAACCACCCATTCAGTCTGCAGCCATCAGCTGCCATTTGGAGCAATTTTCTATTCCTGAGTGGGCTGTCACGTTCACCTTGGTTGTCTGGGGTTGGAGCCGTGACTGGTTGTACAGATAAAGACATCGAAGGTGAGATGACGGGTTCGGGCCGGTCGCCAGCTGGAGGAGTTCCTGTGGCCGCTGCCGAAGCTGCATTGCTGGAGAAATCGCTGATTATGGCCACAACGTTGGGGTTATGATTTTCATGGTGAGTCTTCGGATCGGCACTAGAGTTGTGACGAAAGTCAGCTCTGCTCGATGGTAAGCCCGCCACGCTGTTAGTGCGGCCTTCTTCGGACGACAGTGGCGCCTCTTGGTCATCTGATTGACAATTATGTTGGCTGAGGCCAGATTGGGGATTTGACTGTTCCTCTTGGCTTTGTTCTGCCGGCAAAGCCGCTGGTGCGGTGACGACCGTAGAATCCAGAGTGTCGATGTCTGCCGGGTCCAGTCTCAATTCCGTTTGTTCCATGTTCTCGAGATTTGAATTCTCGACCTGTTTGCTTCTTTGGGTCTCCAAAAAATTCAGGACTGATTTGAAGTGAGGAGTTAGCTCGAAGTTGGAATCTTGAGTATCAACAGACTGGAGATCGTTGGCTGCCACCCAGCCAACAGAGCTTTCGCTCGGAAAATCTAAGCCGTCAAAGTACATGACGGGAAATTGTCGCTCTGTAACCAAAGGACCTCCATCTTTGTAGCCCTCTTGCCAATCAAGAATACCCGTCTGGGGATCATAAGTGTAACACTGCGGTAGTTGTTCTGTGAGACCTAGGTCCTGGATTGTGCCTGAGAAGCCAATATCAATGGGTTGCTCGGTTGCAACTCCAGGGAGAACGAGTACAGCTTGCCACTCCCTGGACTTTGACCAGTATCCGAGATAAATGCCGCCTGGAGTTGGATCAACAATTCCATCAAATTGTTTTCGCGGTCTCCGGCCACTCTTGCCCCTACCATTCACACATGCGCTTCCCCTGTTGCCCAACGGCGTGTCTACATGTTGATCTGTTTGTTCAAGAAGCGGCGAGACGTGAATGGATTCAGATTTTTTGTTCTTGGTTCGCGTGCGCAACTTTGACGGGTCGTATCCCGTTCGATATGCCACCAGACATACCCTATTATTCTCCTCTGCGAGTTTTGCGCTGCAGTTTAGAACACGAACACCAAGGTGCTTGATGGCCATTTCGTGATCTTTAGGCAGCTTACCGTGAGCCCTCCCGTTGAGATGCTTGGCAGCCGACATGATGGGATGATGTTTGAAACTGAGTCCGTGCTCATCGCACAGAAGAATGTACCACTCGTCACGGAACTGGACTATTGTATGCTTTATAGCGGCATTCCCATCTTGGAAGACCTCATCGAACTCGATGGTTCTTTTGGTCTCTGCAGGCTCAGTTTGCCCTACTCGGGCACGTTTTTGTTTACCTGAGACGACAGATCCCATTCTTTTTTTCTAAACATATTAGCAGGGAAGCAGGACTTGAGGTGAGGATCGGAGCCTTGGACTAACGGGATTGGTGGAAATGGACGAGTTGGTGGGCGTGGTCTGGTCTTCGGTGCTGTCGGGTTCTTGCATGTTGGCATCTTGAGACTCAACATTGGGCGGTGTATCTGTAGCGTTGTGTTGAGATGCTGACTGTGTGTGCTCTTGCGATGTGGCGTCTGTTGGAGCAAGGGGCCCGTTAGCAGGACTGCGCAATCCTGGCACAGGCTCCGTTGGGCATTCCTGTAGGGTCTCCGTCACCAAGGATCTTCCAAATACGTCGACCATATCCCTGCAGAGCTTTCTAACTTGTGCTTCCAGTGAGGCTCTGTACGCCTTGTCGTCTTCCTTGATGGTAGCGGCGTGCTTGAGCTCCAGCTCCCTCAACTGACCACCGAGCTTCAGTGTGCTCTGTTGTAGGGTTGTCAAGTCTTGTCGGGTGAGGTTGGACGAAACGCGCGCCCACTCCTGCTCAACACTATCCTTCAGCACTGCCACCTGCTCCTGATACAAAAGATGAGGAGACTTAGTGTCCTCGAGATGTTGGCAGACTTGTGACACGCACTCTTCCATGGCTCTGATCTGGAGCAAGGAGGGTGGGGGATCGGGTTCCGCCATGGTCTTTGTGGCCGCAGTAAAAACAAAGATTGAGAGGATGGTACCCCGATGAAGTACCAAGACCGTTCCGGGTTGGCTCCTTAAAACTCACGCTCGCTGGTCGTTGAGACCAGGCGAGATGCGGTTTCAGCTGGGAAGATGAGAGAAGTGCCGGAATCGCGAAAGTTTTGGAGGGCTCTGGGACTGATTGGAGAATGCTCTGAGATTGATTGGAGAATAGCGGATGTGCCGGCATTGTTTTTATGTTGGTTGGTCATATCCACATAGGTAGGTAGGTAGGTTTTTATTCGCCCGGGGGACACACCCTAGAGGGCCTTTGCACTAAGCTATATCCACATCTCTGGTTGCCCGGTTCACTAATTCTGACCCTTATCAGGTGGTAGTTGTGTAATCGCATACGATTTCCCGAAATTACTCCGCAAAACGACCCCACGATAAGTTCTGCTTATCATGGGGGGTCGGCTTGGACCTAGGTCCATCGGCTCGAAGTTGAAGCCGCGGTCCGGAGCCGGCTTTTCTATTGGCCGGCAGGTGTTATCGGCAGGTTGCTCGCGGCGGCTCCTATCAATGAAGCTATCGTCATCATATATGTTGACTGCCTGGCTAGAGGGCAGTTGAGAATCCATGAGAATGCAGAAAATAAGTTACATGTAAAATTGGCTGTTGTTGATTTTGAACGCGCTTGAGGTCACTCTTACGTACCCTGGCTGTTGCAGGGGTCATGTGGGGTTGGTTAAAGGGGTGGAGCTCACCGAAGTCTAGGGGATAGGGTCCGTGTGCGCGGTGGATAAAAACAGCGCACACGAAGCCTCACATTGTGAGGAAACAAGGCTCTTTGTTACTATTCATCATGTGCGCTCATTGGTCCGTTTCTATCAGCTCGTGATAGAGGTGGTTTTTCGGGTTTGCAACAGTGACCCCTATGCTGCCGTACTGGAGAGTAACTTCACCTACTTCGCCATGGGGAGCGAGAGCAGGATAGTGAGCATGAGCGGCGGCACGACCATACTCAACAGCTCCACTGTAGCGCGCAGCTCCTGTGCTGCACGCTGAGCAGCAGAGCGCCAGCCATCGCCGAGATCTTGATTTGTATCGTCAATCTGCCGATTTAGTTCCTCTGCGTCGAGCAGAGAGCATCCCTTGACCAGCCCATCCTGTCGCCATCATGTCCGCGCCTGGACCCGACGCCCGCCCAGCGCCGCCCCCGAAGCCGCGACTGAATATCAACGTCAGTCGATCCTCATCCTTCGTCGCTGATGCCAAAGAAACGCCCTCCGCCACTGCTGCCGCCTCCGCTACGCCGACCGAGGGCCCTCGCAAAGTCAAGCTCAAGATCACCCAGTCCCAACCTTCCACGCCCGCCGAGCAGCCGCCCGCCAAGACCAGGGCAGGCAGGCAAACGAAGCCGACTCAGAAACTCGTCGAGAGCAAGAAGCGCCCGCACGATGATGATGACGACGAGACGCTCGCCGCGTCGGCGCACCCCACCACCAAGGTCAAGCTCAAGGCCTCCAAGGCCGGCATGACCCCGACGCTGGTGGTGAAGCCCAAGGGACGCGTGCCAACACACCCGCCAGGCGATGGCTACGACTCTGAGGCCAGCGACCGAGAGAAGGACCCCTCGATCGAAGAGCAGTTCGTCCTGCGCATGATGCCGGGGGAGCACTGCGACTACGTGCGCTGGTGTATGGAGAATGGCAAGATTGGCGTTGCGCGCAGCATGGGAGGAGCCGACATCCAGCTCAAATTCTTTGAGGAGGACACGCGACGGGGTCTACTCACTGTCAAGGGCCAGTCGTTCGCAGCCATCATGGTCGACCTTCCTACTATTACAGAGGCGATGAAGACGTGGGATCGCAAGTCCTTCCTCAAGTCGGCCGACATCTGCCAGATGCTACTTGTCTTCCAGAAGGTGGCCAACGAAGCCGAGGCCAGACAGGCTCCCCTCCCGAGCATGATCGACTCGCACTTCAAGTGGCCGCACGGTCTGACGCCGCCTATGCACGACTGCGTCAACCGCCGTTTCGCAAAGACCATTAGCCGGAAGGAGATTGAGGATAAGGAGGCCGAAGTCGAGCGTCTGCTCGCCGAGGACGCCAAGGCTGGCTCGACGCGATGGGAATGGGTCGACAACCGGCAGCCGGACGCTAACGACGAGTACGGCGCCGATGAGCACGCTGAGGGCGAGGTAGATGATAGCATGGATTACTTCCAGAGCCGAAACGTCTTCGGAGACGACGATGGCGACGACCACGACCTCGAGGCCGATCTCGAGGCGGCTTTCGCCGATGACCTCATGGCCGAGACACCAGCCACGGGCGTCGACATGGCCATGACGCCCATGACCACTACCCAGGTCAACACCCCCGCCGCCGTCCACGGCGGTAGCGTGGCCGACGAGTCGGAGATGTCGGACGACGACGATGATGACGACGACGATGACGACGACCTCGACGACGAGGAGCAGGGTGTCAAGGACATCATCGCCGACCTGCAGAAGCAGCTAGTCAACCGCCAGGCCGAGCTGGCCCGCAACCAGAACAAGATCCTACGGTCGCGCCTCGAGGCCCAGATCAAGCAGCTCAAGTCGTCGATTGAGCTCAAGAAGTCGTCGATTGGCATCGAGACGGATGACTAGAACGTCGCATCGAAGGGACGTTCTATCGAAGGAGAGGCGGATGGAAGCTGAGACAGCACAGTCTTGCTTGTTCTCGTGCTCAGGTTTCGCGGATCGGTGTTTCGAGAACAATGGACGCTTACGGATACTCAAGGGGGAGGCAAATGGCGTTTGAGGTGTTGACCAGGACAGGAAATGGAAGGTTGATTTGCAGGTTTAGACTCAAAATACCACCTCTTATGTGTTAATGCCCTGATGGGCTCTTCGTGAAAATAGGTCGGGGTACGCGTAGACAATTGTGAAGCCGCTCTCGTGAATATCTGATCGTTTACATCCATCTCCACTTGTCTCCCTATCCTTTCTATCTTCGCTATAACATTACACCGCGGCCTTAGCTAAAACCCCACCAATGCCCACGACTCCTTACTCTTAATCGCAAGAGCCTCAAGGTTCGCTACTCATTCACTACCAAGACCTCCTTGACCGTGTCGATGACATCCTGCCAGGCGACATCCCGGCTGAGCTCCTCGAGGCTCTCGGGGCAGGACCACGTCCTGCCGGAAGCGAGGGCTCCCTGGAGGCGGATCCTGATCGCCGATCTCATCAATGTCTTCATCTGCCAGGTGACGAAACAGAAGATATCTTTTCCGGATCGCTGCGATGAAGCCTCTCATTCCAGAGCGGATCATTAGATCATCGAAGATCACATCTGCAGCAGACCGGCCTTCACCAATTCCAGTTTTTCTCAGTCCCGCATCTCGATTCTAACGTTAAGATATCAAGATCCCAAGAGGAATGTAATGTCACCGATCATTGCCGCCGAATGCGGCTGTGCAGGTATCATTCTGCCGTATGTGACCGCCTAGCTACGGCACTGATGACTGCGCTTCTGTGGGGGCAAACGATCGTTGTCGTCGAACAGCCAGGAATTTGGACTGCCTTCCGGAAAGGGTTGCCTTGAAGGTTCGCGAATACTTCGTGAGACGCCGTGGAGATACGGTGTTCCTTTCGTGTTTTATCCAGTGGTGGCAGTGCGGTGGCCGCCTCACTTCCCGCCAGGGTTCAAATCCACGATTGATTGTTTGATTGATGTTCCATTGCACCCGTGATTAGAGAGGGGCAGCTACGTAAGATTCGCTAAGCCTATTCTAGAAGCGTCCCATGCTCGGTTCCGAGCCCTAGTACTCCGTAATCTGTCTCGATCCAAATGCCTGAGTTTCTCTAAAACACTTCAATCCGTCTCTTACTATTTGACCTGTCCTTTTCCAATTCTGGAGCCTGTCTGATGACATACAGGCCACTCTCCTCCGCCGCCATTGGCGAAGAGTCCACCTGCCTTAAGACGTTCGGTGTAGCTAACCTACCAACTGCGGGCAACCACAGGTGTAGGCAGAGGGTTGGTGCTGAAAAGAAAAGGCGAAGACGGAGGATAATTTGCTCTCCGTTGTTTGGAGGGCCTTTGTTCGTCTTCCAATGCCTCCGTTTGCCTTGGTTCTGAAGGCAGTCGCGAGGTCTGGCTGAGCGTCGTGACCAACTTTTGCAGAGGAAGATGAACTCTCCTAAGGTCTTCTCTGTGCCTGTTAAGGCCCCGATGGGGCGTTGAAGGCAAAAGCGTGGTCGGGTGGCCTGAAAAATGCCCCTCCACTAGCAAACCACTAACAGCTGCAGGAAGGGGAAAAATATTTCAGCGGAGAGTTCTGATGGTCCTTTCGCCGACGGTATTTTTCGCGTTCGACATGTGATGACTAATAATATCTTTCCCTTTTGGGACGAACGACAACGCCACCAAAAATGTGACAATTAGGCTCAGGCCCTCTGCGTACGTGCTACCGTTTAGGGTTAGCGTGCTTTGGTGCAGAGGGCCTGAGCTTGCTGAGGTAAGTGGGGCTGTTTGCCAGCAACGGCTGCCGTTTGGATTGTCGCAAAACAAATCAACAGCGGGTGAGACAGGCAAGGCCAAAACCGTCTGCAATTCTCCTCCGAATATCGTCTTTCCTCCGTTCTTTGTGCCCCTATCCGTGATCACTCAGAAATTCCTTTTTCCTTCCCCTGCGTTTCAACATGGAGACTATCATGTCGCTCGTCTCTCCGCGCAAGCAGCCGTCCATGGGGCCGCCGCCCAAGCCGCTCCGGTCAGAGATGGATTCGCCAAAGGACCAGCTCAAGGCCAACCGCGCGCTGGGCCGCATATCCAACACGGCATCGCGCAGTCCGGTATGTTTCACTAGGGCATACCCCTGAGTCTGCGCTGGCTGTGTACCCTAAATAACTGATTGAGCTGCCGTAACAGCGCACCAGGACAAGCAACGCTTCTTCCACCACTGCAGCACACGACACGACGACCGATATCACAGCTCTCACCCAAGGCGAAACTTCGGTACTCAATATCCACCAGACCAACCCTTCAATTCCCACCATGTCCTCTCCTGCTACTCAGACATTGCCCGCTACGCGACCTGCACGAGCCTCTCCTGCTACCCGGCCTGCACGAGCTTCTCCGGCTGGTCGAGTTCGCAGAATTTCTCCAGGTTCTCGAGTCGCCAAGCGCACAAGCGGAAAGACGGGCACCCCTCGCAGCAACCATGGTCAGAAGCGCCATACTCGTGCCCCTGCGAAGGCGGAAGAAGCCAAAGACGTCGAGATTGCCGATCCTCGAGCCTCCCCGGAGCTTGGGGACGATAGGAGCGCCATCGAACCTGACAACGGAGAATATGCCTTCAACAGCATCGTCGCCCATAGATGGAACGGCACTGCCTTCGAACTCCGCATCGACTGGGAGGTCGGCCCTAAGACCTGGGAGCCTGAAGTCACCCTGCACCAAGACGCCCCGGACGCGCTGTTCGCCTACTGGCGCGCTCAAGGCGGACGCCCTGAGAATCCACTAGACGCCGACATATACAATGTCTACGCCATCCACAAACTCTCCAAGAACAAACGCAAGGTCCTCGTTGAGTGGGTTGGCTACGAGCAGAAGGATATGACATGGGAAGACCGCAAGGAGATCGAGAAAACGGCCAAGGCGAAGGTCGATGAGTTCCTCGCGAGCCAGAAGAAGAAGAAGTGAAGGATGATGTTTGGCGATGTCTGTGCGAACGATTGAACTGATTGGGATTGCAAGAATGTTAATCAACGATGCTGGACGTCGGCAGGGAAAAACCTGGAACCAAGGGTATCGGTATGGGTGATGACGATGATCGGATGGGTGTTGGACTGTATTTACGGGATCTCCAAAAGGTTGGCGCTGAAGCCGTTTGCGATGCAGTGAACATAATATTATTATCTGGTATTTGAATGCTTGAAGCTCGATTGATCGTGTTGAAGCTCGTCCGTGGAGACATCAGCTTGCTGCGGAGCTGAAGAATTGCTGACCCGATGCGCCCGGAGAATGCTTGGCAGGCTCTGATTGCACTGGATGTGAAGCTGCGTACGCCAACGCCAGTTTCGGGGGCTAACGAGTTACCTGCACCTTGGGTGTCTAAGACGCCAAATAACCCGACAGAGGCGAGTTCGCAGTCGGAATTCAGCAAGAACCGGATCTCTTAGCACCAAGGAAGCTCCCCAACATGATTCTGCATGCTGTAGATCAGTTTGCCAAAGGGGCACGGGGAATCATGTACCAGATCGCTTTGTTGAGGTCGGATAACTAGGTCCTTTGAGAGGAAAACGAGACACTCAGCCGGCGTCGACGGACTAAAAAGAAAAGATTACGGGACGGGGGAAGGCTAACACTAGGCCAAGGACAAGATTTGCAAGGTCAGAGCGAGGTCAATGTTCAATTAGAGGAAGAAAGTCGAGGAAGGGGGCGTCGCCAGAGGAGGGCGAAAACAAAGCAACAGCGATGTGGCGTCTGCGGCAGGAGAGGACATAACGCGCGAAGATGTCAGGTAGAAGTGAGAGTGTCTCGAGAACATATTTACAATTGACTCGAGCCAATTTAGAGTGTTGGGGTCGATTTTACAGGGTAGAGAGTAGGCAGGGGGGGTGGTCGAGTGTCCAGCTCCCTTGTCTGCCCAGCTCACTTATCAAAGGCTGTCAAATGGCCATGCATAGCGCCGCCCTTCTTGCCGACGAAAACCGACAACTACGGTCAGGAAACCTACGGCAAAAGCAGAAAAAAGAACAACGCCGTGAATACATTAGCGACGGCGGGACTCTGTCGGTTGCAGAAGGTACGGCTAGGATAAAGCGACGGCGAGAAGAGCAAGAGGAGCGAGTCAAGCGACGGCAAGAAGAAGAGGAGCGGGTCAAACGACGGATCGAAGAGGAGCAGGAGCTACGTGCCCCAAAGACAGCGTGCGCCACCAAGGTGTAGTAAATGCAGGTCCTCTGAACACACTGCCCGTACGTGTAATGGTTAGTCCTGAATTGATTTAACGGCCTGACGAGGGTTTTTGGGACCAACCTCGGGACGAGGTTTGGTGTCGGAAAGCTAGCGTGGCACTTAGATGACTTGATCGTGTGTATATATTGCGTGTATGTGTGGCCGGGAGGTCTCCCGACCGTGACCGTGTAAGTGTTGGAGATTAGGCATGTTGGTGCTTATTGTTAATGCCCTTGACGAATGCGACTGGGATGAGGATGTTAAACTTCTTATCAATCTTTTCTCTTGTACGAAAGATCTACAGTTTCCAAAACTAAGGATCCTTGTCACGAGCAGGCTAGAGCTGCCAATTTGACTTGGCTTTCACGCTGTGAAGGGTATATACTAAGATCTTGTACTTCATGAAATACCATCTGGTATTATTGAGCATGGTATCTCTGCGTTTTTCGACCATGAGCTTGCAAAAATCACTATAGATATTTTCCTAGAATTTATTTAGCCTAGTTATAGTTCATTAGCTCTAACAGCTTTAAAGGGACAATTGCAGTCTCCTTGCTTCTCCCCTTAAAGCTAATAATAGCTTCATTAACGCTGATATTTATGCCCGGCTTAAAGAGCCGAAGAGACGCTTATTATATTGCTATAGACTACTCAGCAAGACGGTCAAAAGAGCCCTAATAGGGCTGCGCAGGCTATGGGTTAAAGAGTTGAAGGCGCCGATAGCAGGTCTTAAAGTTATCCCGGCTAATGTAGGCTGTAACGGGGTGTATGGGTAGAAGGTGTTCTAGTGAGAAGGCGGCCAATAGTCTCTTACTATGAAGGGCTGGTCCCGTGTTCGATAACAAAAGGAGGCTCTAGTATTGTCTATCTAAGACTAAGGAGAAGAGAGAAACCAGTCTCCTTAGTCGCTACCTAGTTGTCCCTTTAGGGGGAAATGATGATTGCAGGGCCGCTGCCGGGCCCCAGTCCGGGGTCTGTCCCGGACTCGGCACAGCCGAGTCCTCCGTGCCAAGCATAGCCCGTAACACTAGCTAGCGGTGCACTAGCCGCTAGTTAGAGTACCCGTTGGATCATGTGTGGGGCAAGCCCCAAGGCGATCCAACTAAGCAAGCTTAGTTGGCCACAAAATTGCGAGACAGCCACAAAAACGCGAGACAGCATCAGAGTTGGCGGGGAAATTGGCGTAAATCTGCTAGTACAAAAGGTATATCTGCGGCTCAAAAATTTGGCTCTCGAAAATCGCATCGGGCTCTCTTCGGTTAACAATCTGATGGCAAAATTCATGTGATCTTGATCCTGTCTCGCAGTTTTGTGGCTGTCTCGCAATTTTGTGGCCAACTAAGCTTGCTTAGTTGGTTCGCCTTGGAGCTTCGCTCCACATGAACCAACGGGTAGTCACCACTGCCCAACCAGACCAACAATA
Organism: Ilyonectria destructans; assembly: GCA_020740775.1. Classification (NCBI taxonomy): domain Eukaryota; kingdom Fungi; phylum Ascomycota; class Sordariomycetes; order Hypocreales; family Nectriaceae; genus Ilyonectria; species Ilyonectria destructans. The sequence goes on from JAHEWK010000023.1 coordinate 427,731, forward strand.
AGTGGACCCGGCGCAGCCGAGTCCGACTAGCGCGACGCCTTCCCTAAAGGGGCAATGCCTCCCCGAGGGCCTGAGCCCACAACTTTTAAGAGTACGCTTCGGCGTCCCGTGCGAAAACTTAGGCACCCCGTGTGTCTAACCACAATAGGAATGGTCTTATCTTATCAATTGACCGCCTACTCAATAGAGATATTGCGGAAAATAACAAGTACCAGCACTCTTATAGAGACCTACCTTATTCAGGCTACTGCAGCCAGAGGCTTCTGCTACTTAGAAGGTTGCTATACTAGAAGGTCGCTGTGCTAAATAGTCTCAATTGCTGCGCTGGAAGGTCCTGATTGCTGCGCTGGAAGGTTCCAGTTGCTGTACTAGAAGGTCCCGGTCGCTGTGCTAGAAGGTCGCTGCCTGTAGCTGAATTACAGTGCGCGCGTAGGTAGGTAAGATACTTACGACATGGCAGAATGCCAGAATAGGAAAGGACAAAGATACATCTAGACTGGTGATATTTACGGCTTAAATGCTGTACCTGTCGTCGTATGGCGTTTTTAGCGCTGCGTTAGTCCTTATCTAGTTAGTTACACGGGGAGCCTAAGTTTCTACACGGGACGCCGAAGCGTACTCAACTTTTAAATCTGTATGGGAATAATGTTTCGTCACCGTGACTCGTATTATTGAGAACGTGCCACGCCGCGATCCTCTGAACGACGCCGCGATCCAACATCCTGCCAATCTTCATGCAGGCTGCCCTGCTTCTCGAGACAGAATATTGATAGTAAGCATTTTTTTTCATTAACGTGAATCTATGAAAAATAAATCTATATAAAAACGTTTTCAATAAGCCTTAACGCTTCTTAGTATAGATTCTCAAAGGTATGGCTTTTTCTCTGTGTGTGAGATAAAGACGCCTGCATAACCACCGTCAACAGTAGCCTTATTCACGAGAGCCAAGACCGACTCGACGCTGACGTCTAGCTTGGCAGGTCCTTGGAAGGTGGGTGAATAGTCCTTGAACTTTTGAAACATAGCCATAGTGATACGAAAAGAGGCGATGGCCAAGGGCCAGAGGCCCTAGGGGGCACGAAGGGCCAGAGAGCTGCAATAGCAGGTGATGGATTGTATTGTTGTATGAAGAAGAATGATGAAGAAGCAAAGTCAAAAGGGCCCTGCAGGCCCTTTTGAGGCATTGCTCACGTGACTGATGATCCTCACGTGATTTCACGTATCATATGCCGCATTACCTCAGTTCCTCAGGCCCTCTGTACCGGTGGCGGCTATGCGCGCTTACCAAAGCGCGCTAACCCGAACGGGTAACACCTACACAGAGGGCCTGAGCCCAATTTCCACATTTTTGGTGGCGTTGTCGTTCGCGGCTTTGTAATCATGCCATTCGTTCTTGCTCAACAGAAAATTTGCATGCGTTTGCAGTCAATTGTCAATTTGCGCCACCATTAATACATCTACATACCACTCTGGATATGACATCCGAAGCTTCGTCCACTACGGCCACACCTGAAGGCAGCACGTCTGGCTCTTCGCTGCTGCCACCCGTCAACAACAACCGCAGACGATCACCCCGCTCAGATGCTGAGAAGCTCGATATTGTATGCAATTTTATGCGAAACGAGCTCCGTTGGGGTGTTGCCGACCTTGTCACGGCATTAGCTTCCTCTGAAGGTTCTAATAATACTCGTCGAAAGGCTGCATTCGTAGCAGCGGCCTACAAGGACTCTGAGGTCCTGAGGTCCTACTTTCGCGATGCGGATCAACTGTGGGGTGACGGCAGGCAGTCTATCATCGAGACATTGGATCTGGGCGACAATGAGCTACGGAGAGAGGTGGAAAAACTAGGAACTATAGCACCATTTAACAAGTTCGATCCAACTTCCAAGAATGGAGACTTCGACGCGCTCGACATGGACCAAACCCTAAATACGATACACAATGAGGCACCTCTGTTACTACAGCTTATCAGAGGCATCATGGCTCCTGAATCCCGGCGGAAGTATCAGCGCCAAAAAGAACCAGCTGCTCGAATTGTCGCCATCATATCAATCCTCTGCTTCTCGCAGCGCCAAAACACCTGTACCGGCTTTCAGACGACCCTAGGCCTCTACCTCCATTCTCAAGGTGTGAAGCGCCAACAGCTGGAGCTCCTTGGTCAACTCGGACTTGTCGTCAGTTACAACACCGTCATCCGAGCCATCAAAGAACAATCAACTCGGGCTGCGGCACGAGTAGAAAGAATGGGGCAGAGTGACGAGTCCGTGACGTCGTACGATAATTTCGAGGTAATGGAAGGCGTCAAGGAGCAGCGGGTTGATCATCAAGGTACCTTCCATTCGGTGACGACGGGCCAGGTCATTCAAGGCATTGAAATACCGTCTGGTGGACTGCGACAAGATATGCTTGATTCTCGGGCGGAAATATGCGCCAGTGACGTCTTCCTGGCCCCCGGGAATCGGGATGACGATATTAATCGTCAGGTATGTATTGATCCTTCATGCCCATGGCTTGGTGTTGAACCGTCTTCAGTAGATATCACGATACTTTTCCTACGAAGCTATCAACACGATCTTCTCGAACGCCATCCCGGACGCTGCAAGGAAGCAACGTCCAGCAATGCCCGTTGTCGATGTTCTCGAACCTGTCAAGACTGTCCATTGCTCCCTTGGTCCTATTCCTCATGACGAGAGCAGTAATGCTGGTAATATCCTGATTCTTGAGAATATCTTTCAACATCAATATCACCTACCCGATTCCGCCTTTGAGCAGCGTTTATTCCTCATCTACGGTGACCAGAAGACCACGCAGCGGATTCGTTCGATTAAGCAACGCAGGGAAGAAGCTCAGCGGCCTTGCGACAGGCTACAATGGGCGCTACCAGTACCGGCGCTCTTCCACCTCCGTATGAACTACCTCTACATGATATCCAGACTCCACTTTGGCGGTCCTGGCAGCGATCAATCCACGTTATATGACGCCATGAACTTCTGGACAAGGAAAAGGATCAGCAAATCCAGCGCTGATTTCTACGCCCTAGAGCAGCTGATCATCCATAGCTTCCAGGCTAGAGTGTGCGCTTTGCTCTGGAATATGCTTGCTCAGTCTGGGCAGGGGATAGGCCTCGAGTTCGAAGACATCGCTCGAATGCTGGCTATTCACGATGCTGGAACCTTCTCACAACTCTTGGATAGGATCGTCGATTCTTACGGCAAATATGCCCGCTCGACTGATGACGAGGAGCTTCGGAACCACATTCTGTTCTTGCAGCACACTCAGACCTACCTGCTCCTGAAGTACTCAATCAAGCATGCGGATCTCGGCCTCTTGCGCCGAGCCATTGACCGCTGCTGCGTGTATTTCCATGGCTCAGGGCAATCGAGATATGCGTTTGAGATGCTGTACCTTCAGCGTCTCACGTCAACGCGTGCTGCCACCCCGGAATTACAACGCGCGATACTTGCAAACGGACTTGTAAATCGTCAGGGCAAGGCGGATAGCTGGTATGAGACAGACAGGCTCGTGGAATTCCACAATGGCACTCTCAGGAAGCTACTCAACGCCAAACGTGGATCTTCTCTTACGCTGGATTATCTCTTCGAGCACTGTGCTCTAAATACCGACTTCTTTGCCACTCTTGCCAAGCAGACAGAATCCTTTTACGGCATTCATCGGAGTAGCAAACATCCAGAGAAATCAGCGGAACGTGATATTAGGGTGATGGCTCAACGCTTATCGCACAGCAGGTCAATCGCTCTGCACAGTGGACGGACGGTTAAGCATAAAGCTACCGATGTGTTGGCAGCAGGGGCAATGTGCATTGCCGGCAAAGCGATAGCCAAGTTCAACAGAATGGCATGCAGCGTCGACTATGATTACTTGGAAGGAGATGAAGATGAACTAGACGATGGACAGGAAGACGAAGATGAAATCGACGAGGAACTTGGCCATTTTTTTGCAGTTGATCATGCCGACGAGGAGTAGAAGGGACTGATGTCTCCTGATTTATCTATCGAGTTTGAGCTTTCGGAGCGTTGCTTGAAGGCATGCGTCCTGTATCACCTCGAGGACCTCCTTGCCGTACGAAGCCAGATCACCCCATTCCCCGTTGACTGCGTGTGCTAATGAACTAATAGAAGTAACCGTTGCACCCGTTCTTGATATCATGTTTACAGCTTTATCTGGAAGGATAAGCTCAGCTGGTGCAGCTGTGATAAAAGTCGGAAACAAGGTGCATGCTGCCTTTGCATCTCGCCACTCGACCAAAGCCAACTTCACCGCTTCGGTGATGTGCTTTTGAGATTGAACAATCCTGACAGGCCGCCCAGCCTTGCTGGAAGGTATCTTGACGTCGTCCCCTGCGCATTTGCTACAGCAGGAAACTGCCTCTGTCGGACGAGTGCATAATGCGCGGTTTTCGCCGAAGAACCTGAGTATGCCTCGCCGGATGCAAGTTGAACGATTGATTAATTCCCATATGCCTCGTGGTAAAGCGGATCGCTTCTCGCGCTCCGTCATCCCCTTTTTGAAGGATCGAAGCGGCAAGTGTTCCATACTCTCCCCAAAACACCAGGCAGGAACTAACCAGACGAACTTACCGCAGATTGCCTTACCCCGTGCAGCTCGGCCGGCCCGCTGCAATAAAGCCCCCATGCTGGGTGGGACCCCCCACTGAACGACGAGTCGGATATCTGGATTATCAATACCCATTCCCATGGCATCTGTGGCGACGATGATGCGATGCATTGAGCTATCCAAGACGCTCTCTGTGTCAGGCTTTTCGAGCTCTGTGGATATACGCCTCTTATCAGGTTCTGCAAGCTGTGAATGATATGCCTGGACGGTATTGATGGCTGCCGTCTTTGAACAACCTGCCCGAATGAGTAGCGTTCTCAGTGCCCCGACCGCCTTCATGATCCGCGTTATCGAGTCAAGATAGACTATGGTCTTCGGAATTGTCTTGCAACAGGCACGACTGTCAGATCCTGCTCCCATCCGTTGATGTCGAGTTCTTGTGAAGAGTGCTTGAGCAGCAGCTGTACCGCCGCTTTTGAATGCCTCTCTTGCCATACTCTCCCTTCTCTCCTTAACAGCCTTCTCGATTGCCGCCTGCACCGGTTTAACAAGGAACTCTAGATCGCGGAAACCGTCCATCCGATACTGAATTGCCTGAATTTCGAATGTTATGTTGGGTCTGTCAATGGAGGTTCGTTGAATGCGAACGGAAGGGTCGAATCCGCTGAGATCTCGAACCTCAGCCAGCGTAACTGGATCAAGCGTTGCAGAACATCCCAGCCAAGGCACAGACCTGCTAATCAGATCTCGCAGCAAAGCCAATCCGCTGTATGAACTCCTCCAACGCAGACCCCACTCGCTGACCACGTGTAATTCGTCGATGGCCACCAATACGAGATGATCTTGAAAGGCCTGGTCGTATAGGACCTCCGTCTTGAACCTCTCTGACAATGCAATTTCTGGACTCAAAAGCACTGGGCCCCTCTGTTCAGCCGTGATGTTCGGTTGGCAACTGTCAACATGGAATTCCTACCGTGCGTGTATTTGCCGATTCGGATCTCATTAAGCAACGCGGCTTTATTTGACTGGCCGTTTAATACGCAAGGCCTGCAGTTGGGTATTCGAGCAATGGACTTGGCCTGCGGTGAAGATCAGTTATTTCATTGTTTTCCCATAATTGTCTGTGTGTCTCGCCACCGACTGACCTGGCCCTCTTCAAGCAGATTCAAGGGCATAATCATGAGACAAATGCCGCCTCGTAATGCCGGAATCGCTTGGAATACGGCACTCTTGCCCCATCCGGTAGGTGCAATCAGGATTAGGTCCTGCTGGTCGACAGCGAGTCTTCGTATTGCTTCTACCTGGCCGTCCCGGGGAGGGAAGTTGAGGAGGGTTGCCAATGTCGAGGGCAATGACTCAGGATCAGGGCAACACAATGGGGTATGTAGCATCACGATCAGTAGCGGAGGCTTCTATGTATCCCCAACTGTAATTTTCAAGAATAATTGAGGGCATCTTTTGCTGTTGTCATGTAACGGGCTGGGCCGTTGATATGTATTCGGCTAATGTCGATACCCTCGACGCCACTAAATGAAGGCAAAGCTCTTCGCAACCCCTGAGCTCGAGTATGTAGCTAGGTGCCAGCTCCACGCGAGCAACTTGTTGGTTTCCAAGCACGCTTCCGGCTGAATAAGCCCCGTGCCCCTTACATGTCAGGCGTACGAGTAATCAGTCGATGAAACAGATATTGAAGATGGTGAATGGTAGTGCGTTTCGCAAATTACAAAGCCGCGAACGACAACGCCACCAAAAATGTGGAAATTGGGCTCAGGCCCTCTGTGTAGGTGTTACCCGTTCGGGTTAGCGCGCTTTGGTAAGCGCGCATAGCCGCCACCGGTACAGAGGGCCTGAGGAACTGAGGTAAATGCCGCACACAAAAAGAGACTCTACTGTCCTCAGTAGGCAAGACAAGGATAGAGCCTAGATCCATTTCCTTCCAAAGTTCCTTGCCAAATCCATCCGCGAGAAATATGCCTCTCATACCGTAAGACGATCTTGTCTGCATTGGTCGGTCGGCCGGTCGGTCGGCTGCTTGGTGTTGCTATTCAGGCCCAGCGAAGGGGACAGCTTTGAGGGGGATCGCCGGTATCCAAAGGAGTTGAACCAACGGGATCCAAAGAGTGCCGCGAGGGCTGTGGTGCCGCGAGGGCTGGGTGCTCAAGAGAGAGCCGGTGTTCGAGAGAGAGCCGGTGCTTAAGAGAGCTGGTGCTCGGGAGAGCTGGTGCTGAGACGGGCTGGTGCTCAGAAGAGAGCTGGTGCTGAGACGGGCTGGTGCTCGGGAGAGCTGGTGCTGACGGGCCGGTGTCAGGAGCGCAACTAAGGCGAGTCGGCTAAGATAGGCGATGCTTGAAGAAGCTGGTGCACAGAGGCTGGTGCCATCAAAGCTGGTATCGCAAAGCCATGGGCGACTGAAGCGGGTGCTGTCGAAGCTGGTGCTGTCAAAGCTGGTGCTGTCAAAGCTGGTGACCAAGATGCAGCAGTATAATTGCTACCATTTGATACGAAAAGAGGCGATGGCCAAGGGCCAGAGGCCCTAGGGGGCACGAAGGGCCAGAGAGCTGCAATAGCAGGTGATGGATTGTATTGTTGTATGAAGAAGAATGATGAAGAAGCAAAGTCAAAAGGGCCCTGCAGGCCCTTTTGAGGCATTGCTCACGTGACTGATGATCCTCACGTGATTTCACGTATCACATAGCCAACTTTCCTTCCTCCTCGGTTTCTATCTAAACGTCAGCAAAAAGCACACCATTTTAGTTGTTCAGACGACTACATACCGATCTGCAGACTGCCGGTGTCTACCGCACCAGGGCAAATTGCCATGACAAGGACGCCCTTCTCACGGTAGACGGCACTGAACTTGGCAACGGCCATATTCAGAGCTGCCTTACTCATTGAATAAGCCACGGCTTGATATATATCGGCCTTGAGTGTCATCTCAGTGTCCGAGATACCGGTGGAGATGGCAATCACTTTCTTTGCGCGACCCTTCAAAATCAGGGGCATGAAAATACTGAATAGGTGGACGGGGCCGATGGTGTTGACTCGGAAGTGTTCAATCAAATCTTCTTCCAGTGCCTTTGGATCCTGGATCCTGTGGAAGAATTAGTCTCAAATAACTATACCAGGGACGTTTATCCTCCCACCGAGAACCTACAGAGTATCAAGGCCGACCAAGGCAGTCTTAGCTTGAAGCGCGGCACAGGCGATGATATAATCAAGGGTGCCGTTTGTTTTCTCCGAAACAACTTGGGCTGCTTTCTAGAAAACCTTTGAGTCAGTTTCCACCTCAGTATGACGGACCACTCGCTCGCTTACCTTCAATGCATCCGGGTCCGTAGTGTCGGCCTGAATAATGTAGATATTGCTCCGTTCGATTTCAGCGGCAACCTTGGCCTCGACGGCGGCTTTGTTGCGGACGAGCCCGAAGACGGAGTTGGCTGGGTTTTCAGAGAGCTGGCGGAGAAGCTCGAACTACATGACGGATTCTTTGTATTAGTGATGAGTCTTGTCCATGAAGCAGGATGAGAGCGTACGCCAATGCCACGAGAGACTCCCGAAATCACGTAGGAGGACATTGTAACTGAAATTTTATCGTGTATAAAAGTGAGATTGATTGACTGTAGGATGATTCTAAGACGTCGTTCTAAGTGTTGACGAACCTGAAAGAGGAGCAATCGTGCGTGTACTTATATAGATTTGGACTCATCCTTGGAGCCTTGTATGCTCGCTTTTCGACTTCAAATCTACTCTGCTCTTTGTTGGTATAATGTCAGCGGGTGTGTGACCGGGGGTCCGCTGTAAACTACACGAAAGTTGCCGTTCTTCTGAATGCAGACGATGCGCGGGCATTAGTAAGCCGAGGTGCGGGAGTAGTGCCGGCTTTATAAGCGGTTTCAGCCGCCCCTTGGAATCCCCCGGCCGGCGCATTTGTCATCTCGGTGCCAAAGGAGAAAACTGGCAACTTTTTGTGTGAAATGCTGAACAATTCTCAGCTTACACACTCAAGACGTTGGAGGGAACTTGACTTGGGACGTCATGCATGTGAATCAGTGCTGGGCTTGCAGAGGTATGCTATTGGTTCCGGTCCAAGTGACATGTATCGAGGGGGCTAGTTACTGACGCGCGACAGACTCCAGAGCAGTGTGCAATCGCGTCCGCCCCCGTTGTGCCAGGTGCGCTCGGTCGAATAGGCCATGTCATTATGGGTTGCGGCTGTCGTGGCCAAAGAGTATCAACAAGAAGCGGAGTTTGACCCATTCCGTGCACGATGTAGTTGGCACTGCAAAACGTTTCTCCCAGACGAGCTTTGTCAATGCGACGTCATGGGATATCCAGCTCCATGACTACCTGCGGATGAATCAAGGTTTTACTCCCTCACGGACTTTGCCTGTCACTAAGCTAATACTACAGCGAATAGGATTTGTTAGTCATACGGGATATGTCTTTCAAAGACTCGATCCGTCGATGGCCCTATCATGGCTCCCAACCAACCTAGGTTATGAGGACCGAGAACTTATTGATCACTGTAAATATAATACTACTTGTAAAATCTTGCCAAGCTAACACGTGCAGTTATTTGTACGGCGTCGTCCACCCTGGCCATTTTCGAATCGGACAAGAACGAGTTCTTGAGCCTTTTGTTGCGTCTAGCTCTGTCAGATAGTTCACCGTCTTCTGTGGCGGTGTTACAATCGGCGTTGGCGCTTTCGTCGTTCTACCGGCATGGTCTGCAAGCATCGGTTTTTCGGTTCAAGGCGCGCGCTCTACGCACACTGATCATATCTAGCAAACACTGTGTTGAAAGTCCCACGGTCTTCCAACATATTGCGGCGAATATGATACTGTGCCACCTTGAGGTATGTTCAAGCATGGGTCTATGTCTTCTTTCGAACAACCACTCACCAGCGCTTCAGATGCTCGGAATGCCAAATACATTATCCCTATGGTTCTGTAAGTGACGTTTGGTCTATTTATTTCTACTTGCCCCGCCTAGAACGATAAATCTGGTCTACGGTGTTAGTTCTTCTGCTGCCTTTTCATGGAATGGGTGGCCTGATTCTTCAAGGGCATTGCTAAACTGGATTCTAAATTCTAGGCCATTTGAGTGAAGCTAGAACTTTGATCGACAATGCAGGCCTTGACAGCCAAAGTTTTCAAGGCGAAGTTTCCAGACTTCTAGACTGGGTAGAGTATCATATGGTCATGAGCCGGTTTAGCCACCGACATTGGTATCTAAATGGAGAGTCTACCAGAGGAGTCAGAAATTTCGCATCTGTGGACCAGGAAACCTGCCACTCACGAAAGGTTAGGCTGAAGAATAGCAAGTTCATACGTGCACGGAATCATTTATCTAATATGAGACAGGTCAAAACAGCATCGCACTGTTCACATGAACTTCTTCGGCATTTATATAATATGTTCGACATGATTCGAAAACCAACAGACTCACTATACCACAGCGACGAATACGAAAATTCCTTGCGTTGCCTCGAAAACAAAATAACCAGTGTTGTCCCGTTAGCACCAAAAGGTATACCTGATACTATGTCCGACTTGAGCACAGCCTGGGTGGCTACAATGGATCTTTTGAAGCTAGCCGCTCTAATTTACCTCAAAAGAGCATCGCGGAACTTTTCAGGAACCTCCCCTCAAATTGATGCCATGGTTGAGAAGGCCCATGTACTTCTTGACGATCTGGGGACCTTCAATCTGGCCTTTCCATTGCTGATTATTGGATGCGAGGCTCGGACAGATGAGCAGAGAATGAGGATTCTCGAGCATATTGAAAGAGCAATGAGAACCTCGACTTTGAGGAGTTTGCATGGACTGCAGAATATTCTCCAGCAGATTTGGGTTCAGGACGACCTTGCTGTTGATTATGAGCTCGACTACTTAAAGAAGTTGGACGCTATAATATCTTCTTACCAGATTATGCCAAGTTATGTCTAATATAGGAAACTCTCAGATTTGGAATATGATAGATAATATGAGACCCGTTCTATGTGAGATTTTTTTCTTTTGGATTCGGCTATGCTTTGTGACAGATCTCTATGAGACTCTTATTTGCTCGTGATATCATCTACGTGTTTTATATTTATTTCCACATTTAGCATTACACCGCGTAGATTCGTCGACAAAGGGACCGTTCGATTTCTTTGGTCCGCTTTCGATTTCGTCAAAAAGCTCTTTGAGAGCTCGCTCCTGCTCCGCGGACTGAGGAGACATCTTGTAGAGCCAACCACATTGAGCAGGATAGCTAGCCATCGCCTTAGTGTCGTTCGGGTTGAGACGAGTATGGGAAGAAGAGCTGCGTCGTGACTTTGCCGTGGCCTCAAAGTGAATGGCAGAACAAGGCAAGAGGGGAAGAGGGGCAGGACCGCGGGAGAAGACACAGTGGACTGGCGACCCATCGCCGGCCAGAACACGTGATGAGGATGAGGAGCAAATCAGAAAACGGAGGCGCCGACCACAACACATGGATTACAATCGCGCCTCGTCCGTGACTCTTTTCTAAGTCTCCCATCCACAGAACCATCATGCCTAAAGAGCCGACCGAGGCGGTAAGTTTCTCCTCGACAGCATATTTCGCCTAGTTTCCAAAGTTTTCCCCAAAGAAGCTTGGTTCGCCAACTAGAACAGTGAGCCTGGGTCCATCATGCTATACCCCTTCGGCCAGACCGCTACGCGCACATCACGACTCACCGAGAACAAACGTCGTTGTCGACTCCATACAAGCCACCTCTATCTCCCAGATGGACGTCTCACTTTGACCAACAGCACCAGCCAGGAGAAACACAAACTGAGTTAGCGACGAATGAACCATGTGGAGCGGCAGCGATCTATTTAAATGCTCAAGTGTACTCTATTCTAATCAACGAAGACAAATTGACCAGCCACAGCGCCAAAAATCACCAGCAGAAGAGCTGCGTACTTGTTTGTGAACTTGTAAAGAACGGCCAGGGCAAGGATGTAAAGCACCGCAGCAGGCCCGACTTGAGCTGTCAGTGTAATCGCTTCGGTAACCGGCTTGTCCTTTATCCTATCGATGGGGCCCTCGACGCTGGCCTTCAAGATCTGCGCCGCAATTACGGCTATCACCCCAATGACCGAGCCGCACAGGCCGTCGAAGAAGCTGGCGAGAATCTCGCTCCGAACCAATTTCTCCAGAAGCTTGTGCCCCGCAATGGTGAAGACGAAGCAGGGAAAGAACATGCCTAACGTAATAACTACCGCGCCAGCGAATGCAGTCCCGAGCGACTTATCCACGTACCCTCCCTGAAACCCGACAAACGTCGCAAATATTACCAGCGGGGCCGGGAGAATATTGCCAATGGCAATAGCGTCTATGAAGACGCTCTGCGGGAGCCATCCGCCCTTAAGCACGGCCTCGACCTGAACGAATGGTATTGCGGTATACGCCCCACCAAAGGACAAACTCCCCGCAACGAGGCCAAGGACGAATAAATTGATAAGTGATGGCGTCTTGGCAATACCAAGAGCAAGTGAGAAGGGAGACGGCACGCCTCGGAAGACGACGTAGAGGGCATAGCCGACGTATTGAAGTATGAAGAGGGCACCGGCAACGATCCACACGCGGCGGACGATGAAGGCGTAGATCACTCCATAAAGCCCTAGGGAAATGAAACTAAAACGACATAGGAAGATTAGCAATGAGCTCAATGCGAATCTGAAACAGAACGAGAGCCGACGGAAGTCTATCACGTCGCGGAACAAATTCCGGTGTCCTTTCAGCCTCTACGCTCTCTGACAAGGCAAGCTGGAATAGGGGAGAGGCAGGGAGAAGTAAGAAGGTGGTAGAGAACTAACATATTGATGCGGAGTGCAGTGTTTATAGCAGTGCAAACGGCGGCAATGATGAGAAAAGGGTCAGGCCTTCGATTGTTGTGGTTTCTTACGGAGTGTTCGGCAATCTTATGAGTCGCCCGAAGAATCTGCGACGCTGTTAACAACCCAACTCATCGTGAGCAACACCAAGGTAAAGTGGCCTCACCATTGCCGCCACAATGGGCTGTAGCGCTCTGAAGGAGGCGTTGAAGTACTTGTTTTCAAAGCCGGCCAGAGTGTAGAGATAGCTTGCAATAAGCATGAGAAGGACGCCAGGAAGTATGAAGGCAATCCCGGCAAGGATGCCACCTATCCGGCCAGCAGACAGACAGCCGAAGAACATGCATAACTCAGCAGCCTCGGGACTTGGCAAGATCTGATACACAGAGAAGACGCGCTGGAATCGGTGGAGTGTGATCCACTTATCCTGAATGACTAGGCGCTCTTTGATCAAGGCGATCTGCGTGACTGGGCCGCCCCAGGCGAATAAGCCAAATCTGTAGAAGAAGAACCAGAATAGCCTTAGGTAGGACATCTGTGGGACGTTGGAATTGTCCTCGAGGCCTAGTTCGTCGACAGGTACCGATGTTGGAGAAATAATAGCCACGTCAGGCTTGGTGGAGAGGTTTCGCGACTCCTCATCATGCGACGGGTTCATGACAGCCGACTTTTCGACATCGTTGTGATCGGCGTGGTCCTCTGGTGGATGGGCTGATGTAGGTTCTGCTTCCGGCCCGGTCATGGCGGCGGTCTCGTTGGCACTTTGGGATAAATTTGTAATTGAGCGCTTATCTCTCAAAGCCTTGATCTGTGTTGAGTACTGGCAGGTGCTGCCTCATTGCATGGCCTCCCTCCTTTATATATATGTGTATACATAGACATAAATAAATACCTGACCTTGGGATGAGTGGTGAGAGTACAGAGTGGACGGACACGCGGGCTCTGATTGGTCCATTGAACATGCTCCAGGCCACGCCTTCTGGGTGGATGTGGTACAAGACCATGGCGCCTCGGAACGCGTCGCGCGGGGGTATGCACTTTGACAGACGATGGACGGACTCATAGGAGATGATTGGTCGCCCCCGGAGATCGATTGCGGGTGCGCACAAGGTATCGCGAGAATTGTGGGGCGTATTGTGTGCCGACTGGGAGCTGAAGCTACGGGACGATACAGGTCCTGGCCCGTTAGAGCTAAGCTTCGGAACGCCGGATTGAGGCTATCAGTGAGCTTTGCAGCAGTGAGCGATCGAGACCGCTAAGCATTCAAGTCTATAACCAGTTGATCTGGTCAATGCCCAGAGAATAGGAGAGGTTGAGGCTTGATGCTGTCACGAGCTTGTTACCTCTGTTGCAGCATCATGTACCACTGCTAATATTTTAGCAGGGAAGGTACTTTAGCATGACGATATTTTGGCACCCAACTGTACCCTGGACAGCCTACCCGGGACCCTCACGATCGACGATCCAAATCGATCGATTGGAGGGTTGGTTGATACGATATCGATCGAGTAAGATTTCTAATCGATCGATTGGAGGGTTGGTCGATACGATATCGATCGAGTAAGATTTCTAATCGATCGATTGGAGGGTTGGTCGATACGATATCGATCGAGTAGGATTTCTAATCGATCGATTGGGGGTTTGATCAATACGATATCGATCGATTAGAGATCCTACACGATCGATATCATATCGATTGACAGGTTGGATCGATCGATCGAAATCGATTGGTCGATCGATTTCCAACCCTGGTAGTAGTAGTAGTAGTAGTACTAGTAGTAAGTTCAGTCTTCTTGTAATAGCTCTATTCTTTTTTCTTCTATTCTATATATAATTCTCATTTCACCTGGCGGTGCAGCAGGCAACCTATATGCAGTTTATAGTTGCAATACCGGTGAAGAATAAAATTAAGGGGCTTTTTCGATAAAAAAGGGGGGGGGCAAGACGAATGGCGGTCCTTTGGCGGGACAGGGGTCGGCGCGTTGATGATACGTTCCCTTTTTGGACGAAGGAGGAGGAAAACGGACGTTGATTGGGCGGCGGGGGCTCTTTGGATGAAAAAGGTAGGCCGACTACAAACAGTAGACTGTCTCTTTCGTCCAAAATGAATGCTCCCGTTCTTTGTACAATCTGCGGTTCCCCCAATGCTCGCCGCTGTGCCGTTTGCCTTTCAGCCGCCTACTGCTCTCTAGAGTGTCAGCAAACCGACTGGCGAACCCATCGGCTTTTTTGCCGCAAGTTCGCGGCATGTGCTCAAGATAACTTTGCCACTCGCCCTTCCCCCAAGCACTACCTCGCCATTCTCTTTCCCATGACTGAGAAGCGGCCGTCCCGTGTGTGGGTGGATTCCAAAAAGGATGAATATGAGGTTACGGACTACTTCCACCCAGTTCTCAACTACCTCTTGCACATTCCCGGCAACGACTACATCGGTCGTGGCCTACGCCAAGTTAGGGGTAATATCCTTCGTAGAAGAGAAAACAACCAGGACACCCTACACATATGGTTCCTGGATCCAGACGTCACGCCCCGCAACATCATAACCAATCAAGCCATCCATGGTACATTCCCAACCCTGATTGGAGATACCTGGGGCGAGTTCATCTGGAAGGGTCCCGTCGTTGCAGTCATGAGGGCTGGAACCGACTTTGAACCTCGCCATTCCACCGACATCACCCTCACAGCCTACCGTGATGTCATCGACTACCTGGGTTACTACGTTGATACAGTTGGGAGCATGATCGACGAACCTGGTCGGCACTACCATCTTTCCAAGCGCGTGCTAGCCGACAGGACTTCCAAGGCTATTGGTGTCCGAATCAACTGTCGCCGTGACCAGGCCAATCGACATGAGCCACAGATGGTTGAGGTGGCTGTACCCAAGACACATCCTCTGTTTAACCTTGAGGGCGACGACCCATGTGACATCCCTTCACTTTTTGGCCTGGAATTGGTTGCAAAGGCATACGGTGGCAACCCTCGCAACGAGGATAACGACCCGCCGCCTGATGACCTGGAGAACCCTATAGCCCAGCTCCTCCTGACGGCGACCTCTGTCAAGAACGGAGAATGGGTTCGTTTGCCAAGTTACCGGCGTCATCTGTGTCTTGGCAGCATCCTTTTCGTCCGCAGGTCTAAGCGAGATCTGAAGATTAAGGACATTGACGCGCTCTGCAACCTGATCGAAGAATGTCCGGTGCCGTTTATGTTGAAGGAGGATGCATCCGACCCCAGTGCGAAGAAAAGGTTGCTAGACCAACTTGAACAGGAGGGTTCTAGACGTGGCGTCGAATATTAGGCTTTACTTTACTCTGCATTGATGGGCAATCAATCAAGTAGACTTCCCCAGGATAGAGGCCCCCGACTCTTGTAAGGTGGCATAAAACGCACGAAATTATCACTATTTGCCAAACCCCTCCCCCCTGGTAATCAATAAATGCTATTTCCCACACAAGCCTATCTACCCTATGTGTTAACTCAGCTAAGCTCTCGCGGCGTGAGGTTGTTTGGGCCGCTTCTGTAGTATACTTGATCACTACCAAATGAATTAATATGAAATTTACAAGAATTAATTGTCATGATTTTTGTACATTACAGAATTTATCAATAAAAGCCTGTAGAAATTTTGGTGGTGAAATATAAGCTGTAAATTGACTTGGTGCAAACCTGCAAAATTGGATAATTATCAACTTTACAACCTGTAAAGTTGAATGAATAAACTATCCCCACTTTCCGGGCAACTCACCACTGTGGCTTACCATGATGATTCTTCGGTAGTTAACGGTATTTCATAAGCAACATCTTGACAAGGATTCATCTTTTTCATCTTTTTCGTTTTGAATCGACTATAAATTGCGCAAATAGAGCTATAACATATTGTTTTGACTAATCGATGGCTTGATACCGTTCTTGCCTATCGATTGATTTGGTTTTTACTTTGCCTTTGGTCATGGTGGAATTTTCATGAGTTTTTATTATGCATTTTGGCCAACAATTGAATTTCACTAAGACTTGAACGACCCTCTCAACTCTGACCCTACAAACGACACTGATATATATGCTAAGAGTTTTTGCGTGATTCTTAGTTACTTCTAGCTGTTATAGAATTTTTAGTATGTAAAGGGAAAGGTAAGGAAATCAGAAAGAAACTACTGAATTTCATGTGATAAGGTTATATAACTAGCAAAAAGGGGTTATTGAAATAGCATAACTCTTAATAATTACCCTATAAGTTAATCTTAGTCCCTTTTTTTCCTTAACTTACCAAAATTAATTATCAACTATCCAGATAACGCAGAGCATCACTGTCTTGGGTGTCTGACTACTACACGGCCACCAACAGTGCGTACAGCCAAGACCGCGGCGCTGGGAGGGTTTGTGGAGCTGCCGGCATCGTTGGACGTCAGCTTCTGGCAGATACGCTTGTAGAGTGGTCGGCAGACCGGAATACCAATACATATCAATGTTACGGCGATCTCGGCGGCAGACCAAACGATCGCACTGACGGTTTCCTCTGCTCATAGGTGGGTTGGTCAGTAATGCTTCTCGGCCACTTTTGTGCCTTAATCCGTCGGTGATAATAAGGAATACGCACTTAGGTAATTCTGCTTGGTCAAGTTGGGTAACTCCATTGTCCTCTTGATACCACAAGCACCGGCACTATGGTTGTGCGTAAGTCAGCATAGCAATAACGACAAGCCTGATCAAGAAGTGAATCGTGACCTACAAGACGCCGAGACTCATACTGCCAAGAATAATAAACTTTTCCCTCTTGTTCATGCTAAGGTTCCAGAGTAACATCCAGGGGAAAATGGCGAAGAAGAAGTCGACAAAGATGCAAAAAACTTGATGGACATCATGTTAGCAATTAAACAAGAAACCTTCGACTGTCCCATCATGGTAATTCCGACTTCCTCAGTAGGCACACACGTACTGGAAAGTGTGAAAGCAGCCGGCACGGAATTAATGTGGCAGAAGCCCCCCCGAATTCGGCGATCCCAGAGGTACGCGGGCGGAGCACATTGCAGCCAATAGATGAAGACGACCGAGATGGAAGTCAACGTAAGGCCTATCATAGCAGCCCAGATTGCCATCCTGTGCCATATCATGTTGACGTCGACAAGGCGCAAGAGAAAAAGACCGAGAGACCACTTTGCGACTGCCATACCAATTATAGCAAATGTTTGCCCGATTACCTCGAGCAGGACTGCCCGAACCGCATCCCCAACGTCTTCAATCTCGAACATGTTCTGGCCGAAGCCATAGTTTGCCGACAATTGTATAAAAACTGTGTATAGGAGTAGGAGAAACTGGACAGACCCAGTGAGCAAATGACTGTTTTGCAGCGATGGAGTTAAGGGCGGACTCGACTTACAAAGGCAATATTGTACACACAGTCGTCGACACGAAAGGTTTTGACAATGCCGACACGCGTGTACAATCTAAGGATGGCGAAGATGAGAGTGATGAATGTCAAGGTCCACATAACACTTAACGCCCACGGTGCATCGCCCTCCATAGGTTATCTTGAGTTGTCTTGCGGCTTATTCAACTGGGCTTAGATTCTTGATAAAAGTTTTCCAACCAAGGTCAAAAGTATTTAAATTTCCTACACGATTATTGTTGGGGTACATATCATTGTTCTCCGGAGCTGCTGGGTCTAACTGGCGGTGTGCGAATAAAGTTGGTAGATGACGTTCGACTGACCTCATGCCCCGCGGAAGTCAGTCATCATGGCTAGTTTAGCACAATTCCATACCTCCCTTCCGGCCGCCGATCAGGCGGCAGAGTGCTAGGGATCACGTGCTAACATGATAGCTTCTATCGAGTCGTGCTATTTCTGTCACAAGCCCTGATTCTACAGATGCTATAACCTCAGAACTCTACTAGAGTTCATTTTCAAGCCCCACTTTCCCGGGGGTAGAGTTCTTTTTTTGACGCCCTAGTAGTGTTCATTTACACTCAGCCAATTAAAACCAAGCATTAGCCACATTTCCACCAGCCACTTCTCTATCAGTCACAACAATCATCTGTGTGTGTATATACCCCACAAGACCCGCCGAAATATTGAAAAGGAAGAAGCAAAAGCAGATATTGGACGCTGTATAGGTTTTTACGAGATTATGACAAAGCTTGGGAAACGGAAATGTACAATAGCAACTAGTGCCCTATTGGTTATAAGCCACCGGGCGAAATAAATTGTGTGTGTGTGTGTATCCGTATCGTTCCAGAAACGACTCTCAGATTCTCGCGTCATGGATGTGCAGCGAAATCGGCTTCCTACCTTTTTTGCTAAAGCAAAGAAACGCGACGAAATTCCTAAACCAGGGAATACCTGCCAATACCGACTTCCTACTATCAGAAGCGTGTTTTTTTAAGAAAGTGCGGCGCATTTCCATCTCGAAAATTGTGGGTCAAATGACCAGGCTGAGGTTGGTTAAGAAGTGGAAATGCGCCGCATTTCTACCGTGCATTCTTGAGTAGTAGGCACGCGCCGTTAGACAAAAACTAGTGAATCTGTCTGCCAAAGTGCCGGTCTTCCTTGACCTCATGCTCTCTCAATCTCTAAATAGAAGCTATCGGACCCTCAGATCCAGTCTCTTGCCGGCTCTCTTGCCCGCCGCTTGAGCCCTGCATCATCATCCAAAGAGATCCGTATGCGCTCAAAGGATTCATTAATAGCACTCTCCATGTCGCTGTGAAGTCTAGACTGTGCGTTTTGTGCGCGTTCGGAATCTAGCATCTGCAACGTCATGTAGTTCTTCAGATGTTCCGCCAACGCTAGTTCGCTCGACATAGTAGAGCCCGAAGTAGCCGATGCATGATCCGTGGCCATACTAGAGTTGGAAGGACTTTTAAGTGAATACCTGGATGTAAGGATCGTGCTATATATATGAATCCGAGCGACGACTCACGGATTCATTGAGCTTGCCTCCAGTACTCGCAACCAAAGCCCGTTTCCGATGGTCCAGTTCAACGGCGACTCTCTCTCGGATGGCTTCAAGCTGTGAGTCGATCTCGATGGCCTCGTCACTCATGTGACCACATACAGATTCGGCGATTGCCAACGCCGATTGCAGCGCCTCCTCCGCTTTGGCCAGGTCTGCCGTTTTCTTGCACGAAGTAGCTAAGCCACGGAGTAGCCGAAGGAACTCGACATCATTCGATTCTCCATCCTGGGTTATTGAGATGTATTCCACCGCCGCTGAAAAGAGCCCTTTGGACGTTTCGTATTTTCCGATTAAGAGGTAGATGTGAGCCATGGAAGAGGATACCACAAAATACTGGGCTGCGTGCAAGGCTCGGAACCACTACACCCACTCACATTTGGACCAAGTAGAGTGGATGTACGATTTTTTAGGCAATTACCTAGTGGATGTAATACATATTTGGCCGGAGTGGAATGGACGTACACACGTGGATTTATAAGTGGATTTATAAGTGGATTTTTGAGGCTATTCACAACCTCGTCGGTGCCTATTCAGCCTCACTTTCAGAGGTTGACACTAACTCTTCAGCCTGTTGCTGCTGTGATAAATCGTCAACCTCGCTGGCGCTGTCCTCGCCCTCCAATAGCCATTTTGACTCCGCAAGCGCCAGCTCGTCGTCGCTTAGAGTCGCACAACCAGCATCCAGCTTACTTTCAACGTGTGACTTAAGCAATGGATCCAGGTCCTTGATAAGGCCAGCACGATACCAAGAGCGTAAAACCTGACAAATGGCGATAATCTCAGCATCTAGGTCAGTTCGCAACCCCGAGATCATCTTGCCGGCAGCTGAAAATAACCTCTCACACTCGGCTGACATCGGTTGGATTGTCAGGAAGTCCAAGGCCATCCTGGATAACCGAGGATATCTACTTTGCTTAGTGATCCAGTAACCAATTGGATCACGAACGTCGCCGTCGCTGGCCTCAAGATCCGTCTGCCACGCTTGGTACTCATCACCAACAATAGCTGGTGCGGAGGTTGGTGTTGAGCTTGGCAGACGGCTGTTCTTCTCGAAGGGGTTGAAAAACCGAGGTCTTTTTGCTGGTGGCTCGTCATCGCCTCTGCTGCTGCTGGATCTAACCTCGAAATGAGCGTAATCAGACAGCCAGACGTCGGCAACCATCTCTTTTGCCTTTTCAACCCAACTAGGCTTATGAGCCCACGTTTCATCAAACCAGTCCCAACGATATGCTGGATGGAGCGCCATGGCAGTATAGTAGATGGGCGTCTCGTCCAGCCGCTGATAATATTCATCCAGCTTATCCCAAGCAAGGTTGATTCCAATGCGGAAGTGCTTTGGATCAGGAAAGTCAGCAGCAAGCTGCTTATATTCTTCCAGTGTTAAGCAGCAACTCATAGCCAAGCACCACGTCCCAGATATTGCCATAGGAGCCAGTCCAGCCTTGCGTACGCCTTCGGATGTGTCCATAACTGTGAGGGAACGATCATGTGACTTTCATACTTTATGAATAGTTTCACTTTATGAATATTGTGTAAACAGCTTAAGTCAGAGCTTTCCTTAGGAATCTCTTTCTCTCCTTGTAAACAATCATTTTGCCCAAGTCGCACTCGACCTCGTTCGTGCTCTTGTCCCGTCACAATAACCCTCAAGCGTCTTTACCACAGTCTCAAAAACAGTCAGAATAGCCTCCAAATGGTAAAGAACCTCCCAGTCTTTGTCCGTTAGCTGATTCTCGTCTCGGAGGATGCGTGGTTTTCTCGCCAACTTGGCTTGTGTCACTTGGCCAGTCTTTTTAGACCGATTTTCGTCCTCCCATTGCGCCTTATACTTGATCAGTAGGAGTTCGATAGAGGTTTTCAACCGTAGAGCCCTGCGGATCATGTAGAGTTGTGACAGCCAACGCGTGTCGTTGTCGATAATTAGCTTGAGTGGTTTCTTCGATCGGAGTTTAAGGGTGGTGGCGCGATTAATTTCGTCCTGTTAGATATACCGAGTTAGTATGAGACGAATAGGATTTAGTTAAACCGCTTACCCTCTGGACCTCCTTGAATAAGTAAATCAGCCGATGGCTAATACGCACATCAACTACGATATTGTGTAACTTGCCAACTGGTCCTTTTTTGCGCCATTGAGCGTATTCAGTATCAGATAACGCTTCTGCGCCTGACAATTGCTTCTCGAACGCGTCGGCGTTTTTGCCAAATAAGAGCGCCTTGGCTGACAAGTTAATTGTGTGGCCAATACAGCGTCCTCGGCGCAGTCGGCCATCGAACCCAAGTTCGGCACCAATGTCCTCCATGGCAGTATCGTTGTTTTCAGCATTGTCGAGCGTGAAATAGCCAACCTTCTCTGGACCCACGCCAAGAGTGTGTAGGACGTCGAGAACCTCCCCACCGATCGTTGAGCCGAAGTGACGATGAGCCTCTGGAACCCCAATCATGATTTTGCATGGCCGATTCTTCCCATCTCTGAAAAAACAAGCAATGCCGTAAAGGGCAAGCTTATTTCGAGACGTCCAGCCATCAAATGAGAAATGGAGCGCTCCAGGGGAGTTCCTCAGCACCTTGATAACCTTCTGCTTGTGGCGGTTATACTCTTGAATGATCTTATATCGGACAGCCTTAGCACTCAAGTTGGCGCTTTGGATCGAAACGGAGGGATTCAAATAGTCGAAGATTTCTCGGAGGATGGGGTTCTCGGCGAAGGAAAAGGACTGGTTGCTGCTGACGATTAACTCGACTAGCATACGCTGAAAGTGTTGCTTATCAAAGCGTGAGATGAAGCTATTCGCGATATTCTGTTCCGTAGCCTTGTTGACGTTCAGTTTCAAAACAGAGGCAATAGTCGGCTGGTTCGATTTCAGTGCGCCTTCGGATTTCAGTTGTGCTGTGCTCTTTTCCTCTCCCTCTGGTGCTGGTGTTTTGTGCTCACGCCATAGATGATTTGCCGCGTTCTGAAGACCTGAAGAGGTAAAACTCGCGATAATGGGACGATTTCCGAGGATACAGTCCTTGCAAGCCCATTTGCGTAAGCCATGACGTTGAATATCATAGCCAAAGTCCCACAGCCAAGAGCTAGTATCACGAGCGCGTTCTGACCAATTCCAGCCTCTGAAATGGCGAAAAAGACGGTCTTCGAGCTGCTGCTGTTGGCCTGGTTGGCCTGGCTGGTTGGCTGACATCAAATTTTTTTTTTGGCAAAAACAAAGCAGGAAATCTGTAGAAAACGCACTCAATAGGGGTAGTTTCTCGTCTAATATTATTAGATTAGCTGTAGGGGTGATCGACCTCGGCTAACTTGGGTCCAGGTACCTCGATTTAATAGGCAGTCATATACAAAAATAAGTACTCTGAACCGTACAGGGTCAGGGAATATCCCACTGTACCTAAATCCACCTAAATCCACTCCATTACATCCACTTTCAGGTCCAAGTGTAGTGGATTATTACGTAATCTGAGCGCCGACAAGTGGATGTAATAGAGATGGGCCACTTATATGTGGTCCACGTGGATTTGCAGTGTAGTTGGTCCGACCCTTGCTTAAGCCTACATCTAGGTTTCGTTGATCTTTGCATGGGAGGTGTATCGTGATGCAGAGTGGTGGAGATGTGATCTTGCGGCATTTACCGAGGTCAATAGCCCCTGTTACCATGTTTCGTAGTCTCGTGGTGTATCGTTGGGTAGTTCTCGTCCATGCACCGTTGCCACGCTCATTCCACTAGACAGACCCCTCTCTCGTCAAGGTTAAAGAGGACCATTAACCAAGCAAGTCGTCATCACCATCTGTGACGAGATTCAGCATTGGGGGAAGATTATCAAGGAATCACACACCAGGTACGTGACCTTTTCGTGGAGCATTCGGACAGTCAGGCAGAACTCAGCCGTCAGCTGATCCGTAGTCCTTCAACGGTCCTGTATGGTCGCTTGTCGGTCATACATGGCCGCTAAGATCGTTATGGAACACTCCTCCGGGGTAGTGCCATGGTAGATGTTGGCTAAGATATTGCAGAGTGGCTACTACGAGTATGTCGAGGGGAAAGAGGCACCTCCTGCATAGGGAAACTTCAGGGAGTCACGCTACTCAATGGCTGGATCCCCTCCCCCCATATGTGCTTAACTTATTGTCTAGAGCTGGTATCGCTCAATGCACTTGCACAAGTATAGGCAAGGCAGACTTGGGAATCAGGAATTATGCCTCAACACGTCAGTCAGATCACGTCATGGAGAGGCTGAGGAGAACACCGGCATGATCATGCCAAGCGAAGGGTGGCAGTCAGAGGAATCAAGGGGATATGGGTCTCGTTCTCAGCTCACATCAACGGCTCCGCCATCGAGGCCACGTCTTCACCAACCAAGTACCTCCAGGAACTGTGTCGAAAGCCGAAGAAGATGATTCTAGTCAACTAAACCCTTGCTTAGGATCCAAGGGTGGCACACAGCCCCGAGAACTCTACGGTGTGGGTTTGATCCGCGCATACACGAGGCGCATTTTGAAGAGGAGTCCGTCTCAGGATGTGCCGGTCGGTGACAATTAGCCCTGTCGCTACCAATAATAGAGGGCCTCTCAGTAAGGGAACGAATACTAGAGGTTGGGATCAGGGGTGTATTGAATGTGATGGAAGGAGAGTCAGTGGATATTGGGTTGGTGGGAGGCCTAACTGTTGGCTATGTCTTCATTTAGGGGATGTAGGGGTGGGTGAATCAACATTCGAACCTTCTCGACGTAGTGGCTACGGGATTTCCAGCGTGAAGTTCTCCGTTAGACTACTTAAATGGACATTTGTACCTTCTCGTTTTTCCCCATCTCTCAACCTCAAACTCCCTTTCTTGGTACCCCATTGTCCCTTGTCTA
The DNA here is from genome assembly GCA_020740775.1 of Ilyonectria destructans. Taxonomy (NCBI): domain Eukaryota; kingdom Fungi; phylum Ascomycota; class Sordariomycetes; order Hypocreales; family Nectriaceae; genus Ilyonectria; species Ilyonectria destructans. Next base: position 451,953 of record JAHEWK010000023.1, read on the forward strand.
CAAATCTTCACCCAGCTATCGCCGAGTTCCCCTCAAGATCTGTCGGGTACCTTTAACATTACGGAGAATTATATTGAGTTGGCAAGTGATCCGATAGCCGATAGAAATGTAAGTGTTAAATGGACTCGGATAGGACTTTACTAAACTGAAGTCTAGATATTATGGATCATCCTCGAGACAGAAGCTGGATCAATGGCGGAATTCACAGAGATGCGGTCAGAATCGCAACTCCATCAACCGCAACTGGATCCTGCATCTGCAAGCTCAAGACAGCCGACCAGCATCTCTGTTAGAGTTTCAAAACGAATTAGGACGCCGACGCGGAAAGCGAGTGAGGCTCAGTCGAATGCCGAGACCATCCAGGCTCTACGAAGATCGCGATCACGCGTTGTGTCAAGGAAACGCCAGCCTCAACCCAAAACGGCACGGATAAGTTTGTGTGCTCCCCGCAATAGATACTGAGCTAGGTTAACTGTTTGCATAGATAAACTAGACATTGACGAAGCCGTCACCTCTAGAGTGATCGGGAAGTTTCATGGAGATTTCTAGACTCTGACGGTGACATTAACATGCTATCGGTGGAGGAGATGGTTTCTTTGTCACAAGATGAATTGGATACATATAATAAGGAGTTTGACACAGCTTGCGTGTGGGCAGTTTATCAGGCGGGACTAATCCGCCGTCAGCATAGAGGAGAGGAGATATAATATGAATATATTACTACAAATCCGCTATGTGTGGACATATTTCCAAACTACATTCAACTTCTTCATTTCCATCAAAGTATAACCCAGGTCCTAGCCATTCCCCGGTGTCTATTGGCTGGGGCATGCAACAGCTAAAGCTTCGGGCTTTGCTCTAAGAGCTTGCCGAGGGAACAGGGACAGCTCCCAAGAAAATATTGCCCCCATTCTTCCATAAACTCTGGAAGATTGGGGTCGAAGCCCCTTTTACCTTGCATAGTACTCGTGTTATCTGTCCTTGGGGGTGTTGGCGTAAACTGTATGTTGGGGAGGTGTGGAGTAGAGAGTGTGCCTTACTATCAGCAGCTCCCACCCTTGACAAGCAGAATGGTTAAAGGAGGCCGCCAGAGCTGGGGCATAGATCAATGATCGCAAGACTGACCCTTGTCGTGCCGGTCTGGCGGACCAACAGAACGGAGAGACCGACGGGTCAGGGCAACGCCGACATGGTCATGCCAAACGAGGTGTGGTAGGAATCATGGGGGTGAAGAATCTTCCAGCTGGTTCAGCCGGCTCAGGGGTCGGTGGTATGTCTGGAAGCTGTCTTATGCCCAGGAATGTCAGACTGGCTTGCATACAACAGCACCTTAAGTGGTGACGATGTCGTCATCAGCGCGCTCAGGATGCAAAGCAAACTCGCTGTGCGAGGAGGCTTGACCATCTTGCGGGCGCTACCTCATTGTATCAAGTAGAATCGTCAGGTCCGGATCCTTTCCGCATGGGGCAAATATCCCTCTTTGTATCTCCGTGCTGCCTGGCTGGGCATGGCTGTGTAGCCGAGCTGAGACGGCCTCCTTCCAGGTTCACACCATCACATGTGTGACACGCCGTCTTCATGCAGGCCGCCCTGCTTGACTCAGGGGATTGGTCGGGCTAATTGGACTTCTGCGACGGCTTACTACCCTGAAGAGGAGGACAAGATATATTACATTTTCGGTCGTTGCAAGGGTATCGCGGCTGCCTATTTACGCCCCCGCATGCCCGAGAACGCTGAGGAAGACGCCTTCGAGACCGCTGAAGATGTCTTCCAGGCCCTGACGACCCTCTTCCGGGACAAGAACAAGAAGATCAAGGCGCGAGAGGAGTTCAAGGCCTTGAGATACTATACCAATGGTAGCTGGCGTAGCTTCTACGTCAAGTTCTTGGCTACAGCGAACGATGCTAAGATCCCCAAACGGGATTGGAAGGAAGAGCTCTATGACAAAGTGCCAGTGGAGATGAAACGTACTGTGGCCATGCAGCGCTTTGCCGAAGAAGTAAGCTTCGACACCTTTGCGGCAGCGCTTGGCGACATCGCGGTAGTGGAAGAGGCCTATGCGAAGACCTTAACGAAGAAGGACAGCAAGAGGACCAGCAAGTTACAGACCAGCAAGAGCGATGGTGCTGCCACTGGGAAGAAGGACACCAAGAAGTCGACAACTTCAACACCTAAGTACCTGAAGATCAAGATTGATGGCAAATGGACCTTCAAGGATCCAGAGGTCCGCAAGCTAGCTGAATAAGGGAAGCGCTTCAAGTGCAAGAAAGTCGGCCATACCCACCAGGAGTGTCCGGAGGGGGGCGAAGTTAACGAGGTTCGTGCCAAGGATGAGAAGGCAGGGCGGAAGGTTACTATCGTGATCCCTGATGAGTCAGATGAGTCATCATCCTCCGAGTCGGAAAAAGACGAGTCCTAGGGGAAGTCTCCTCTCTAGGACCTGAATTGCAGTCACTAATCTTTGACGAGAGCTCAATAAACATGGATGAACTACTCGGCGGGGAGAAGCTCTACCGTCCCTGTACGATAGCAAGTTCAGGGTTGGCAATTAAAGTCAAAGGTCTATGTGATACCGGAGCGGATGGTTATGTCTTTGTGAATAAGGATCTAGCCCTAAAGATGCACCAATAACTGCAGAGCCGTCGAATCCCGATCCCGGGGCGGGGACTCGTCGTCAAGGGATACAAGGGCGGACGACAACGGATTACCCACATCACGGTGGCAACGCTGGATATAGATGGCAGACGACAGCCAAATTGTCCGATGTTGGAACTCGGGATGCATCAGGACCTGATCATTGGGAGGAAGTGGTTCGAGAAGCACGACGTGGAAATCTCTGCCAAACATCGCCGCCTACGATGGCCTGACGACAGGCCGAAGGATTGCCCTAGTCACGATATTGTGATACCGATGTCCTCGTTGAAGAGCCCTCGCTGTTCAAGGCCAGCTGACCAGGCCGACACGGAACGACGCACCCAACTGAGCGCAGAACGAGAGAAGACCCGCAAGTATCTGTGACCATCTCGTACAGGGTAGGACCGGTGCAGGGCAGGCCCTATTAATCCTTTTGGACAGTTCAGATACAGCATAGCACATATCAACCTTATCAAATCATGTCAACTTGCAAATCGCTGGAATTGATGTGATTGAAGCGAGGAATCGGCTGGGTTGATTGATTTGATTGAGGTGATTGATTGAGTTGATTTATGATGAGCGCTGGTGGAGTTATCATGAATCAAACTCCCCAAAACCGCAATCACGTACATCTATTAAAAAGGCGCTGCCTACCAAATCTTCATCGGTAATCCACGCACCCTCAAAATTCCATACCAAAAGATGAATCGGAGTCCTCCGATTCTCCATCCTCTGCCATGGCCCTCGCCCAACTTTCCCGATTCTCCCGTGTATGCCGCTCAGACGAGGGGCCCAAGTACGAGGCGTTCTCGACGGCGTAATCGAGGTATCCCCAGATCCGGTTCACGCTCACATCCGCCAGCATCTCCTCGGCCGTCCGACACGAGTCGGGCCCCATCCTTTTTGCCTCGGCCTTCATCATGTCTCCAATCTCGTCCTCCGAGTCCCGCGCCCCGCATGCGCGAGCGTCGTTTAGCATGTCCAGTACGCCTTCCGTCTCCCAAAATGCGGCGTACGAGTTCTGCATGGCGAGGGCCATTTCTTCCCAGGAGCCGTGTGAGTAGGATTCGGGTTTCTCGGCGAGTGCTTCGTCTGGCTCGAAGAGGCAGAACATGAAGTTTTGGTTGGCTTCGCGCAGGGTCGCGCCGAGCAGGCGGACCTGGCTCAGAAGCTTCATCTCTGTTTTGGGAAGGGACTCGAGTGATTCTTTTAGGAGCTTGGCGGAGAGGGGACTACGGACCACGGCTTGCTCGATCAACTCCCCAAGGTCGAAGGGGAGGCGGCGTAAGGCGAGGATCTTACGGGTGATCTTGAGGTTGCGGATGTCAACAAGTAGCTTCAGCTTCAGCAGCAGAACAGCAACAACGTGATTCAAGGTCGGATGTTTGCCGAAGAAATCTGGATCTTCAAAGACATCAGCCCCGCGGATGTTGAGGTGAGGCAAGGTCATGTCGCCCCAGTCGTACTCGCCGTCTGGGTCACACGTCGCCCACCACTTGACGAAATCATAGCACTCCTGGTCAAGATCCAATCGCAGCATTATGGCCGGCACGATGTCCCGCACACCCAAGTTGTCGCTCCGGCACAGCCTCAGCATATCTTGCATGTGCTCGAGGGCCTCGTGGACGCTGTCCAACGTGCCCAGCAGAAGCAGATGTTGCCCTGCTAGATCGTACCGCGCGCGCATGTAATCGCGCGTGTTGAGGAGGCCCCAGAAGTGGCCGGCCTCGGTCGCAAAGGCGTTGGCTGGCGTCATGAAGTCTGGCGTGGCGTTGCGAACGCCGTCGTCTTCTTTAGCGAGCTCAGCGCGCGCTTTCTTCACCTTGTTGCAGGCAGATTTGTGCTGGGGACGATGAGCGACCTGGTGTTCGCGGCTGCAGTAGCGAACAGCGCGACAGCCGCTGCATCGAAGGAGTTGAGGGCCTGTTGCCGAGCATTGGGGGCAGCGATGGAGCAGTGGCCCAACTGGGCCCTTGTATGTGCTTGCGCTAGTCGAGACGCTGGCTGGCCATGTTGCCTGCTGTAGGTTTCCTGATGAAGTTCTGAGGCGTCACCGCGGTGTAGAGCACGATGTGAGTATATACGTAGTAAGGCGAAGGGTCCAATGCAAGGGAGATGGATTTAATAGCATGTGAAAGCAGGGAGGAGAACCTGGACAAGGTTTGGTGTTTAATCACGAGAGTCACGTGCGTCACGTACCCGGCTCCCACTGGAACGGCGTCCAGGCGCCGCAATAAAATCAGCGCCCAGGCGCCGCGATAAGATTTTGGCGGGTCACCGCATCTTTTGATTGGCCACCAGCTACAGCTACAACAGCACATCAAACAACCACTGGAACGAGTATCGGTAGACAAACCACGATAAAACGCCATGCCGCGTCTAGTATTTTCTTTGGAGTTGTTCTCCAGCTGCCAATTGACCTGAGCATCAGTGCGTCTAACTTCTTCAAAGTCCCAGTCAATATAGGCCATCATTTCTTCCCTCGTCCATTTTCTTCGTCCTCCTTATGGCAAATAACAGCACTGACCCATTTGTTTGTAATCTTGGCACCAAACGTACATTTCCTTACTGTATCGCTGCGGAAGACCCATTGCCCCACGATATGCCTGATTAGTCTTGAGGCTTCCAGCAGGTTGGCTCTCATACTATGCAGCTCTCGCGGTGACATATCGTTGATATATAGCCTCAGGTGCATAATACGGTAACACTTGAGCTGGCTGGCCTAGCGGTAGTGACGGTGACGGCAATGGCGTTGGCTGTGATGGCATGGGTAGGTCTGGTTCCTCTGAAGCCCGTGGTGGCTGCGGGGATGGGCCTCCTACTACTATAGTATCCTGGATCTGAGCTTGTGCATCGTTGGACTGACCGATCGATGAGCATTGGATCCGGATCTGATTGGCCAATACATCTTCAGCCTCTTGGGACCAGCCAGCCAGCATATGCATTGGTGTGGTTAATGGCTCAGCTAGATATGAGGCGGAAGATTCTAACAGGACCTCTTGTTGCCACAGAGGGCATGACTTTGACGCCCTTGAATGGCCTATGGTATAGCACCTTGAACATTTTCACTGGCAGTTATCGAAACAGATTCTGTTCTGATTGTCTGATTGAAAAAAAGGGGGAATACAGAGGCAATGTAGCTGGCGGCCAATCAAAAGACGGGGCGACCCGCCAAAATCTTATCGCGGCGCCCGGACGCTGATTTTATTGCGGCGCCTGGGCGCCGTTCCAGTGGGAGCCGGATGGGCACTAAAGACAGCTAACAGGGGGTTTTGCAACAGTGTGCCCTATAGGCCTCGTGGAAAGCACCCGGCGAAGATGGCCTCCCGGCGATGGTGTGGAGACGACTCTGGCCAGTGGTAAAGCACCGGGTGTTAGTTCTCTTCGATGCGTCGCTCAGAGACGGCATAGTGCCTCACCAGTGGAGAAGTGCGAAAATCATCCCGCTGAAGAAGCCGGACAAGGGAGACTACACGGTAGCGAAGGCGTGGCGACCGATATCGCTTTTGCCAACCCTTGGTAAAATAATCGAAGCGGTCGTCGCTGAGCGCATCTCCTACGCAGTAGAGACTTATGGGCTCCTGCCCGCAAACCACTTCGGAGCGAGGAAGCGACGGTCGGCCGAGCAAGCGCTCCTGCTTCTGCAGGAACAAATTTACAAGGCATGGAGAGCTCGCAAAGTGCTCAGCCTGATCAGTTTCGATGTCAAAGGCGCCTACAACGGAGTGTGCAAAGAGCGACTACTCGAGAGGATGAAGGCGAGAGGGATACCAGACAGACTGGTCAGGTGGATGGACGCCTTCTGCTCCGGGCGAATAGCCTCGGTGGTGGTGAATGGGCACACATCTGAGCAGCGGGAGCTACCCCAAGCAGGTCTCCCCCAGGGATCGCCTCTGTCACCGGTTTCGTTCCTCTTCTTCAACGCAGATTTGGTGAAGAGAAGGATTAAGGCGGAAGGTGGCTCAATTGCATTCGTGGACGACTACTCGGTCTGGGCGACCGGCCCGACTGCGGAGGCGAACCGGGCAGGTATTCAGTCGATCATTAACGAAGCGCTCGAGTGGGAGAGACGCAGCGGCGCAACGTTTGAAGCGGACAAGACGACAGTCATCAACTTCACGCGAGTCACCGCGCGCAACAGTGACATGCCATTTTTGATCAAAGGGAACGAGGTCAAACCAAAAAACAGCGCGAAAATTCTGGGAGTGGTTATGGACGCGGGCTTGCGGTACCAGGAGCACATGGCTAGAGCCGCCGCCAAGGGGCTCACCGCCGCCATGTGTCTGAGAAGGTTGAAAATGTTATCACCGAGGGTGGCGAGACAGCTGTTCGTAGCGACAGTCGCGCCGGCGATGGATTATGCCTCCAATGTCTGGACGCACGCTCGCCGCGCAAGAGAAGCTGCCTGGCTGAACAAAGCGCAGTTGGTGGGAGCGCAGGCAATTACAGGAGCGTTCCGTACTGTCGCAACGGCGGTGGCCGAGGCCGAAGCCAGTATCCAGACGGTAGAGGAACGACACAGACAAGCCGCAACAAGATTCTGCATCAACCTTCGGACCCTTCCGAAGACACACCCACTGGCAGCTTTGAAGAACAAGGCAAGCAAGCGATTTATATCACCAATGCAGAAGATTGTCTCGGTGGTGGGAAGGGTCCACACGGATCGAATGGAGGTTATCCACGAGTATGCGGTGCCTCCATGGACCAGCCGAATCCCAGTGGTGGGCGAGGACGACCTAGCGAAGGTGGTCAAGGCACCAAACGACGTCGATGGCATCATCATAGCAACGTCTAGCTCGCAGAAGGGCGGCATAGTGGGAATGGGAGGCGTCGTGTGCGACGCGACTCGCAACAGCGCAGGCGAGGTGGTTGCCAGCTATTCCGTCACTCTCGGGCCCGGAGACGAACAGAATCCGTACACAGCGGAACTAGCAGCAATAGCGATGGCGCTGAAGTGCACACCGCCCAGGCTTCCTTTTCGGGACGTAACGGTCATGACGAGCAACCGCTCGGCCGTGGAAGTGATCAGGAGGCCTCGGCAGCAATCCGGTCAATGCACTATCCGTCAGATATACGACCGCACCAAACGCCTTCGGAAAAGAGGCTGTTCTGTTAGACTCATGTGGGTGCCGGCTAAGGCTGAAGGTTTTGCACTGGGACCGATGGCCAAGGCAGCAGCGCAGAGAGCCACCAAGGCAGAGGGCATGGTAAAGGCACCGTCGTACCAAGCAAGGTCCACAACACTTCGACTGTCGCTCCTCCAACAACGGCAGTGTGGGCGACTTCCGGAAGGGGTTGGACAGTACTCGAAGCGCATCGACAAGGCGCTGCCGGGCAAGCACACCCGTGCACTATACGACTCGCTCAAAAGAAAAGAATCGGACGTGATAGCCCAGCTTCAGACCGGGATGATGCGACTGAACAGTTATCTTCACAGGATAGGGGCAGCGGAATCGGACATATGCGATTGTGGACAAGCAGCAGAGACGATTGAGCACTTCCTCTTCCGATGCAAAAAGTGGACAATGCAACGGGAAGCCATGTTTAAATGCTCGCGAACAAAGATTGGGAATTTGTCGTTCTTCTTGGGAGGAAAAGCTGCGTCGGACGACGAAAAATGGAAGCCAAACATGCAGGCCGTGCGTGCGGTAATCAAATTTGCTATCGCGACAAACAGGCTCGATGCGGACCAGCGGCATCAGCAAACTAACCTCTAGCGTGCGAATATACTAACAAAAAGCAGCCTCGATTTTGGCAGACCGTGCTTCAGCTGCCGAAGATAGGATGCTGAACACTTGCAGAATTTGGCCTTCAAGCAGGCCTGTCATGGAACAAGTAGCGACGAGGTTGAGTAGCAAGCGATGAGACGACGATCCGTGGGGCTTGGGGTGTCAGGTACCAAATGTTCTGAAATGTGAACTAGATTGTGTCAAGGCCCTATAGGGATTTCCCTCCGGGCGAAATAAAATCCATCCATCCATCCGTAGTTGGGGGTTACCAGGGCCACCATTGGTCGGCTCCGCCATTAAGGTACCCCTGTCATTCCCACTTCTTTATGTGCGAATTCGCGAGTCCAAAATAAATGGGGCGTGGCACGGGTAGCCATCGAGTGAACCCCCGTTAACTAGCACGGTAGAACCTCGGGATCGGACTGTCAGACCTAGACCGACCAGACTGCTGAAGACCGACAGACCGGGAACCTCGACAAGCCCAGACCGACAGACCGAAGGGGCCGGTCTTGTCTCCGTTGCCCCTATTGTGATCGCTTGAGTGTATGTCTGTCCACTAAAAGTGGGGGCCTGAGGTATCTGCACCAATAGGCGGTCTCAACCCTGGAGGTCACCACGTGACCACCCGATCAGATGCTTTGTACATGATCCAATCTAACATTACCATCCTTGGCTCAACAGGGATAGTGGCGCAGAGCGTTCGATTGGGGTGGTGGCGTAGAGTCTGTGGCGCAGAGTCTGCGGCGATGGGGATTTGGCGCGGTCGATTGGCGCGAGGATCCAGGCGAAGTTTGGTGGCACAGGTGTTCGTGGTGCAGGCGTCTAGCACGGATCGTTTAGCGGCCCGAGTTTACGAAGGAGGGCGCGGAAGAAAGAACCTTTTCGTTCCTCAAAGGCATTGTCTTACAGAAGCCTTTCGTTCCTCAAGGCACTTTCGTTCCTTCAGGCATGCGGCCCGTGCGTAGGGTCAGAAGTGCGGAAGGAAGAACCTTTCGGAACTTTCGTTTCTTCAGGCACTTTCGTTCCTCTAGGCATGGATAGACTGCCCCGGATCGGGTTTGGCGCCGTCCTCTTGTTGCTCTACGTGGCCCCACATAAAAGCCGCGTCCTTCCCTCAGCTTTCTCCTTTTCTCTCTTCTCTTTTCCCATCTTTCCTTTTCATTCCGATCATTCCCTTGGAAGAGAAACGGTAATTCCAGACATTAACAATGTCGTCGACCACCAGTATGCCCACGTCGAGCCAATGGTACAACCGTCACCGCAGGTGCGAGGATGGCTGCTCGCACGAAGGAAAGCTTGAATTGATCACCTGGACATCCACAGCTGGTGGGGACCGCATGGGATGGGGAAATTGCCTAGCTTCCGAATCCGACGAATTGAAAGAGAAATTTGAGAAGGAATTCAACTCCAACGAGGAGAAGATGTACGAGTACTGGCCACAAGGTTTCCGGTGGACCTGTTGCGGAACGGAGGGAGATCAGCGATTCGGATGTGACCACCATGGAAACGGAAGCACGCCATGTAGCTGCGATTTTTGCAAGGTTAGTACTTTTAGGCGCTTGTTCGACACGGAATAAAGGCATTTGCTTATCAGAAGCGGTAGATGGGCAAACCAATTCCGGACTCCATCCATAAAAACCGGACAGAATCTGCTGCCGGAAAGGGGCTGAGACTCTCTAGAGGTCCGGACCCAAGAAGCTTCCATAGGAGCCAGGGCGGCATAGCGGAGATCATGCGCTCGTCCTTGGGGATACCTTAAATAATTCACCGCCGATCCAGTTGCAGTTCTTAACGTGAGTCGTGTCGAGGAATGGGCTCATCTCGGGTCGGGTCTGACGGGTCTGGGGGTATCTTGACGAAGTGGAGGAGCTCCGAGGCGGATGTTCCGACATATAGATTGTGGTCTAAGGAGCGTCGGTCAGCAATGAACATACCGAGGCTTGTCAAACCTCTGCAAATCTAGGTAGTCGACACAATTGATCCTGATGTCCTCGTCTGTGCCATCTGCAGAGAGGGGCACCTCGTCGAGCAGCGATCGCAAGACGAAGGGCCCATCTTCGAGGGATTGCCTAGGCCTGGGTTTCAGCGGAGCTTTAGGCCCAGGCTCCCCCTCTGGAGGCGTAGATGTCATCGCAACGACGACGTGCGCAGCAGTGTCTGAAATGTCGTCTCAGTCGGCCACCTCATCTGCAGCTCGCCTTCATGGTGTCGGTCGAGGAGCGCAGGGGGCTGGGGCAGGCGCGGCAGCTGACAGCCGGCTCTGCGCGACAGTTCAAGTCTGGGGGCGTTTCCGGTGGTATCGAGATCGTGTACGGACAGCGTGGTCTCCGATGGCTTGAGAGGGGGCGAAGTTGAAGTGATGGGGTGGACTTTGGAGCTCTCAACCGTGGTGGTGATGGGCTTGGCGGCGCATCTGTGCGGTGCTCACACTGCTAGTAGCTGCGAACAAGGCTGACGTTGCCGTGGAAAACTAGGCTGGGAGCGCTAATAATAATTACTGTGCCTCTAAGCTCCAGAGTGTCGGTTGCAGCCAATCAACTGCCTAGCCCCGACGGTGCGACCCATCCAAGCGGTACGGAGTAGTCTACCTCGGTTTTGCATCGCCTGCCCTAGCAAGTAACTGGACACGTTCGTCCTCAGCTTCAGTTTCAAGCTCCTGACATTCACTCGGTCCGCCAACCTGCCGCATCTTGCCCAGTCGCTTGCCACAGAGCACTCCCACTTCGACTTTGCTGGTTGCCCACGAGAGGCTTGCAGCTCGACTGATGGTCGATTCGGAACCTTGCGCATTATACGAGAGAGACGCGCATTCACCATGACAGACATCGTGGAAGGGGTTCCCACAGCTCCGACTGTTCCATCCTCATCCGCAGCGCCGCCGACATCGACGCCTGGCGGGCCCTCCAACAAGTTTCAACATGCAATTGCGGCGTGGAGAAGTACGAAGTCTTAGCGGCCCTGATGCGTTGCCTGAATAGTCGAGCTGACTCGCCTGCTGCAGACCTCGATTTCACCACCCTAGCCTCGAACCTCGACAACACGGCATCGGAGATCCTGGCGTACCAGCGCGACTCGACGGTCCAGCGCAAGGACCTTGCTCAGAAGACAAGACTTTCGCAAGCTGGATGACCCAACAAAGTTAACCAAGATCAAGGGCTCGCTCAAAGGTAAGACGCAGATTGCCGACTCACACCGCTGGACCCTCGCTCGATGGAAGACTCACATCTCTGCCCAGCCTACCAAAACTTTATCGACCTCATCACGAATCATTCCAAGTCGGTAAACTCGGCGTTTCTTTCCGCCTACACCTCGCTGTCCGATGCCCCGACCCATACCCCCTGCTCGAAGCCTCTGTCGATTCGATGCTCGTTTCCGAAGAGACGCTACCCAAAGTGACAAAAGAGAACGAACACCTCCAAGGAAATGTTGCCAAGCCCACGACTCAGCTGGAAGAGACCGAGACCCGCCTCCAAACTGAGAGCACGGCTCGTGAAGAGCTAGAGGACAACCGGGATACCTGGGTCAAGGAGGTCGAGTCTTCGTGGTCTGCCGCTCGGAGGGCTTTCTGAAGTTGTATTTACCGTCCTGCTTTTCTGAGGTAGAAGCATTGCAGTCATAATGACACCACACACTGATCCTACCATTCCGTACCCTGTTCTCCATATGCATTTAACTTCCACTGATAGCATCAATGGACTTCAACTTCTCTCTGAGGTGGCTCAGTCTGGGCCAGAAACTGCTGGAGCATTGAACTAGTGCCTAGTAACCGAGTCTATTGCCCCCTACTTTGCCTCCAGATGGCTGCGTATGGCATACTGCTGACCATTATTGTGGAGTACCTTACGGATCCATTCAGCTCGCCGAAGGACATTCTGTTAAGTCGAGGAAGAGATTCAATCGCGTCGATCAAGGCCATGGCATTATGGCGGGACGGTAACAAAATCGTAGGCTGGCAAGGTTTGGTCGAGAACCGGGCCGACTTTGTGAGGATGGGGACACGGAAATGATCCTCGTGCTGTCTGGCTTCCACCGTTGGTTTGGAAAATTTCCATGGCAGGACGAACGCCAAATCGCCTTCATAGCTCCACGGGGGTCCTACAAGATCTACTAAGCATTGCATGACTTGTTGGCAAATCCGGTTCATCCCCCTAGCTTTAGCCTCTTGTAGCTGATCATGGCGAATGAGTACTCGTAGCCATAAATGTTCGAAAGTACTGGAATAGCGCTGAAACTCCCCCGCGTTCACAGCACTCGAGATTGTACCTGGCGGGATGCCGGGATGCCGATGCTGATAATCCTCAACCGAGTCCCAGGAAGAATTGAAGGCACTCCCGGGTGGTGAGAAGTATGGCGCCCAGTACTGTATCTGGAAGAAGGTTACCTGGTGAACATGCCAGGGTGCAGGCTTACGATTAGTACCGACTTCCTTGGTATGGTCGCTGTTGAATGTCACCAAAATGAAGTTGCCAATGATGCGACTGAATCGGTCGTCAAATGAACCCGCGTAATCCTGAATCATTTCCCAGAATCCTTTAAACTTCCGGTAAAGTTCAAGGAAGTGGAGGCAATTCCAAGATGGAGTATCCGTACATTGAAAGAGGCGCTGGAAATCAAAACTGGACCAGCCATCTTCTGGTGGCAAATTTTTTCGGGTCGCCATCCAGCAAGGTGATCTGATGGCATCTCTTCGGACTGAGTGGTAGGCTGAGTTCTAATGTAAGCAGTCCAAGCCTCATCATAAACCTCCCATATCGTCTGAGCGGTAACGATACGGCCAACCTGCATTGCTGACTCTTCCTGGGCTTGCTGCAGACGCTTCAGAAGCCGGGGCAGAATATTGTATCCTACTTGGGTGCGAAGCCGTCCCCAGTACAGCTGTAACTTGGAAAGCATATGTTGATGGTATGCTCGGGCGACCTCTTCAGTGACTAAGCAAACGATGCTCTCAACGAGCCGGTCCGCCTTGTGGCGACGGCCGTGATCGAATTCTAACCGAGCCTGCTGAAGTAATTGCCTCAAAGAGAGCTCGATCGTGACTTTGGATGCGGTAAGGCACTGGACATTCATCTGAGAGAGGAGGCCTCGCTGGAAGGGATTCCGAGGTATGTAGAGCTGGATTAGGGTGTGTAGTGCAATATGTCCGCCATACCAGTCCATGCATTCTTGGGGGATCCAGAGCATCCCAGAGTTTCGAATGGATACATCTACCCCGAGGCCTTGCCGCTCCAGCAACGATCCGGCCTGGTGAGCCCGGCGATGTTGTACCCTCCATCGCGGAAGCCAGATCCAGTTGTCGTACGGGAACTGCTGCTCGCTGGTGAGGGTGTATGTGAGAAGCCGACAGGAGAGCTGGGCAGTATAGAATGCAAGGATGAGGCAGGGTGAGGAAACCGCAAAATTGAGAGCAGGCTCTTGGAACAAGTGATCCAGTGGAAGAACAAGTCTTGCGGCCTGGGTGAATATGAGAGCGTTGATATCTCGAGTTGGCACTACCCAAAAAGGATGGTGTTCTGTCAACTCAGACACGAATGAGAGGTTCCATACTCGCTGTCCTATGTGAGGGTTCTGATTGGGCTGGAAATACCCACGGTGCCACATCGAGAAGATCGCATCGAGCCGAAAAGTCATCTCCCTTCGGATACCGTAGCTTGCGAGAGCCTTGGTGTTGGAAATGGCTCTCAGATGGCGCTTGTTTGCCTCCCACGCCTTTACCAAGGAGCTACGTTGAAGCGGGAGGTGGGTGCCTGATGGCGGCCTTGGGTTGCTGATGAAAGATCATTGATCATTTCTTCATTAAGAGCGAGGAGCGGGAGGAATCCAGATCCAAACAAATCATAATCACTAAACATGACCGAAAAGAGCTCCTTATTGCAGTTGTAAGCCTTGGCAAGAATGATCCCCGGCTTCCGTTCGTCAGGGTGGCCTGGGTTCGAGGCTCGAGTACGCTTGGCCTTACACTGGTAGGTCCCGATATCTCGAAGGAGAAAGCTGCGAAAATATGTGGCACTGAGTCAAGCTTTTGGAGTAATTTTGCAGAGTTGCTCATGAAGGTGATAATGGCATTGACTCTTCCATAAAAGAGTATAAAGCTCTGATCCTAGAGAATCATGGGGCGGAAGACTGGTAACGTGGTCGCGAACCCCAATGTCAAGCCAGCAAGAGCGAATATCCAGATGGATAGGATCAAAAGCCTGAAGGACGATCTGTTGGAAAAGATTTAGGGTCTCCTCGAGAGTCCTTTGACCAAATGTGTTTTTCAGATCGTGGGATTGAAAGAGCAATCGAGGGTTCTTGAAGTATGACACCATTTCTCCCCGCTGCGTTGGAATCTGTAATGAGTCTGCTTTTTCAACCACCAAGTGCCAGAAGAGCGAGAGATCTTGCGCCGGGACTGTATACTGGAGATGGAAAGCTCCGCTCACGTCGTCCGGCTTCCATCGGTTGTTGCCAGGCTTTCCCTGGAAGGAACGAGACTTTGCATATGCGATGTCATACGTTCGAGGTATCTCATGCCGGGAAGGATCAGATATTGCCTCAAAGGCTGCCGGAATGATGATGTGGTTGTAGAGGTCCTTCTGCCGCTCGAGTGAGAGGGCATTCCTGGTAGCTGATGTTGAATCTCGAGCAGCATGGGGGAAGAACAGGAAGGCGGAGAAACGAACGCTCTGCGTATTGAAGGTGCCCATAAGAATATGTCTTGTCTTTGCTAGATCCAGCCCATGCGGCTGAATCACCTGATCAGTGGATAGATTGAGGGCTGAAGGGGGAAGAAACGAGAGCTTGAAGTCATTTGGTGGCCGGATCGCCTGCAAACCTTTCGCCCCAAACCAAACACTATCAATATCCCACTGCTGCGAGATCGAGAGATTTGATGGGGTAAGGGCCGCCTGTGACTTGCGGAAGGAAAGAGGCTGTGTCGGCTGATTGGAGAGAAAAGTTTCCCATTCCCGGAAGAAATTGCTGGGATTATAGGAACCTCGCTTGCCGAAGATTGTTGGTAAAGGAGGAAGGGAGTGCTGCAAGTATTCCACGGTCTCCTGAAGAGTATGAGTGTGTTCTGGCTCGTCGACTTCAAGCTGACGTGAACCTGTGGTTAAGAGTTCGATTAGCGTATGACACGTTATTACCAAAGATAGTTGTAGACATACAAGCGCAGATGGAGCTGAAGAATATCCGAAACACTTGATCATACGCAACTCGATATGGCCCAAGAGAGTCAGAGTCGTCTCGAGTGTCCTCGACCTGAAGGGCTTGAATGAAGCGTTCAAGGGTGGCGTTGCTATTTTGAGGGCCTTCCGGAGGCACGTCATCTGCTAAGCGTTCTAATGTCCTGGTGTGCAAGTTTTCCGGGTCGGCTTGTGGATTTGCACGAGAGCGAGGCGTGGATAGTGATGGCCCTGGGATGGACTGCCCCTGGCAATTTCTGATGACTGGGAAACTTGGGTCGTTAGTACGGATAATTGCCGGGATTCGTAAGCGATGTAGTCGGTTCCGATATTTTTGAACGCGGAGGCGTGTAAGTTCTCGGGTCCGCACAGAAAAGTCTGTCGGGGACGCCGACTTCAAGGTGAGCTTCTTGACGTATAGGCGGTGAATTGCATGTCTGGTTTGTATCTGCGAGTCCTGTGGGCTGCCTCATACCATCTCCTGTTTCTGTTCGTCGGCTGGTTGATGGTGAGGTTGTCTGAGCACCACTCGAACCGTAGGGTGTTGGACAATACTGTCAAACGATATTCCGCCCCAGCCGAGGAGGCGTCCCGACCCACTTGGACAGCATTGTTGTGTATATAACTGGGACCTTCGTCCTCTTGACTTGAGCAGTGATCAAGGCCAATTGACTCTCTACAGCCCTCACATTTTGACAAATACCATGCCCCACCACCCTTTCGCTAACACCCACCCTTTCGCTAACACCCACCCTTTCGCTAACACCACCCTTTCGCTAACCAAAAATAGCCACGTGCCATATAAAACTCAACTATTTCACTTATACGGAATTTAACCAAAATAGAAGTTATTCGCAAGCGGTCACTTCTTATAGATAGAGAATTGAATGGAGTTTATTTTTCTAGTCTCGTGCAGCTGCATGGGGCACGTGATATATGCAGATCCCTGTACTGCAAAGTCACCAAATCAGGCATTGAATTCCTCACCGCTCCTTTCCACTTCTTTTCATGTCAGTTTTTCACAACGCAATAAAAATGCCTTCATCGCAGCTTCGTTGGAAATATAAAGAAGACGACATGGCTGAGGCTATATTAGATATCACGGATAACGGCTTTTCACCCTCTCAAGCGGCTCAGCGATGGGGAGTGCCTCGAAGCACTCTAATCAACAGACTTAATAGTCAGACAGCCGTAAAAGAGCAAATTCAGCTTGATCAGTGTTTATCCAAGAACCAGGAAGACAAATTGGCTTTCTAGATTCTTCGCCAGGAATCTCTGGGATATGCTCCGCCCCACAATCAGATTCGCGCTTGCGTCATGGGCTTGTTAAGACAACAAGGCGAACAACCAGAATTAGGACGCAACTAGGTAGCCAGATTCATTGAGCGCCGCTCAGACCTTAAGACTAAGATCCGTAGACGTTAAGAAGCTAGTAGGTTCGACTCTTTCACGCCTAAGGCGGTTCATTGGTACTTCGATATTGGGGAGGGCCAGTACGGCTGGATTCAGCCTGAAAACACTGTTAACGTTGATGAAGGAGGTATCATGATTGGTTTTGGCAAGCCTCCATTTCTCCATTCTCTTTATTTTTTGAAATTTGACTAACTAGACTCTCTTCGTTAGGGTTGGATAGCCTGGTGGTCAGAAGCGTGGACCCAAAGCGAAAGGCTCTTCTCAAGGGACCACAAACTCGAAATTGGACTTCATTTATCGAAGCTATCTGTCAAATATTAGGGTGGAAAAATTGTGTATTATGTGTCCTGTCCCTATGTCTTGAGGTTTCAGGGCAAGCTTTATATACCCTTTCTCTTCTGTATAGAATCAGCTAGAAGCTGATTGCTAAGCCTCGTGGCAATAGGTGGCAATAGGTGGCAACTTTCGCCTCTGATATATCTGACAGTTAGCTATATCTTCTATATCGCTTAATTGCGGGGGAAACCCTTGTGAATCTAGGTTGAGAATATACTCAAGAAGAGTCTCTTCCTCTAGATTGGATAGTTTACGCGAATTAGGCATAATATCGCATCTAGCAGGAATGCCGTTGCGTCGGCTTTCCAGTGTGCGGCGGGAGACTTGAAAGATCTTTGAAGTGCGAAAGGGAGTTAAATGAGGGTTATTCCTAAGGGCTTGAAGGGCAAGATTGATATTTGCCTTATTAATTGATAATGGTATGATTTGTGGTTGAGAAAATGAAGTTGAAAGATGTAATGAGGTGGTTGAGGAGAAAAGTGCGCGCTCGCTTGGAGTGCGCGCTCGCTATGCATGTATGTTAGATATAAGTAATTAAGTGCTAGGTGGAAAGACCTAGTTATTCTTCTTTATCTTTTATATGATCGGGATCGAAGTCCACAGCACTACGGCAAGACGCCTCCGACAGGGACGCACTAGACGCAGCCGCAGCCCAACTCGTCAACCTCGGGACTGGGCAGGGGTGTGCTGTTCTGCGTTCAGTTATTTCAGGACATAGGTTATGACCCTTGGTCATGTGCTCTTCGTGTCCCAGTTCCGTACTGACGTAAAAGCGTGGTAGGCGTTGTGTCCTTTCGTAGTCGAGTTGCCGTTGGTCCTGCTTATGAGGGTTCAGGGTTCCTATATAAGGATGATGTCGTGGAGCGTCTGTGTTGCCAGGCCATAGCACCTTGGTGGAGCAGCTGATGTGAATGAGATCAGGAATGATGGAGACCTCTGCATTAGGAAAGTGATATCGCCGTGTCTTGTCGCTTGAGTAGCCCGTTTAGGGGGAACTCAGCTGAGTTCGCACTAAAGGCCACCAAGTCATTCCAGTCAAGGGCATTCTGCAAGGCAGACATGAGTTCAATGCATCAAGATTCCGAGTCAAAGATGGGAATTAGCCAAGTTGATGCACAACTATGCAACTAAGCTTGGCATTTGATAGACCAGTTTCAACCAAGCCGCCGTCAAAGGGCCATTGAGCTGACATGAATTGACTATAATTCATAACAATGAGTGCCTCACAAGATGACTCGGTCAAGCCGAGCCCAATGAGAAGCATGGATGTTGCTGAGCTTTATCTTGGTGACAAGACTGCAATGCTTCCTCGGTGCCTCGCTCGCCGAGTTCGTCTCATCCTACCCAACCGAAAAGTGGCATATACCATTAGATTGCGGCTGTCGCTTCAAGGAGAACAGCAGGCATCCTGAGCTTAAATTCATCAGACCAGAGCGAGTACTCTTTCACTGATCAAGGAGTTCTTTGGAGGTCACCCCGACTAAAACAGGCAGCTTCCCGGTACTGAGATTGAGACTACGGGCTGAAGCCTGTGAAAGGCTGCCTCACCACCTAATTCGCCATATCTTCCGTCGGTCGCCCGGGCAATCGTGAGATGCGTCAAGACAATGCATTTTTACTTTATTCTCCTTGTAACCCATAAAGATACATTTCATCTCAGTCGCAACAGTGCGCAGGCTGCATCTATACAACCAGCGACGTCTGTCAAGCCTTTGTTTGCCGAGTCCTTGTCGCCTGCCGCTGCAGCCTCCACCACCTTGGGGAACACAATGCCGTCGTAACCAAGCCACAAGCCCGGGGCAAAGATCTAGCAAGCTGCGAGTCAGTAATCATTTTCCTATTTGATAAGATTCTTCTCTAGGGACGTACTTGATGCCGGTACCACGGCCGGCCGACAAGGCCATCGTCTTCTTTGGTGAGGAAGAGTCGCTCCAAGTCGATCAAACTTCGGTTTATGCGCTCCGCAACATCTTCTGCATTGCTCTTGCCGTCGCGGGACACGTTCTTCACGTTTGCGTCGAAGCTCGTGGCAGCGGCCGCAAGACTCTGCAGGGAAGCATCAACGGCGCTGTAAGCCAGGCTTGGGTATTCTTGCCTGGTTCTATCGAGGTGCTTCCGGATCGCCTGCGCGTAGCTCTGGGTCGAGAATGGGATCAGCTCTACACCGGCGAGCTTCACAGCCACCAGACCCCACAGCCTCGCCATGGCCTGGTGCTTCTTGAAGCCGACGTCGCCAAACTTGTCGAGCCAGTAGAAGCTGTCGTAGTTTGAGTGGTATGGATACACGCCCTGACCTTGCTGGTTGAAGATCATGTCGACCGACGCGATTCCCAGGTGGTGGAAGAAGACGGTGTAGTCGCTGCCGGTGCCCATGAGGGTCAGGCTCGGCTTGTCGAGCGATGCATGGTGACGCTTCTGGTCCCTGAGCCAGTCCGAATAGACGGTTTCCCCCGCGTTGATGGGCGATGGGACCTCGAGCGCAGCGGTACGGATAACATCTTCTAGAAGCGGGCTTCCGGGTGCTCCCAGGAACTGACCGCCGTTGGTGGACTCGTCAACGTTGAGGTAGGCGACGCAGTTCTTGCTCAACATGGCAGCGTTGTCCTCACCCCACTCGGTAGAGCCAACGAGACCGTACTCTTCATTGTCCCAGGAGGCAAGAATACTGTGAGACTCTGTTCAGCTGGGACGATGACGGGGGCAAGTGAGGAAAGCCGTGAACATACATCTTCCGATACGGCTGCCAGCCATTCGACTTTAGGCTTCCCAGCGCACGAGCGACTTCGTTCATGGCAGCTGAGCCCGAGACTGGATCCACGGCGCCACAGCACCACGAGTCATGATGATTGCCGAGGACAATGCATTCTTGGGTGGTTCCGTCTATCGTGCCAATGACGTTGTATATGGGTGCGTACTTGAACTCTCCTTTGGTCTGTGTCAGCATCGACTCGCAGCAACGGGTCGCCATCACAGCTTTACCTTGGCTGGAAAGGTACACGTCAACGGAGCTCGGCCCTGTGCTGTACTCGACGCCTTCGATTTCGCCCTTCCAATCATCCGTGTTGTCCATCTCGTGTGGCTTCCTCCCATGGCCGTTGAGTGCCTGCAAGAACGGCTCGGCCTCGGCAAACGAAACGGGCAAGGATGGAATCTTTGGAATGGCATGTGTCGGATCCCTGCGCTCCACGTTGCTGTTGGGGATGCTCGGGTATCCGGGCGTTGTCGGGTCGCCCACTGCGACGGAGAAGGCATCGACGCTGCCTCTCTGGATGCTCATGGGGTGTCTTGCAGGGCCGTGAGGATAGTGCTTGTATCCGTTCTTGGCCGTGTACTGCCCGTCCTCTTGAGGGTCGTTGTAGATAATCACAGCGACGGCGCCGAACTCTTGTGCCGCTCGTACTTTGAGTCCGCGGAACACCTTGCCGTACTTGCATAAAACGATCTTGCCCTCCACCGAGACGCCTTTGCGCTGAAGCGTCTCGAAATCCTCCCAGCTCGCAAAGTTGGCATACACCAGCTGTCCTTGCACATCCCCATTGGCAGCAAAGCCATGGAATGCGATCAACCCCCTGGTGGGAGACGATGTTGGGTCTTCTGGCAGCTCGTCCTCTGTGAGAGTTGCTTCAAAGGCCGCCGACCCATCCGCGGAAAGCAGCCTCAGCTCAGTCGAGATTGGGAAGTTTTGCAGCACATCGTACTGGACCAACTCTGTGCTGATTCCATAAGCCCTCCAAAGATCCCGGATTCTTTCCGCATGGGCCAGGTCGCCTGCCAGATGAGCCTCTGCGCTGTAGAGTTGTGACCAGTGCCGCAGCTGGTCGACGTCCGGGGTCTGCAGCATAACCTGCTCGACGCCATGTTGATCGATGGTGATTTGCATGGTGACACAAACGACCAAGAGTAGAAACGTGACAATATGCAACACTCGACTGGAACAGAGGCTGCTTCTACGAAGCCTTTCAAGGTGTACTTGTGCCGTGGGGGGGGGCATTGCCGAGACCGGCGAGATGGGGACGGACCCTTGGCGCATTTGCCGATATCCGAGCTGCGAACATGGACTTAATGCCTATCGTCTCAACCCCATAACCGGGTACTGCATCCGGCAAATTGCCCAGTCAGCTTCTGAAAGTATTATCGGCCTTTTCAGCATGAGGGGGAGGAAGCCTGCCCCTTCTGGGGTGCCGGGGCCTATACTTACCTAGTTCAGAAAAACAGACACCTTTCAACTCCACTTCAGACCCCCTTTTATCAAACAATGTGACGTCCCCCGCACAAGATCCGCTCGCTACTGACTCACTACAGTGCCTATCACTTCCACTATTGTACCGTCTCGAATCAGTGCTGTGCATAATTACCTGACGATTACGCAAAGTCCGAACCAGGTAGTTTACCGCTGTCTCTGCTACTTGCCAGTTTTGGCCACAGCGGATGAGCGATAACTTAGCTACAAGGCATACTATGCTAGTCATCGAGTAAGTGTAGTGGCATGGCTCTATGTAGGGGCTTGTTTGTGGATGGACAGTTCAGTCGTTTGCTTTGAACGTTGAAAGTACGGAGGGAGTACCATGATGAGATTCACGAGGTTTTAGAAGTAGACATATCAAGTTCTTTTGAAAGTTTGGTTAAGCTAGAGGTAGCCTCCCTTGCTCGTTTACGTTGCCACTTTCTATCATTTGACCTGCATTGCCCGTTGGCTAGTTCCTCAAAGCACGTATCGGAAGTCGGTGTTCTCCAAATCCGTCTTGTCGTGCATGCCAACGCGCATACCGTCGATGCGGTCCTCGGCAGACTGCAGCTCTCCATACACTCTGTCTCGGCGCTTGTTTTCGCGAAGCATCATGAAGCGGAGGACAAGGGCGCAGACGAGGGCAGCGCAGAAGCAGACCAAAATGGTGGCAATCGCGAGCACATATCGAGGGGAGTCTTGCGCGCGGAAGAAGAAGGGGCCAGCGATGTTTCCAGCGGCAAAGATGATGAGCATAAGAGCACTGGTGAAGGCGCGCTTGGTGTGGCCTGCAATGTTCTGCCCGATAATCGTGAGGAGGAAAGGCCACTAGAGCAAGTTTGTCAGTCGATGATGGTCAGAGGTGTCACCTCAAAACGTGGACAACTTACAGTCACGGCGTATGAGTTGATGAGCCAGTATGCCACAACGCGGCCGTACTTGTTGGCATCCGTGTTCATCGTTCCGTACACGGTGGCAATTCCGGCGATAGCAGGCAAGAGCGGGATGATTATGCCCCAGGTTCGCAGGTTGCCATACCTGAGTGACAAGGTTCCCCAGACGAGCATGCTGCCAGAGCTCACAATCGAAGACGGCAGGCCGATGAGGAGAGTGCCGAAGCGATCGAAGCCAAGTCCAGAGATGACGAGGGAGCCGAAACTGGTAAGTCCACCGTTGGGAAGCATGGTGAAGAAGACGAAGGCCAAGATGAGCCAGGTCTTGACGTCGACGACGACGTGCCACATCTGGTAGTACTTCCACTGGTAGTTCTTGATGCCCATCATGTTGGAGGCGACGCGCTGCACCGCAATGATTTGCTCCTCCCGCGTCAGGAAGTGGGCAGTGTTGGGCGTCTGAGGCATGTAGAACAGCCAGCCCACCCCGACCATGATGCTGACCAGGCCGAGGACCAAGAAGATGTACATCCACGGCTTGAGCGCCGTGTCGGTGATGTGGCCCAGGCCGTAGGACATGAGCGTGGCGACGATGGAGAAGATGCCCTGCATGCACGCCCAGAGCATGGTGCGCAGGACTTGCTCCTTGCGAGTGTAGAACATGGAAGTGTACATGACGAAGCCGGGGGTGACGACAGACTCGGCCACGCCGAGGAGGAAGCGGATGACCATCAGGCCAGCAAAGTTCTTGAGGCCCAAATGTCTGCAACTTGGGTCAGCTACTGCTCAGCATGCGCTCCGGGGGGGGCCAGATAACTCACGCGACCATGAGAAGACCCCACGAGATGGTGGAAATGCTAATGACCCTCGCCGTCTTGTATCGCTGCAAGATGTAGTTGGCCGGGTATTGGGCGACGAGGTAGCCAAAGTAGAACATGGAGCTTGCCCACGAGTATTGGTCACCCACGAGATGGAGGTCGTCGCGGAAGTTGAAGAGCACGGCCCAGCCCATGGCAACCTTGTCGACGTAGTTGAGGCCGTACATGGCGCACATGAGAGGCAAGAGGTGCAAGTCCAGCTTGCGACGGACCGCGTTGGCTTGCTCGGGAGTGCATTGCTGGGCGGCGGCCTCGTCAAAGAGTTCGTAGCCTTCGTCAACTTGGCTGGGGTTCTTGAGGTCGTCCTCAACCTGGACATTGCTCCGTGTCCGGGTGGCCTCGATGTCGTCGTGGCCAGCCATCTTGGTGGTGTTGCGATGCCTGCGAAACTATTCCAATTTGATGGGCTGTCAAAACATGGAGTTGCTGCTTGAGCTGATGGACAAACGATGATACATTGCGGATCGCTTCGTCTAAATAAGTGAACCGTTGACTTGACCCCTGCCTAGTTCTTACTGTCTCCAACCCATCATCCCTGCTGTCCTTTGGCAACATGCAGGGAAGGTCAGCTGATAAGAAAGTGCCCGCTCCGACTCCGACATCGCTGAACCATGCTGCCAAAGCACTGCATTATTGTATCTCGCCCCAGTCCCATCTAGCGTGGGGCCGTCGGGGTCCCAGTCCGATCTATGTGACGTTGCGAGATAAGACGGCCTTCGGCCTCCGTTTGTTCAAGTCGGGGTTATGGGTCTTCTGTTTCCGCCTCCAGTCTCGAGGTACCGAGCCATTGGTTCTCGAAGCGCAGGCTCTGACTGTTCCTTTGCGCGATTGGCAAAGTAATCCACTAGACACCATCGCGTACAACCTTTTCCCCGGGCAGCAGTCACCATGCAGATACCAGAGATCGACGAGACGCATTGTCTGGATCTTCTCTCCAAGTTGATTCAGATCAAGAGCTACTCTCAAACCAATGGCGAGCTGGAGGCAACGGTTTTCATGGCCCATCGCATGAAAGACATTGGGCTCGACGCGACGCTCCATCAGTTCGACAGTGGGAAGCGACAGAATGCCGTCGGCATATGGAAGGGCACAGGACAAGGCAGCAAGCCCACGGCCCCCAAGAGCCTTCTCTTCAACGGCCACCTCGACACGAATCCCGTCTCGGAAGGATGGACGGTTGACCCGTGGGAGGGAAAGATTGATGAGGACTTCATATACGGCATCGGCGTCAGCAACATGAAGTCGGGCTGCGCGGCTTACTTCTGCGCAGTCGAAGCCCTCAAGTCGGCCGGCTGGCAGCCTCGAGGCGACGTCGTCTTGACGCACGTTGTCGGCGAACTACAAGGCGGCGTGGGCACCATGGCCCTGATCGAGCAAGGACACATCAACAAGGGAACAGCCGACTACTTCATCAACTGCGAGCCGTCGGACATTCGGGCCATCACCATGCACTCGGCAGCACTCGTGTTCGAGATTGAGCTGCTCGGCGTCACGAGACACATGTCAGCCAAGGAGGAAGCGTCAGACTCCATTCTTGCAGCCTGTAGATTGATACCGCGGCTCGACTCCATGACGTTCCGCGGCGCCGAGACACCCGATCACGAGAAGTGCAACCGGTGCTCCGTCGGCATCGTTCACGGAGCGCTGGGCAGAGAACTCGCCTCCTGGCGACCTGCACAAGTGTCCGACTATTGCAGGCTCGCCGGCAGCGCACGCTACGCACCGGGACAGACGCAAGACGGGGTGCTCGAGGATATCCGGCACGTCCTCGAGGACGTTGTGTCCAGCTTCGAGGGCATGACCTTTGCTCTCAGACGGCGCTTCGAACCAACCATGCCTGCTTTCCAAGTGGATAAAGACTCCAAGCTGATCGCGTCGCTCAACGCCGCCTATCGTCATGTGCGAGGTCGGGAACAGCCAACGGGTGTCATCCCACCGACATGTTTCTACGGATCAGACGCTGGTCATCTCTACAAGAGCCTGGGCATGGAGGGGGTTGTATGTGGACCGGGAGGAAAGTACAACACTCGGCCGGATGAGAAGGTGGACATTTCTGATTACTTGGATTGTGTGAGGATGTTTATGCGTGTTATTGTCGATTTATGTGGCTGAGGGTTTATTAGACATGTCGTGACGAAATTTCAGCTGTGATTACATGTCAGTTTCAATCACAAGGCTCACTCCTCCACCTCTTCCTCGTCCCCGGAATCGTCCATCTGCCAATCCGTGTCCTGATTCATCATGTTGGATAACATCATGTACAAGGTATCAGTCAGGGTGGTCACATAGTTATAGCCACTACTGTTGCCTTGGGCTTGGGTCTCGAGCTCTCTTTATACTGTTGTTTTTCCTGTCAACGTGCATGATAAGCAAAACTTATCGTTGGTGCGTTTTGCTGAGTAATTTCCAGAAAAGCGCAGGGATTTCCACCTGACCTCAGATAAGTCAAATTAAGCCCTCAGATAAGTTAAATCAAGCTCTTACCCCTGCTTTTCGTCCCAGATCATTTAGAGCATCTAAAAAAATCATTTACTAGATGATTTCATACAGCAAGTTAAGTAGGTTAATTTATTTTTTATTTCTAGATTAATTTGCAGGCGAAACTAAGCTCGTTTTTATTATCTCTAATATCTGGCTCCTGGCCCCTTGTGGGCACATACAGTTATCGCCGGCAGCGGCTCTTCTTCTTCTTCAGCTCATCCGCAAGGCATTTCAAGCTCCGGCTCGCCCGTAGAAGCTCTAGCTCGGCGATAGCCTCATCCTCGCTTTGGCCACGTGCGATACGGGCTTGGATCTCATCCCAGATCACCTTACGGCGGCAAAACTGAACGCGGATTGCATTCCCAGGGCGCCAGCGACTTCCCCACTCCTTCTCTAGCTCCCGGATAGACGGCTGGCCTCCATATCCTTCCTTCCACTGCTCCCATACGTCCTGAATAGTGTATGCCTTAGCTAGAGCCGTAGAGATAGGTATCCCGGCTTCTGTTGGTGCTGCCGGCAGCTCTGCTGCCGCCGCTGCCGCTGCCGCTGCCGCTGCTGTTGCTGCTGCCGTTGCTGCTGTTGCTGCTGCTGCTGCTGTTGCTGCCGCCGCCTCTGGCTGGCCAAAATAGCCTATTAAATTAAGAGGGACGTGGCCCTGAAGCAAGGCGCCGAGGTTCTCTTGTATAAAGCAAAGCCGTCCTTCGAGCCGCCGCTCGATGCCATTTGCTAGGCGGTTGCTATTCTGAAGGATGGCATCCCGGGAGCTTTCGAGCGCGGAGCTAATCTCTGGTAGCGCGCGCTGTAAGAGTAAGCTTGGCGGCTCGCCTACAGCGACGCTCGAGCGGACTGTAAGGGCATACTCATTCCAGTCTGGGCCGTAGAAGGGAGCATGGGCAAAGAAAGGAAGAGACGGATAGCGTGGCTGGAGCACGGCAAGGTCTTGGAGCAAAACTATCCGTAGGCGCCGTAGGAGCTTAATAAAGCCATCTGCCGCAAGGTCATCGTCGTCGAGGCCGCCTTCGGCCCAGCGCTGCCGCTGTGCCCGTGCCTCGAAGCGGGCCTCCCATTCTTCGATCCAGGGCCAAAGCTGCTTCTGGAGCACGAAGGGCGGCTCGTACGAGGCGCGGGCGAGGAAGTAATCGCCGCTTCCAGAGGCCGAGAAGCCGGCCACGACCCGCATAAACTGCCGCGGCAGATGGGTGAGATAGGCCTTTACGAGCATGCTCTGGTTCCAGCGGCCGGCCTGAGAGATCTGGGCTAGGGACGAGCCATAGGTTTCGGCATTCTGGGCTCCCGTACGACGCGGCAGATGCGTCTTCTTGGCGGAGATGATGCCGGCGGCTCCAAAGACCCGCCACGTTTCCTGTAGCTGTACAGCGTACGAGATCTCTTGCTCGCGGTCGCGGCCGACGAGGACCTTGATCCTGTACCAGTCCTGCCGGCGCCGGAAGGACGGCGGCGCCTCGCCCGATATATGCCAGCGCCAGAAGAGGAGCTGCGCGAGCGCGCCTTGCGTGCAAAGAAGGGGGTCCTTATGCCGTAGCGAGCCCATAAATTCCTTCTGCGCCGTCTTATTCATCTTGCCATCTTGGAGGAGGCTAACTAAGCAGCCGCAAAGCGTCGGGCCTTCGGAGGGCGGGTAGTCGAGGAGGGAGAGGTCGGCAAGCTCTAGCTTACGCCGGTTCTCGCCCCGGAGAAGGTAGTAGTGGCCGAAGAGAAGGTCCACGCGCGTCCGCAAGCTCTGGTGCGGCGTAAAGACCGAGCTGCTTAGCAAGACGTCTTGGATACGGAGCCATTCCGTGGCTGAATAGCCGGCTTGGATGCCATCCGTGCCGCGGTCTTGAAAAGTCTCCCGGTCAAGCCGGCCGCGCTGCCGGCCACGCTGTTCCAGGAAGCCCCGTACAGCTATGCCACGCGGGTTTTCCGTATTGCGGTTCCCGTGGGCTACTTGCACCCTCCAAAGCTCAATCACGGCAGCGATGTAGGCGTCTACCGTGCCTCTTGATAATAGAGTGCCTTCTTCTTCTTTTTCTATAGCTGTAGCTGCTGCTAGAGAGACTGGGGGTATGTAGCCTTCTCTATCGTCGCTAAGCAGCTCCACGGCTTCAGCTACAGGCACTTCTAACCTCTCGGCCAAAGCCTCCGCCTCGGCAAGAGCTTTAGCGTCTCGCTGCTGCTGCTGCTGCTGCTGCTGCTGCTGCTGCTGTTGCGAGCCGGCTTTGCGAGGCGTTTTGGG
Source organism: Ilyonectria destructans (assembly GCA_020740775.1). Classification (NCBI taxonomy): domain Eukaryota; kingdom Fungi; phylum Ascomycota; class Sordariomycetes; order Hypocreales; family Nectriaceae; genus Ilyonectria; species Ilyonectria destructans. The sequence continues at coordinate 479,944 of JAHEWK010000023.1, forward strand.
CTTCTTGGGGGGCACGCGCCGCAAGAGGATGTCTTCCTTTAGCCATGCAGCCAGCTTATCAGGCGTCACGAGCTCGCCATCCGGCTAGCAGTAAGAAGTAAAGCCGTCTTCGGCTACGCGAGGCGCAAGGCACCACTTCTTCCACTCTCGCTGCTTTGCTGCATAGCTCCGCGCTGTATTGGCGGGCTGCTCGTCCTTCTTGGCTTGCAAGCCGGCCCTACGGGCCTCCCGGGCCCGCTCGTCAGCCGCCAGATACTGCCCGTCGTCCATAATGATAGTGACGATAATAAACGATGGATGATGCGGATGATGCAGATGATGCAGATGATGCTGATAATGAAGAGGAATGACGCCGGGATGATAAGACGCTTCAGATGCGTTTGTTTTGGTGGGCAGGGCTTATCGATGGTGCGCGTAATTGCGTCGTAATTCGCTTAGACCACGTGACGACTTATCGCCCGCAAAACCCGACCCGTGAAATCGTGTGAAATCGTGTGCGCGACGCCTGATAAGTGCATTTGATAAGTCCCCCCATTTATCAGGTCTCCAGCCTACCAAGCCTAAGAAAAACACCACCTCGAAGGCCCCCGGTCGACCGAGATGGCCGCCGACGACTCGTACACCGCCGCTGAGGAGCGCGCCCGTGCTGCCCGGAGGGCGGGCCTCCAGGCGAAGAAGGACGAACAGCCGGCGAACACGGCGCGGAGTTACGCGGCGAAGCAGCGGGAGTGGAAGGCGCGTCCCCCGGCCGGCCCCCCCTTCCCCCTCCTTTTAAGTAGGACCCCCTCGGCGGCTAACAGACGAATACCTATAGGCCTGGTGCCATATGCCTCGGGCTGCAGCTGACGGCTCGCTCTATAGCTGGCCCGACGGCGAGCTCGTAACGCCGGACAAGCTGGCGGCGTGGCTCAAGGAGGATATCCTCTTACGACGCGTAGCGCCGCCGCAGAAGAAGCTACGGGCGCGGGGTAGGGGTAAGGGCAAAGGCGAGACCGTACAGCTACGGCAACAGCTCGAACAGGAGCAGCTTGAGGCCGCGGCCCTGGCAGAGGCCGAAAGCCTAGCCGAAGCCTTAGAGATCCCCCTGGCCGAGGCCGCCGAGCTGCTCGCGGACGACCGCGAGGGCTACGTGCCACCCACGGCCCTTGCGCCGGCTGCAGTAGACCTTACCGAAGGATCCCTGCTTACGAGGGGCACTATCGACGCCTATGTCGCGGCCGTTATCGAGCTCTGGCGGCTCCAGGTGGCCCACGGTAACGCGAATATGGAGAACCCCCGGGGCGCCGCCGTACGAGGCTTCCTTGAGCAACGGGGCCGGCAGCGGGGGAAGCACGACCGTGCCTCCTTTAAAGACCGCGGGACCGACGGGATCCAGGCCGGCTATTCCCCCAATGAATGGCTCCGGATCCAGGATCTCCTTCTCAGCGGGGCCGCATATACGCCGCAAAACCTCCGTACGCGAGTCGACCTCCTCTTCGGCCACTACTACCTCTTACGGGGGGAGAACCGCCGTAAGATGGAGCTTGCAGACCTATCCCTATTGGACTATCCGCCTTCGGAAGGCCCGACCCTCTGTGGTTGTCTTGTAAGCCTTTTACGAGACGGCAAGCTAAATAAGACGGCGAGGAAGGAGTTTATGGGCGCCCTCCGGCATAAGGACCCCTTATTCTGTACGCAAGGGGCCCTAGCGCAGCTCTTCTTCTGGCGCTGGCACGTCGCCGGCGAACCGCCCCCGTCCTTCCGGCGCCGTCAGGACTGGTATCGGATCAAGGTCCTCGTCGGACGGGACCGCGAGCAGGAGCTCTCGTACCCGACGCAGCTACAAGAGACCTGGCGTATCTTCGGCGCCGCCGGCCTTATTGCGTCGAAGAAGACGCACCTCCCGCGCAGGGTAGGCGCTCAGGACGCGGAGACCCACGGCACGTCGCTCGCCCAGATCTCGCAGGCCGGCCGCTGGAACCAGAGCGTGCTCTGCCAGGCCTATCTTACACACCTACCGCGCCAGTTCATGCGTATCGTCGCCGGCTTCTCGGCGTCCCCGGGGGACTACTTCCTCGCGCGTGCCGCCCACGAACCCCCTTACGTCTTACAAAAGCAGCTCTGGCCGTGGATCGAGGAGTGGGAGCCCCGCTTTGAGGCGCGCGCGCGCCGGCAATGCTGGGCAGAAGGCGGCCTCGATGACGATGATCTAGCTGCCGACGGCTTCCTTAAGCTTATGCGGCGGCTGCGTATAGTACTCTTGCAGGACTTGGCTGTCTTACAGCCCCGCTATCCGTCGCTACCCTTCTTCTCCTACGCCCCTTTTAACGGGCCCGAGTGGGACGAGTTCGCCGTCGTCGTGCGGTCCGACGCGGTAGGGGCTACGGAGCCGGTAAGCCTGCTCGTACAACGCGCGCTGCCAGAGCTAAGCGGCGTCTTAGAGAGCACGCGCGAGGCCCTCTTACAGAATAGCCAGCGGCTCGCCATCCGGCTAGAGGCCCGGCTAGAGGGGCTTCAGGGCGGCCTCGATGCCCTCCTCCAGGGCAAGGTCCCTATCACCTTTACCGGCTACTTCGGAGCCGGGCCAGCAGTGGCGCCGGCGCCGGCGCCGTCAACAGCTCCCCCCTTGAATCTCAATACGGCCCCGGCCCCAGAGCCTCTAGTACCGGGTATGCCCGTCATTACAGCCCTGGCTAAGGTCTTTACGGTGCGGGACGTCTGGAAGGAGTGGGAAGAAGGGATTGCGGGCCAGCCGGCCGTACGGGTGCTGGAAGAGATGTGGGGAAGCCGCTGGCGCCCGGGGAATGGGGTTAGGGTGCAGTTCTGTCGCCGGAAGGTGATATGGGACGAGCTCTTGGCCCGCACGGCGTCTGGTAAGAGTGAGGAGGAGGCTGTTGCAGAGCTAGAGCTCTTACGCGCCGGCCGGAGCTTGAACCGGCTCGTTAACGAGCTGAAACAGCGCCGCCGACGGGGCCAGGGTCAGGGCCAGGCCCAGCAGACACGAGTACAGGTAGGGACCCCCGTGCCCGATGACCCAGACCCAGGCCCGGGACCAGGTCCGACTCGGGGCCGGGGCCATCGGGGGCGCTGGACCCGGCTAGGGAGGAGGCGGACCGCCCCTCGTCGACGGTAAGCCGGCCATCTACTAGTGTCTTTATATATATATATATCTATTGAGAAGACGTATTTTTAAAGATTAAAGAGCCGTAAGGTTAGTGTATTATTATCTCGTAGTCCTTGCAGTAGAGACGAGCCCCCCCTTATCCCTTCCCGACGCTACATACACAAATATCTCGACAGCCAGTAGCCTAAACAACGCCACTCCTGGACTAAACGCACCGCCGGAGTGTAGCAGTTCCCCAGGATCCGGAACGGTCTTGATTGGGCCGCTGGCCGTCGAGATATTCGCGTGCGCGGCGCCGGGCACTTATCAAATGGTAGTTGTGTAATCGCATACGATTTCCCGAAATTACTCCGCAAAACGACCCCACGATAAGTTCTGCTTATCACTCCCACTTATCATGCCAGGCACGGGCGGATTTCCCCTCATTTCCCAGGCAGAGCGGATAGTGTGGATAAGGCGGTTACATAAGCGGTTGGATTTCCCCCGGGTTTCCCGCGCCCTCGATAAGCTGCTTTAGCGGTGGAAAGGGACGATAGCCAACACCCAACTCAACAGTCTCTTTTAGGTGACTGCACAGAAAAGCGTCGCACAGGCGTCTTGCAAGGTCAGCCCGAAGCTGCACCAGACTACGCGTATGTGGTCGGATTGATCTGAGGCTTATGTCTCCTAATAGGGAACCATCTAATTAGATGCTCTATCGGGTCGGTCGCAGGAAATAATAGTGGCAAGGCATCGATAAGGTCCGTGGCAGCTCGTCAAATGGCAAAGTGGTAGACAGAGGCTGGACAAGGATCGTGAAGGCAGTCGTAAAAGTCTCGTAAAATCTCTCAAAATCAAGTGCAAAAGTATTCATTAACTCTCACAATGAGGACCTCGAAGACCTCTGTCCTTCCTAGACTCTAAAGAAAAGTCGCGGGAAAGATGCCTCTTTTTTCCTTCCTGTGTTCCTCCCTCCCCTTTTTATCCCTGGCGTGACCCAGCTAGCGACCAGCTAGCCCAAGGGTCCCAGACCGCCCGCCACAATACCTTCAGTTAATCTTAATAGTAACTAATATCTCGCTTCTATAAGTTAGTTAAAGAGTCGTGCTATTTGTACAGCCCTGTTTTGCTACTCATACAGCTTTACACGTGAAATATCACATGACCACCAAAACTCCTCCTGCACAAACATTTCTTCCCCTTTACATTACACCTCCCTGTATAGCAGTGAGGCTACACAATCATCAGCATCATCATCAACACGGTAATCAACACCATGGTCAACTGCCTCATCCGCTATGAGGCAGAGCCAGAGCCGGAGGAACACACAGCGGCTGAATCCGAGTATCCGCCGGTCCCTCACGCAAGCCGAGATCGAGTCAAATTCATCCACATCATCGACTTTAACAGCGTCATCGAGTCGATCACGAACAACTACAAATACTAGGGGAACCGGAACACGAGGCGGACGGGGAAGGCGAATGCGGGCGAGCTTGAGGCTCTCAGCAACACCAACGCCATCTTACGATAGCCTCGTCCGGACCACTCGATCGTCCCTACGGGATGAGATTGTGGTCAGGCCCCTAGACCTAGGTCGAGGGATATTTTGCACTATTCTTGGTCCTCTCTTGCTATCATAAAAATTCGGGTATGTAAAGGGGAAGATGTGGAAACAAGGGGGAAATTGCTGAATTTCACGTGACGAGCTGTATGAGTAGCAAAATAGGGCTGTACAAATAGCAAGACTCTAGTTAAAAACTAATTATATATCCCTTTGACTGTGGTAAGACTACACTTGGCCCATTGTCCCACGAAGGCGCGGGAGATTAACGGTACGCAGTGCGACTTTAAATGTCATATAACAGTGGTGAAGTGTGATGTACTGTGATGTAGATCCACAGAAGCCGTGACTTCTAGCGCTATATAAAATATGTGGGATCTTATGTACCTCGAATTTCTTACCATTTTGTTGGTTTAAATCCCTGCTACTAGCGTAAGTGTAGTCTTACCACAGTCAAAGAGATATTAAGTAGCTCAGACTAATATCTAACAACTCTATCCCGACTACACAGATTGTCGTCCTACTTTATCCTCGGTTTCGGTTTCGATGGCCACAGGCAACCCATCAATCAGTTGAAGCGACCTGCCCAGGCGCTCCAGTGCGAGGTTACTATTCCGCTGGCGCAAAGCCGCAGACTCTTGCTCCGTCACCAGAACAAAGTCATAACGAAGCAACCTGGAGCCACTGGAAACTTGGTATTGCGTAGCCAGCTCTTCATCTACTTGTTTTAGGTCAATGAGCAATGAAGATTTGACACCGAAGACGGCGTCTGATCTCTCATAAGGATCCCCGCGGACGTAAAGGGCGCTATCAAATAAAACGCAGTAAGCAACGATACTGGTACGTAAGAGGGATTATGAGTGCTTACGTGATAAGATGTTCATATCCTTCTTTGTCCAGCTTAAAGTGCATGTGACCAGGCCTCATGTTGTGCCGACCTAGAAGCTCCAATAAACGACCGACAGGGCCATCACCGGGTATCGGATACGGAACTGGAACAATGGCCTTGAACCAGAAAACGCCCTCAACATCGGTCTCAAGGATGGCTCGTCCATCCGGGCCATCGCGATTGGCGTATTGCGTGTCGTAGTGCCCTGTAGAGTCTGTCTCCCAGATATCAACAGTAACGCCCCGGAGAGGCTTTCCATCTGTGTCTTTGACAGTGCAGATTACAAGAAGAGGCTCTCCCTCGACATCTCGACTAATGCTTGTGCCATGTGCCACATTTTCGGCGTCGTGAGTGTGAAAGGGTCCCAATAGTGTTCCCTCTGTTGCTGATTCAGGCTTTGGATGGTCAATGCTGTCAACCAACAGGCTCAGCCCAAGAACGTCGGACAAGAGCACGAACTCGTCCCGTAACGGGGTGCAAGTCTCGCCGACACTTTCAAGAAATCGTAGAGCAGACATCCATTCTTTGGTGCTCAGTCGGGTTTCTCTCGCGAAGTCATGCAAGTGTACGACGAGTCGCTCTAGGATGTATCTGAATCTGGGATCTGGATTGGTAGAGTTGATGTGATTCACCGCGTCTGTTATTCCGTCCACGGTAAGATCCACGCCAGTAGTTGAAGTCTTGGGCTCAGCTGCCATGTTTCGCTGCAGTGATAGCGAGCGGTAACCCCGGGATTGGATGATATGCAATTGATTAAAGCCCAACTGGAAGGTCGTCAAGGCTAGGAACAGCGCTTGAGTGATTGGTAGTTTTAGGGTAGGATAAGCAGAATGTAAATGAAAGTAAGTAACCGGGGGCCGCTTGCAGACGTTGTCCCATTCAAACACGACATAGCACTCAGACTAACTAAAGGAATGTTGGTCATGTCTGCCGAAAGGGATTGCCGAAAGGGACTGCCGAAAGGTACTGCGACGAAGTGGGAGCTATGGGCCGGAGCATGATAGCCGGGCCTCTCAGAACCGAAGAAAAATCAATAAACGAGGTCATGTTAGACAGTCTCGGACGGCGGAAGAAACATGCCGCGTTTTGCCCGGCCCGTTCCCCGAGACGAACCCGGTATGCCGAGTCCGGTCCAAGCAAGGTGTCGGTTGGTCGGCGAACGCCCGAACACGGCCAACCCCGGTGACCGTGCCCCCGAGTCGCCGGTCGCGGGGCGTAGCCTCTTTCTGACATGTGAAGTTGAAATAATGCCACTTGAAGCTCGGAGTTTACGTAGCTGGGCAACTTAGTCTTCTTATTTAATCCATCAAGCTAATGTTGAAGGTTAGGCTGGCCCTTGTGACTTGGTCAGAACGACTTCTTGAGCTACCGAGATAACCTCAACCCCGATTCAGCAACTCATTGAGCAACACATTCCTCGTACTCGCAACATATCAAGCATGGCACCCAGCTCTGAAATTCTTGCGAGTGCTCGGCCTGATCCCGACTTTGAGCAGGCATGCGCCCATCCCCGACTGGCCCATGGTCACCATGAGCAAGGGTCGGACCAACTACACTGCAAATCCACGTGGACCACATATAAGTGGCCCATCTCTATTACATCCACTTGTCGGCGCTCAGATTACGTAATAATCCACTACACTTGGACCTGAAAGTGGATGTAATGGAGTGGATTTAGGTGGATTTAGGTACAGTGGGATATTCCCTGACCCTGTACGGTTCAGAGTACTTACTTTTGTATATATTTGCCTATTAAATCGAGGTACCTGGACCCAAGTTAGCCGAGGTCGATCACTCCTACAGCTAATCTTATAACATTATACGAGAAACTACCCCTATTGAGCTCGTTTTCTCCAGATTTCCTGCTTTTTTGCAAAAAAAAAAAAAAAAGGTGACGATGTCAGCCAACCGGCCAGGCCAACAGCAGCACCTCGAAGACCGTCTTTTTCGCCATTTCAGGGGCTGGACTTGGTCAGAACGCGCTCGTGATACTAGCTCTTGGCTGTGGGACTTTGGCTATGATATTCAACGTCATGGCTTACGCAAATGGGCTTGCAAGGACTGTACCCTCGGAAATCGTCCCATTATCGCGAGTTTTACCTCTTCAGGTCTTCAGAACGCGGCAAATCATCTATGGCGTGAGCACAAAACACCAGCACCAGAGGGAGAGGAAAAGAGCACAGCACAACTGAAATCCGAAGGCGCACTGAAATCGAACCAGCCGACTATTGCCTCTGTTTTGAAACTGGACGTCAACAAGCCTACGGAACAGAATATCGCGAATAGCTTCATCTCACGCTTTGATAAGCAACACTTTCAGCGTATGCTAGTCGAGTTAATCGTCAGTAGCAACCAGTCATTTTCCTTCGCCGAGAACCCCATCCTCCGAGAAATCTTCGACTATTTGAGTCCCTCCGTTTCCATCCAACACGCCAACTTGACTGCCACGGCTGTCCGATATAAGATCATTCAAGAGTATAACCGCCACAAGCAGACGGTTATCGAGGTGCTGAGGAACTCCCCTGGAGCCCTTCATATTTCATTTGATGGCTGGACGTCTCGAAATAAGCTTGCCCTCTACGGTATTGCTTGTTTTTTCAGAGATGAGAAGAATCGGCCATGCAAAATCATGATTGGGGTTCCAGAGGCTCATCGTCACTTCGGCTCAACGATCGGTGGGGAGGTTCTCGACGTCCTACACACTCTTGGCGTGGGTCCAGAGAAGATTGGCTATTTCACGCTCGACAATGCTGAAAACAACGATACTGCCATGGAGGTCATTGGTGCTGAACTTGGGTTCGATGGCCGACTACGCCGAGGACGCTGTATTGGCCACACAATTAACTTGTCAGCCAAGGCGCTCTTATTTGGCAAAAACGTCGACGCGTTCGAGCAGCAATTATCAGGCGCAGAAGCGTTATCTGATACTGAATACGCTCGATGGCGCAAAAGAGGACCAGTTGGCAAGTTACACAATATCGTAGTTGATGTGCGTATTAGCCATCGGCTGATTTACTTATTCAAGGACGTCCAAAGGGTAAGCGATTTTACTAAATCCTATTCGTCTCATACTAATTTGGTATATCTAACAGGACGAAATTAATCGCGCCACCGGTTGAAAACCTCTATCGAACTCCTACTGATCAAGTATAAGGCGCAATGGGAGGACGAAAATCGGTCTAAAAAGACTGGCCAAGTAACACAAGCCAAGTTGGCAAAAAAACCACGCATCCTCCGAGACGAGAATCAGCTAACGGACAAAGACTGGGAGGTTCTTTACCATTTGGAGGCTATTCTGACTGTTTTTGAGACCGTGGTAAAGACGCTTGAGGGTGATGGACACATCCGCAGGCGTAAGCAAGGCTGGACTGGCTCCTATGGCAATATCTGGGACGTGGTGCTTGGCTATGAGTTGCTGCTTAACACACTGGAAGAATATAAGCAACTTGCTGCCGATTTTCCTGATCCAGAGCACTTCCGCATCGGAATCAACCTTGCTTGGGATAAGCTGGATGAATATTATCGGCGGCTGGACGAGACGCCCATCTACTATACGGCTATGGCGCTCCATCCAGCTTATCGTTGGGACTGGTTTGATGAAACGTGGGCTCATAAGCCTAGCTGGGTTGAAAAGGCAAAAGAGATGGTTGCCGACGTCTGGCTGTCCGATTACGCTCATCTCGAGGTTAGATCCAGCAGCAGCAGAGGCGACGACGAGCCACCGGCAAAAAGACCTCGGTTTTTCAACCCCTTCGAGAAGAACAGTCGTCTGCCGAACTCAAAACCAGCATACGCAGCAATTATTGTTGGTGACGAGTACCAAGCGTGGCAGACGGATCGTGAGGCCAGCGACGGCAACGTTCGTGATCCAATTGGTTACTGGATCACTAAGCAAGGCAGATATCCTCGGTTATCCAGGATGGCATTGGACTTCCTGACGATCCAGCCGATGTCAGCCGAGTGTGAGAGGTTATTTTCAGCTGCTGGCAAGATGGTCTCGGGGTTGCGTACGAACCTAGATGCTGAGATTATCGCCATTTGTCAGGTTTTACGCTCTTGGTACCTTGCTGGCCTTATCAAGGACCTGGATCCATTGCTTAAGTCACACCTTGAAAGTAAGCTGGATGGCGGTTGTGGGACTCTAAGCGAGGACGAGCTGGCGATTGCTGAGTCAAAATGGCTATTGGAGGGCGAGGACAGCGCCAGCGAGGTTGACGATTCATCACAGCAGCAACAAGCTGAAGAATTAGTGTCAACCTCTGAAAGTGAGGCTGAATAGGCGCCGACGAGGTTGTGAATAGCCTCAAAAATCCACTTATAAATCCACTTATAAATCCACGTGTGTACATCCATTCCACTCCGGTCGAATATGTGCTACATCCACTACGTAATTGCTAAAAAAACCGTACATCCACTCTACTTGGTCCCAAAGTGGAGTGGATGTAGTGGTTCCGACCCTTGAGCACAGGGCCCATTCCTGAGGTACTGGTGATAAAGCGAATAGGTTACCAGTAATATTGAAAGGTGTAAGTTACATCTCTGGGTGAGGAGCACAGCTCACTACATAGTATCCACATCCCAGCCACCAGCAGATCGGACCACCTTAGTCATACGGTCTCAACACATCGGGTCGAAGTTGTAACCGCGATCCGGAACCGGATCATGTATCGGCCGGCAGGTATTATCAGTTGGGTGCTCGCGGCGGCTGTCTTCAGTGCCAATGAAGCTATTGTCATCATACGCATTGACTGCCTGGCTGAAGGGCTGTTGGGAATCCATTGGAATGCACAGAATGAATTGTATGGGGAATTGGGCGGGGTTGATTCCGGCGATACTTTAGGTCACTCTAGGTACCTCAGCTGTTGCAGGGGTCCGGTGGGTCCCGTGACCAAGGTGGAGGCTTACGACAGTCAAAGGGATATCCTCGTATAGCGCCTCGCTGGTAGTCTGATAAAGACCGTAAAATTATCTTGTCGGGATCCACTCGCAACTGAAAGAGGCGTTCGGTTAGCTCCTTGCCAGAAGTGGACCTTCTCGGACTTGCTTGCCTTCCCATCTACACAAGGTTAGTGCATCGCAGGTTTCCACTAAAAGCCTGTGGGTGTCACTAGCAATCAAATCCGAGGGGCTAGGACATGCATCACCAACAGGAAGTTTCGTTGAGGCCCGTGGGAGACGAGACTGGCAGATGGTTTGGGAGAAAACACGGGGTTTACTAATCGACTCACTCAATAAACATCATACCTGACTTTGTTGAAATGAGCATGTTGTATTGATTGAAGAAGAAGAAAACTAGCGCTAACCAGCGGAAGCTATTGACAAGAAGACATCCACATCCCAGCCACCAATGGATCGGAATAGCCATTGATCCGTCAAACAACGGATCTCAACAGACTTTCCTCTTCGCAAATGACGGAATGTGCTCATGTTCGAGACTCTGCATGCCCGGAGCATCCCGCACGCGGATGACTCACGAGCTAGAACCTGGGCGGGATTGGACCACCCACTGCATTGTCCCCTTATCCGGAGGCAAAAACACAGCCAGAAGAGACAGGGGCGCTTACTATACTCTGACGATCATCTGATACCTTGCTTCACCTCTTGTACTTCTCAGGGCGTCTCTGCAACAGAAGAATACGCGCGTCTTGCATTGCACTTCCCATTTAACCAAGTACAGTTATGCTTCACAGCCCTCCACATGATTACGCCAGCTAACTAGACCTTGTACGGCATAAAGAAATCATCACCTCATGGGACCTGGGGGAGCTTGAATTGAAATTCCATTCATTTGCTATGAGCCTTAATTCCTCTCCGCTGCAGCACAGTATCTGCAATCTGCCTCCCTGTATCAGTCCCCAAGCTCCGAAACCCTTGGATGACGCCATCAGTATCCCCATTACCCATCTCTTGACTCATCTTGAATTTCCCCTCCATTTTCTGGACATCTATCTCAACCCCAATAATTGCCTTCTTTAACAATTCGACAAAATTCTCAGGTGCATCAGTGACTTTCCACGGCCGTGGCTTGTCACCCTGACCGTTATACCCCATTATTGATGTCTCGCTGTGATGAGTGAGGTCACCGATTTATTGCTTGAGGAAATTTGATGTTTCGGCCAACTTCGGGTCTATAAAGACCTTCGCGCGGCCATAGACCTGGACGGCGGCGTAGTTCCAAGTTGGTACCACCTTTCCAGATGCCGGCTTTGTCTCTGTGTAGAACTTGGGGGTAACGTAGTGGTGTGCAGGCGAGGTGAATATGATTAAAACGTCATGCTCCAGCACGTTGGTAGAGGAACTGACGGATTTCGGCGAGTTGATTTCCTCAATAATAGCCTTGCTCTGGGGGTTCTGTCGGGCTAGGTGGCCCCTTAGCCGTCCGAGCTCAGTCTCGCTTCCTTCATCTTCCACATCGAGGACGAAAGGAATATGGCTAGATTGTAGAAACGGGAACGAAGGAGACGAAATGGCCGTCGTAAAGAGTCCAAGCGGGTTGTCGCGCACAATACGACGGAGGGTGCGGAGATCCGCTTCTGCGTGAGCTGCGCGGATGTACATGCTTGGTGGAGGGGAAGGGATGCGCAAGGGATGGATTGGTCGACTTGACAATCAAATGACTATATTGGCGGGGTATCAGCTTTTTAAGCTCATGTCGCAGACTACACAATGATGGCGATGATGTGCAAAGAGTTTGATTTATTTACCCTTGGCATGAGGGATTGAGTGGGCGACGGCAAGTAGAAGCGAGGCTAATCCCAGCTGACCCCGCTTGCAGTTCGACAACGCATCCTACAGGTCCTTTAACATGATGTAATCTGTCTGTATAACAGGCCCAATTGCAAAGTCATGGTCTCCAACCTGTTCGTATCCCCATTTCTGGTAAGCCCTGATGGCCTTGTGGTTTTCCTCCCATACACCTAGCCAGATCTTCTCGAATCCCTGCTCACGCGCCATACTCTCTAACTTGTGTGCCAATAAGCCCCCGATTCCTTGGCCTTGAGCAGAGGGGCGAACGTAGATTCTTTGTAGCTCCACAGTGTTTTTGACGTCGGCTATGCATGGCTCGCTGCTACCACGAGTGAGATAGGCGAAACCGATAATCTCATCGTCTGGACTCGTTGCGACAATAATGTCTCTTGAGGGATCTTCCATATCCTTGGCGACTGCAGCAGTCGTGTATGATTCCTCAAGAAACTGCTGTAGTTCGTGCGGTTGTACAGAGTGGGCGAAAGTGGCGGTGAAGACATGGCTCCCAAGTTCAGCAATCGCGGTAGCATCTGCAGCGCAAGCATCACGAATAGTAGCTGCCCCGACTGTTTTCGGATTCGTCGTGTGGGAAGATGCCGTCATGATCGGATGTTGATGGGATTTTCCAAGGGTGCAGTGAAAATTGTGGTTTGCTCCGAATGCAGCAGCTCGATGGGAAAAGGATGAGATCCAAGTTGAGGCGGTTCTCAGACTCTACGGTACCGCCAATCACCTTTATGTAAAGCTCTGTCTGCAAGAAAATTGTGCCTTCTCCTGATCTTATCCGACGGCGAGGTACCACCACGGCATAGGCCGGCCAGACAGGGGCGGATCAAGGTGACGGGTCTGGAAGCTAACGCTAATGGAAACACGCCAGTCACACGGCCAGACCGAACCTAACCCAAACTGGGCGTAGCTTGAATAACCTCGCACATACTTGCCTTGCCACAAAGAGGCGATCGCTGGCCGATGTGACAAGTCTTGTGTAGTCGTTACGAGGTTGTGGATTTGGGGGGGCGACGCGCATGTAACTGACTATATCTGCGTAGCATCTAGAAATTGTTTCATTTATTCTCATCGACATCCTCACCATCTCACGCAACATGAGTAGAGAGAAATAAGATCTCGAGACAAGGAGGCAGTCAGCGTTAGAAGACTCCAAGATGCACAATCAAAGAATAACCAACAACGCTGCAGTAACCGCCGGTAATGTATTGACACCAGCTGAGCCAGAAACTCCGAATCTTCAACCAGAAAAAGACTGGTTCCCAGAAGGTGGACTAGAGGCATGGCTAGTAGTATTCGGTGCATCAATGGGATCGTAAGTGTGCCAACAACATTGAAAACTCGCCCGGCGTTTTATTTACTGAGACTCGCTAGACTTGCGGCACTGGGCATAACGAACACGATTGCAGCATTTCAACTCTATGTTTCCACGCATCAACTTTCTCAGTACAGTGACGGCAGCATTGGGTGGATATTTTCCCTCTACACGTTCTTAGCCTTCTTCTGTGGCGTCTATATTGGCCCTGTGTTTGATAAATTCGGGCCTAGATGGTTGATTCTAGTCGGAAGTGTCTGTATCGGAGCCAGTCTAATGCTGTTGAGCGTCTGCAAAGGTAAACTCGCGCATGCAACAAACACTAACCACCAATATTCGTCGTTTGACTCCCCGCTAACAAGTTGCTTGTCTTCTCAGAATATTGGCACTTCCTCATTGTGTTTGGAATATGCAACGGCGTCGGCTGCTCGCTCCTCTTCACCCCATGCATTGCAGCCGTGGGCCACTTCTTCCACGCGCGTCGAGGCCTCGCTACTGGCATCGGCAGTGCCGGTGGCTCGCTAGGTGGCATCATCTTCCCGCTCATGCTGCAAAAGCTCTTTGCGGAACCGTCTCTTGGCTGGGGCTGGGGTGTGCGCATCCTCGGTTTCCTTTGCATCGGCCTCTTGGCTGTGGCCAACTGCTTCGTGCGCTCGCGATTACCACCCTCAAAAAACGCCAGCATTCATCCGGATATTCGCATTTTCAAGGAGAAGCCTTTCTTGTTCACCACTATTGCCGTTTTCTTGATGGAATTCGCCCTCTTTATTCCCCTGACCTACATAAGCTCGTATGCAGCTGCTCAAGGCTTCAGCGACAAGTTCAGCTTCCAAATTTTAACAATATTGAATGCGGGGTCCTTTTTTGGTCGTCTATTACCAGGTTGGTGGGCGGACCGCGTCGGGCCATTCAACTCCAACATGGCATCCGTCCTCTTGTCCATCTTCGCCTGTTTCGCCGTCTGGCTCCCCTTCGGTCATACCAAGCCCGGCATCGTCACTTTTGCCATTCTTATCGGCTTTGCAAGTGGAAACAACATCAGCATTACACCTGTTTGCATTGGAAGGCTATGCCCTATCAAAAACTATGGCCGGTATTATGCTACATGCTTCACCGTTGTCAGTGTAGCATGCTTGGTAGGTGTTCCCATCGGTGGAAGCGTAATCAACGCTTGTGGAGGTAGCTACGGGGGTTTGATTGTCTTTACTGGTGCGCTATACGCCTCAAGTTTGGTTGGTTTTGTGATTGCCAAAGGGGTGAGCATTGGTTGGAAACTGACAGCAACCTTTTAAATCCTCGTATTGATAGACGAGTCATGGAGAATAGAGGGTGCAGTGGTTGGTGTGTAATGTTGAATACTTGGTGTTTTGTGCTCTTCCACCCTCGATTAAGCTGCTGCACCGACTAGGGATGTCAATCCAGAATTTCAAGGGCAATGGTAAAGATCGAATGACGACTCTTCAATAGCTACGATGTCCCATTTAGTCTCTCAGGGAGGTCACTGTTAGCAACAAGTCTAAACCATCCAGAGACCGAAACTGCTATTCAGTGCCTAGGAGACCCCGGGTTAGATTATCACCAGGTACACAAGCCACTGCCAACTTCGCCAACCTCATTATTTGCCATGAAAAAGGCTGAAAGACGTCGTCTTGACGGGACCCTTCTACCCTTTGATCATCCAAGGGTCGCCATTGTAATTAGTAAGTCCGTCCAAACAGTGACACATCAGGAGGAGAAGTCGGCACGGTATACATGTCCTCCAGGGCCATCACCGTAAATATTCCCAGCAGAATGAAATATGAACGGGTAATTCATACAGCCAACACATCAAATCCCAGAAGTCGAAAAGAATCTATCCAATTTGCAGGACCAAGGCCATTCTGTTGCATCTGGTCGTCCCTTTTCCAAAGTTTCTGCACAATATCCCACTGTCTGGTGATATTCCCAATATTGTATTTCTCGATTCCTTCCCACCACTTCCTGAAAGAATCCCGCTGGGGCCCTATAGCCTCACAAGAAGCGATAAATGCAGGCCATGTGATAGGTGCCGTTACTGGGTCCTTTGAAATTTGTGCCTTGGCATTTTCGGCCGCATGCATTTGTTCAGCCACGTAATGTACGTCGTCCACGAGATCTGCAGAGTTGAAACCTTGGATCCGTCGATAATAATAGATGAGAGCCGCACGATGCCAGGCATTGGCTTGTAGTGTAAAAATCGAGAACATTAAGTTGTCATTTG
This sequence comes from Ilyonectria destructans, assembly GCA_020740775.1. Classification (NCBI taxonomy): domain Eukaryota; kingdom Fungi; phylum Ascomycota; class Sordariomycetes; order Hypocreales; family Nectriaceae; genus Ilyonectria; species Ilyonectria destructans. Next base: position 495,783 of record JAHEWK010000023.1, read on the forward strand.
GTGGGATTGACATAATTCTCTCGGAAGAAAGTCTCCAAGAGAGGAGTCTATCGCCCAGTGCTTCGCAAGCTTCAAGAATATGATCCGGTACAGAGTCCTGCGGTTGTCCGTTGTACTGCATAAGAAGTTGTGCTAGGCGACAAGTTTCCTGGATTGCTGCTGCGATAGTTGGTGTGATACCATAGATGTGCTCATAGCAGTTGCTCGATTGCACCAAGCTGTTGTCCGAAGTCAGGTTGGTATGCCCTGGCGATCGAGCAGACTGGAAAGAAGTTGTGCGGGCAAGAATGGCGAGGAACGCACTGATGGAGTTCAGTTTCTGAGTAGAGTGGCTGAGTGCTTTCCATCTGCTCCTCAAATTCCGCAACTGTGTTGCCGCATTTATATGCACCGTAAAGTCGTTACCTTCTCCCATCATAGTCTTGTAACATGTTAGCATATGCCAAGAGATGGTTATGGTAAGCCTTACCCCGATGCTAAGCAAGGATAGCATTGCCGTCATGAAGAGTTGATAATCTGCACCGGGAGTTGCAGTATCAACAGCAGCTTGCAAGAAGCAAAGTGCTTGATGTCTGTGCTTTGTTCCGACCCTTTGATATCTAATCTGGGCTTTATTGCAGTTCCAAAGGTGGAATGCCGAAGATGCAAGCAGAGAGTGATAGATTGCTGAATAAGCTAGGGTTTTAGATGTGTTGGGATCTGACATGCAAACCACCGACCCTTCCAGTGCTGTGGAAAGGTATATTCCGCGAAATACGTTTTCAGTGTGAAATATAGGTTGCATAAGATCAGCGACGTGAGAGTCATAGTGATTGATCAGAAGGTCAACTTCACGATCCCCAAAAAGGCTGCTTGAGAGGTGGTATATTGAATAACCAGAATGGGATGAAATAACGGATGTTGAAGATGTTGTGGCTGAGTCAGCCTGTGAATGGTCTTCGAAGTATGGAGTCTGGTTACTCTGGTCTTCTCGAATCCCTGGGAATGTGCCGTTTACTGTCGGTCCCTCTCCCATCCCATTATGTTCTTCACTCTCTTTTAATGACACATGAGCGATTGCATATTGCTAGTGAGGGTTAGGAATCTTACTCACCTCGTAGTAAATAGAAATTTGACGCCGGACTGAAATGGGACGAACTGGCTTGAGATGCACTGTTTTCGTCGTCGCGATCGATATCGAATGATGTCTTATTTCCACTACTTCTCTGGTCGCCAAGTAGGGAATCTGTGATTGAGAAACAGGTAGTACTTGATGCCGTGCATGCATCGACTTGTCGATGATTGCTAAAAGTGGTCGGAAAGGCAGAAAACGGGCCTCTCGTAGACAATAATCCAAACTCGGTATCATTATCAACATTGGCCAGAAACCCGTCAATCTCCTCTATGCGGTACCGTTGCCCGCAATCTCGGTCTAGCAATCTTCAGTGATAGACTCGGAGGTGTCAAGCGTCTGCCCTTACCTAGCTCGATGGCTCTACGCCCTCTTGTGGAGGGAGCAGGGTCCGCAAGCGGATCTGATACCCATTGGAGTCGAACGTCATAGCCACCGCAGGCAACGCCTTTCTTTTCACAGTTTTGGCAGGCTATTGGCCTCTCGTCGCATCTTATTTTCCGTGCCTTGCACGTCCAGCAGACCTGCGTATATCGATATCCACCGAAATTCTGGCCCTTATATCGATATCCAGATAAGTGGGAGAAATTATCTGGATATCGATATATCCAGGTAGATATCCATACAGCCACATAGCCACTTTAGCAAGCTTGATATCCGATAAACCACATATAATTCTTGTGGGCTAGAAGAAAGAACAAGAAAGTACCCAATCTAGAAAGTCTTCTGCCTCTGTCTCAACACTAAATTCAACAGCAACGCTCGAAATAACGCCCGTGCCACCGTGAGACCTGGGTACGATAATACCCTCGCGCATCCAGTTGCCCACACACTCAACCTTCGCCAGATTCTTCCAGGTCATGCTCTCTCTATCCCATGATAGCGTACGCCGCGCCGATGAGAAGTGAGACTCAACATCAGATGATTCAGGAGGGATTAAGAGGATATCAATTGCCATGCGGATAACCGCGAATATGCTTTCCTTTGATTTCGATGTAGCCACCACTCGAGAGGAGAGCCAGTTATCCGGGTCGGTGGTGCATCAACAAACGTTTCGAAGTCATCAGCGTCGTGGATAGGGCCAGTAACAGCAATATCGCTCAACAACTCATCCAGCTCGTTGCGCTGCCTCCCAGATGAAGAGGACACATTGTCGCATACCAAGCCTACCCTCTATAGAAGCTACCTAGTATGCAGCTACTACTACCTAGTATGCAGCTACTACTACCTAGATACAGCTGCTATTGACTGGTATGCAGCTGCTATTACCCAGGAACCTGTTAGTTTTCATTTCTGTATAAAGGGCTGCACAACTCAGTGCATCCTGTCATTGAGTTCTTGCTCCTTAGATAATTCTCATCAATTGACTGGTGCCATCAATGATCCTTGTGGAAGCCAATTGTCTGACACACATCTAGAGGCACCAGCAAGGATTCAGGGATTGGCGCGGCATTATATTCATCTAGCCAAATTTGCTGGGTCTTTTTATCATCTAATCAATTGATAAGATCTTTTCAGCCAATCAGAGAGCGGTATTTAGGTGGATATCAATCTGGATATCCATTTAAGAGGCAGAGAGTTATATCGATATCGATATATATCAATATCGATATATCCAGATAGCACAGTTGATATCGATATATCATATCCAAATACGCAGGTCTGACGTCCAGCAGCTGCTTGCATTAGGATAGAACGCAGCGACGAAAACGAAAATGGGATCATGAAAAGCTTAAGCGTACCCTTTGAATGAATTCAGCCGGTTCATCGATGATGGATAAATCACAGTTGTACATTCGTTGCTCGGTAACCATTGACGTCGAGGCGCGTGTGTTCTCTGTGTTCTTTTACGTCTGGCAACAAAACCAAGATAAAGTGACCTTAGATGGTGCGGGGATTTGGGAGGGCTCTGGTCTTGATTCCTGAGGTATCAACGGTGATGCAAAGCGTCATCGTAAGTTAACTTATGTCACGCTTCCCCCAATGTGGTGTGGGCTTCCAGTCGAGCGACGCCCCGGCGATTCCACCTATCAAAGCATAGAGCTTCGTACACTACGGACACACATAAGTGGAGAGGGAGATTCATCACAGCAGTTAAGTTACCAAGTTCCACACGGCAATTCTAGATTCAGATTTTTCACTTTTCAGGTGGTTAGTCAGTGTCCAGTGTGTTGACAGGGCTGCAAAAGTAGGTACCGACCCTAGAACCCAACTAAATTGCTCCGGAAACTTTCGGCTCCGCTTCAGGGTATTATTTGTTAGCGCAACATTGAAACATTTACCCGTTGGTCCATGTGCGGGGCAACGGGTAAGTCGAGATCTTGCTCATCCGATCATGCACTTTTTATGGATGCACTTATTGCACAACCACTCCTTGCCGATTTCTTGTTCAACATGAAGCTCTCCAATCGCGGCCAAGCGACAGCATCTAATAAAGGCGGATCCCTCCTGTGGGAAGTCACGGCAAACCTCTGGAACGCTACCACCAACCCCTCAGGCTATGTAAGCTTGGGCATCGCAGAAAATGTCCTCATGCAAGACGAGCTATTAAAGCACGTCACTGACAACATCTCCCTTCGACCGCAAGCTTTAACCTATGGCGACGGTACCACGGGATCAAACCGGTTAAAGCTTGCCCTTGCACATTTCCTCAACAAACGTTTGAATCCTCACAAGGAAATCGACTTGAACCACATCACCATTACCAACGGCTGTAGCGCAGCTATCGAACATATCGCCTGGGCAGTTGGAGATCAAGGGGACGGTTTCCTCATCACCAGGCCTTTCTTTCGCGCTTTTATTCCAACCTTCGGCCTTCGCGTTGATACAGAGGTCATACAGGTGCCATGTCATGGCATCGATCCTTTCTGCGTGGATGTCGTCGAAAAGTACGAGGCCAGGCTGCAAGAAGCCAAAGCGCAAGGAAAGAACACTGCTGGCATTCTTCTCTGCAACCCGCATAACCCCCTCGGGCGCTGTTATCCTAAGGATACCTTGGTTCGACTCATGGAATTTTGTCAGAAACATCAACTTCACTTAATTAGTGACGAAGTCTACGCCATGTCAACTTGGCCAAACATTGAGTCACCAGCTACAGCTACGCCTTTTACCTCTTGTCTATCCATAGACCCTACAGGCATCATCGACCCGTCTCTGGTACACGTGGTGTGGGGAGTCTCGAAAGATTTTGGATCCAACGGCATTCGTCTCGGAAGCATTATTTCCCAGAGCAATCCTTTGTTGCACAATGCACTTGTTCCAGCAGCCTTATACAGCATGTCTTCTTCCCTCGCTGATCACGTTTTTGCCAATATGTTTGAAGAGGATGCTTGGATTGACAGCTACCTGGCCAAAAACAGGGCAAAACTCGCAGAACATTACAGGTTGATAACATCCTGGGCAACAGAGCATAACATCCGTTATGCAAAGGGATCTAATGCAGGCTTCTTCTTGTGGGTTAATCTTGGAGAGGCCTACTGTCGGAACCATCCTGAACAGGAGCTTCTGCAAGCTGAGGATCGATTGATGAAGCTACTGCTCGAGCGGAAAGTCTTTGTAGCTCCTGGAGCAAGCTTTGGAGCTGAAGACAGTGGATGGTTTAGACTTGTTTTTTCAGTTGACAAGATAACTCTCGTAGAAGGGCTCACTAGGATTAATAGTATTCTAGAGTAAGGCATTTTTTCAGAACAGAAATTCACAATTTCCGGAACAATACTGTTTTTACTAGAAACCTACTACATGAACTACTGAGCGTAGCGACGTTCCGTTGACAACTCCTTCTTACTAGGCCCTGGTTCTTATGGGCCTAATAAGCGGGAATCTAAGTCTAAAGTAAGATAGAAAGATCTAACTCAGCCTTTACAAGAATGAAGCACTTCTCGTTATAAAATACTACGTCACCCCATGCACATTGGAGCGGCGATGGGGTGCATGGGGTAGCCTCAGCCGAAGGCTGTGTGTCCGTGGGCCGGGAAGCTATTACTACTACTGCATTATCTACGTACTGATCCACTGCCATGGCCATTTTTGGTATTTTGTGACATGTACGGATTCCGTGTGAGCACCTGTCGTTTCCTAAGCTCCTGATCCCTTAAGGTTATAGGCATAGGCCTCGAGGTCCTGCCTCTTTTTGTTCCAGAATGGACGCGTACCGCGAATAGACACCGCATGCCTTGTGATCGAGTTGATCAGCGCCTGCGCCTCGGGGTCCTCGCTGTGTTCGAGCGCCTGAATGAGTTGCTCTCGCGTGAGCGGCTGGTGCCTCCCATCATGTCGCTTCACGAAGAATCTGGACCGTGAACGTGCCTGTGACCGCATTAGTGTGTTGAAGGCGACGAAGCGGAAGGTCGGGTGGCGTGCAAAACGCCCGTCGTGCCAGCGCATCGCGTGCTCGACGTAATCCTTGTAATCAATGGAGCGTAATCGAGGTTCAACAAAGTCGGCTCTACCGTCAGGAAAGAGGTAGGGAAACGCCAAGGAGAGTAGGGCATAAGAGCGATTGAACTCATTAATGGGTGTGTGTCGTATATTCGGGAGCCGTAGCTCGTGTTGCGCCTGCACCTGGAAGCTGGTGGAAAGCCCTGAATCAGCTTCTGATTCTCCGGCGAGAATAGACCGCAGACCGCAGAGCATCGAGCTCCGTGTCCTTGGCTAACAGGTCCGGCACCGCAGCCTCGTCCTCCAGGTCAGGCTCTGCCTCCTGATCTTCCTCGGGTGAGCCGGGTCCAACATCGGCAGCCTCCACCTGACTCTGGGGGATAGCATCCAGGACATTACCATCTTGGGGCAATTGATTCAGCCTCTCTTCGTCGATGACGATGCATCGATAGCCAGGATGATGGCGGCGGAGGTAGTCTAGCCATATGACAACCGGCTGGCGGCGAACGCGGAACTGGCGGGTGAATTGCCGGCTAAGAATTGCGTGGGACGACGTATTGGCAGGACGTAGTAATACAATGTTCAACTCCTGCGGCAAAAGCGGAAGCTGGTTGTACACTAAGCCAACCTCGCGGAGAAAGTGAACCACGTGCCCCCGATACTTGTACTGCTGCCCTCGCACAAGCATAATGTTCACGTGGACGTGAACACGAGCAATCAAAGACTCTTCGATAGGCGTAAGCTGGGGCAATCGGGTCGGTACAGGGCCAAAGTCGAGCTGATTATCCGCAGAGAAGAAATACGGCTCGTCGGGGCGGCGTTTCTCATCCTTTCGATAGCAACGCGCACAAATGCCATCGCAATCGATCTTCATCTGGAACCAACTCTCTTGGCATCGACCGCAAAACTGCATTTGGTCATTGTCCAGCTTTGTCCAGAACTCGCGGAGGATTGCCTTGTCGCGACCAGTCAAGGCGCAAGCCTCAAGGTCTCCATTCCACACCGGGTCTTGTGCGTGAAATACCGCCGATTCTTCAGGTGGAATCATCACTGGACTCCGATACCGTCGTGGCGGCCTCGACGATCGAGTTTGCCTTCGAGATTGTCTCGGCCGCCCTCCTGTACCAGGGGCAGGACCACGGCGACCACGCCTTAGCCGTGCGGAAGGCTGCGGTAAGCGATGACGAAGAGGGCTTCCATCCACGGAATTATTATCGTCGTTCTCGTCTTCGTCCCCTGGGTCGGAATCACACTCCACCCCTAATTGTTTGAGGTACCTCCGTGGTCGAGCAGGCGAAAGGAGTAAGTTGAAATAGTCCTCGGCGTCAATATCAGATTCAGAGAACTGTCCCATGTCATTGCCTTCCTTGGCTATCGCATCCCCGTCTTGAAACCAACTCGGTTGTAGTCGATCTCGACTCCCATCTACGCTCCGTGGTTAGCCTGAACAATTTACCAGGACCACAGCACAAGGATACCTTCTCCAGGACCCTCAGACCCATCAAAGACGCCGAGTTGAGATATTCTAGGAGTCAGTGACACAGTCTCCCCTGCACGGCGTCGTGAACGATGGCCGCGCTGGACAGCGGCCAGCTTGGCCCTCGCCTCGGCCTTGGAAGGATCATCTTGCGAGTCCTTCCCGGCCCTGTGGAACCTAGCAGCCAAGTAAGAGTAATCCAAACCAGCTGTGTTGCTTCGGACAGTAGATGGGTCAGAATGTGAGGCCATTGGATGGGCCGTTGTCTGCACGGGAGGTGAGGGAGCTAGAGCACGGAAACGCCGCGTGCTTTGTTGGGTTGGTGGAATTGGCGTCCCCAGCACTACGTGCGGCTGGCTAAGTGACTCTCTGAATAGCCTCCTAGCTGCATGGAGTTGCCGTAGTTTCTCTGGCGACGTAGGCTGGGTTCCGGATCTCTCGTTAGGAGGCGATAAGCCAGCATCTCCGTCGGTTCTCTTCGGGACACGTCTCTCAGCTGTGGCTAGGTTCCTCAGCGTCAAGGTCGCGTCTCTGGATCTGGAATACTTCATTTAGTTAGTATTGATCTTACAGAATGGGGAGACAGAGCTGACATGAGAATCGTTCTTATTACGACAATCAAGGCAGTTCTTCGTGTTCCCAGCAGATTTCCTTTTGCTGACGAAGTCACCCGCCGGTCTCTCCTCGCGACAGCGGGCACAGACAACGGAAATTATGTCCATTATAGAGCTCCCGGGAAGTAGATTTAGGACCCAGTGCCTAACGAAAAGAAGACACGCAGAAGCGTTGAAGCGGACGAAATGGCTATCTTCAGCCAAGTGTAACGTAAACAAACCATCTTCTGAGTAAACAAACGGCGACATGGTGCAGATGGGCCTGGACCCACTTCTCTGGAGCCGTCAGCCAATTGTCGAACGATTTGCGGCTGGCCATACAAAACTTGGGCCAATCAGAGCCCGGGAAACTTATTACCCTTGTCTGCACCAAACCCTCATTATTCTGGAAACTTATGGATTAATGTAGAGTCAGCCTTCGGCTGAACAAGGAAGCAAACCGTGAGACGCCACAAACAGAACCGACGGGTAGGACCGGGTAGGTACGGGTAAGACGGGAGAGACGGGTAAGACGGGAGAGACGGGAGAGACGGGAGAGACGGGAGAGACAGGTAGAATGAAAACGGGGCGTAAAGACGCCGGGGAAGGACCGACAAGTAGCATGCGGTTACGAAGGCTGATGCACAAGAAATTTTACATTCTCCTCGGAGCGTTTCTTAGGGTACGAAATTTGATCCCTGTAAACCTCATGACGGAGACAAGGATAACATAAAACTATATTTAGTTGCTTTGATGGGGCATAAGGCATTATCATCATCGCCCATACACAAGATCAATTCATTATACACCGTCTCTCCAAGGGTACCCTTAGAATTGCCGCACCCGCGTGCGGCAGTCATGTAAGAATTCATCGCCCACCACACAGCTGCGGTTATCAAGGGTTGCCGTTGCTAGTCATCACGCGTAACGTTCAATTCCCAAGATCCAGAACGGCGATCTAATTATCTAGTTGAATATAAACCCTGCTGCTCTTTACCATCCTTCTCGGCCGCCTCCCAGATCTCACGCATGCCTCTTCTACTAGAACTAGAAAACGGATTGCTTTCCATCTCTGCGGCTACCTGAGCCTCAACCCGATCATCTTCTGCCTTACTCCAATCTAGGTAGGCCATCATCTCCTCCTTGGTCCAATCTCTAGAGCCTGTTGGCATCGTACAGCGCCTGCCCATCTGCTTCCAGTTAAGACACCACTGGTATCGGAAGGCCCTGGTACCGCAGAGGCAGACCCAGGGCCTTCCGATACTGCTGGCTAGTTTTGAGGCTGCCACGAGGCTGCGCCTTATACCAAGCATCTCTAGCAGCAATATATCTCCGATAGATAGCCTGCGGGTCATCATATCTTAGTGCCGGCGCTGTTGATGCTGGTGCTGATGCTGTTGACGATGATGCTGCCGGCGCTGCCGGCGCTGCCCCTGCCTGCCCCTGCCTACGTTGACGATGCTGACGGCGCTTCCCTGCCTGTGTCGATGGTGCTGCCGATGATGCTTCTGGTACTGTGCTGCCTGTGTCGCCTATGTTGACGACGATGCAGCTGGCACTGCCCCTGCCTGCCACTGCCTGCGCCGACGATGCTGACGATGCTGCCAGCGCTGTCTGTGTTGATGCCGCTGACGATTGTAAGAGCTCCTCGTACCGCAGAGGGCATGCCTTCGAGGTCATCTTATGACCTAGTGTGTGGCAACTGCTGCATTTAGGCTGTGCCTTCGGTTGTGTTACTGCCTCAACTGCCTCAAATGCACTAGGCTCTCGCCTCGTGCTTGTTATCGGCTGATTGCGTCTCTCGTTACGTTGGCTCGAGGCTGCTCTGGGTTCTAGCATAGGCAGTGGCTGAGCTATATCTCGCTTCAAGTGCCAGTGGGGATGAAAATGCTCCAGTAAAAGGGCCTGCTTTTCCTCCTCGAGCTTTCTTAAGGTATGAGCACACGGTAGTCCGTGGGAGGATGTGAAGGTCTGGCTGCAGGGAGCTTTAAGCGCTGAAAGCAACCGCTGTTGTTCTTGCACCTTGCGTAAGACCTGAGGTGAAACCCAGCCCCGTATAGCCTCGAATAGTACTCCGGAGATATCTAGCGGTATCCGTACCTGTTGAGAGAACCGTATATGATTCAGTTCCTTCAGTTGGCTAGTAATAGCAGGCTTTATGGCTTGCCAGGTATCAAAGAGATCTAAAGTAGATATCTTGATGTGTGATTTTATCAGTGAATGAATTCCTTCAGCCCTAGGAGATTTATTAGTATCTATCTTCTATGATTCTATAAGCTACCTGCCTTGAGGTAGCAATATTGCCGAAGTGCAAGTGCTTATCTACCCATGCTGTAACGATCCTCTCTTTGTATGGCTCAAGTCAGAATGTCTTAATATATCCAACTGCCTTATTGACATGCCAGAGGCAAAGCAGTGCCTTAGAAAAGGGGAACCAGGTTGCGGCAGCATTCATCGCCGCTAGCCATCGGTCTGTCAAGATGACAGAAGGAAGGTCGTGCTGATAGAGGGATTTGAGATGTTGCAAGGCCCACGAGTAGTCCTCTTCTGTCTCGCCAGAGAGAAATGCAAAAGCGATACAGAAAGAGCGCTGGCAGGAGTCAACGCCAACCATATCAAGAAGTGGCATAGCGTGCTTATTCGTCTTGTAAGTGCAATCCAATATCAACACGTCGGGATTGCATTGTAGATATGTAATAGAGTGTGGATGGGCGAAGAAGATAGCCGTTTGCCGATTATCCGAATCTAATCGGACTCTGCACTAGAAGCCCTCTCTGTTCAATTGGTCGACTAGTGCCTGGATACGGCTTTGACCCTCACGTAAATCTCTTCTTGTTGCCGCAATTCGATTATAGATATCTTTCTGGGTTGCGAGGGTATCGGGATTTTTCTGAAGATAGGTTCTGATTTCCCGAGGAGCAGTTCCAGAGGCTGTGAGACTTGAGATAACTTCAATGTCACTCTCTCTAAGCTGGCGATGTGCTGGGTGTGCAGATGGGTCCCCACTCGGCAGGTGATTGTGTAGAGCGTATTCCTGGCCCGGTCGATAGCTTAGGACCCACGAAGTTCCGTCTAGGGATTGTTTAGCAAGTACTGAGAACTTGCAACCAGTTTCTCGGCTGCATGTACGGCATTTTCGTTCAGTAGATGTACTTGGCGGTAGCCCATTTCGATCACAAGCGAAAATGACTCTGACTCGGCCATTTGGTGTCTTCATGGACTTCCCTGTCGTGAATGCATAGCCTCTAGGCTTCGCCCAAGAATTGATAGCTGCGGGAAGAGACTCGCGTGAGTCGTATATGCCTTCCGGTGGGAGCACATCGTCAGGAAATGCTGCTTGGGCCATAGCGGTTGCGTCTGGGAACTGCCGTTGTGGTCGGCAGCGGCGGCAGCAGCAGCAGCAACCTGTCAACCTAACACCGATACACGAATGCAGACATTGAACAAAGGATCAGTGTAGATTGAGGACCATCTCTTCTATCTAAGGAGTGTCTAAAGGTTAGTCTTATATAGTTAGAGTCGGTTATTCCTAGCGAGTGTGTTTAGCAGCTGCTGCCAGAGCTGAGCTGCTGTGTGTTTGATCCTTCGGATACTCTCTATCCGGTTCGGATAGCCCCTATCCGTGTGACACTATTGAATGAGCGACCTGATCTTAACAAGTTTCCTCCAACAGTAAACGAAGGTCTCCGGAGCTTGACACAACCCCAATAACCGCGGTTGTGTGGTGGGTGATGAATGCTTACCACATAACTGCCGCACCCGGGTGCGGCAATTCTAAATCCGCATCCGGGTGCGGATGTAGCGGGCGCCATGCACCACCTGGTTTGTGAAGATCAGCTCCCAAGTGCCCTTTCACGTTTCGCAAGACAAAGACCATATAATAAGCAAACAGACCAACCTATCAATGGCGCTACAACTGCAGCCACACCGTAAGTCAGCGCTCGCAATAGTCCAGACCATTTAGACTATTAGTCCAGACTACGCCGTCACCCGTGGCAACGCTGCGATCAAATGGAATTTATTCAAGTCAAAAGCAATTAATACCGCATTCTAACTGGTGGAAATAAAACTTGACCAATTGGATGCTGGTATTTTTTGCTTTTGACTTGATTGAGTTGAATTTGATAGCAGCGTTGCCACGGGTGACGGCGTAGTCTGGACTAATAGTCTAAATGGTCTGGACTATTGCGAGCGCTGGCGTAAGTTGCCCCCAGAATGGCAGTGAGGATCGGACGTCGTGCTGGGCGAGCGCTGAAGCCGATAATGGTGTAAGCCCCCGAAGAGATGCCTGCGCTACCAACGCCGGCAATGGCACAGCCTACGATTAGCACTGCGCTACTTGGAGCGACTCCACAGACGAGAGAGCCGATCTCAAATATGAGTATCGATATCAAAAAGCCGATCTTAAGTCGAAAGTATTTATATACCTTCCCCCTTGTTCGTAGTTAGTATAGGCCGTAAGTGATGTTCTGTTTTCAAAATGATGAAAAAGATGGAATCCGAGATACTCACATGTTGACTGGAAGGCAGCAACACACATAAAAAGGCCGAACCGTACCAAGAGATGTCGTTCAGTTTGCGGAATTCGTCAGTGATCTTGAGTATGGCTGTGGCCACGATGGTCATGTCCAGGACGACAAGAAAGACGCTTAGAACTATGGAAGTCGTCACGAAGAACATACGAAGGCCTGTCGGATACTCGTATTGTACATTGTTATTGGCGTTGTCGTCATTGGTGATGGTTTCGTTCGTTGGGCCGTCAATACTTGCGTCTTTCTCCTCCCTCGCGACGTAATCAATTCGAATTTTGGGCACGGCACCGTGGAGTGGCTAGGAGAAGAGGCAACATGGGGTTCCTTCTCCATATTGGAAGGAGGTGTATCGGCTTCCGAGCTCATTGTGCACGCATTAAATCCAAGGGGAGACAGGCGTGCGTGTTAAATACGGGATATTTGAAGTGGAGAGGATAGGAAATAGAAAAGTAATGTTAATGCACTGAATTACCCCAACCATGAAGCTGCTTGCCGCGTTATATACCTTGGCTGCTCTTAAGCAAGCAATGTCAACACGTGCAAAGGTAGGGACGAGTCTCAGCTACCATATCATTGTTGAATCCCCCGTGAGTATGACAGCTTTTTACATTCCCAAATTTCTGACTTGACACCCTTTAACGTTCAAACTATCATTAAACCTGTATAATACGGGTATCGCTATATGTGCTTTACCTCTGGGAGGGATGTTGTGAGACAGTGTACATTACATTACACAAACCACCATGAAGATGCGCAAGGCTGACATGTATACGGAGTACCACAGCCGTGATTACATGTGATTCACTATAAGGAGGGTCCTAGTGGGGTTGCGTGCGTTACACAACCCTTCATGAAGATGCTGTGTGGTGGACGAGCAGACTTCTCAACAAGCAGTCAGTTATCAAGCAGTACTGATTACTGATTGATACTGATATGATATCAGTATCAGTAAGCTCCTAATCAATCAATCAGTAATCAGTAACGCACGTGACCAGGTTATATCTGGCTTCCAAATTCTATGGCATGGCTGCCTGCTGCAGAGTCCGAATTCAAGTACTACGCACTCGACCCATGGTGTGCAATTAGTGGATCTTCCGATGTGCTGCTAACATATGTTAGCAGGTACAGCTGTAGCACTGTGCTTATCTACGGTAAACGAGGTATCTTGCAACCGAAACCATCATCCTGACAAAGCCCAGAATTGTATCCTTTCTCTATGTTCAACGGCAACCTAATTTTCTAGCTTTGAATGGACTATCTAGCTGGTTTCCAAGAAGAGTATTTGTAACGTGAGAGGCCGTGAAGTGCATGTTATCTGGGTGGCGAAGCCCAAGGCCATGGAGTTAAGAGATACCAACTCCATCATTACAAATACGCGGGGATGCGCGTATGTATGTATGTATGTATATTTTTCGTCCGGGGGCCGTGAGGCCCGTAAAGTCCCCTATTGGGGCACAGGACGTGCTGAGCTAGGATCTCTAAGACGAAAATATACGTAATGTCGAAAGGTGGGGCTGTGCTACTAGGGGGGTCTCGTCATTTCATTACAGCTCAACCCCCCGTTCGTCCGTCACGGGGGGGTCGTTGACTAAACAAAAGTCCGTTGACTCAACGATTTGGGGTACATTAGCCCACACTAAAAATACAGTGTTTGTAGTGTATTTTTTGGAGAGCGTTTATTGGAGTAGGTTCCAATTTTCCTGTTGTTAGCGAGGTACATCATTTTACTAGAGTCTATACCAAGCTTTCAGGTATTTGTTGAGTCAACGGACATTTGTTTAGTCAACGACCCCCCCGTGAGGGACGAACGGGGGGTTGAGCTGTAATGAAATGACGAGACCCCCCTAGTAACGTATTCGCGACGCGAAATTGGAATTTCCCCATCAAAACATTCTCCGTAAAATGCAAAAACAGACCTCTATCCAGCATATCATCGGCACGATGGCCATTGTTTCAAGCTTGTTACCCGTCAGCGGGATGGCCAAGCACGGCTGTGACAGTAGTAGCCGCTGTATGAACCCATCTCCGACAGGGAGAGGGAAGGCTGGGAAGAGACCCTTGGCGCGGCTGCACGAGGCGGCCTGTTGAGATCCGTTGTTTAACGGATCAATGGCTATTCCGATCCATTGGTGGCTGGGATGTGGATGTCTTCCTGTCAATAGCTTCCGCTGGTTAACGCTAGTCTTTTTCTCCTTTAATAAAACACAATATGCTCATTTTCAACACGGCCGTAGGTGGTCTCGGTCAGATGAAGGGTGTTGCAGCATCCTTCATCTGGCCGAGTCCAAGTAATTGAAGAGAAGGGACAGATGAGAAGATGAGAGAATAAAGAGAAGTGGAGGGGACGCGAGTGCGTCTCGGGTCTGCCCCGTCTAGTGACGGGGACAAATCTTTTCGAAGAAGGCGCTTGTTTTCGCCACCCTGATGAACTTATCAAAGCTTCTACCTGTTGCGAGGTTGACCGCTGCAGTCGGTGAGGGGGCGAGCCTCATTCGACACCGCGGCGGTACCTTTCTGTAGTAGAAGACATGGTCAGGTGCTTTGTGTCGACCGCACGAGCAGATCACTCGCGCGTCGTCGTGGTTGAATCTTTCGTGGTATACAGCGAAGTCCCCATGGAGGGATCTTGCTGCAAGTAGATGGTGCAGAGCCGTCCGAGGGAGTGAGAGCTCCGGTGGGCAGCGTATAGTCGCCTTGAGATTGAATCTCCTGTACTGCTCGGGGGCGGAAGTTGACCACCATATTTCGAAAGCTTCTTTCGGGTTTTGCCTCGCGATCTTTCGCAGGTATGCTAGCGTCGGCTGAGCGCCCTCCGGCTCCGGCAGCGACGAAGCTGCTTTTGCCAGTTTGTCGGCTTGTTCGTTGCCGGGAATGTTCGTGTGGCCAGGTATCCAGCGCACTTGTGTAGCTCCATGTGATGCAGCTAAAGCCTGGAACTCGAGGAAGACTTCTTGTGAGGAGTCAGACGGTGTGCCGCGTAGGCAAGTGGCGGCTGCCAGGTTGTCTAGGCAGGCTACGATATCCTGTGTCGCTGATCTTGGGAGGTTTCGGGCGGCCTTAAGGCCCTCCAGTGCTCCTGTAGCTTCAGCATCAAAGACCTCGGCGGGCCCGAGGCGGCCTGAGCCGTTGGAGATGGAGAGGTCGTTCTGGTGAATGGCGAAGCCGTAGCTGGCTGCTCCCTTTGAGGACAAGGAGCCGTCTGAGTATACGATCATGGTGAGTGGGTTTACTGACTCGATCCATTGGATGAAGCCCTCGGCCGACTCTTCTTTTGAAGCTATCTGCAGGGGTATTGTCTGTTCCTTGCTGAAACATTGCTGGATGAGGGTCGGCCGCGTGCAGGGTGCGAGGAGCTCATCAGCTCGTCGTAGACGGGTCCTGAAGCTACTCTCTGCTGGAGTTTGATACCTCCGTTTGATGAGCTTATGGTATGTAGCAGACCTGCGTATTTGGATATGATATATCTGTTGGATTGCTGGTATGACCAAAATGATGACCTTGAACATGTGTGTGTTCTGTATCTGTTCACTGTAGCTCCCCCCCTTTTTATCAGGGAGGTCTTGCTTTCCTTTTCTTCCTAATACGGGCCAGCCGGCCGAAGGCTCGGCGAGCCCCTTCCGAATCGCCTGACAATCTCCTGTTTCTCATGTGACTCCCTGGAGCCCAGCGCTCCTAATAGTCCAGACCATTTGGACTATTAGTCCAGACTGCAGATCAGGGCAGGGAATACGGACGCCCGGTGTGGACGCTAAGTGCGCTAGGTCGTTGGCATGGTGTCACAAAACCAGGGTACCCATGATTGTTGCTGTGCCAACCATTTTGTTTTGGATATTTCTGATCAATTTACTGGTGCGACCCAGATCAACACGGCTTGTTTCAAGGGCGCATCATCCTAGTCGTCAATCCACGAACGCCCGTCGTGGATTGATTATTGATCTTGGATTGCAGTCTGGACTATTAGGAGCGCTGCTGGAGCCCTGGTGTTCCAACATGCCACCAATTCAACATCTTCCTAATCCGGGCCAGCCGGCCGAAGGCTCAGCGAGCCCCTTCCGAATCGCCTGACAATCTCCTGTTTCTCACGTGACTCCCTGGAGCCCTGGTGTTCCAACATGCCTCCAATTCAACAGGTTCCGAGCCTTGCCCGTAGGTGGCCTCGAGAACCCTCGGCCTTTCGTGGCCCACTTTTTACCTTTAAGCCACCATGACGAGTATATTTATGGATGGACCTCCTCTACTCTCTTTCTCTTCTTCTTCTTTCCTTAAGTTTGGTATACTCTGTAGAGTGGCCTAGCTAGTTGTAATACACTACCTTGAGACTGTTACAGGTAGGCTGAATGACAGCCCGAAGAGGACTCCGGAGCGGGCGCTGTAACGGGCTGTGCCCGTAGGTGGCCTCAGAAACCCTCGGCCTTTCGTGACCCACCTTTTACCTTTAAGCCATCATGACGAGTATATTTATGGATGGGCTTTCTCTACTCTCTTTCTCTTCTTCTTCTTTCCTTAAGTTTGGTATACTCTGTAGAGTGGCCTAGCTAGTTGCAATACACTACCCTGAGACCGTTACAGGCGCCATATTTCAGCTCAGATGATACACTAAAAACCAGCCGCCAGATTTGTAATCTTGGGCTGAACAAAACACCAAAGACGCGGAGACGGTATAACGTGATAGCAAGAGGGTTTGAGGTGCAGCAGCAGACGTTAGCGGCTCGTGCATTAAGAATTGCTGGTCTGGAGGAGGAACTGGCTCGTTCGAAGAGAGGGAAGAAGAGGAAGGCTGTACCTAATCCCAATAAGCGTTTCGTGACTCTGGGCGAGGCCCTAGCGGCTGGAGAAGTCACTACCGAAAAAGGAAGTGAAAAGAAGCTTGCTGTGGTAGATGATAGCTCTTCGGGGGAGTCAGGGTCAGAATCGGAGGCTGCTTCGGTTATTGAAGTCAGAGAGGAAACCATACCACCTCAGCGCACCACTCAATCTGGACGGGTAGTTAAAAGACCTAAATATCAATAGAAATATCAATTTCAAATTTACAGGAGGTAACTATTGGCAAATAACTTTTATTTTGGCCGAATTCTGTGTAAGTGAAATAGCTGAGTTTTGGTGGTGAATTTTTTTTTTTGCCTGACGAAAGGGTGGGGTTGTCGAAAGGGTGGGGTTGTCGAAAGGGTGGTGGTGCATGGTAACAGCTTTCTGTGCAAGATAGGAACGATGGAATCGGACACTTGCGAATGCGGGCTAGCATCAGAGACAGTGGAACACTTCGTATTCCGCTGCGCAAAATGGACCGCGCAACGGGAAGGCATGTTGCGATGCTCACAGACAAAGATGGGAAACCTATCATACTTCCTGGGAGGAAAGGCGGCGTCTGACGGTGACAAATGGGCGCCAGACATGCGGGCAGTACGGGCGACGATCAAATTTGCCATTGCAACGGGGAGGCTTGACATGGACCAGAAGCCTCAGGCACACTAACTATTCAGATTGAATCCTACTAACATTATACAGTCTCATTTTGGCAGACCGTGCTTCAGCTGCTGAGGATAGGATGCTGAACACTTGTAGAAATTGGCCTTCAAGCAGGCCTGTCACTGCATACATCAGATTGGACCAGTCAGTAAAGTGAAATTGTGGGGCTTCGTACGAAACGAAAATAGCTTAGCGCAAAGGCCCTCTGGGGTGTGTCCCCCTGGGCGAAATAAAATCCATCCATCGGCCCGCAACAATAAAGGTCCGCTTCTCCTTGCTCGTCGTCAGGGGCAACCACAACGATGTCCCACCAAGATGCCCAGCTATCGCGACACAGTAATCGGCGCCAACAATCAACACTTGCGTGAACACCTTTAATTCCTTCGGAATGCACCCTGATGCGATTCGCGCGTGGATCCAGACCATTGTGACCACGATCCCGCCCCACGATCCCGCTTTCCCAACCGAGGGGGCGAGACGAATCCTTGCGGACATTGACGACGCATCGCTGAACAAGGCAAAGTGTAGATCCATCAGATATTCCATGTCGAGTCCGTCAAAGCGCCAACGACTTGAAGATGTTCCCGATGACATCTTCGCCGATCCCGAGGTGACACCTCGACGACCACAACGGCCAGGGACCAGAAACGACACCACAAACGATGTCTTCGAGAGTCCAACGCCCTCTTTCTCCCATGGCGAAATGCCTCCTCCACTAGGGCATTCCGGCTCTTCTGCCGCCCCCTCGGTAGCTCCGACGTCTGTTTTTACCGGTGCCCTTGCCTCCCGGCCCCATTTCGCTACGCCGGCGATGGACCAGCGGCCCCATTCAACCAGGTCGTCAGCCTCATCACTCCAACGACCACGCAGCACATCACCGTCGAAGCAACACAGGAAGATGGCTGACTTGTTAACCCTTGATCGTCCAGTGCGGTTTAAAAAAGAGATGGACATGGGAGCCGCGCTTCCATCTGATGTTCAGGATCTTTACGATGCACTCGTCGTGGCAGAGCACGGCGAGGGGATCCTACCGCCCACTCTTGCCGACGTCCCAGGCATGAATCTCAGGGATATTCGTCCCTATATGTGGCAGCCAGCGGATACAGCGACCAATACGCAGAGTACTGGAACAAGTGCCCAGTCCTCTGACCGCTCTGTCGCTGATAAACATCGTCGTATCCTGGAGATTGTCAAGCTCTCCAATGAGTCATCCGACCTGCATCGCTCCGAGGCGGCCTGGAACACCATGGTCCATTATCCTCTCCTCTATGAACTCGCCTCATTCTCTTCCGTTAGAGTCGAGCCGATAACATCGGCTCAAATCGTCCCAGCCTTTCGTCCTTCCTTCTCCGGCCAGCCTTCCGACGACGTCTCATCGCAAAAAACAGTCTCCAGCTTCTCGAACACGGGTAGCATGTCTGGTTACGACTCCAACGCTTCACCATCACGGATGAATGCCACCAAGTCAGTCCATAAGATGGTTGACTTTGCGCTCATCCTTGCTCCCGACGAGGATCTCGAGGCCCTCATCGAAACATTCACCAAGTCCTCTCCCACAGCGACCGTCAACCAAACGGCGTACTACCCCCTCAAATCCCGCCCAGCGCCAGTGTTTATTGAAACAAAAACGTCCGCCGGCAATATTGAAGCAGCAAACGTCCAGCTAGGCGTCTGGATAGCAGCATGGCATGAAAGTATTCGCAGCATCATGAGACTTGGTGGCGGCGTGGAGCGAATCATCACCCTTCCTATCATCCAGGTTGTAGACGGAGTCTGGACTCTCATGTTTGCGGTAGATGCGCAGACTGAAATCGTGAGTTTCCCTTGAGCCCTTCTCTCACAGTGTTAAGCTTAATCCCGTCAGCATATTCTCGATCGAGACTTTCGAATCGGCAACAGCAGCACGATTCACGGGATGTATCAACTCCAAGCTGCTCTCTCTGCAATCGTAGTTTGGATGGAGGGTGAGTTCAAGACGTGGATTACTCGAGTTCTTCACAAAGCTTTGAGCTAGATCAATGGCGGACGCTGTTTGATATAGTTACACGCGTTAGGCGTCACAGTTTCTGCCTCTGTGATTAGGTCACGTGCCACATTATCCTAGGCTATCAAGGGATTTGTTATTGGTGACTGGGATTTCGGGGAACTTGTCGGTGTAAGGAAAGTCTCCAAATAGGCGGTCGTGTTCATGATAGCCAGGTGTTATCTTGGTGCGTCCCTGGTCTTGTGGAGTTCAGGGTCTTGCCGTGATGTTTTGAATTGACGTACGACGATGTCGTGGTTTTGGCAATATTCGCATTCTTACGCATTGTTCATTGCGGAATCGTCCGAATCCAATGACATGGCACTGATACGTGAAAAACCAGTCTTGGGCCTGGTGCTTAAGACTGGCATTATATGTAACATCACGTGAGGAAGGAGACCTTATGCTCCCGTCCTCAACTGTAGTCTTAGCTCGTCATCCATCTTTCTACATCTACATGACAACCTCACTTTATGTGACCTCCGCGATATATTCGCATCACCTGTGGACGGTTTCTTTCGAGACGCGGGCGCAGACCGTTTTCGGAGGGATCTTGAATCTTGTGGTGGTCCCAGAGATGCCGTTCAGCGTTTTGGGTGCCAATGGCAAGTACATTGCCGGGCTTCGGCATGTTCCTTTCAATGCACAATCTGCAGACCCATCGCCGCTCCGAGTCCTTCTCGATATCGAAGCCGTATTCCCACACCCATGATTTTGTATTTCTGCTTCGCTGAGACCACGTGTAGCCACGGAGGTGTCGGAACAGTCGATCTTCGTCTCGTCGAGTGGCGCGGGCTTTGACTGGTGTGGACGGCTCGGGTGTTGATGGAGCTGGTGTTAAGGGACCCGGTGTGAAAAGGGAAGCTGCTGCAAAATTCACAGCCTCAAAATCTGAACTTTGGGACATATTAAAGCCGAAGAAATGAGACGCCAGAGAAGCAAGCCGTGAAGGGGAGTGTAACGGGTCAGGCCCACTTGGCTGGCGGCTCTGCCGCCAAGCCCGAATTCTTCTCCACAGCGCCATCGAGTTGATTCTCGAATCTTCTATATTAAAGAAGATATAACGCGTCTTCACGCACCCAGTTTGTATTTAGATTCTTTCCTTTCTTCATCTTGAAAGTAAACAGCATAGGGACTAGTTAGTTGAATCAACTCACTAGAGGCCTTTCACATCGGATCCCTTGTCCAACGGAAGGAGACTCGGAGCTCGGGTTGAATCCATGCCGCCAACCAAGCCTCAGCCACTCTCTCCGCGACAACCCAACTTCACCAAACCTCGATGGTCATCAATCGCTTTCCTCCGGCCTCGCCCTGCCGCCACCTATCTAACAGCAAATAACTTTTTGATTCTACAGCCTTGTAACTGTCGGTGGCATAAGGGATGCAGAATCTTCAGAGCTTATTGGTGAATGATTAATATGAAGGGAGATTAAGGGCTGGAATGATGACATATTGGGTACTTGGCTGACACTGTCGGGCATTCGAGAAGCAAGAGAAAGATCTTATATAGGAAAGAACTGCTTTCCAGCCTGGCTTGGTTGTTCCTACTTGCTATATTGCTGAGCGTGAAAGCGACCTGAAGGACTCCCACAATCTGTCGGCAATAACTGCATAAACTTGTCTCTAATTCTCCTTCAGCCTAAAGGCTATCCTCCGCGGCCCTGACTCTACCAAGCTGTAGGACCCTATTTTAAATGAGCTCCAGACTTTAACATCCACCTAAACGATCTCGTTGCTGATATATTACCTTCGGTTGATTGTTTTCTGTATCCGAGTAATGTCCGTCACCAGCCGGTCCCGCTCCATGACCAACAGCTCGTTGTCTCTCTCGAGTGACTTGATGCGCCGCTTTGCGCGACCCAATACTTCTCCCTTGCTGAAACAACGGCTATTGTTATCGTGGCCATCACCGAGGCCATCGATGTGGTCGTCTTCGGACTGCACCGCTGGGAGTGCGTTGAGCAGGTTCTCGAACTGCAGGTTCAGGCGGTTCCGGTACTGCTTCTCGACCTGGTTGTGGCAGTGGCGCGCCTGCCGCTCTGCTGGCGAGACAGGGGCCTTCTTGCCGGCCATGGTTTTGGACGATGGCGTTTTGTGCTTTCGCGACGCGCTGCGTAACTTGACGCTGGTGCGTGTCTTTGTGCTGGCGTTCACGTTGCTGTCGTGTGGCTGGGTTGCGGGTGGTTCGTCTTCGTCTTCCTCCAGGCTCACTCGGGATGATCGTTTCGTGCCTTGTGGGCTAAGATTCTTGTGGTTGATAGCATACTCTAGTTTGGTGTGCTTTTCATTAATGAGGCCGTGATCTTTATCGTAGCTGTGCAATCCTCCTAAGTCCGGGAAGGAGCCGGATAGCGAGAATTCATTGCTGTTGAAGATATCGGAAGATGTGGCGCCAGCTGTCGGTGGCGAGAACCTGTCGACAGAGGCAAACCAAGATGACTTAACATAGTGGTGAGGACGGTCTCCCAGCGGCGAACGCGGCGAAAGCGGCGAGCACGACTGTTGGTCCCAATTGAATGCTTCGGTATCGGGTTTGTATTCCATCCTGCACGTCTACAGTGCCTCAGCGACATGTAGTGATTGAAGGGATGACTGTTATTCAGTTCGAAAGCCTTGGCTGATCCCCAACAATGCGGTCACTGCCTTGTTACGGAGACAATTGTCGCAGCCTACCATTATCCACGTTCGGATCTATTATTGAGCCAAACAAGTAAGTCTACCACCACCAACTGCGCTCCATTGCGCCGAAGATCGAACTATCGGGCCCAGATCGAAATTTTGGTCTGGGTGTGGAGCACAAAGTTCCAGGCAGAGTCCATGGTCGAGTCCCGTATGGAGGGGAAGGGTGTTCCCCTCTATTTATCCACACAGGAGAGGGGAATAGAGCAATCTCTACACCCCGCTTTATTAGGCCCATCAACATTCCCTGCGGCTTGCATGTCGGAATCCATTCATTGCCTGCTAAGTTTGATGACAAGCAAATCATGGTGATTAGATAGATGAATTGCTTGGCCTGACAGGTGAAGATCTCGATGGCAACCCTGGATGCAGGTGGAAAACTCAGCAAAGAGAAAGGGAGTGAAAGGAACACAACTGGGGAATCTCTGAATACCAGAGTCGACTTTCGGTCCTGCGTTGTTGCTGGTAGCAGAAGATAAAACTAGCGCTGGGCCACATCGAAGCGGAGGGCTCCGAGGAGGTGGGGGAAAAAGGATAAAACATACGTTTTGGTAACAAATGGCGTTCTTCCTCCCCCCCTCAACCTTTTCCCCATCCCACGTCATAGTTACGTCTGCGACACCTTCGGCATGATACTGTCTGGTGTGACCCAAAATATTGCGATAGACATATTTTGCACGAGACATCCTTAAAATGGTAGAGTCTTTGTCGTTGTCGCAGGGTCAAGTTTATACAAATGAGGCACTCGAACTGTGGCAATAAGTGGTGTGATTCTTCCCAAAGCAGATTATGTCACTTGGCATTGGCATCGAAATTCGAGCCCAGCATCTCCCCTGGCCTTGTCGCGATCGTCAGGGTTGCAGTGGCGGATGGGACTGCCGTAGGTAAATAGGATATCCGTGCACATCCATTGGATGTCAGGCTACATGTCATGTTCCCGTCCACATCTGACCAGATGCGTTTGTACCTTGTGATCCATGAATCCTAGCTTATCGCCAAAAAGCCGCAATGTAGCTATTGCTGTTTTCCATCATGCAACTAACCATCTCTTAGCTTGATGGGCTAGCTGCACCCGAAGCAATCGTCCCGCCTTCGCCAGCCAGTCCATGTAGGACTGTAAGAATCGAAGCCACTAAGTGTGAAAGATTTCAGGTCGCTGCTGCTATTGGACTAAATTCAGACAGCTATTCCTCTTGGGAGCTCTTCCGCGAGAGGGACGATTCATGTTACGTGCCTGTGGCGTGTCCCGGGCGATGCTACAAGGTCAGGCTGGCCCAGGCTCACTAGACGGAGCTAAGGCTCACGCAGCGTCCACGTGGAAGTGCTCGTATCACAGAGTTTCGGAATGCAACAGCACCAACCAGAAATGGGATCCTTTGGCCGCGGTACTTCCGCAACTGATACGGCAATGCATAAGCGGTGGGATACTGGTTGGGATGTGGGACCTAGTACTTACAGCACTTCTCATATCTCAAAATCTCCAGGTTCAGGGCATTGCCACCACCCTGCGAGACCATTCTAGACCTGCCCCATCTCTGGCGAGTACCTGTGGCTTTATTAGGATGTGAATAAAAACAGGGCGCTAAGGACCCGGATGACATTCAACCCCCCCCACCCTGCAGAAAGACTTTCCTGAAATTTCGACAAGAGCGGGGAGACTTACTCAACAACAAACTCACTCTTGAAAAGCCTCAGAAAGCCTCATTCTTAGTACTTACTTTATCGACAGGTAGATGGGTAAGTCATTTTTGGATTCAACCCGAACGGTACGAATACTTACAGGTCTTGGCCAGATATCCAACCTGGTCCTTCCTCTTGTCCAGACGGTCTGACGGCGCTCAACGGCTACGATCTACAAGACACGGCTGGAAATGGTTTGGATTTCCATGGCCCCGCCCTGCCCGCTTACTTCCAGTGGGAGACATTGGAGCCGGCGAATTGGCCAACGTTCCCAGGACTTTTGCAGCATCAAGGCAATCTAGCTGCCCCCTGGGGTCAACACAGTTCCCAGTCCAACGAAATCTTGGCCAGCCTCAACTGGGAGGCGAGAAGTCGTCCTAACGCACATATTCCAATGGCCGAGACTCACACTCCATCTCAGGACATTAACCAAACGGCCTCCAACTGGCCATCCCCACCCCCATCTCACACACCCGAAAGACCTCAACCGCCGGCCAAGAATGCCGTACGAAAACGGAAGACGAGTTCTGGTGAGCCTCTCAATCTTAAGCCAACCCTAGGCACTGAAGTTGATACGCAAGGGGGGCCAAGCCATGCTGACAAGTGCGGCGTCAGGAGGTGATCACAAACAAAACACAGCCCATAAACGAGTGCAGGAGAGAAATCGCATTGCCGCCAGTAAATTCCGCCATCGGCGGCACGAAGAAATGGAGAAACTCTATTCGAGTGAACAGGACTTGGAGAAACTCAACTTTAAACTGACCAGTTGCCTTCGGGACCTCGTTGCCGAGGCCCAACAGCTGAAGATAAACCTTTTGCAACACTCGACCTGCGAATGCACCTTGATCCACAAGTATATCCAGAACGAGGCGCAACGCTATGTCAAAAGGATAGAAAAGAATTCAAGTCTCAGCGATGCAGAATTCGCTCCGAAGTCCTGTAGCATGCAACACCTCCACCACTAGTGTGTGCTGTTTTGATCCCCAAGTGCCATCGTGTAGTGGAACGCAAAGGCCCACACAAAATCAAGCATTGTTTATTTCTCCGTTTTACTCATAGGACATGCGAATCTGGCTCCCACCAGGTTTGAGTCCACGGGGACTTGGTGGAATTCACGCAGGCAGTCGACGGAGACATTTTATTTCGTCAAAATTCAAACACATCAATGCATACAGCAATACCTAGATCAAAAGATAGATAAGAGCGTAATTAATTGATTTATACCAAGAAGACTATTTTTTCCTTACTCTTAACCAAGAAACTCGCAATAGAAGGCATGCATCCCGTTGTCAAGACGAAAGCATGGTCTGAGCTCTGAGAGGCTGCTTACGAAATATCGTTACAGCCCTGTCAATTATCGTTACACCCTAGTCGTTTGTCTGGGACTCGAACCAATGAGAGCAAGGCTTGGACCGGACGGCATCCTGGTTGGCTCCACAGTGGCGTCCTAAAACAGGCAAGTTTCGTTTTGCACAATGCTCAACTGAATGTGGATGTGGATGATGAGTATGGAAACAAAGCGATCCCATCCCATTGCTAACTTACGGATACCAGTTGCAGACATTATTGTATTGCGCACGATCTAGATTTTATCACCCTACGTAACATGATTCAGATACAAAACATCTATTCGTGAGGAGCCATCTTGCTGATTAGGAAATTATCCTATATCCTACGTCACTGGGAGTTCACTTTTACTTTTACATCGTGTTCGCTTGTCTCACTCATTCTTCGCTCTTACCCTAGGTCGCCGTATTATATGGTGGCCCTGAATGAAAGCAAGTGCCGAGTTGACCCTTATGTTTGCTTTTTCCCCATCAGCACGCAAACTCTCAGCAGGCGCCCTCTAAAACCAGTGATCGTATGGCAACCCTGTCAGCCCATCCAATCATCCATTGAGGCTCGAAATTAAGCTCGCCCCTTTACCAGGTCTTGAAAAATACAAGTCGGCGGGACGCGTCAAAGAGACAGATAAATAAATATGACCAAGACACCACCAGAAAATAGAGGGATCCAACAAACCTGCAAATCTGTGATCATACGATTTGTTCTGCCCTATCTCCTCAAGATCGAACGCGCTAAGGGATCATGGCGCCTCCATCGGTTTCCGCCGAATCCAAGAAACAGCGAGAACGAAACCGTGGTAGAAAACGGCGCCAACAATTGCGTCAGCAGAGCCAGGCCCAACAACTCCAAGAAGCTGACAGCCATGAAACTGTCCGGCTAGTGAGCCAGGTCCATCACGCAGAGGCCGATGTTACCAATCGTTAGTTGGGCTTGCAAATTCAAGTTCCCTCTTCCCATCATCAAACTCACAGTCCCGCATCCTGTTAGATCATCTACACGAGCACTCCCGTAGGGGCCATCCTGTCACCTCGTCAGCCAGCATTCAGCATCTCCCGCCGGAAACCTCTGATTTTCGAGATTCCTCCATCGGTTACAATACTTCTCTACTAGTTTGCCCCCCCCCCCCCCCCCCCACGGCTGCGTTATCGGCCGCTCCGGTAACGCATTCTCCGACAGATACAAGACGAACGAGCAGTGCGTTTCGCACCGACCCTGATTTAACAAGCGCGGGAGAACTGTTGATGCAAGGATCGTTTGAGGCTGTAGCTGCTGCAATTCTGGGTCCTTCGGGTACGGATGAAGAGGTGCATGTAACAGCGGGCCGTCCGCGGAGAGACCCAGCCTTATCAGAACGTGACGGGGCCGACGAGTCTTTGGACCAATGGGAATTACTAAAAGTGCGGCACCCGTAAGCTTGCGGCACCCGTATCAATTGCCTATGCAAATTCGGGTCTTATGCCGCCACATGAGGGGTCGATCCAACATAAATTTATCTACCCTTGGAGCTGTTGTCACGGTGTGTATTTTGGGTAACTGGGCGTGTAATTGTTATAGCAATATCCTTCTAGCTACTTAGCATGAAGGATGTACAGGGACTCAGAGCGGGGATCTGACGCGCAATCAAGAACATACATACACCCAATCAGACGCCTCACACAATCAAGGCTCGTAACAGCTGTCAAAATGTCGTCATTGGTTATCATACTCCACTACAATAGGCTGCGCTGGCCTCCGTCCAGCGGTTGCTGCATTGAAGGTCTTGCCACATATCGCTCCTGCGCCAATACACCTCCATATTATTTCCCTCAGACTCTGTATGCACGACCAAACCCGCCTCCTTTCCATACAAACCGTTCTATAGAATAGACTGAAATCTTTTCGACCCCGGCCGTACTACCGAAGTCGCTACGATGGATTATACGTCGGGTCTCATACCCTTGAACCAGGTACATAAGCCGCCGTTCACCATCGAAGCTCCCGGATACGCGAAGGTCCCCGGTGAGACCGTCCCGCGTCGCCATCCCCGAGCCAAGGACGGCCTCATCAACCGTCCCGTCAACGACGTCCACACCGTATTCGATATCGTCCGCCGTAGCGCGCGCGTCTACCCTAACCACCGCGCCGTCGGCTCCCGGAAGCTCGTCAAGTTGCACAAGGAGAGGAGGAAGTTTCAGAAGAGCGTCGACGGCGAGATCCAGGAGCTCGAGAAGGAGTGGCAATTATTTGAGCTCTCCAAATTCTCTTACTTGACGTTCAAGGAGTACGAGCAGCTTGTGCTTCAGGTCGGCTATGGCTTGCGCAAACTGGGCCTGACACCGCAGCACAAGCTTCACCTCTTCGGCATCACAAGGTATGTTTCCTCGTATGGTTAACGCCGGATTGCGCTCACAACCTCCTTAGCATAAGCTGGATCTCCATGTCCCACGGCTGCGCCTCCCAGTCTATCTCTATAGTCACCGCCTACGATACACTCGGCGAGAGCGGCCTTGAGCACACCCTCATCCAGACTAAGGCCGACGCTATGTACGTCGACCCTCACCTCCTCCAGACTGCCGCCCGCCCCCTTAAGAAGTCCAACGTCAAGACCATCATTGTCAACGAGAGCTGCATATTCGCGACTGGGGATGAGATCGAAGAGTTCAAGCAGGCCCACCCCGAGTTCAAGGTTCTGACATTCGAGGAGCTGCGAAAGATGGGCGAGGACAACCCGGTCGATCCGGTGCCGGCCAAAGGCCCCAACCTCTACTGCATTATGTACACCTCCGGCTCTACCGGTCCTCCCAAGGGGGTCTGCATCACGCACGAGGCGCTCGTTGCTGGAGGTATATTCGCAATCCTACCCTTGCACACTACTTGTCCCATGTACGGGCTTGACTAACTCCATCGGCTGCAGTTACCGGTCTCTATACCTGTGTTGAAGAATGCGTTAGCGACAAGGAGGACGTGCTTGCCTACCTACCTTTAGCCCACGTCTTCGAGATGGCACTCGAGAACCTCGTCTTGTTCCTTGGCGGAACCCTCGGATACGGTAACCCCAGAACGCTCGCCGACTCCTCAGTGAAGAACTGCGCTGGTGATATGCGGGAGTTCAAGCCCACTGTCATGGTCGGGGTTCCTCAGATCTGGGAAACCGTCAAGAAGGGCGTCATATCCAAGCTCCACGCCTCCAGCCTTGTCGTCAAGGCGCTCTTCTGGAGCGCCTTCAGCTTTAAGACCTTCATGTCTAAAAACAAGCTCCCCGGAGCTGGGATATTTGACAAAATCGTCTTCAGCAAGGTTCGAGAACTGACTGGTGGCCGACTTCGATTCACCATGAACGGTGCTAGCGGCATCTCCGATGGCACCAGGCACTTCCTGTCCATGGTCCTCGCCCCTATGCTGGCTGGTTATGGTCTCACTGAAACGTGCGCCAACGGCGCCTTGGGTTGCCCACTTGAGTACTCACCCAATTCAATTGGCCCTGTCTCTGCTGCTGTTGATGTGAAATTGGTCTCCATTCCAGATATTGGATACTCGACGGACGCAGAGGTTCCTCAGGGTGAGATTTGGCTCAAGGGTGTTCCGATCATAAAAGAGTACTATGACAACCCCGAGGAGACGAAGATGGCCCTTACTCACGATGGTTGGTTCAAGTCTGGTGATATCGGCGAGTTCGACGGCAACGGCCATCTGCGAGTCATCGACCGAGTCAAGAATCTTGTCAAGACGCAGGGCGGTGAGTATATTGCCCTGGAGAAGCTCGAGTCTGTCTACCGAGGCACCCAAACCATAACCAACGTTATGGTACACGCCGACTCTCAGCACTCCCGCCCCATCGCAGTCATCATGCCCAACGAGACGGTTCTCGTTGAGAAGATTAAGGGCCTAGGCGTAGATGAGCACAGCATGCACTACGACCCTAAGGTCCGCAGCCTCATCCTCAAGGATCTTCAGAACACCGGCAAGCACTCTGGCCTAGCCGGCATGGAAATTGTGTCCGGCGTCGTCATCACCGACGAGGAGTGGACCCCACCAAGCGTAAGTCTCAAACAACTCAGAGCTATCTTGGTGCATTCATATTGACCGATACCCAGGGACTTGTCACTGCCACGCATAAGCTGAACCGGAAAGTCATTCGTGAGAAGTTCAAGAAGGAAATCGACGAGTGTCTGAAGAATTCGCCCTAAAGATGAGAGATGATGCAAAAAGATGGAGGTGTGCAAAGGAGAGGAGAACGATGACGCCTCTATTGTGATTCATACCCTACAGATGCTGTAACCTCAGAACTCTAGTAGAGTTCATTTTCATGCCCCACGTTCCCGGGGGTAGAGTTCATTTTCTGACACCCCAGTAGTGTTCATTTATGCTCAGCCAATTAAAACGGAGCACTCAGCGACATTTCCACCAGCCACTTCTCTATCAGCCACTACACTAGACGATTAGCCGCCACTCTATCTTCCTTTGTTTCCCACGCGATGCATCTTAGGTTAAGAACAGGCAGTTCTGAGGAACTGCAGTAAATAACGCTTAATCATAAAAATAAACTGCAATTCCTAACGGCCGCCTTTCCTTATTATAATCCCATTTAAGATAGAATAGAGAGCATATAAAGGAAGAGGTAAGTAAAGAGGAGAAGAATGAAGATAAATTGGAAAAAGCAAGTCGAAGGATTGCCGTACGTACCCTACGGTCGCACATTACCACATGGGTGACATAACCCTTTTGGGAAGCCTCAACCATGTTAAAATACTTAGTAATTTTGTGGCCCCTTGCAAGACTACAGTATCGCACACTATCCGAAAGGTATCTCTTCATTTAGATGGCATCTCCACCAGGGAATATGTCGTGATAAATTCCTGGTGACGCGTCACAATTCTTCCACTCGCACATCCACACCAGCGTCAATACCCAGCCCATCGCCAACCCATAGCTGTTATGGGCTATCCCCATCCATTCCCCAAGTAAGCTCGGGTCTATCCATCATGAGATTGTGCGACTGACCTTGTCTTGTACGTAGATATGCCCGATCACGTCCTATCGCAGACATGTCCCGATGTTCCGAAGACCGTGGCCCCTAAATCATACCAACGGAGCCACGATTTCATCCGCGATAGCTACCCAGGGTCGAAACTGTGTCCATATTGCGGGCGACGTTGGCCCACGAGTATCTCCATCCTCGACAGCTCGCCAATCCCGTTTCGAGACGTGGAGACAGCTTCCACCTCCTCCGCTATACAGTCTATCGACCTAACAGCCTCTGATCGTTCCACGCCCTCACAGACGATCTTCACCGGCTCTGGAGACGGCCCTGGCTGTATCCTCGCAGCATTGCGGCCCTCTGCCGTATATCGAGATGCCAAACTTACCCAGAGTTGGATTGTGAGGGGCATGAGGGCAAGCTCGTCGCAACTCAGTGAGGCTGTGGCTAAACAGAGCCAAAACAAGAGCAGGCGGAAGATCTCGATGCGTCTCACCGTCTTTCTTGCGAGGCCTGACCCATGGGAAATACTAGACGAAGATGAGGAGCCCCAGTGGTCTTTGGCTAGAGAGTTGCTGAAGGTCGCTTTGCGCCCCTTCGTCGACGAGGAACCATCTTTATCTGTCCACTTCTGGTTCGACAGCATCTTCTTCCCTCAGTTCAAGGACAAGCCTGCTCTCTCTTCTGTTCTTCAATTCAACAAGAGACTCGTTCAGAACGCCTATATTAAAGAGGGTATCACGGAGCTGAGCTACCTCGACTGGGAGAGACAGACAGTCGCAGAGCTTTTCGGCGAGGACTGTCCTTTTCGTTTCAGTAAAACAGAGGGCAGATATCTCTTTTTTCTTGTTTTCTATGAGCTATTGCCTCCTCGACCACAAGTCCCGGCCCCTCGTCATATCAAGACACCGAGGTCAGCTGTAAAGCCGTTTAAAAAGGAGAAGGGAATCAAGAAAGAGTTAGTCAAGACCGAGGTGAAGGTACAGCCAGCCTTGTTAATCGGTAGCGAGTTCAACTCGACCTCCTTAAGCCCTTCTCTGAGCCTAGATCTACCTCCTTCGAGAGCTAGCGCAGAAGACCAGATCGAGATTATTACTAGCGACGTGGACGAGACCCCCGCGGGTCAGAAACGAGCTCGAGACTCTATAAGCTCAGCACTCTCGGTAGAGGCAGAGGATAAGAAGCTCTCGGCTGGCCCTGCCTTCACTGCCCATGGTCCCGCTGCTGGAACCCGAGGAGTTGATACGAGGAGGCCAAGTAGTCGGCATCCTCGTAAATAGATGAGGAAATAGTAGTTACTCTAGCTCAAGGTGACCCAGGTCCCCCATCAGCTCGTCCACACTATTAATAATATCGCCAGGTAGCTCAGTTCCGGAGAGGCTATTGTTAATAGGCTCAAGGTAGTTCTGCTCGAGGAGCTGAAGCTAAAGTATTATCAGCTAGCTTTTAAGTGCAATAGAGTACTTTTTTACGTACGAACCTCTCTTGCCCCCCAACTGGACTCTCTGGGATGCTCAGCACCGGACTTGCCCCGCAGTTGAGATGAACCTGAATCTTATCTCTAAGCCGTAAGTAGATCGCGAGGTGTGGTCGCTTCTGATCAAGCTCCCCATCTAGCTGACCATCGAACTGAAGATCCCGAAGCTGTTGATCACACCAGTCCGTTGTTATTGGGTCAAGAAGATCGTCTATATCGATAGAATCGACAGCAGCCATCATCTGGGCAAGCCCATCTCGAGCCGCAGGCCCTACATAGACTGCCCAGTTCTCCACTTCGCTTGTATTATACAGATCCATCGGGATCCCGGCGACGAGATGCTCCCTATTCTTCTGTGGCCGGATGCGATGGCCGTTCCACATCTCCGTAAAGTCCGCAACCTCTTGACGGATCATGGGTCCATAGAGAGCATACACCGCGATCTGGTGAGCAAGACGGTTTGGTTGGAAGAGGCCGCTATCAATCAGCTCGTGTGAGAACGCGATCCAGCGCTGACTGACGCCTTTGAGTAGCTTTTCCCACCAAGACTCGATCCGTTGGTTCGATGTGCTTGGCCCCCAGATATGACAGGAGCTCAGTCTCGCTCCCTGCCTGTGGACTCGTTGGTCGTTATCCTCGGTGGTATACCGAAACTCTGTCTGATCAAGGTCGGCGAGCATCGCCTGGGCTCCGGCCCAAAGAGGAGTCTCGATACCATGATCCGAGCGGGTGAAAAGGGGGCGGACCCCTGAGTACGACACAGTCCGTAGAAACTGTTTGAGTAAACTCAGCGCAGTCATGTTCCCCCTGCCGACATATATCCAGATGATGGCTCTCGAGTACGTGTCGATACAGGCGTAGATAGAGAAGCCGAAGTTCTTAAGCTTCTCATACCATCGAGAGACCACATGAAGTTAGGCCTAGGAACCTGGAAGTTCTTCCGGTGCTTCCAATCAGCAAGGCGTCTTTATTCCGCGCGCTTCTTCCACTCTGGGTTCATTTAGTACTCGCGATATAAAGTGTTCTGGCCGACAAGGACGCCGGCACGGATGCGGACGTAATGGTATAGATACCCCCTGCCAAATCCTCTGATGCTTAAATACTGACAGTCGTCTTAGAAGAGGAACTCTCTTACTTTTTGAATAGCCTCCTGTCATTCAGCCAGATCTCGGAAGCGCCGCTTCATGCCATGCTTCGGACGATACTCCTGTACAGTCCGCTCGGAGATCTCGATGCCGCGTCGCTTGAGATCACGGACGATGGAAGTGTCGCTATATCCGTATCGGTAGAAGTAGCCTTCGATCAGCTCGACGAAGGTGTTGGTATCAATCTTTGAGTGAAGGGGGGAGTACTCCTGGGCACCCCATTCCGCTAACCTCCTTTTCAGGGTTCTGACGTCGAGTATGTGCCCATCGTCGCGGAGATGGGCATATATAGTGTCAATAGATAGTCCTTCTCGCCGCTGCTCGAGGATCCAGTCCTTGACGCGCTCCAAGTCCTTACGGGGCCTCGGCATTGTGCGAGACGCAGACCAGGGGTTCGAAATCGTAGTAGAGGTCGGAGTTCATACCAGCTTCCAAGGCTTCCAGCTGCAATATCCCGCCCCCTCTGAACCGGCATTATCGGAGCTTCGGCGCCGATGGAATGGCATCAGCACCACTTGGTATGGCATCAGCTCTGCTACATTGAAAACAGTGCGCTATCATATCAATACTGTAGCCCCATATAAAAACCCCGAAAGCCTATGTGCGAAATAGCTCCAGTCATTTTCGTACATGGTTTTGTCACCCATGTGGTAATGTGCGACCGTAGTACCCACCTACTGTAACGGTTGTGCTAGACCGCTGTACCATAGGGCAAAAGATTGGTCAATAATCGCTGTGATGGCGACTACTGGGCACACTAGCTGCTCTTTTAAGCCAACTGCTGTCCGGAGGACCAGGCCGTGACACCTACCGTACAGCAAAAATAAAATTCCCCCATACAAAATGCTCATCTTCACTTGCACGGTGCTCGGCCAAAATTGAAGCTATTGCCATGAAACAATGTCTGTTTTATGAAGAGTTTCATGGCGTTTGATATTCTCACATTCCTTTTTTGATCACATCAGCGGTATGGTCGCATGGCACTAATGTAAATTATCTCAAAATGCCTCCCTCATCACCCAGCCTCCCTGAAGCTTCGTCGAATTTTTATCTATGCCAGCCTTCCTTAATCGCCTCTAAAATGCCTCAGACGTCTTATACAAAGAACGATGTTATTGAAGCCATACTGGACGTCACAGATAATAGCCTCTCGCAGAACCAGGCCGCCCAGAAGCATGGGATGCCTCCGACCACTCTCTCTGACCGATTAAGAGGCCTACCGTCAAAGTCTGAGGTCACCCAGCCTGCCCAGCTATTATCCAAGTCTCAGGAGGCCAGATTAGTTACATGGATACTGAGACAAGAGGCCTTGGGCTATGCCCCTTCTCACAGTCAAGTTCGCGCCACCGTAGCTGTTCTCTTGAGACAACAAGGCCGGGAAAGGCCTATCGGTGTACACTGGCTAGCCAGGTTCATGAAACGTCATCCAAAGATCAAGACCAAGGTAGGAAAACGTCAGGAGGCTGCGAGATTCAATTCTTTTACCTCAATAGCCGTCAATTGGTACTTTGATATCCGGGAGAGCGAGTATGGCTGGATCAAGCCAGAAAACACTGTTAATGTTGACGAGGGCGGTATCATGGCTGGATTTGGTAAGTATTTATTGTTTTTGTCATAAAAGTTACTAATCCATTGCGAACCTAGGCTTGAATTCCTTGGTTATCGGCAGTAGCGATCTGTAACGGTCTCAAGGTAGTGTATTGCAACTAGCTAGGCCACTCTACAGAGTATACCAAACTTAAGGAAAGAAGAAGAAGAGAAAGAGAGTAGAGGAGGTCCATCCATAAATATACTCGTCATGGTGGCTTAAAGGTAAAAGTGGGCCACGAAAGGCCGAGGGTTCCCGAGGCCACCTACGGGCAAGGCTCGGAACCTGTTGAATTGGAGGCATGTTGGAACACCAGGGCTCCAGGGAGTCACGTGAGAAACAGGAGATTGTCAGGCGATTCGGAAGGGGCTCGCTGAGCCTTCGGCCGGCTGGCCCGGATTAGGAAGATGTTGAATTGGTGGCATGTTGGAACACCAGGGCTCCAGCAGCGCTCCTAATAGTCCAGACCGTTTGGACTATTAGTCCAGACTGCAATCCAAGATCAATAATCAATCCACGACGGGCGTTTGTGGATTGACGACTAGGATGATGCGTCCCTTGAAACGAGCCCGTGTTGATCTGGATCGCACCAGTAAATTGATCAGAAATATCCAAAACAAAATGGTTGGCACAGCAACAATCATGGGTACCCTGGTTTTGTAACACCATGCCAACAACCTAGCGTACTTAGCGTCCACTCCGGCGTCCGTATTCCCTGCCCTGATCTGCAGTCTGGACTAATAGTCCAAATAGTCTGGACTATTAGGAGCGCTGCTTCGTATCGGTTCGTTGACAGAGGCGCCGAGTTATCGATCTGGTGACTCGTCAAACCGGTGTACGGGGCCCAGCTTGTTCTTCAGTATATTTCCGTGAATATCGGCGGGTAATATGGATTGGACTCGGCATGGTTTATGACTTGGAAGAACTGGGTCGCATCATGATGTCTGCCATGACTTCGACAGCCATCGGCCGGAGGGGCCATAGTGCTCGAGAGAGATTGATGCGCCATTTTGAATTACGGTGTAAAGATATGATTCGAGTTGGAGAGGGAGCATGAGGCGATAAAATGATGGCCAAAGGATAGAGGTGATTAGGACGGTCCTAGGGCGGTCATGAGAGCTAACTTCATATGCAGGTGACCTAATATATTTCCCCCCCTATTGTTTCGGTATAAATTATGATGTTCGATGGGAGTGTCATATGGGGGACGCTGATACGGCAGGGGAGGTATTGTAGGTGCAGAATGCTGGAAAGGTGATAAATTGTGGCGTAGGAGCTCAATTTGCGGATATGGTTCTAGGGGCCGATAACCATCGAGTGCATGGCTTTAGCCTTCCAAGACTAGACGTTTTGATGTCTATCATGGGTTGGTTGTTAGACAAGTAAGGGTTACCGTTGTGTTATGGTGTTGGGTTCGGTGATGTGTTTGTACTAGTGAGTTGGCTAACTAATTTCTACGCCCCCAACTCAAATGGAAGGCTTATCTTCTCTCTGGCTAATGTGCTGTGAGAGTACGGTTATAGCCAAGTATTTCATTTGAATCTCTCGTTTTTAGTTTCATTATAGCCAATGACCTTTGTCATATGTGAAGCAGTTAGTCTCCCTACCTGGTGCTCTCCTCGGATGTGTTGGGCTAACGAGGGTAATGCGCAGCAACTGACCCTAGGATATTTCGATGTGAAATATCTTCAACGAAACACACTCAGAAAAGAGGTCAGCTAGGTAAATATTCAGACTCCCAAAATAAAGCGTAGAGTTATTAGAGATGGAAGAACATAGACTCTTTATTTTCCTTTAATTGCCGACTTTACTGGTACTGAACTGTTTTGTTCAGAGGTAGCTCTGTAGAATACACCAGTTCCTTGGGTAAGAATGTGTGTTACGATGTTTTCGAGTTTGATTCATTTTATTAATTCTAGGTACTAGCTAAGCCCTATTAAAACCGTTAATCATACACGGTATCACACACTATTGTGAATCATGTCCCCAACGCTACTTCACAACATCATCATCATCATCTTAATAATAATAATAATAATAATAATAATAATAATAATAATAATAATATAGATTGAGGGGAGTCGTTACCCGTTACATTCTGAGATCATCAATGATGATGTTGTCGAGCGCTGGATGCTGCTATTCCGGAGGCTAAGCTAACGCCATGTTTAGCAATGTTTTCTCTCACACTGTTGGGATGTTTCTTGCCAATGAATCCATCCACCAGGGCGGCACCGAGGGCAGTCGTTGCTATTTTTGCGCCTTTGGGACCCAACCAAGGGCTAGGGTCATTTCGGGACTTGATAGCAGCTTGGGCGCCAGCAGTCAATGCGGTTAGGGCCCCGGCCTGCACCAGAGGGTTCTGCCACCATTGGTTGCACGATTTGGTCGAAGCAGGCATTGACGTACGCCTTTTGGTAGAATCCCGACCGCGCTGGGTAGGAGGACCGCCCCGCGTTGGGGATGGCCCGGACGGGGCTCTATTACGCCGGTCTCCCGTCTGTGAGCGCTGGCGCCTGCGACGCGTAGCATTGTATTCATCGTCATCGCCGTTGTCTATATGCCGAGAGCCACGGCCACGGGATTGGAGCTTTGGTGGGGAGGCCCGGGTGTGAGGGCGGGATCGATGGGGTTGGTCTCGAGATGATTTCTCTCGAGAATCCGGCGCATAATGACGGGGAGGTGGATCCTGTGAACATAATTCTTGGTCGTAGGGTTCCATAAAATGAGTGTCCCTTTCACAAGGCTCCATTTCACGACGAAGGTTCCGATCATAGCGAGATGGGCGAGGATAACGAGGCAGTGGCTCAGGGTCCCAGGAGAAAGGCGACGGGCTAGGACCACGTCTTTGGCGGTCAGGTCCGGCACTTCGGCCGCGACGTTCGTCATCGTGCCGGGAACCATGGTGTCCGTAGCGGCGAGATGTACTAGTGGGTTCGTCGGAGTAGTATGAAGGACTTGGCACACGACGGTACCTCTCTGATTCGTGATGGCGGGGTGGCGACTGCGCCGGCGACCTCAGCTTGGGAGCAAAATTACCACGAGTGGGGTATTGCTCATAGGGATCGTAAGGATCGTAGGGCTTGTATGTCTGATATGGCTGATAGGGCTTATAATCATCCTCTAGCCGAGGTTGACCACGACTCCCTGTGGGATGACGATGGTCCATGATAATATGTGGTGATGAGGGCGGTGAGGAATTCAGAGATGACGAAGGTTGAAAGAGCTTTGGAAGTTGAATCAAACTGGGAGGCTTGAGGAAGATAGGCCAAGTAATTGAGGATCTTCAACCGTAACAGAAGATAGTAGCAGGAAGTAGGAATGGATGTGATGCGCCGAGATAGTCGGGATTGATGACTGGGACAGAACATGGATCGACTAAGTTTTCCGGCTTTGCCAAGATCAAAGAGAGCAGGCTCAGGTATATAGGGCGAGGATCAAACGGTCTAGGGGCTTTATATACGTGTGTGTCGAAAACATGGCACAAGCACCATGTTATATTGGCGTGTGGTCAAGACGCCAAACAGTGGGTGGGAGGGCTCCCTCCTAGATGGCGGGGCTGTGCGCGGGAGCCTATCACCCACCATCAGCCAGAGATGCTAGGACTCATATTAGACCAGAATGATGAATTTTAAAGATCAAACCAGGAAAATGGGTCCTGGTGGTTGACGTCATACAGACCATGATGTCCACTTGTGAGTCGAAGCATAATGTCCTGGTCCTCTGACGTCAATTATGAAGATGCTTGTGACTCTGGGGGATAGCAATATCCTTCTAGCTACTTCAGCATAGAGGATGTACAGGGACTCAGAGCGGGGACCTGACGCAATCAAGAACAGACATACACCCAATCAGACACTACAGACAATCTGGGCTCGTGTCAAGACCACTCCCTATTGGACTTTTGCTTTTCTCTTCAACAGAGAATGAGAATTAAAGGAGAAGGATAAAATGCATTATCAGTGAGGTAATTGTCATTATTAGCACTAAATAAACAATATATTGACCTGGTTTCGTGTGCATCAACCTTACAGAATTTCGCCTGTTAAAATGTCACTCCCGCGCCCGCGCCCGCGCGGGTAAGCATCCATGTCAAGGTGAGTTCGTTATAAAATTCAGAGCCACGTCGCGCCTTCTTTTTTCTTTTTTTTTGGGGGGGGGGGGCGGGGGGGGCGGGTGTTAAAAAAGTCATTCTTAAAGAACAAAGCTTGAATGCTACTCCTAGCCCAAATTGCATATCGTTGAAGTTGGTGATGGATCCAATACGCCTTGGTCAATCAAGAGATAAGTAATTGATCAAATGATCTGATTTCAATTGATGATTGTATTGATGATCTTCTCTCTCCGACCCCCTCTTTTCTGAGAGGGGCTTTTTCTATCAACCTCGCCACCTATGATGTCAATCTCGCCACCTATGACTAAGATCAGGATATTGGCATATCAGAGGATTGCGTCAGACGAGGGTCAATCCAACAGTTGGTTTAACCTAAATATTTAAGGAACGAGGTTCATTTCCCCGCAAGATCGCTTTGCTCTTTCAGCACAGTGGAACAAAAACTATCAATAACATCAATCCGCTCCGTGCATCGAAGATCATAACTTCGCAATGAATGATATACCTCATTAACAACGCGTTTTGCGACGATGACCTTTCCTCTTCCTTTTTTTTTTTTTTCAAGCAGCGGAAAACTCACCAATAAGGCGGCCATGAAGGTGACGGTATCGAAGCGTCAGAACGCGCTGTACCAGGAGCGCGGCCTCGACCCGAGCAAGTGGGAGCAGCTGGTCCACGACGCAAATGCGGAAGAATGGGGGCGACAAGAAGAAGAAGAAGGAGGATGATGATAACGATGACGGCGAGCAAGCATCATCACCAGCTGACAAATGAGTGACCACGGAGGAGCCGATTCGATATCCTCTTCCGTACTTGATGTGTTGGACATCCGGGACATCGGCATGTCCGCCATGGGTCGACAAGACGGGGAGATAATCCTGCGCGATCCCGGGTTGGCGAAAATCATGTGTCCTGATGGCACGTGGTCGGGGCAAAGACGCTGAAAAATGAGAATTAATACAAGATCCAACCGATTCGGCATCACTTTTGAGTCAAAGTCTGGTAATTGTTAGCGCTTAAAGTGACCTAAAAGCATGAGATGATGTCTTGGATGACGTATAAGCCTGCCGATTCGGCAGTATTCGCACGGCCTTGTAGCGCAGATGCCGCTGGTAACGTATAGTGTGTATATTACACATTCTAAGCGACATCCCGTCCACACATGAGCGCGTTCATCCCCACCCACTCAGCCAACAATCACCACTACAAACGACGCCGTCTCGCACTCCACCATCAGCCCAACGTCCAACCATGGCGCAGGCGTTTGTCACTCCAGAATCTTGAACCCCTCGCGAGTCTTTATATCAACCCGCACTAGCTGCTTAAAAGCTGGAGGTCCGAGGCCAATCCCCCACCCCCGGGAACTGCAAGCGACGAGATGGCGCCCCAAGTCATACACCTGCCTGACGGCCAGACTTTTACCGTTACACCCGTCTTCGCGGGCCTCGGCTTCAAGAGCCACGAGCTCAACACCTACCGCAATGCCTTCCCCATCGGATGGACCGTCGTCCTCAACACCGAGTCCGACCAGGCCGAGAACGGCGACGACGACGATGACGACGATAAGGATACGGACACCGACAAGCACGGCGCTGAGAACGGCCATGGAGTCTTTCTGGACGGAGATACCGCCGCCGCCGCCCGCATGAAGCGGCACATTCACTCCTACACCAAGCCGACGCTACAGGGCGACAACCTCTTCATCTCGTCGATTGCGAACCCCTCAAGCTCCGAGTTCAAGCCGGCCGTCAGCCCCACCCGGCAGATCGCCATGATGCTGTGGATCACGCTCTACTGGTACTTCCACCAGCCCGAGCCGGCTCCACATGTCTCCGCCGCCGCCGCAAAGACCACCCCCCTCGGGGCTAAGCCGCGCGGGGAGTGGAAGATCAACATCAAGCGCGACGGCGTGCTGCGGGGCCGTAACTTGATCCCCAAGCTGGAGCGGATGGGACTGATCGCCTCTACGGACACTGCTGTCGGCACGAGCGTCGACGACAACGGCGATGGCTGGGCGCAGATGTTTGTGACACGCCGGATGTTCTGGCAGCTTCCGGGACGGCTGTTCCTCTTCTCACTGCAGCCCAACAGGGGCTCGTTCCCTGGATCCCCCACCGGGAGCCGCCCTGGCTCACCCATCCCGGGCGAGGCCGCCCAAAGTCCATTCTGTCATCACTCCCCACACTCGTCGTTTGGACGCCTGGATAGTCATCTCCCTGGTGGGCCAACTCCAACTACCATGGTGACGGTACCCAGCTTCCCAATCGGGCCCTTTTTCTCGAGCTCTCACCTTCCAACCTACTACCCGCCTCCACCGCTCCAGTACATCTCCACTAACATCCGCCACCCCCTTCGGCCCAAGCCCCCGGGGATGGGAGAAGTCTTCTATACTCGGTTTGTCCCTAGTGTTGGCCAGTATTTGTCGTTCCGAGTTGCGTCATCCTCTCCAAACCCAGTGCCATACTACGGCCCTGTTGGGCCGAACCCTCCGGACCATTCTCATTTGACCGCGCTCAGCGATACTTCTCTCATGAAAATGTGGATGGCAAAGCCGCGTGTAAATGCTTTCTGGGGTGACTATAACCCGGACTTCCTCGCCAACTCCTTGAACCAGCCGCATTCGTTCCCAGTCATTGGACAATGGGATGGCGTGCCGTTTGGCTACTTTGAAATATATTGGGTCAAGGAGGATATCTTGGGCCGTCACCTTGGCAGTGAAGCTGGGGAGTGGGATAGAGGCCTTCATGTTTTGATTGGGGAAGAATGGGCAAGAGGCCGGGTCCCCGTCTGGTTGTCAGGCCTAGTGCATTGGTGCCTGACGTCGGATTATCGCACCATGAACATTTGCCTCGAGCCAAGGGTGGACAACGCTAGGTGAGCAAGTCATTGCCCAGATTTATCACGCCATATGCTAATAAATGCAGATTTTTACAACGCCTTGAGTCTTCAGGTTTCTCTCGAGAGAAACAGATATCCTTCCCGCACAAGCAGTCCTGGTATGTGCGCATGCGCCGAGAGCAGTGGGAAGGACCTACACTCTGAGATGCCGGTTTAGGCTGAACACTGATATAACTACATGGAATGATGTTTGTGTGTTCGGTTTTGTGAATGGACGTTCATGTCGCAACGTGGGCGAGTGATAAAACGACAAACGAATTGTGATGACTGATCTGGCTTTGTCCATTTAGAGAATAAATTGGAACCAGTCTATTGTTCTTTCAGCGGCTTTGTCTTTCATAACTTTTAAAAGGGGTTAAAATCTGATCTCTGCTTCTCAGTTATCATGGACACCTGAACTTTTGATGATATATCGTCGTCGAGGTAAAATAAAGAATCTCATGATTTTGACGGTTCATTAGCAGCAGAGTTACCCCGTTGTTCAAAGCAAATCTCTGGAACGCCTTTTAGTGTTGGTCCATGAATGTGACAGCGTATCCAATTTTCGACTTTGGTTGAGAATTTCTTTGTTTTCTAAGCAACAGAATGGCTCAGCATATTTTGTTTCAATTTCAATGATACAATACCACCAGCTCCTGGGCTACTAAAGGTCGATATTTCGCGTCCACTCTCACTAGACTTCCCCCTTCTTTCCACCATCATCTCAACATTAGCATAGTTAGGAAGGAAAGCGGAAACGCTTACAGTCTGGTTATTATTCAACGTAAGATGGATACCTCCACCTCTATGCCTGATACTCCTATGCCAGAGGCACCTAGCCCTTGCAGCTCCACAACTGCCTCAAGTCCAGACGAAGGGTATATCCGGCAGTGCTTTCTTCGAGGCCACCGCGCTCCGGCATTTAGCCCCCCCCCAAGAAGGTATGCAAAGGTTGCCAAAAAAGACTTTAAAGGACCCAAGGACCTCTGCGTCAAATGTATGGGGGAGAAGTATGCCCGGAACAGACCTAAGCTGGAAGTCTATGACTGTTACCTCGAAGACTGTCAGAGATGCAAGAAGCGCACGATGCACATTGGTCCTGGATGGTGTGTGTACTGCAACGCCGTTCCGGATGGAGAGTTGACTTCGTATTGCGATAGCTGCGACCTTGTGTTTGAGATTCCTGAATATGTGAAGAATGATCATGGTGGCGTAGTGGACTTGCTGAAGGTTGTGCACCCGTCGTGTGCGCAGTGTTCGGGGATTGCCAGCTCCTGGGAGACCAGTGGCGATCCATAAGTCTTTGGAGAGGACTTCGAGGGAGAAAAAGGTGGGGGCTGGGGTTTGGCAGCATCGAACCTTCCCTCAAACTCTTTCAATACCTATTCGATGTTTGGGAAAGGAATGGGATGTAGGTTAGTCTTGGAGTAATAATGGGTGGTCCATTCCCCCCACGTGTAGATATTTGTCTTGAAGACTACTTCTTGAAAATTTGATGGTCTTGCTTGTTACCTAAAAGGTATGTGGTAGGCAAAATAGATTGTGAAGCATACTTCAGATGTAACTTTATATTAAATGAACAATTTCTTTTACTTCTATTTTGGCCTTGAGACTTGACTGAATTATGCCTCTAGCTCACCGAGCAGCTTGCCTCCGCTGATTTCACCCTTCCACATTCGGTCCAAACCCTTGTTTACATGGTGTAAACCGTCCTCAATATCGATAATTCTTGGCGGGACGAGCGCTCGAGTAGCCAACAGCCATTCCAGCCAGCTGGACGATGCCTCGCCAATCTCTGGTACTTCATGATATAACTTAACAGGCATCGTGTGGAAGATGACGCCTGGTTGTTCGCCCTTGGCTAGGCCACTCATGCCTACTAGGTGGGCTGTGATGGTAGGCTCGGTGGGAGGTGTGCTAGGAGGCGAGTTGACTTGGGCTGCCCGCTTAGTCTCGGGTCCCAGGGCGCGCAGGAGAAGCTCGGCAGTGTCGCGGCATCGAGTATCAATACCAAACCGCAGCTTTCCGTTCGTGTTGGCGCGGAGGATAGCGATCGCTCGTTAGGATCGTGGCTGTCGACGAGTAGGTCTGGTCGAAGGATGGGGTTTTCAGAGATTCTCACTCCATGCTTGGCGTTATCAACCACCAGAGCAACTTTAAGCCCAACGAGACGAGCTAATTGCACTGCGATGACGGCTGACGTAGATGATCCGCCCCAAATTGCGATCCAATCCCTACCTTGGCACCCTCGCTCGGCAGGATACCCCGCGAACACTCTCCCCTGATGTCCTAGAGTATTGATTCCTCCGGAACGCTTCGAATAAGGTCCAGGATGTTAGGGCCGTCATGGACCCCTGAGAAGTCGACGCCGAGGCAGACTCCTAATGGCAAAGATGCCGCAACGTAGGCGACACCAAGAGTGGCTGTGGGCGAATGGATGGGGTTGGCTCAGTGGATATTAAGTCCCCACTCAAGCAACTCTCAAATGGCCAACTCAACCATCATGGGATGTCAATATTTTAGCCACCGTGCCCAAATCCATGACTGCCGCTGTGCCCTTCGGCTGAAGTATTGCATCGTTCCAACGCCACCGTCAATCAGAAAGCGTCACGGGCAGGCTAATATTCAGCATACTCCCGTTGCGGCCTTCAGGCTCGTGAATACAAGCATGTCGATCACTCACATCATTCATACTGCTGGGTGCATTAAGTTCGATAGCGAGGTATCAGACGCTGTATCAAGGCTCGAACCCACTACACTGTAAATCCACGTGGACCACATATAAGTGGCCCATCTCTATTACATCCACTTGTCGGCGCTCAGATTACGTAATAATCCACTACACTTGGACACGAAAGTGGATGTAATGGAGTGGATTTAGGTGGATTTAGGTACAGTGGGATATTCCCTGACCCTGTATGGTTCATAGTACTTATTTTTGTATATGACTGCCTATTAAATTGAGGTACCTGGACCCAAGTTAGCCGAGGTCGATCACCCCTACAGCTAATCTAATAATATTAGACGAGAAACTACCCCTATTGAGCGCGTTTTCTACAGATTTCCTGCTTTGTTTTTGCCAAAAAAAAAATTGATGTCAGCCAACCAGCCAGGCCAACCAGGCCAACAGCAGCAGCTCGAAGACCGTCTTTTTCGCCATTTCAGAGGCTGGAATTGGTCAGAACGCGCTCGTGATACTAGCTCTTGGCTGTGGGACTTTGGCTATGATATTCAACGTCATGGCTTACGCAAATGGGCTTGCAAGGACTGTGTCCTCGGAAATCGTCCCATTATCGCGAGTTTTACCTCTTCAGGTCTCCAGAACGCGGCAAATCATCTATGGCGTGAGCACAAAACACCAGCACCAGAGGGAGAGAAAAAGAGCACAGCACAGCTCAAATCCGAAGGCGCACTGAAATCGAACCAGCCGACTATTGCCTCTGTTTTGAAACTGGACGTCAACA
Organism: Ilyonectria destructans; assembly: GCA_020740775.1. Classification (NCBI taxonomy): domain Eukaryota; kingdom Fungi; phylum Ascomycota; class Sordariomycetes; order Hypocreales; family Nectriaceae; genus Ilyonectria; species Ilyonectria destructans. The sequence continues at coordinate 540,690 of JAHEWK010000023.1, forward strand.
AGCCTACGGAACAGAATATCGCGAATAGCTTCATCTCACGCTTTGATAAGCAACACTTTCAGCGTATGCTAGTCGAGTTAATCGTCAGTAGCAACCAGTCATTTTCCTTCGCCGAGAACCTCATCCTCCGAGAAATCTTCGACTATTTGAGTCCCTCCGTTTCCATCCAACACGCCAACTTGACTGCCATGGCTGTCCGATATAAGATCATTCAAGAGTATAACCGCCACAAGCAGACGGTTATCGAGGTGCTGAGGAACTCCCCTGGAGCCCTTCATATTTCATTTGATGGCTGGACGTCTCGAAATAAGCTTGCCCTCTACGGTATTGCTTGTTTTTTCAGAGACGAGAAGAATCGGCCATGCAAAATCATGATTGGAGTTCCAGAGGCTCATCGTCACTTCGGCTCAACGATCGGTGGGGAGGTTCTCGACGTCCTACACACTCTTGGCGTGGGTCCAGAGAAGGTTGGCTATTTCACGCTCGACAATGCAGAAAACAACGATACTGCCATGGAGGTCATTGGTGCTGAACTTGGGTTCGATGGCCGACTGCGCCGAGGACGCTGTATTGGCCACACAATTAACTTGTCAGCCAAGGCGCTCTTATTTGGCAAAAACGCCGACGCGTTCGAGAAGCAATTGTCAGGCGCAGAAGCGTTATCTGATACTGAATACGCTCAATGGCGCAAAAAAGGACCAGTTGGCAAGTTACACAATATCGTAGTTGATGTGCGTATTAGCCACCGGCTGATTTACTTGTTCAAGGAGGTCCAGAGGGTAAGCGGTTTAACTAAATCCTATTCGTCTCATATTAACTCGGTATATCTAACAGGACGAAATTAATCACGCCACCACCCTTAAACTCCGATCGAAGAAACCACTCAAGCTAATTATCGACAACGACACGCGTTGGCTGTCGCAACTCTACATGATCCGCAGGGCTCTACGGTTGAAAACCTCTATCGAACTCCTACTGATCAAGTATAAGGCGCAATGGGAGGACGAAAATCGGTCTAAAAAGACTGGCCAAGTGACACAAGCCAAGTTGGCGAAAAAACCACGCATCCTCCGAGACGAGAATCAGCTAACGGACAAAGACTGGGAGGTTCTTTACCATTTGGAGGCTATTCTGACTGTTTTTGAGACCGTGGTAAAGACACTTGAGGGTGATGGACACATCCGCAGGCGTAAGCAAGGCTGGACTGGCTCCTATGGCAATATCTGGGACGTGGTGCTTGGCTATGAGTTGCTGCTTAACACACTGGAAGAATATAAGCAGCTTGCTGCTGATTTTTCTGATCCAGAGCACTTCCGCATCGGAATCAACCTTGCTTGGGATAAGCTGGATGAATATTATCGGCGGCTGGACGAGACGCCCATCTACTATACGGCTATGGCGCTCCATCCAGCTTATCGTTGGGACTGGTTTGATGAAACGTGGGCTCATAAGCCTAGCTGGGTTGAAAAGGCAAAAGAGATGGTTGCCGACGTCTGGCTGTCCGATTACGCTCATCTCGAGGTTAGAACCAGCAGCAGCAGAGGCGACGACGAGCCACCAGCAAAAAGACCTCGGTTTTTCAATCCCTTCGAGAAGAACAGTCGTCTGCCAAGCTCAATACCAGCCTACGCAGCAGCTATTGTGGGTGACGAGTACCAAGCGTGGCAGACGGATCGTGACGCCAGCGACGGCAACGTTCGTGATCCAATTGGTTACTGGATCACTAAGCAAGGCAGATATCCTCGGTTATCCAGGATGGCCTTGGACTTCCTGACGATCCAGCCGATGTCAGCCGAGTGTGAGAGGTTATTTTCAGCTGCTGGCAAGATGGTCTCGGGGTTGCGTACGAACCTAGATGCTGAGATTATCGCCATTTGTCAGGTCTTACGCTCTTGGTACCGTGCTGGCCTTATCAAGGACCTGGATCCATTGCTTAAGTCACACCTCGAAAGTAAGCTGGATGCCGGCTGTGGGACTCTAAGCGACGACGAGCTGGCTCTTGCTGAGTCAAAATGGCTATTCGAGGGCGAGGACAGTGCCAGCGAGGTTGACGATTCATCACAGCAGCAAGAGGCTGAAGAGTTAGTGTCAACCTCTGAAAGTGAGGCTGAATAGGCGTCGACGAGGTTGTGAATAGCCTTAAAAATCCACTTACAAAAATCCACTTATAAATCCACGTGTACATCCATTCCACTCCGGTCGAATATGTGTTACATCCACTATGTAATTGCCTAATAAATCGTACATCCACTCTACTTGGTCCAAAAGTGAAGTGGATGTAGTGGTTTCGAGCCTTGCGCTGTATCGTCTAATATTGACAGCTCGCGCTATGTACTTGCACTTGCAAAGGATTGCTGCAACCTCCGCCAGCTTGCCATTACGAGCACGGCCTATGTGACTCCACCACAGGAGGGCCTGATATATGACAAGCTAGTGGAACTCGCTCAACCAGCTAGCAAGCTATCTCAGAATTAAAAAGCGGGTCCCTCGGAAAACAACAAGCCATCGCCCGTACTCAAAATGCCTAGCGGAGCACCTTATGCGAAACTAGGGCTGCCTTCCAGTCACCATTGTTCGACCAAGTATCATGTGTGCCGCATTGCACCATCCAGTACCTGGGTGGATCGATAGCAAGGCTGCATTCGCAGGCATTGTGCTTGGCTTTAGTAGTGGTGTCCTCAGAGTTGTTAATGGACGACCGGAAACCAAGCTTGACATCGTGCCCGTAGATGTGGTCGCAGGGTGCCTCATTCACGAGGCGTTCCGCGAAGTACGACAAGAAGGTTTATTGCTGACAGTGGCGACGTACCCCCAATTGAAAGTGCGCTGCTGGTCAGAAGATCAATGTTGTGGCGCTCTAGAGAGCGCCCCGCGCTAAAAAGAGAAAATTGAAAATCTCATAAAAGCCTTGTTTATCATATATGTGAGGATGACCGGTAAAGGTGCACCCAAAGCCGACTCTCCTGTGGGAAAATCCTAGCCACCAGGCTGCCGAAACGGCGAGAAACGTAAAAATTGGGCCCCAAGAGCGGTCAGTACTATAAGACCGCCGAGACCGGAATAGCCCATCCCAACTAGATTTGGATTTCAGGCAACCACTCGCAAACTCTGCCTGGGGTGCTATTTGTAGCGCGTCGGCTGTCAACCAAGCCCTGCTAGCCGGGCATGGCTGTGGACAGGGTGGGGAATCTATCTACATCTATCTACCAACGCATCAGGTAGATAGATATAGATGCTTAGTCATAGCTTGGAAGATAGATAGATAGATGTAGGCTACATGTAGATATAGATAGATGGCATCTATCTACCAAAACCCGACCACCACTAAACCATTGTCTCTGCCACATCATCGGCCATCTCCTTCAACAACCCGTCATATCCTTCCAACAGCCCTGTTTTTAGCCATGACCTAACTGTCTAAGCAACAGAAATTGTACTTGCGTCTAGACGAGTCCGTTTGGGGGAAACCATGGTGCCTGCGGAGGAAAAAGTCCGCTCACATTCGGCAGCCATCGCCGGAATTGATAAGATGTCAATCGCCATTCTAGCCACGCGTGGATATTCAAACCGCTTAGCAGACCAGTACTGAAGCGGGTTGTCATGCTTTGTGTAGACCTCTTGCTTTGTAGTTAACCATCGTTCGAACTCATCTGCAATCGGTTCTTTCTCGTAGGTTGAATACGACATTAGCTCGTCTTGAAAGGCTTCTTATACAACAAAGTCGGGGAACTATCCCCCGAAGAGTTTGCAGCCTTCGTTGACCCCCACAATTCTTCGTCTCAGTTGGTCATCATGCACCTTCTTGTGTTGGACTTTGTCATGAGCCGCAAGGCGGTGGACGAAGCGAGCGAGGCGCCGACGAATGTCGCGCAGGTTCGGACTGGATTCGACTGCCGCAAGAGCATGACTGTCATTTGGATCGAGAAGATTATGGCCCGTCTGCCGAACGAGTATCGTCCCTACGCCGAGGGACTAATCGCCTTCGCCAGGCGTCTCACATCTTCTTTCCTGACCAAAGACGGTGCTTGGAAGCCCTTCCTCCTCACTTTACCTGAAAGCGAAAGCGAGTAAACAGAATACTTATTGTAACTAAATGGCCTAGAAAAGGAAAACTCTAGGTTGCAGCTAACATGATCAGATATGAATACTTGTACGAAAGGCCGATACCCCATTCACCTCTCTAGGACTATCACCTTTGCGTTTGACACTTTATGGAAAGATGGCAGTCGCATGGATCTGGATACACGAGGCCCCATCAAAGGACTTCGCAATCTCATCGCTTATCCGAGAAGTTGCCAAAACGTTTGCTCCGGCCTTTTTTCGAAGGTTGAAGATTTCTGATAGGAGCTTTGCCCGGCATCCGTCTGCTGCAGTGCATTCATCTAGTGCGTCGACGATAATGAAAACCCTCGTATAGTTAGCAGTGACAGAGAGTAAGGTTTCTGAAAGTTCGTTACATGAGGTTCGCGTGCATTGGTCCTTGTGATGGCTGTAAAGCTCTTTCACTGCCTCCGGTAAAGAAGGCTGTTCCTGGACTAACTGCTTCAAAAGACTGGAGAGGAAGTGTGCAATGGTCTGTTCCAGATTCCGCCGGAAATTGCAATAGAGGTACGCGATACCAACATTGGAACCTTTTGGGAAGTTAGTGTGGAGACCCGGCTATCCAGGTCAAGCGCCTGGCTTGATCGCTCCTCTGTCTCCACTAACGTAGTGCAGCAGCGCACCTGAAGGCTCCGACATGCCTTCCCAGAAAACAAATCCGTACTTGGTCCCGTTCCTCGTTCAGGCCGTTAAACTCCACCAAGATGATGAATCAAGACCCCAAGCCAGAAGGGTCTAGATAAACTTAGCAACCACCACCAGCAGCGTGCTAGGATCTCTCACGACGCTTGAGCGTCGTAGAGTAATGCACCTGTAGGGTGTTCATAGACCGCCCTGGATAGGCCTCACTGAAGCGCTGGTGAATCTCGGGCCACGCAAGCATCTCCCTACCCTCCTTTAACTCGATGAGAAGATCATCTTCCTGTGTGGTGTATTTGGCTCTTGGAGCTGAAGCTCGCTTGGCCCTGCCCATCATCCGTGTCGAGGGTAAATCAACACGATCCCAAACGGTGCTGCTACTGTGCCCATGCTTTGTGCAAGGAGTCCAGTCGAACTGTAACTGGAAAGTTGTTTTGCCATTCTCGGTTATACGCTTCGGTGAACACCAGTCAAAGGACCACACGTAAAAGTGCACTTTCGCAATCAGCTGGACTCAATCAAAAGCAAGAATTCCGCCAGTGTATGATTACCCCGCAACCTCAATATTTCTCTTGTCCTGGGAAAAGTCACCTTGTTTCTTCCCCTTTTTGTCCTCAGACTGCTGGATTTCTCTCTCTAGGTCGGTCTCTTCAGCAACAGCATAACTTCATACGTCTTGAGGCTAATGGTGTTGAGATCCGTGGTTTAACGGATTAATGGCTATTCCGATCCATTGGTGGCTAGGATGTAGATGCCTTCTTGTCCATAGCTAGCGCTAGTTTTTTTTCTTCAATCAACACAATATGCTCATTTCAACAGGGACGGCTCTAGCACCACGACTATTTGCCGCTTGTCCAGTACAGGGGGTCCCGAATCAAGAGAGAAACGCACCGAGATTACAACCGATACCGGAATAAGAATCCTTGACGAAGAGAAGAACGGCGCAAGGCCAGTAGCTAGGAGGGTTGCATTATTGAAATTATTCGAGAAGATATGGGGTCATGGCCGGGAAGTTGTTGAATTTAACATCAAAAGTTCGGTCTTACCTCTGAGGGAAAAATCAAACAAAGGAACTTAAGGACGCCGGGTATCAATTGGGTTGTGGAGCGTATTGCCCCTTTAAGTCTAACAAACGTCCGTCTCGTCAATCGTTTAAACATTTCACTTTAATGAATAGCACAACCAAAAATCCTAGAAGTTGCGTTCTTAACAGAAATTCCTATCAGATTCTGTTTCACGATTCATTCGAAGTATCCGGCTCATCCTATGCGAGCTCGGATCGTACGGGTGCTCACGGCACTGTTCGACTCAAATTTGAGTGCATCCCAAGTGATATCTCGGTCTTTTTTGGCTAGCTGTATGATATATCGTATCTCTGCCCCCGTAAGCTTATTGGGCCGGCCGGATCTAAGTAAATTCTTTACTGGATCGCGGTCTTTGAGTGTTGGTTTACGTATTGTACAGATGAATGGGCGGTATCAGTAATGAGTGGATCCATCCCCTCCTCTCTCCCCCAAAACAAGTCCGTGCCGTCTCCCAAATCATCGTCACTTAAGGTTCTTATCGTTGAGGATAGGGTGGTTTATTTGTGCTTGACTGGTAGTCGTTAGCGTCCGTCATCTGCAGAACCCCAGATTGAAAACCGCGCTAGGCTAGGGCAAGGACAGGGTTACTTACAGGGCAAGCTGAGCAGGTGCAGCTAGAGCATGTGCAGCCAGAGCCGCAGCCGCAGGAGCCAGTGGAGGAGCATCCGCAGTTACCCATGATAAAGATCTCGAAAAATTCGGTGGTTGAGTGTTGTTGTTGATGGTCCTTGGTTTGGATTTATGGCGAGTGTTGTGTTGATGTAAGGTGGAAGAGCGGGGCTGACAAATTTTCCCTGGCGCGAGTTGTTAGTGCTATGGTATAGCAGGGGGCCTGTCATAGGCCAAGCACTCACAAAATCGACCATGCGACTATCACGCCCCTAACAGTCGGTTAACCAGGCTTTTTGCCTCACGACCACGACCACGACTATGACCATGACCAGATTCGACAATATCGCAATGCGCACCAACGCGGTCCTCTTTGGAGGGCTCAGGAAGGCGTTGGCAGCCATACGCAAACCCCGAAATGCCGTGCCCGTACCGCTGTAGAGCCTACCGGACCCTACGGGCTCGCAAGGATGACCTTGCGCACGATCTTCCTAGCCTTGGGCCCTTCGGCCAAGCTAGACCCTCTATCTATAGTCTACGAGAGAGTTCGGAAGTCAATGGCGGGAAACCTCAAGATGAACCACAACACCGCGGGACTAGGGACCTGGGATGGAGAAGGATTTAGGAGTGAACAACGGGCTGGGAGTTACGGATCCCTCAAATGGAGGAGGGAGATGTACTTGGCCTTTCTGCCGCTTGTACTTGTTGTTTTTTATCCCTAGAGGGTTTTCCGGCAAGGAGGCTTGGCTTGCGAGATATCTAGTATTTAAGGGCGTCTGAGAGACTGCGGCACAACGAGATTGGAAGGATGTATGCTACAGTTGACCTAGCATCCCAGAAGGTCTGGTTGCCTCGTACTTATCAGTAGCTGGAATAGCTAGGTAGGCTCTCGCACGCCACATACCCATGGGGGGTTCAGAGCACCTTGTGATCTCTTGGCGTTAAATACATCATCACCATCATCATTATCAGCCAAGACCCTGAATAGGCGAAGAGTCAGTTATTGCACCCAGGGAGCCGGCCCAAGTTACAAACCTAGAGCTGCGATAGCATCAGCACTCGATATTTTGCCAACCTAGAACTGCAATAAAAGCCTCAGATATCTCGCATCCCGTTGCCAACTTCGTTCCTCAAGGCTCTTTGCGCAAACCGCGACAGGCTTGCCTCTCCTATGCAAGCTAGGGTGCAAGACAGTGGCGATGCATTCCGCTGCATCACGTGGGTGGTCACGAGATACAAGTGCCATTCTCCAGACGTTCCCAGAAGTCGATTGCTATGTACCAGCCAGTGTGGGGGGCACTGTCCTGATCTCCTGGATGTGCCGTGGGCGCTGCTATATACTTATCATTACCGCCTTCGGCTCAACTCAGCCGAGACTGGGTTGCTAGTCTGGTGGGGACGAGTAGCCACGCCAGGCGTTTGAATCATGGAACGTCGGCGCATTGGCATATACCACGAGGCTTCCAAGTTCGTTCTAGTGACGGGACGCTCCTCGCCTGTTTGGAAGGCGATGCTCTTCGGCGGTTTTAAGGAATCAAGGCCTGCAGAGGGGGAGTGGGTCGTGTCACTGCCAGAAGAAAAGCCCAAGGCTCTACTAACGGCCCTGAACATCATCCACGGAAGATTAGCCAAAGTTCCGAAGAACTTGTCTCTTGAGCAGCTATACCTTATCCTAGCTCTCACTCACAAGTACGACATGGTTCAAAAGGTGCGGCCCTGGGCTACATCTTGGAGCAGCCTAATATCTTCACTTGCTGAGGAGGGGAAAGGAGGCGTTGCACAGTTGACATTTGCTGCCTGGGAACTTGGACAAGAGCAGATTTTCAGAACTCTAGTTGATGATCTTGTCATTGTATGTTCCATGGATATCGAAGGCCGATTGACAACGCCAAAGGGTCACCGCCTCGATGATTCTGATCACTTCGGACCCAATGATCTGACAGGCAAGTCAGGCCTTGTTTCCATCACTCTATCATTCATGGCACATGTGTAGTCTATGGAGATGCCAGTGCCGTCCTACTCCTCATCTAATACCCGTCACAGCAAGAATTTGCCTTGGGCAGCTTCTGGAAGTCCACGATCAAGGAAAGGGGCACTCTCTTCCCGTCTTCGGCCGACAGCATCAGAAATAGCGTGAGCACGCTCGCCATTGAGATTTTCGATGCTTTGGGCGGTATCATACAGTATGTGACCAGCGCCATAAAGCATGTAATCCCGCCCAGAGACTCCAGGAACTGGTGGCGGATACCGTTAAGCACCGGCAGTCGGCTATTACTTCCAAGCACTTGAAATATATGAAGGGACGGCGAGAGAAACTTGGACTAGCTGATTTTAAGTTTGCTAATGGGACAAATAACGAGGATTGGTAGTCGTCGGGATCGGGAGGCTCTATGGCTTTGTATACTTTTTGGTAGCGAAGGCCTACACTAGCGGGATACACGCTAACTGGCCTGACTGTTGTCGCGGCTCCACTGGGAAATAGGGGACCCACTTGACTCGCTATTGAACGATTCAGTAGCAACGCAGTAACTATGGTACACTACCTAGAAAGTGTAAGGATTGATTTACCGGAGTACTATAGGGTAACTGGGAAGGGACCCAAATGATTGGGCGACACATTTTAATGTTTTCGAAATATTAAACTGAGCTAAGTGCTGCCGGGAATTTCTTAGCGTGCCGAGGGGGTTTGAACCGCCGGTTGGGCACAATCGAAGAGCGAATAGGGCGCTATAAGGCCCGAGCAGCAGGGGGCGGAAGGAAGAACCTTTCGTTCCTCAAGAGGATGCCGTCATCAACAGGCTCGGGATGCAAACCAAAATGGCTGTGGGAGGAGGCTTGGCCATCTTTGCGAGTGCTACCTCATTGTATCAAATAGCATCGTCATGTCCGGATCCTTTCCATATGGGGCAAATATTCCCTTTGTATCTCTATGCTGCCTGGCCGGCTATGGCTATGTAGCCGGGCTGAGACAGCCTCCTTCCAGGTTCACAACATCACATGTGTGGTACGCCATCTTCATACAAGCCGCCCTGCTTGACATGGGGGGTGTATTCATGGGCTCCTCTCCACTCAGGAGAACACATAAATGCCTCCTCCCCGTTGCTTCTGATCCTCCCATCCTACCGTCTCCTAGACTTCGTCTTCTAAGTTTTATACCTACAAACAATGTCTTCTCCTATTCTGGGCGACAGCACCCCTCTGCATGAGCGTCTCGAAAAGCACAATACTAGTCTTCCGACGAACACTCCCACTGATCCAAATCCAATCGTTCCTGGCGATGGAGATAGCGCAGGTTGGCTCTCTATTAGGTATTTACGAGAAAGCTTCTGACCGAAAGTGCAGGCCATGCCATGCTTGCTCAAGGCCCTCGCTATCGTGGCCTGAACTCATGCTCATGCCGTCGGGGCAAGCAGAGTCAGTGCGACTAGGCTTGCTTGAGATTGAGCGGATAGTCTCAAGCCTGCTGGGTCAGTTAGGGCCCGGCCAAGGTCCTCAGAACATATCGTCCGAGGGGAGCGTCCAGAGCAATACGGAAAGCAACGATGGCGCTGAAGTGCGTGCCAGCGACGATAGCGACGACGATAGTGACGACGATATCGACAGCGACGGCGCCGGCGCCGGCGAGTTCAGCACGGGAAGCCCTGAAAGCACACGACACAGAAGTACACAACGTTGCAAGTGGACGAAGGAGGAAGATGACATTCTCAGGCGACTGAAGAATATCGGCGCGTTGTCAGACATTCAGATTGCGCGCAGGTTAAACCGCTCAGAAAACGGGGTGAAGCAACACTGGTACATCATGTCGGGGGCAAACCACGAACTCAGTGTTTTGGCTCGTGAATGATTGCCTGGTTTGTGATAGACCTGGGCTTGGACAGAAACATTGCGGTTCTTTGGCAATCCTCTCAATCGCCACCCGTTCAAAGACGTCCCCTAGCCGGAGAAGTGCATATAACACCAGAGTAGCATACCACCCTAACGAGGTGCCTCCCCCGAGAACCGGAATAGTAAGACCCACCCGTCCAGAATTGCAGCCGAGAGCGATAGTCGATGCCGTGATCGCTGACCTCACTGGACGATACACTAACGGAGCCAGAGCAACCTTGATACGTGATCCATACGCCATCAGCACTAATGCATAGCCTTGACGTTGGAGTGGGTGACACAGAGGATCAGATGCAGATAGCGCAGCGGTCGGCGAGGGCGACGTGAGGGCGCTCAGGTCAAAAGTGCCAGCATCCGTAAGGAGACGTGTGCCGGTCTCGTCAAAACGGATGTATTCGGCGAACTCACCTATACCAAACGTGGCAAGGCAGTGGCCAGTCGTGGCATCCCAGATCTTAGGTCTTACCCCATGACGCCGATGCGAGACGCTGGCCGTCAGGCGTCACCGTACGCCGAATGTTAGCAGGAGCAAGTTATCCACTCCCCGGAAAATCTCCCATGCAATCGCGACCTTTTTGCCGCTATTGGCCCTCTGCCTGACGATGTCTTTTGGAGCAACTGGCAATACCTTACACATACAACGACCAAAATCCCAGCATCTCCATCTGCGTTCTTTCGAGCCCCTCCCCGTCGCGCAGCAGCATCACCAACCGTCAAGCCAGCCAGACAGGCTTTCGTTCTTTTAGCGGAAACGTCATGGCGACGTCCTCGATGGAACCGCGACAGACCGTTCGCAGCCCCGATTTAGACATCTCGGCCGCGCCCCCCGGTGCTACCAAGAACGCATGCTTCCCCACCGATACGAATACGGGCGATGGCTCTGACACGAGTGTGAGGTCCAGCGATGGCGGCGACTCGGCGTCAACTGGCGGTGTGCGTAACGACTCGGTCACCTTCCGCCAGCCGCGTAATCCTTCTTTGCCCCAGGGAAACCCGCAACGGACGAATGCGTCGCGCATTCGCGCCAGCTCCCCGCCTCATTCAAGGTCAGCTTCCCTTGTTCGTCCATGTCTGAGTCTTTCTGTTTCAGCCCCCGCATACGCGACCCTAGGATCTGGTCAATCTGCCCAGCGTGAGCCATGTACCGAAGCTGTTCACTGTCTCCCAAATCGTCTCCCAAGCGGTGGCCAACTGTACCATAGTTATATGCGTCTTGTCTGTACGTACCTCCATACGAGCATGCGCCATCTCGGAATCCCTCTGCCGGCTGCGATCTTGCGCACTCGATGGCATGGCTCATTTTCATCTAAATCTTGGTCTCAGCCTGAGCCTCGCTGACACCTGCTCAACAGGCAGAGCTGCTTATAGCATGTGTTGGATTGTATAGATCGATATCCTGACCTTAGTCAGAGGGGGTGTCAGATGACATAAAACCCCTCTCGAGAAAAGGGGGGGCCGGAGGCATCCTAGATCAAGACAATCAACAGATTCAGGATCCACACCCTATTGAGCATTAATCCCTGGATCGAATGTGTCGTACGCTATCCAACAGCATGTGAAATCTTAACGATCATAATGAATCCGAGAGTGGAACTTTACATGCCTGTGGCCGGATTTCTCCATGATTCGTCGCGGGGAAGTCTCCGCTTCAAGACTTGCTCCACCGGCTTTCCAATCAGCTGGGATAATGATGTGATAGTTGTTTGGACCCTGGTACGGAAGTCCATAGGGGGCACAGTTCCAAAACCCCCGGCTCTCTTTTTTTTTATCACTAGACTAACCCCAATGTGTATTTATCCTTCTGTTTAGCCGCATACGAGCCCGTATCGTAATTTCAATGAGAAAATTGCTTTACCGGTGTACAAGGGACCATCCGTTTCCCATTGCCGGGCCAATTTAGTATATGGTGAAAGGGGTATAAGGTTGCGTACGAGTTCGTACGAACTCGTACGCACACTTTCGCTGCTCTCTATCAACTTTCCACCTTCTTTCAGTATGGAGCCCGCTTCACCTCCTCAAACAGAGTACTGTCCATCAGCGCAACAACGTACTCGTCATGTGGATATCCGTACGAAATTTCCGGGGGCTGTTTATTGCCCGCATTGCGCTCAACGACTACCTACGGCTCTACACAATGCAGCCCCTATTTCGATCGACCTGACCGTTGATTCACCTTTAACCCAACGGACCTCTACGACAAAGAACATTGCCTCACGGGGCATAATCACTACTTCCTCTACAACTGTGCCAATGCCTGACACCTATCAGGCTTCGACTATAATGGCCGTACAGAACCGTCAGAGCAGTATCGCAGCCACACGGATCCGAAAGGACCCAGTCGTTGTCGAACTATCAGCAATCTTCTGGATTGGTAACGGCTATATCGATGATAGCATCCCAGGCATCACGATTCCAGTGTACAAGGGAATTCGGCACGCTGGAAAGCGTACTGGATCTGTTGAAGTCGTACTAGGGCGTAAGTTTTCATCCCATAGCTCAATGATCAGATTCATCGTCGAGCAATGCGATGAACGCCTCAAGGAGAAAGAGTGGCAAGTCGTTCATTCCGTATCAACAGTTGGCGCTACTTCTGGACCCGTATACTTCCCTAGTGGAGCGTACAATACCGTTACGCTAGGAGATCTATTCAGCCAGGGGAATATCACCGTTACAAAGCAACGTGATACAGCCAATCTCACTTTTTGGCTCTTCAACGAGGGACCCCGACCTGATGACGACTGTCAGAGGCCGTTGAGAGCCGCACGTGGCCGCAAAAGGGCTATTGATTACGGCCTTCTGATATGGACTCGGATATGTCAACGCCAAGCCCTATCAAGCCCAAGGTTCTACGTACGGCAAAGTCAGGGCGCGTATCAACCAGTAAGGACGAATTCAAAGCCCCAGTGCTATCTCTGGTACCAATAAAGCTCGAAGCTCGAAGCCCCATCAAGACTGAAGTCAAGGATGAGGTTATCGCGGGGTGTATTACAGTCACAGATACAGCTTCGAACGATGCCGCACTGAGTGATCCTTTTACAAGCAATATCGAACAGTCAGAAACACAGGGGGGTTCACCTGAGAAGAAGCTTCCTTTTCGAGCTGGGAGGGGGAAGAATAAGAATATAGATTAATTTGAGTGCGAAATGCTTTAATTATGTATGTATTTGGTTATATGGTTAGTCCTCCTGCTCGTCAACATCATCAATCTCCTCTCCAATCTCATTTTCGAGCCTATCAAGCGTAGTGGCATCAATATCATTCGCTGCCAAATGATCTCGTACGCGGTCCAGTCCACCAGTAGGTGTTGATAGTAGCTCTAGAGCTGGTGATTCTTCATTGATAATATACTGCTGCAAATGCTGCCGTAAGAAGAGATATGTAGAAAGATGTAGCCGTTCTACTGGATCTTGCGGGTAGTCTTGGCGGCTTTGGAGTATGCGATCGCAAATAGCTATCGTATGCTCAGGTAAGTAAGCGTCAAGGTCAATATGGTCTTCTGCGAAGATATTCTGAAGTGTATCTAGTCGTTCCTGAGGGATAACCTCTGCCCAGCTTCTGACTTGTCGGGCCTCGGGCTGAAAGTAAAGGTTCCATGGTTGCCCGGGAACAACATGTGGCCTATTGCGCTGTTTACGAATGTAATGCACATTCCACATGTGTACGAAGTCGGCGAATTCCTCTCTCAAAATTGGCATAAAGATATAAAGCATCGCAATACGGTCGGGTACGGAATCATCCGAGAAATATGAAACTCCCGTGATTTCAGAGAAATACTCCTAAGAATACATTAATATGCCATCATAAATAAAGATATCAGTCTATACTTACCCGCCAGAACTTAGCCCTGCCTCGACTTAGCCGAAGCCACCAGCTTTCAATCTTCTGATTATTCGTGCTCTTGCCGTAGGCCCAACAGTCTTGGAAGCGCACGTCTTGCCGAATACTATCCCGTACACGCACGCGTTCTTTCGAAAGGTAGAAATGTGCTCCAGCCATTAGAATTGTCTCTCGGCCGCGGTCTGAACGGATGATATTGGGCATTGTTTGGCGTTCTGAAAGTACGTAAAGGTATTGCGCAACAACACTCCGTGACGTATTGGCTGATATGCCAATATAAAACCACGTAATAAACCGTGAGTATACGTCAATTGAAGCGTAAATCTCAAAGCCCCAAGCCTTCAGTTTATCATAGGCATCAAGAGACCACATAAAGTCAGGGCCAGGGGCTGTCCATCCACCTCGGCGATATCGCATCGTATTCCAACGTTCGGTAATACTTCCAGGATAAAACTCACGAAAGCCTTCGTACAGCGCCCGGCGACTGAGTACGAGTCCAGCTCGACGGACCTTTGCGTAGAGATACGTACGGCCAAAGTCTTTAAGCTTAGTGCTCTGTTCGGACTCGCTTTCAAAGAAACGGCGCAATTCGCGTAGGCTTTCTGATATCTGCTCGGGGTCTTGCCGGCGCCAAAGCCCAAGGTCCCGGCGTATGCGTTCAAGTCCAGTCTTCGTGATAATAAAGCCGTCAGAATGAAGCTTCAGAAGCATAAAGTGATCATTCAAGACCTTATTAAAGAATAAATCTTTAATATGCTGACGAAGGTGTTCTGAGTCTTTGGTGTATTGTTTGACTGAGATATTCCAACTTTTGAGGCTGCAATACACGGTCGTACGTCCCACTATGACGTGGAAATGCTTATTAAGGCGCGTGACGATTTGATCGTATGTAAGATAGTCATCATTCTTCCATTGTTGAATTTGTATGCGAAATGAAGATAAGTCAATCGAAGGGCGGCCCATTGCGTTGACTTGCGGGCTCGTATGAGGCCGTGACGAGAAGTACGGGCTCGTACTAAAAATCGAAAATTCCAGCTTTGGATTCAATCGGGGGCTGGAAATCTTTTTCGCATGGCCGCGTACGTGGCCGTACGAGAGCGTAATCTTAATTTTTGAGCTAGAGCCTAATTAGGCAATTCAGGGGCAAAGCTACTAGTGGTCGTTAGTAATCATACAATATACAACCAGACTCTACCCAGCAATACTCCCCAGATTTTAAGGCAAATATATTACATCTTCCTCACATTAAAAACAATTAAAGACTAAAGTAAATTTCATTTCAGGCCCTAGCTAGCAATTAGGTATTATAATGCTCTGTATGCCTCTTGCAGTCGTACGCAAAAGTTTCGTTTATATTTTTGCTTAGATTACAAAAAGAAATTTTACCTTAGAATCTCAGAACAGGGGTGGTAGGAAATAACTAAGTAGACTAGGAAAAGGGTCGGTACGAGCTCGTATTCTCATGTAAAGGGTGATATACCTCAGTCTTTCCTCAAAGGGGTGGCCCCCTTCTTTCTCTTCTTCTTGTCAGCAGCATCCTTAAAGAACTTAGACATCTTCAAGAGCGTCTTGCGGTCAAAGTCCTCCATCGGGTCCGTACTGTCACTATTAGAGTCGAAGTCATCGGCCTTGCGCTTGGTGCTTTGCTTGCCTACTACTAATTAGTACTGTATATAGGTGCGTAAGTGTAAGTACTCACCGAGAGAACATGCCTGGCTAGAACGGTTCCAGTCGCAATTGGCACAAGCATGCAGGTAAGTGTCAGAGACAATACACTTGTTGAAGGAGCCGTTTTGGCCCGTACACTTGTTGCAGCGCTCCGTATCCTCACGTTCGTCACCGTACAGGTGGCGGAGCATAGTATCACAATTCTGACTGCCGCGAAAGTTAAGGACAGGGGCGGTCTTCTTCATAGACTTGCTGTCAGTCTTATAGTTGAGCTCAAGCAGACGTACTTCCTGATACAAGTTAGTACGAACTAGTACGCTGATCTGCGGGTATAAACCTTAGTGGAGTCAATAGCAGCAAAACCCTTCTTACTGCTACCCTTCAGAGCATTCATCAGAGCCCAAACGGTAAGATCCGGGTTCTCAGTGGGCTGTTCGCCCTTGTATGTGAACGTATAAGTATCGATCTCCAGCACTTCCTTAGGCAGCTGGCCGAATTTTTCCTCTCCAAAATCCTCACGTAGGAGGTCGATAGCAGCCTTACGAAGCAGATTGTCCTGTTTCTCTTTTTCCTTTTCGAGTCGCTCTCTCTCCTTCTCCGCCTCCTTGTCCTTGTCACCCTTCTTGCGAGCGCCGGCCATGATGGGCAATCTGTAGTCGTACGAAGCCGAAGTGTGTCGAATCTGCTTACGTACGGGCGCGTACGGAGATGCATCGCGTCTGGAAGGCTTGTGGGGTTCCTGCCTGGGTAACGGTTAGCCTGGGTCAGTACGTACTGCGGAAAATCGTAGGGCGCGTGGGTCCGCCAATATGGGCAAAATGCATATCAAAATGTAGCACGTAACCATGCGATATCGTAGCTGATTGAACGCCCACGTAAAGCGCATGGCGGTGGCGTTATTTTGATGCAAAAGAAGGCTATTCTTACCTTCAAATTGTAGTTGAAGAAGGAAGAAGAAAGGAAAGAGACCCTCGTAGCCTGTTGTGAGGAGAATTAGGCGTGCGCACGTGACTAGCTGGCCATGAATGCAAGTTGATTTTGGATGACTAAGCGATTTGAGGGAGCGATTATGCTTCAAACGGGGCCGCACGGTGGGTGTGCCCCTACCCAAAAACAACCACAAATTGGGTTTTGGAACTGTGCCCCCTATGGACTTCCGTAAACAGCCGCTAGTCAGGAAGAATTTTTACAGGAGAGAGTTGACCAGAATATACACACATCCAATGAGATGCCTCACAGAATCACGGCTCGTGACACCGGGCAGAACACATAGCAAAGAGGCAATACCAGGCGAGCAAGAAGTCATCTTATCTGGAGCGCTGGGCACACCTTGCAGAACCACGGCAAAGCCCTTGAGATATGGCGGTCAGATTGTTCCGACTGCGACAGTCTGTTAGCAACACTAGCAAAAGGCATCACGAATAGTGCGGTAGGTATTCGTATGCTTCCAAATATAGTTGGCAGCGCGGGATGATAACCTTTTAAGCTTGTCTATATTGAAATCTGTCTATTCGGTTATCTAAGATCCCCTTCCTGCGACTTCCCCGTCTATCACTACCCGATTGTGTGCTAGGCAATTACCACGGAAGCGGGGTGCCGTCATAGTTCTTGAACTTTCCGCCAAACTCAGCCCGGGTGGCAGTGTCGACCAACTTCAAGAGACCAGTAACGCTAGTTTCGACGTCAATGGCGCCAACAGAGGCTGGGTCAATGCCGGGAGGCGTGAATGAGGTGGCCATGTCGGTCAGAACCAAGCCGGGGTGCACCGTATAGGTGGTGAGCCAGGGCTCCTCAAAGTGAAGGCGGGAGACGAGCCAGTTGATGGCCGTCTTGCTGGCACCGTAGGGGCTGAAGACCTGGGGGAAGGCGGCGAGGGCCTCCTGGCTGCCGATGCTGCCGATCAGGGTCGAGATGGGGAAGAAGATGGGGTTGCCGGTGGGGCTGGCCTGAAGCAGGGGGGAGACGGCCTGGAACAGCGTCACTGGGCCGATGGAGTTGGTGTTGAAGTGGTCTCGGAGCGACTCGGGCGTCGTCTTCGAGACGGTGGTGCCCGAGTGCGCGATGCCGGCGTTGGCAATGACGACATCGAGGGACTTGATGCCGTGATCCTTCTGGAGCTGCGCAACGGCCGCGGCGGGATCAGCGTCAACCTGCGAGTCGAGCTTGAGGATGATGAGCTTGCTGCCCTCGCCCTTGGGCAGCGAGTTGAGCGTGGCCGCCTTCGCGGGGTCTCTGGCCGTGGCTACGACGGTGACTCCAGGTCGCAGGAGGAGCTTCTCGGTGAAGCCCTTGCCGATACCTCGGTTGGCGCCGGTGATGAAGTAGGTCTTGGGTGCAGACATTTTGTATTGCATCAAAGAGGAGTGTAAGTGTTAGTAAATGTTGAGGTGTTAGTGAGAGCGTTGTGACAAGAAAACCACAATTGTCAGGCCATCTCGTTCCCGTCTTATACCAAAGGCCAATAGAGTATTATGTCATAAATACGGTGTGTTTGCCAACAGCTTTTATGATTCCATATGCTTAGCAATCCAAATATCGTACTCGCAGTGTAACTACTCCTCTCACAGGCTTAGCTTGCCTTTGATGACATATTAATTTTTATATAATGCACTATTCGTAATTACCATTTCACAAGCCATTGACAGTGTCGGGAGGGGTAAAAGCAGCGGCCCGGGGGCAATTAATGTGATGGAGCCGCCGGCGTTTTTATTAGCCCGAAGTCGAACTACTCGCCGGCGTTATTTATAATTAATGCGATTTCCACTAGCTTAGTCCTAGCGGCCTGACATGTTAACAGGCCGCCACTCAACTCCAACCCCGGAATATAATTAACTTGACATAGACCGTCTTTTCGCGGGCAAGAGATTTGTTATATTCTAGACGATAGCAAGAGCGCCATGTCATAGTTCGGAGTCGCGATTCTGAGCATGTTGCTGGAGGTGGCTAAAGCATCGACACTCGTCGAAATTAGCCCAGCCCATCGAAGGATTCCTTCATTGTTCAACTGTCAGGTTCAGTATGTAATTGGAGTTCGTCATTCGCCATAACGGCAGTTTGTCATGAAAGATGTCGATATGTTCACTGTAGCCGCCATCCGTTCGCCACTATAGAGTTCCAGTGAACAATGATCTTATTGGATTGGATTGGAGCTGGATCCGAGGGTCGCTCCAATCCAGTCCAGAGGTGAAGGCGTGCTGCCTCCTGGATATCCAGAACCGATCCACATCATATTTTGGGAATTGATAGGGGTGGTACACCATTTTGATACGCGTGCTACACCTTACGCGTGCTACACTTTTTGCAGCCTTCTATTGGTCCAAGAAACTTGTCGGGCCGTCAGGTCACCCCGCACAAGGCGGTGAAGCCAGTCCGCTCCACCACGCCTTAACAGCGATGTCACAGCGGTGTTTTCGTGGAGTAACTGGGTCATCACAGGCATAGAATGGAAGTAAATGGCCCAGCGACGACGGCCGTGGACGGTAGGTATATACATCTATAGTCTCCTACGGTAGAGCTCTTTATATGAGGTTACTCAACGCTGTGACAGTGTCATGGAACGGGAGCCAATAGGTTCGCTGATACTGCTGTCGTGGAATTCAATTCCGGGACAACTTTTGGATTTGGGGTTGAACCCAATGATGCGGTAGATCGTGAGGCTGGCTCTGAAGCAAAATCCGATTGCTAGAGTAATTCTGAGTACCTCAAAGGGCATGCCTTTGGGGTCATTGTATGGCCAGTCATATGGCATTTGCTCCATTTGCTTGAGCCCGTGTAGCAGCTTTAACTACTGTAGATCTTGTTTGGACAGAAAGCATTCTCTCCTCATCACTCGATAGCTCCCATTGAGACCGCTGCCTTCGCACACTGGATTGAGTCTTGCGCCTACTTGCCCGCATTCCGGTAGTCTTCCCAGACCTGAGAGGGAATGTCCTTCGCCGCTGCTAATCGAGACGTTTCGCAAAGATGTCCACCTCTGCGACACGGACGCGGAGAAGTTCCAGCTATGCGAACAGATGCGCAGTCAGCTGCTCGACCAGTACACTCCGGTTGAGTTACTTATTGCTCTCTCCTGTTTGTGTTGGTTTGTTCGGGCCGTCCACCTGCGTCATCAGTTCTGGCGTTGTCGGGGGGGGGGGGGGGGGGGGGGGGGGGGGTCGTTTGTTCTGCTTATGCCACTATCGTGAGGAAGTCCGAGAAGAGTTGATCTCCTTTGCCGTGTCTTTTAGGCTATTTCTCTCCCGCAATGGCGGAAACAACAGCCCTTTCTATCTTCCATCAAACGAAACTAGTAATACTGATGTTCAGGGCCTCTCACCGAGGTAAAATCAAACCCTACCATGGAATCGATCCCGACTTCAAGACGTCTAGAGAGCGGATTTGGTTAACACGTGGAAGGAGGTCCCCAGTCCTGACAATTCGAGTGGGAAGGGATCTGGGCTCTGCACATCCCGAGTAATCAGCCCTCTGATTCTAGCGGTATAGATAGGTACCTGGCGGAATTGTGCTTAAAGGCCCGAGGTGGGCTGGGCTGCTTCATGACACGAGTCGGAGGCCACTGACATACCCACACAACTTGGAAATCCTACTCATTTCTAAACTGGCAGCATCCAATCGCCCAAAGTAAAGTGGGATACCTCTGTCATCCAGAAACTGTCTCAGTCTCTCTTATCAAAGATAGATTCTTCTTATTCCCAAATCGTGGATCTCGGTTTCTGCCCACCCCATAATAGCCACAGCTTGGGGGAGCTGGAAGCCATGATTCAGTCTCAAACACGCTAATGATTTCGACGCCGTTGAACTGGGGCTTACATGTCGACCCTAGCTGAGCTGCCCCTGACCCCCAACGGACACCGACCAGTGATCTCCACCATATACATTCAAGACATACGAGACGTACGTATACAACTACAGAGGATTTTGCAACCGAGTTCGGCATTGAGACGATAGACTCTAACATAGTGGCTCGACATGTCGCACAGATATTCCCAGTTCAATGAGTTTTGCCCATACTCAGCGTGGAACAAACCGAACGAGCCAGGAGCAATTTTGACTTCTCTGTCTCCTCTGATTTTTTCACTCCCTGACACATCGGACACTGCCATACAGCAAATGTCCGAGGAGCTGCTGTCGCAGCCATTCCCCGACCCTGCGCCCAGTTCGCCAGCCGGAAACGCAGCACAATCCAAGGCACCGGAATGGAACAGTAACGGCCAACGCTGCCTACCGAAAGATAGCCCCAATCACCCTCAAGGGAACAACCACATCTATCATCCGCAACCCCAAATTCAGAACGAAGTCCTCGGGGCTGGCGTAGGTGGCGAAACCATAAACGTCGGCCGAGAGGTGCTTGAACACGTGCGCAAGGCTGCTCAGTTTGAGGAGCATGTCAAGCAGAGATTGGCCAAGATCGAAGAGACTCTCAATCTTTGGGAAGATAGGTATGCCGAGCATCACTCTGACACAGCAAGTATTCTAGCTAACGACTCGGAGGTTTGAGCCTGGGATCGTCTGCATGTTCTGCGTATGAGCATTGTGAGGGCGCTCAGGAAAGATAAAATGGAATAACATTAGTTAGATTCTAGGTAGAATACATTGGTATGTACCCTAACACAACGTATCGGCCTAAGATGAATTCCTGTACAGAAGTGGTCCTTTCTTTATTCGTTGCGCAGAACCGCAAAAGGACGTATAGCCTTAAGCTTGGCAAGGAATGTCCGTCGGCGGCTCATTGGGGTTCAAGACGTACTCATTGTACTCAACAAGATTGCCACTATGGGGCGCGTTCCTAACTCTCCCATTGCTGTCCTTCAAAACAGTCAAGTAGCCAGAGTAGCTTTAAAACCAGTTTGTTAGCAACCTAACAGAGTTTGTAATGTACGACAGTAGCTCGGGATGCTTACTATCTGACAGAGCAGTTGCCACCATCGAAAGTAGTCTCAAGGATACCTTGGACATCGTATGTTTTCTGGGTCGGAGTGTCGGAATACACAGACGTCACGTTGGGCCTATAATTGAAGTGTTTATCGCCGTTGGGCGGCAAAATATACTGCTTGGTCGCTAGGATTGCCTCGGCTCCCCTAGCGTCAAAATCGAGCGCAGCAAGTCGGCCCGTCTCTGGGACGAAGAAGTCTGTAAAGGAAGTAGTGGCTTTACGATCCTCAATGGCTGTGTAAACACTGACATCCAAAATCTCAATAGTTAGCTTCATGTAGACGGTTTGGGAAAGATCTTGCTGTTTGGGGAATGATTGACTTGACGCGACTAGTATAAACTGTCCCTAACTTACGCTCTAAGGAACGGCTTGAATGAGACGTCAACACCCCTTCTCGGTTCATATCTGGATATGTTCACAGCGAGGGCACTGCCGAGGAGCATAGAGACAGGGAGAACTGCCGAAGTCTTCATTTTGAATGTTCAGCTCAGGTGGTTTCAACCAAGGCGAGTAGAAATGATGATCAAAGAGTTAGATGGAGTGTGCTGGTCGGAATGATAGAGAGAATTCTTCTCCCCACCACCAGCAACCAAGAGCCTTTATAGCCAAAAACATCAATGGCCCCAAAGTCTCTGTTTACTAATAGCTATTGTTCTCTGCAACGTACTTCATAAGCGAGTGGCACAATGGGGGTATCGCGGAGCGAAAAAATACCGCAGCGAAAAAAAATACACCAATTGTACGGAGGCAGGGCCCAAAAGTCTTGTCTCGCCGGATTTAGCCACAAGAAAGAACGAGCCAATAAGAAAGAACCATTTTAGCCACAATACATTGACACTTACGCCCTGATTATATTACCTCTAAAGCTCCCAATACTCTTCAGCGGTAGCTATAATTTAGCACGCCTTAGCCCGCTAGAGGTATTCTTTTAGTGATCGAGATCTCCTATAGCTTCAGAGGGCAGCTCACTATAGACTAAATTGGCGTTGTATATAAAGGTACCGGCAGGGATTGGCGGAGGTGGCGCTCATAGCTCGAGGACATAACTTTTGAGCCCTTCCTCCATACGGAGTTATATCCTGGCGCTAGTTCAAAATGGGAAATCTAACGGTTGTGGCTGGGCTAAGTACATGAAGTACTTCCTGTAGTATCTCATCCACTACAGACTGCTAATTTTATAGCAGCCTGTGCTCACTGTGCGACATACTAGTCCCCCTACAGTCCCTAAAACCATAGGGGCATAGCAGCTAATTCATTGTGGCTGGTTTCTACATCTTGTATCTCAGGTAACTGACAAGGATTGAAGGTGTTAAATAGTGGCAAAAGGAAGCTTATGGAAGTAGCTTGAAAGGCTGATAAATATTGTCATCAAAGATGACAGTTGCCACCTATTGCCACAAGCTTAGCAAGCAGCTTCCAGTTGATTCTACATAGCACAGAAAAGGCACATAGAGCTCGCTCCAAAACCTCAAGGAGCAAGGAGGGGACAGAGAAGTCATACAAGAAAATGAATAACACACAATTCACCCCAATATCTGACAGAAGGATGTGGCGCATTTAGCGCGGGCATGACTTTTGAAAGGGCCCTCCGTAGCAGGCTCGGCATTGTGACATAAACAGCCGCATGAGCTGGCTGGAAGGTTGCCCCACCCCGACGGCTGCCCCACCCCGGCAAACCCGGGTCCAATGCATGTAAAGTTTACCTAATGGGGAAAACTCTATTTGGCTGCCGCAGCAGGATTAGTCATAACGTAAATCTAACTGAGATAGTTTTATATATCCCTAAGTGGGTCCGGCTCCCCGAACCCCTAAGGCGGCGCTGGCCTGGCCCCTAAAGCTCTCTTACCCCTATCCTCCCGTTTCCACTTCCACCACTATTACCAATACCAAGCAGCCACTTGCATGATACAAGACTCGATCGCCGTAAGGGAGGATTTAAAACTGTCCCGAGCAGTACCAGAAGATAGAAAAGGACGGAGCAATTCGACACCGAACCCATCCCGTCCTGAACGAAATCCTGCGATTTGACCCGCCTCTGTTGTCCTGTGCTAACACGGTCAACCGCCGAGTTTCTATCAAGATATCGGTAACCCACCGAGACTCAACTTCCTGGTTACTCGATCTCTAGCGCGAATTGCTGGACGGCGCCCCGTCTTTTACACCGCTTCTTCTCTCTCTTCCTAACACGATTGAGGACCTAGAGAGGGAATAGGCGGCCCGATTATGTTAGCATAGAGAATCGAGGATAGGGAAACTGGGGGCATATACAGACAAACCGCGCTAGAGATTATCCACATTTCTTGAGATAATACGGTATTAAGTGGTGCTATCTCCCCGTGCTTTGGAAGCACACGTATGATATCAAACTCCCGGTTATGACGTTCGGTCCCGATTATCATTTTTTGGTGATTACCAATCATCACTCCGCAGCGGCACATCAGCGGCACAACAATTGCACCGACTTGGTAGCTGCAGAATCCCGAACTTGCCAACTCTGGTATTTCTGATGCTAGGCGTGGGTATTAATTTCCTATTAAGACACTGATTTTTGAGGAATTAAGGCAGTTCTTACATCAGTCTCCATACCACTTTCTTTCCATTCTATACATAGAATCCAAACTCTACAACACCAAGATGACTAAGAAGATCATTACCATTGTGGGCGTGACAGGCAATCAAGTGAGGAACCCCTGCGAATACAACTTGCAAGAAGGTGGCTAATTTTAAAGGGCGCCTCTGTTGCTGATGCCTTCATCAAAGAGGGAGGCTGGCATATCCGCGGCATCACCCGTGATCCTTCCAAGCCGTCAAGCCAGGCCTGGGCCGATAAGGGCGTCGAGCTCGTCAAGGCCGACGTGAACGACGCTGCCTCGCTCAAAACGGCCTTTGCCGGATCGACTGTCATTTTTGGCGTCACCGACTTCTGGGGAAACGTCGGCGATCCCACGGCACAGGCACTCGCCGCATCAACTGGCCGCCCTATCAACGCCATCGCTTATGATACCGAGGTCCAGCAAGGCCGCAACATCGTCGACGCTGCGAATGCTACGGTGGAAACGCTGGACCGCTTCGTGCTCTCGACGCTGTCGCCCACCAAGAAATGGAGCAAGGGCAAGTATACTCACAACCTTCACTTCGACGGCAAGTGGGAGGCGGTTGAGTATCTTAAGGCCACCTACCCAGACCTTGACAAGAAGACTTCGTATCTGCAAGTTGGGCTCTACATGACCAACTGGAAGGCCAGCCCCTTAGCTACGCCAACAAAGGTATGTTTGTGAAAATTCAGGACTCGCGTGTCTCTTCATGTCTACCCAAGTCAAGGTTGAGGTTGACCTAAAAGAAGCAACCTGACGCCACCTTTTTGCTGAGAATTGCCACCGACGGTGACGCCCCAGTTCCCATGGTCGAGGCACGCCGCGACACAGGTACGTATCTTACCCCGCGTATAGTCCAAGTGCAGTGGCTAACACCAGACGCGCGCCAGGCAAATTTGTCAAGGCTCTTGTGCATGTCGAGCCAGGCAAGAACCTGCTCGGATTTGGCTCCCTGATCAGCTGGAACGAGTTCGCTGCTGTGTGGGGAAAGATCCACGGCGTCACCTGTCGTTTTGAGCGCCTTGATCGCAAAGTCCTCGAAGAAGCTATTCCTGGAGGAATTGGCGAGGAGGTCGCTGACATGTTTGAGTATATTGGCGATTTTGGCTATGACGGAAGTGATCCTAGTGTTGTGCATCATACAGATGTAAGTGTTTTTTTGCTCAACTTATAGTCATACCTAACATCTGAAATAGCTTGACGTGGAAGTTCCAGTGTATACTGTCGAGGAGTACATTAAGGGAGAAGTGTGGCCTGGAGTTTAGCTACTGAAATTGTTATAGAGGTAGGACTTACAACTCGCTACTTATATCAAGGAAATAAGACCTTGGCAAACCTACTCATTTAGTATGTACCGATCTAAATCTAGAGTTGATAGCTAGCTAGCCTTGAACTGTGACGGGACAAGAGCACGAACGAGGTCGAGTGCGACTTGGGCAAAATGATTGTTTTACCAGGAGAGAAAGAGATTCCTAAGGAAAGCTCTGACTTACCCGTAGGGTCTTACTAAGTGGCTCCGCCACTTAGTAGGGCCGAAAAATTTGGAACAGTCAGAAAAAGTTGGAACAGTGTGACCCCCCTAAAACCACAGCCAAAAATGGCCGCCGATGCTGCAATTGATTCTGACAGTCGTTCAAGCAATTTTATTACTGAGAAAATAGATATCCTAGGAGCTGAAAGTCTCGCGAAAATGACTATGTCATCAAATGCCGTGAAAAATGTGCCCTTGCGCCGGAATCGCAGCCCGCGTGCAGACATGTAACCAACTTAGCTAGGTCTTTGAGGCCGCCCTGCCACCGCAATTTATATGGCATCGTGTCTGTGAGAGCCGTCACGATTCCTGAGGCTGTAGCGGAATGTCTCTAGGTCCTTCATTATATGCTTGTACGTAGGCTGGCGATGTTGTGTGCGGCGTTTTGGGCATGGTGTTTCTGGCCCCTCATCCACTTCTTCCGACCAACTGAGCGGCGGCGAGGATCGTTCCCATGGCTGCAAATCTTGTGATGCCGTGATAATTTCGATATCATCGTCATCACCTGACTCACCTCTATCGTATATATCATTTTCGGGCTCGAGGAAGTTCTCGTTGGTGTCGTCTTCGTCGTTGAAGTCGCCGAAGTTGGTGGGGCTGAAGGAAGCATCACGTTCCAAGTCACGGCGTAACGCAGTCAGCTCTGTGGCCTCAGAAAGAGGT
This sequence comes from Ilyonectria destructans, assembly GCA_020740775.1. Classification (NCBI taxonomy): domain Eukaryota; kingdom Fungi; phylum Ascomycota; class Sordariomycetes; order Hypocreales; family Nectriaceae; genus Ilyonectria; species Ilyonectria destructans. The sequence continues at coordinate 567,234 of JAHEWK010000023.1, forward strand.
TTGGCTGCATAGTGAAGCTTGCGGATAGCTGCTTGAATACGAGGATCAGGCTTGGTATCGATGATGAAGCCGTCATTGCGTTGCCCAAGGAGGTCGAGATACTTTTGGCTGGAGTTTTCCATGTCTAGAAAGTGATCCTTCCGGCCAGTTAGCTCTAGCCACTTCTTAAATACAGGGACCTTCTTCATAACGCCGTCAACTTCAACTTCTTTATTAGAAGATCGCCATTCTTCCCTCAGCTTATCCATCTCTTTCTTCAAGGTTGCCCGGTGGCCTCGTAGCTCGCGGCGATGACTCTTTTCAGCCTCAACTCGGAGGGTCTCTTCCTGTTGCTGCCGGATCTCAGCTAAGCTCGAACTCGTGATAAAGCGGCCTTGGGGCTTGACTGACTTGCCGCGGCGACGGACTCGTGATAAGCGGTCGATGCGTTCTGCGCGGTTATGACAGAAGGCAGCAACTTTGGCGTTGAGAACAGCAGCTTCGTGAACAACTGAGCAGACCTGCCGAAGGGCAGCACGTGACGGCGAGCTCAGCAACTGACTGTATTTAGCATCAAGATGCTGTACGGTATCTGAGGCTCCTTGGAATCGCGTTTCTGGTGGGAGAAGTGACTCGTAGGCAGGGTCAACAGCCTCACGCTGCTTTCTCTGTGCCAACACCAACTTCGTGATTACCGGTATGCTATTTGGCGGGAAGAGACCGGTTTTCTCGAACCCTGACATGATGTTATGTGTGCTGAAGCCAGCATCAAAGATCTTTTGGAAGGCAGAGACGAAATCGATGCGGTTGAAGGCAAGGTTGCCTTCCTGAAGAGACTTGCGGATAGCTGCTTGGTGTGCGTTCTTTAACGGCTGAAAGACACCAACATCCATCGGCTGCATGATGTGGGTTGAATGCGGTGGCAGCATCACGATCAGGATGTCAAATTGGATGCAATATTCGATAAACTGGAAGGATGAGTGCCCTGTGAAGCCATCGATGACTAGAAGGCGCCAGATCTTCTCCTCTTCAGGATGGTAGTTAGGCGGCTCATTGACTGTGACTTCAGCAACGCCGTCAACACACTTCCACTCATCACAACCAAACCAGTCATTAAGTGTGACCCCGAGTCTCGAAGCTTGTGCTGACTTCATCCAGGAAACCCGGTTGAACTCGTGAAGCCAGTCAAATGTGACTTCGGCGTTGCTGAACGCTGTGTCTGTCCGTACGAACCGCATATTATCATCAGCTTCAACAGCGGCGAAGTTTTCCGTGGGAAATGACTTGAAGATAAGCCAGGGAGGAATAGAGTCTCCTACTGCGTTTCCTGCGCCGATGAGGGTGCAAGACTCACGATTAGCTGGATCCAGAACTTCAGGGCGAGAGGCACGCGTTGTGCGCACAATGAGGACCTGTACGGTCTCTCGAAGGCAGCCGATTCGAAGGCCGGCTTCATCTTCATTCCAGATCTCTGAGGCGCCAATTCTCTTGGTTTTAATGAGTTCCTCAAGATCCTTGAAGAACGTAGTCATATCAGCAATATCTGTCGATTCGAATGACTTCCGCGACTTCTCAACAGCCTTCAGGAACGAGCCACGAAGCTCTGGGTGGTCTTTGCGAAACTGGGGATACCAGGCCTTTGAGACTGGAGTCGATTCCGGGTCTCTTTGAAGCCGGAAGCTATTTGCAGCCGCCTCAACTTGCGGCTTGGAGGCAGGAAACCCGGCGCGTTCCATCCACCAAACGTACGCCGCGATGGCATCGCCTTCAGCAGGCGTCAACAACGTCGGGCGGCCTCGAGGCCGGGATGTATCGAAAGAGTTGCTTTCCAGCTTCTTCAGCTGCCTATGGACTTCACTTGTGCTGACTTCATAGATGCGTGCGGCGGTACGAAGAGAGAGAGGGTTTTTCCTGACCCGAAGGCGGGCGTTGATGGCTCTCTGGCGCAGGATCTCGCGGGCGGCCTTTTGGCCTTGGATTTGCTTGATGGTATCGGCAGAAATCATCATGAACAAATTTGGTATGGATTACACCTCGTGGTGTCGATGAAATGATTGATTTTACGTAGTGAAGCGTTGATATTTACGACAGCTTGCGGTGGTGGGGTGTTCCAACTTTTTCTGACTGTTCCAGATTTTTCGGCCCTACTAAGTGGCGGAGCCACTTAGTAAGACCCTACGGGTAAGCTATTTACACAATTTCATAAAGTGAGGCTATTCATAAAGTATGAAAGTCACATGATCGTTCCCTCACATGAACTAAGTCTTAGAAAGACACCTCTTTTTAAATTGCAATTAACACCTGTCTACTAGTTAAAACATTTAGAGAGTACTCTGCATCTACAATTAGGTTATGGCCCGTGCCCTTTCACATGGGACTGACGCGTCTTAATAGTCGTGAATGCAAACCTGAAATGGGCTCTAACATTGAAGAGCGTCAAACCCATTGGCATTGTGTTAGTGGACAACCCATTTTCAAATGTAAGCAAACCTTTTATGATAGTATTATTTAAAACATTTTTTTAAAATTTATAAAGCAACCAGAACAAGGGTGTCGACTTCTAAGCTTCCGATACCCGGACTGAGGCCTAAAATTAAGGTACCATGGTGACGGCCAGCTCTCAGCACCAGGCCGGCGCGATGCCCCCAGCTTCTCAGCTCGAGCCTCCAAAATCAACGCCGGCGTCCAGGTCTCGCTCGGCTGAGGAGTCTCCTCAGGCCCAACCCGTTGCAAAAAAAAAAGCAGCGCACGACTACCGAAAAACCAGGACGCAAGGCTGGCCGTAGTCAGAACGGTGGGAAAGCTCAAGCCGAGGGGATCCAGCAAGCGAAATGGACAGACCAGTACTACCAAGGTACAGACAGCATGGTCTTTCCCGACTTGGGCTGTGGCGCGTGTACGCTCATATCGCCTCGACTTGAGTTCGTCTCTTCGTTTCCAGGCCAGGGCAGTCTTGAAGTCATGACCGGGCTTGGTGAGCCTGGAAACGGGAGTATTCGGCTCGGTCAAGGGTATGACGATGGCTCTGACGACTGTGAACTTGGGGGATATATTCATGGTGCCCTTGCCACACGTCGGTAAGTCGGCATCTAGACGGACGAGGTTTGACCACTGAGCACTCACAAGCACTACCATGCCCCACCACCCTTTCGGACAGCAAAAAATCCACCAGCCCATATAAAACTCAACCACATCACTTATAGAGATTAGGCTCAAATTTGAAGTTATTCGCAAGCCGTCGCCTTCAACGATTATAAAAATAACTGAAGATCATTATACGCAATTTGTTTGGTTGATTGGAACTCTGGGAAACGTGCGCACCCTGTCCTGCAATATTGGCTGACAGCCACCAAATTTCCTCCTGAATTCACTCAACTCTCTTTCTCTCAATCTTCAACAATGTCATCACAATGACTCGTAAAAGGCCTCGACACGTTTATTCAGAATAAGCGATTGCTAACGCTATATCAGACGTCACAAACAAGCGTCTATCCCTCACCAAGGCTTGTCAGAAGTGGGGAGTGCCAAAGCAGACCGTCTGTTACATAATATGCATCTCTCATATACACAACTTATCAGCGCCTCCTGTTGGAGTGTGCATTCCACTTTTGGTCTGATGAGTTAGTGAGACAGAATGTGACACCGTCTCCGATAGACTCAACGGACAAGGTGCCTTAGCCGATCAGATTCAGCCAAAAGCACGTCTCTACAAGAATCAAGAAGCTCATTTAGTCTCCTGTATTCTTCGTACAGAGTCTTTGGGTTATGCTCCCTCTCACAGTCAGATTCGTGCCTGCGTCCAGGCATCCCAGTAATAAATATATTTTTAAGGCTTACTGCATAATTATTGTTAAGCTTAGCCATAGGTTAGACCAAATTTGTGTATTTATTTATTACTGGGATGTCTGACAGGGATCCCCTGTTTGAAATGTATAAGGTCATGTTCCCTAACGATGTTGAGATGCGCCGAAGGATGATGCGAAGGAAGAAAGGGCAGTTCCTCATCCCAGGGCCGAATTATCAGCGGTGCATTGACGGCCATGATAAGCTGAAGGCATACGGTTTCGAGATATACGCCGCGATTGATGCATACTCCCGCAATATTGTCTGGTTCTACATTGGCCACTCAGCTACCACCGCCTTGAGTGTGTTGAAGCAGTACTTGGCTGCATGCGACGCTTATGGCTTGCGCCCATAGTACTTGCAGGCAGACCGGGGTAGCGAAACGCCACTGGTCGCAGCGGCCCATTGGAACTTTGCCTTGGCTGCTGGCGGGTGCGTGGAATGGAATGGCCAAGTCTTCCAGCAAGGCAAGCGGATGAAAGATTCCTACAAGGCGGCGCCGAGCACGAAGAACGTCAAGATCGAGAAGTGGTGGGAGAGCATGCTTCACGTCTCTTCACGGCAGTGGGTGGACTACTTTGGGGAGCTTGCCAGGGATGGGGACTTTGACAGCGATATGCTTGAGGACCAGATTGCTATCTACACTGTCTTCGAAGATCTGTTGCGTCAAGAGCTCTTCGATTTCGTGGAGGCGTGGAATCTACACAAAATTCGTCTTCAGAAGAACCGGCCTCATGTTGTGCACGGTCAACCTTGGATGAATTACCATTACCCTGACCCAAGCAAGGCTTGCAATTGGGGAATTCCCGTCGATCGTACAGTCCTAGGCGACCTGACCCGGCCGCTGACTGGCATCGATATCAGCACATGTCTTGAGCCAGAGACAAAGGAATGGTGCCGCGGCGTTCTTAACGAAATGGGTTACCACAATGTAGTCCTCGGCGATCACCACGAACCTGACAAGTTGTGCCCATTTAAGCGCTTCTACCTTGCCCTTCGAGACAGGGTCATTCGACACATAGAGAGTGGACAACGACCTGCGCTAGCCTACCGTAAAGCACCGACCGGAGGAGTTGCCAAATATGTAAGATGCTATGTCTATCTGCGCATTAAAGCATCTAGTTAACTATGTATAGGAGGCATTACTTGCACGAGCAAATCAAGCTCAACAAGAGGAGCTTGCAGATATGGAGCCAGCAGAACAGCCGCTTGTTGAACTTGGTGTTGAAGACGAAAATGGAAATGACATTGAGGGAATAAGTGATGACGAGGAGGACGCTGGCACATCTGATGGGGAGCTTGAATAGTCAATCTCTCCGCTTTCTAGGTCGAGAGACAAAGGTCATGGGGATCTTCGTGCCTCTGAAACATGTAGAGTGGGCCGGGGGGATTCCTTCGACGGCACTATCCTAAACTTGTTGTGTTGGAGCTTGTTCGATAGATTCCGGTGCGACTGCCGACTGCAGGTTTATCTGCCGAGGTCAGTATTTCTCTGGGTGAAAATTTGGCCGGGATTCTTACGAACTCTCTTAAAAGACTGGCGTCGTTCCCATGTTCGATCTCATGCCCTTGGTCTGCCTCACGCTCATCCTCTTCCTCGTCGGAGACGCTGTCGAAAACTAGATCGTCAACGGGATCTTCCAGATCGCTCGGATCTGCTGCATCCACCTTCACAACAATGTTGTCGACGATTGTGCTATCCTCATCAACCGCCGGGTTCGAGTAGGAGGAAGCTGGAACTGCATTTTCTTGCTTGACTTGTCTCCCATTCTTCGCACCGTTCTCTTTCTTGATCTGCCTCTCTTGTTTGATACGCTTCTTCGGCTCGGGAGCTGGGCTTGAGTCCTCCTGTTTGACCTTCCGTTTTTTGTCTTTCCTGGCAGGCGTTAAGTATTCGTCTGGCTTTAGCGGGGTGATTGGCTCCTGCTTGTCAACCACATCGGTCGATGTCAAGACAACGAGCACCTTTACCTGCCCTGCTTGGTTGTTCGAAAAGTGTCCAGAAGCGAGCATGCTTGACGGCGTCGTGTACTTATCGGTGTTGGGAACGGTGACGATTTTCTTGCCAGAAAAGGACGAAGCGTAGGAAAGATTCCAAAGCCTCTGTTTGTTGGATCGATGGTGCTTGGGAGTGGACGCAGGTGTTCAAATAAGGCCTGAGTGAATGAAGACCAGGTAAGGAGATCGGCCGAGCTAAACTTGATCACTGTATCCTTTAGAGGCAGCACCGTCTCTGGGACCTCTATCGCAAGGCCGTTGAAGTACCTGGTCTCTAAGCTCACGAGCAGGAGACTGATGTGGACCCATTGGTAGCTAGTGCGCTGCCTCTTAGGCTTTCTGGTGCTGCCTTTGGTGTTCTGAATGGCCTGACTGGCCGCTGATGCGATCGCCATGAATTGCGGATAGGGAGTATCGCTTGCCGGCTTGGAGGGATATAGGCGTGCCCGTGTATTCGCAGTCACTCCATTAGAGACAGGCACCGTGTTGGGAAGTAGTTGCGCGTACCCAATACCGAAAGACGATACTGGTTTTGGTCTGTCACGCATAAGCTGACTTGCTGGACTGACTGGTTGTGGCGGAGAGTCTTCCACCTCAACCACCTCATCATAGGGGCCTGGAAGGGCCGGAGTTCTAGACCTGGCCCGACCTTGGGATTGAAAGGGGTTGGCTAAACCGCAACGGCCACAGTAGTTTTCGCCAGCGTATATCTTGGTAAAGAGATCATGATGCTTCTTCCCGGCTTTGACGCAGTAGACATACTCAGGGGATGTCTGGGGGTTCCATTCTGCGTAACGAGAGACCTTGAGCCAAGAGAAGCAAAGAATAAACCAAATTGACGTTGGGAACGAGATTTTAATGTTTACAAAACATAAAGTTGTTGCCCTTTGCTACGGTGATGATGATCACTAGACTTTCTTGAGCATGAGATCGCCGCGCTAGTCCTCTGCTGACCCGACGCGGGAACTCTGCGCTAAACCGCTGCTGGCTTACCAAGCTGTGTGCTCATAGATGGTTGACACCCGGTGCGAAGAATCCTTGAGCAAAAATTACCGGTTGCTCCAATGGGGATCGTAATTTGAGTCTCTGAATGAAAATTTGAGGCTATTGTGAAGGGGACGCTGGCATATACACGTCCACAACGCCATCAAGTTTGGAGGTTCAGGCCACTTTGTAGGTTGGATAAGTAGTTAACCTCCGGCACAGCGGCCATTTCGACTTACAACCATAGCAAATAAAAATCAGGTTGATCACAATACCTTATAGTTCGTTGATGATTGCTTGGAAAGAACTGAATGGCTTAGACCGTATTGTGTAGATGGAGGTTCTACAACGTCACTGGGGGCACGTTGCCACTTCGCAGCATTCAACCAGCGGGCTCGTTGGGCCGGACGGAGTTGAATCGCGCGGGCCCGCAGCTGGTCCGCACATACCTGCTTACTACTTATGCTTAATGTTGGATACGCAATTTGCTGTATGCAATAGCAGAAGTAATTGATCAAATGATGTAAATTGAGAAGGTGTTGGATACGCAATTGCTGTATGCAATAGCAGAGATGATTGATCAAATGATGTAAATTGATGTGGTTGTCCTCCATTGACTGAGGGTCATAGGGGCCCTATTTTATACTCAAAGGGATCTAGATCAGGGTGTCAGAGGGAGACGGATCCGGCGATGTTATGATGCCGGATCCGGCTTATTACCTGATCCGGCGTTCCGTATCCGGCGTTCCGGATCAGGCAGTCCGGATCAGGCATGTTATGCCGCCACACGAGGTCTCAATCTAACAGAAGGTTATTCCTCCATTGATTGAGGGTCATAGGGGCCCTGTTTTATACTCAAAGGGATCTAGATCAGGGTGTCAAAGGGATCCGGATCTGGCGTTATTACTATGCCGTATCCGGCTTATTACCAGATCCGGCGTTCCGGATCCGGCATGTTATGCCGCCACACGAGGTCTCAATCCAACACTTAAGTATCTGGATTAGTAAGGTGTGGGGTTATTTCTGACCTAATAGTGGGGGATGGGCACTAAAGACAGTGTTGGATCCGTTACGGGTAAATTGATCAAATGGATAGTGTTCAAAGCAGTGATGATGATGTTATTGATTGCTTCGGCTCTGACCGACCGGGCCGGTCAGAGAGGGGTTTTCTGACACCCCTCTGACTAAGGTCATGACATCGATCTATCAGAGGTTTCGTAATACAGGGTCATCCTCCAACAGTTATGTTAGATTGAGACCTTGTGTGGCGGCATAACATGCCGGATCCGGAACGCCGGATCTGGTAATAAGCCGGATACGGCATAGTAATAACGCCAGATCCGGATCCCTTTGACACCCTGATCTAGATCCCTTTGAGTATAAAACAGGGCCCCTATGACCCTCAATCAATGGAGGAATAACCTTCTCAATTTACATCATTTGATCAATTACTTCTGCTATTGCATACAGCAAATTGCGTATCCAACACAGTATACTATGTATGAACCATCCAGGTCAGTACTTTCACTTTCGCGATGGGAGGCACCGGGACTGAAGCGTCCCCAGACTCCCCACCGTGCTGCGTCAAAACAGCAACCGCAAATCAACGTGTCTTTCTTTTCAACTAGTCTCTAACCTGCAGCATGACTCCGCAGAACGAAGCTTGCCCCCTGGGTGCACGAACCAAACGCTATTGTGTCAATGTACCGTGTCGTCCGACCACTTTGGCTGTTCTCAATGGCTCTCACTCTTGTCTTGGCAATGCCGAACCCCCGGGGTCCAGTACCCGAACCACTTGGCCTCAGTGCTTTGAGTACCGTGAGCGTGATAACAAGGACAAAGTGTGAATTCAAACGGGCTCGTACCTCGTATGAGAGGCTGCAGTGACGGAGACAAAGCTCCGGGCATATGTGGGACAAGGGTGTTGAGAATCCGAAGGGTTTAACGACACTATCTCTAAATATGACTTGGCGAGTGCCAGGATAACCGTCAGATAATGGAAACCCGGAGCCAAACCACCTAGGACCAGAAGAACCGCTTCAGGGAAAAAGAGCTCTAACGAGTGTACATTTAGGCACAGAGTCAACCTCATCCACGTTCAGGACCTTTGTCGTAGCCTCCTGTGTCAGCTTCCCTCGCAGAGCGGCAGCAAGACTGTGGACTGTGGTCACAGAATTTCTTGGCGAAAGCGGGAATGCTACCCCTCCTCCCCCCCCCCCCCCCCCAAAAAAAAAAAAAGACAGTAAAGTCACTACATTCCTCGGATTTCATGAGCCGGGATAGAAAAGGAGAGCTCCTGGGCGGAATTGCAGAGCTCGCCGCTGAAGGGAGGGCGAGAGCTTTAGTTTGGGTTTGTTGGAGATCACAAGTGTGAGGCGACCAAGTCGGTGGCAAAGGTGTGGAAGAAGGTGGAACATTCCACAGAGATCGTGCCTGTACATAAATAGTAGTTCTCCTACTATTTATTTAGTATGAATTAAGCAACCCGAATCTTCTCATTTCAACAGGGTTGGTGGATGATGGTCTTGCTTACCCCGCTCTTGGTAGTTAGATTTTGAGAACGCAAGAGCGCAACCCCTCCGCGGAATTACTTTTATACTAGGTTTCTGGCTGGCACTCGAGTATCATCACTTGGCCGTAGTGGTCAAAATGATCATAGGTGACGTGATGGCCCATAGGAGAATAAGACGTTGGATATCTCTGCTCTGTCTCCCGCAGATGTAATTAGGGCCTCAAGTAAAATATAGATCGGCATAGAACAGCGTATGAATCGTCAGCATTTGCTTTGAAGCAGACACTATAAGCCCTTTTGATAAACCGCATCGCATTCCTTCCGCAGCGTAATTGATGCGTTTGAAGGCGTGAGATAATTTCTTAGTTACGAGCTGTACGAACAATGAAAAAGAGGAGGCAGTTTACCAATACTAATGACCAACCTTGGGGACGTCAGATCTGGTCAACGAAAAGGCAAAATAACGGCGGGTTCAATGAACGTCATTATGCTCGTGAGTCTTGCATTAGCATAGTATTTCTCTGGTCGCACGGTTAGAGACTAGGCTCTGGAGCGATCTCTAACATGTGACAGGATGGTAATAGAAAGCGTAATCCCATGTGCATTGAAATACCTGTATCTAACTAAAAAGGGGCAAAAGATGTGTCCCAGCCGGGATCACGCTTGGCCCTTTTGGCCTTACATTTTAGGTGTTGATCGGGATGTCAGCTCATCTAAGGCCTGACATCCTGGTCCTATCAACACCTTGCCTATTTTAGCCCCATCCAGTCACGAACTTTCGATGATAGGTCTTCAAAAGGATAGCAACCAGAATGATGATGAAGCCTCATTGACGATATAATCCTTCGGGTAAAGTGCCCCGAACCCTCAAATTCCCACCGTAGCCCATTCTTCTAACAAGAACATATACGCCTGCCGGACTTCGCTTCTCCTGTACTTCGCCATTGTCACGACGACATTCACCAAATCTGTCGACTTTTGTTTCGTTGCTTCGCCCTCGTCTAGCGGTCACAAATGTCGCTCGCTTTGCATGTAACTCAAGTCGAAGGCTTTGACTACGAAGGGCCTGCGAATCCAAGCAGCAGCGCTGCTCTCAATCCAATTCAATTAACGCAAAAGCAAAAAACACTGTATTTTAATTGGATAACTTGAATTGAATTGGGTAATCAATTCAAGTTCTCCAATTAGATAGCCGCTTTTTTTGCTTTTGCGTTGATTGAATTGAATTGAGAGCAGCGCTGCCAAGCAGTAATGGGAACCTCAGCGGCAACGATAGCACAGCCAACGAGCAGTGTTTGGGTGTTGGAGAAGACGCCCACAGATCGGAGTTGCGACGCATGAGCTTTGCGCCAGTTGAGATTACCCAGGACGAAACTCACATCGCGGCCTACAAAGTCTCGAATTCCAAGCGATACGGTACGTTCAAGGTTTTATCGTGAGAATGACTATCGAGATCTGACCAAGAATCTTCCAGCTCAGGCGGCGACGGCCGTAATAGCCTGCTGGCTTGCATCTGGCATCATATTTGGCTTCGCGGCTCTCAAACCCGTCTTGATCGCTGAAGGTGTATATCATGAACTCTGCCGGAACGACGAGGCGACGGGATTTGACGATGAGCCGAATCTTGACGTTCCCTGCGCTGAGCTAGATATGCGCCTGAACCTCTTCTTTATCTCTGCCTCAATTACCCGTTGGTTCATGTGGAGCGAAGCTCCAAGGCGAACCAACTAAGCAAGCTTAGTTGGCCACAAAATTGCGAGACAGCCACAAAACTGCGAGACAGGATCAAGATCACATGAATTTTGCCATCAGATTGTTAACCGAAGAGAGCCCGATGCGATTTTCGAGAGCCAAATTTTTGAGCCGCAGATATACCTTTTGTACTAGCAGATTTACGCCAATTTCCCCGCCAACTCTGATGCTGTCTCGCGTTTTTGTGGCTGTCTCGCAATTTTGTGGCCAACTAAGCTTGCTTAGTTGGATCGCCTTGGGGCTTGCCGCACACATGATCCAACGGGTACCACTAACATATCATCTCTTTTCGCCGGAACTGCCCTCGATCGGTTCGGGAGACGCGCATGCTGGAGAGCATCGTGTGTCTTTCTAGTCGTCGGCTCCCTACTGATGGGATCTTCCTTCGCCATTCCGGAATTCGATAGTTACCTTCTGGGCAATGTCTTCCTAGCTCTTGGGGGGACTTTCCTCTTCGTCCCTAGCTTTCAACTTGCCAATGTGTTCCCCAAGCATTCGGGGCTGGTGATTGCCCTCATTACTGGAGCTTTTGATGCCTCCGCAGCCGTTTTTCTCTTCTATCGCATGGCTTACGATGCGTCTGGTGGCAAGTTCTCACTGGAGAAATTCTTCTTTGGCTACCTTATCGTTCCGGTGCTAATATTTTTTGCCGAAATCTTTTTGATGCCATCTCATGCATACCACACCATGCCAGAGCTTAAGAGGAAGATTGAAAAGGCCCAAGACCGTGCTCGCGATGTCCACGACTCAGATGAAGATATCTCGGACGCGAGAGAGTTGACGCGAGTGCGGAGTTCTCGTGCCAGTAAACGCAAAGCTAAGCTTAAGAAGATCGAAGAACTTGCCGGCGGTAACGAGCACCGAGAAGAGCGCATCAAGATTGAGGAGGAGCGCCAGGAGGCGAGCGGTGTCTGGGGGGTTCTCCACGGTGTCCCAGCCCACCAACAGATGCTCTCGCCCTGGTTCATTCTCATCTTATTGTTGACCGTGTTTCAGATTCTTCGGAAGAACTACTTCATTGCATCCATTAGAGCACAGTACAGATATATGTTGGAGTCAGAGGTTGCGGCTGAGGAGATCAACGAGTTCTTTGATGTAGCCCTGCCCTTGGGAGGTGTCGTTTCCACCCCTTTCATCGGACTGCTACTCAATAACCTGAGTGTGCGTACCACGTTCGGAGTCTTGACGCTGTTCATCATCGTTATTGGAACTCTTAACTGCTTGCCTTTTCTTTGGGCAGGATATGCCACCGTCGTGGTATTCGTCCTCTTCCGTCCCCTCTACTACTCTGCAATCTCGTAAGTGTACCTATCACGATGTTGATTCCCTTGCTGACGCGCTTGCTAGCGATTACGCCACGAAGGTTTTCGGCTTTGCTACCTTCGGTCGCATATACGGGACTATCGTCTGTCTCTCTGGAATGGCCAATTTCGTCCAGTCAGGCCTTGATGCTCTTACCCATGGGCCTCTACGTGGGAACCCCACTCCCATCAACGCTACGCTGGGGTCTCTCGGAAGAATCATTGGCGTGACTCTGACCACATTTGTTAGGATTCGAGGTAGGGTATTCGTGGACGAGAAGGCCGAGTTGGATACCGGTCAAGAAAGACGAGGTCTCTTGTCTGATGCTAACGATGGCTACGGCGCGAGGAATTGAGCCTGTAGTGTTTGATTGCAGCAAATCCGGTCGACTGCCAAGTAAAATAAAATAAAATAAACCTTCACGGCAACCGGGCTTTCTTAAAAAAACTATTATATACGATAATCAGGATTCTCCGAGAGTGGTACGAGGACCGAGATAGGTCCCGACGAGTTGCCACTCGACTTTGTGTCGGACATGTTGAAAGAATTAATCTTCGAGGAAAGGCAAGGATGCTATGTGGGCAATCTTTCTCTGACTTAAGTATTAGGAAATTAAGGCCATACTCTGCGAGGTATTATGGTAAAAATCATTACCTATTCCACTATTTCGAGGTCTCCGACAAGGCGTCAAAAAATGGTTGCAAGTCGTGTGTGTCGCGGGGCGGTCAACGTCCCTTCATTTACGGATGAATGCAAAAGTAAAAATACGAGTTTGAGTTAGATAAGGCCCATGACCTATTTCAATGGACGCCGCTTCACTTGTACTCATTCAATCTCAGGGCGGCTATACGCTGCCCGCCAATGCTCTCGCTCCCTCGAGCGGCTCTGCACCATCTGCTTGCAGCAAGATCCCTTCATGGAGACTTCGCTGCATACCACGAACGATTCAACCACGACGACGCGCGGGTGATCTGCTCGTGCGGCCGACGTAAAGCACCTGACCATGTCTTCTACTGCAGAAAAGTACCGCCGCGGCGTCGAATAAGGCTTGTCCCCTCGCCGACTGCAGCGGTCAACCTCGCAATAGGAAGAGATTTCTACAAACACATCAAGCTGGCCAAATCAAGCGCCTTCTTCGAAAGATTTGCCCTCGTCACTAGACGAGGCAGACCCGAGACGCACTCGCGTCTCCTCTCTACCTTTATTCTCTCTTATCTTCTTATATTCTTCTTTTCCTGATTGTTCTTTATCTCTTATTCTCTCTCTCTCTATATCTCTATCTCTCTATTCTATCTCTTCTCTTCTTCTCTTTCTTTCTCTTCTCTTCTCTCTTCTCTTCTCTCTTCTCCTCTCTCTTCTCTTCTCTCTCTCTTTCGTTCCTTTTCTTCAATTATATAGGCTCGGCCGCCTCGTGCAGCCACGCCAATGCTCTCTTCCCAGTCTTCCTGAAGAAGACTGGCCCATACATAGCGGCTACTGCTGTGATAGCCGTGCTTGGCCATCCCGCTGACGGGTAACAAGCTCGAAACAATGCGCATTTGAGCTGATGCTATGCTGGATAGTGGTCTGTTTTGCATTTTACGAAGAATGTTTTTGATGGGGAAGTTTCAGTTTCGCGCCGCTGCCTTAGCTCAGTCCCTCCTTTTGGCACTGCGTAGATTTTAGCATCAGAGATCCTAGCTCAGCACGTCCTGTGCCCCTATAGGGGACTTTACGGGCCTCGCGGCCCTCGGACGAAAAATATACATACATACATACATGTCACATAATAGATATTAATTTCAGTTCCAGAAGGACCCAGCATCAGGCTACAGGACCAAAAATAGGCCTTACTTAAAAATGGGAAAGGCGGCCAGACCTACATTCTAGATATATTTAGCTTCATGCAAGATTCAGGCCCATCCTAACGTATGGTCAGATCTCGGCTCCAAATTGGGTCTTGGAAAGGCGACCAGATCCCTCATTAGGGGTACTCGAGGCCAAGTACCTACCTCGAGAACCCGAAAGCGCCACCGGACCAGCCTTAAACGAGACCAACGCAGACCGCCAATGCGAGCTGAAATGATGTCTGGCGGAATCGTGCAGGTGCATCGATCATCGTCCTCGCGGTTGCCCTTCGCCCCATATCTGCGTTTCCTCGATGGCGTCGGGTAGTCGAGTCGGGTAGGTTCAGGTTTCAGGCGTCAGGACTGAGAGCCCAAATGCATTCGGATACTCCCCCGTGCAAACACGGCGAACTGTGAGGGAACGATCATGTGACTTTCATACTTTATGAATAGCCTCACTTTATGAAATTGTGTAAATAGCTTTAAGTCAGAGCTTTCCTTAGGAATCTCTTTCTCTCCTTGTAAACAATCATTTTGCCCAAGTCGCACTCGACCTCGTTCGTGCTCTTGTCCCGTCACACGAACAAGGGCAAGAAATGAAGGCCCGATTTATCGGGAATTGCTCTGCGGTCACGTTGGTCGGCCAGCTCCCCCCCCCCCCCATCGGTGCCTCCTCGACGTCCAGACCCCTCGTGATCGATGCAATACACCGTTGGGCGTCAGCCAGGGCGCCGACGGAGTCGAGTCAAGGCACTCACAAGCCCACTCTAGACCGACACCGCACATGTGACCCGCCGTCTCTACCTGGGCCTGACATGGGTCGTGACAGGGATGCTGAATCAACTGTTTATGCAACGATCTGGGGGACCTTTGAGGAAGTACGCACTCTAAGGCCTCCTTAATTTCCAGATGACAAGTGCGTGCATGTAGCAAACGCCACATCACTAATAGTTGCGGTTCTTGGTAAAATTTAGCAGCCTTCTTGACTGAACTTCCTCACCTGTCTGACACACTTACCGATAGCCACAGCTTAAAAAATTACGTCGGGTTGTACTGGCGTCCAATATTTGGCGTCAAGGTTACTTCCCCTTTATGACTCGCGAGATACTGTACACAAACTAACATGTGAAATTCCTGTGAGCTGAAACGCCTAATATACCTCTCGGTTGTGGTTCCGAGAGTTGTCTCATAGCTCCTGGCTGCTGATCAGCCACTAAGTTACTTCGTCCCATAAGTGCAAAGTCAAAGCAGGATGGTGGGAATGGTGGCTATCCGATTGGGTTTGAGCGGGGGCCCAAGCGTAAAGTGAGGCGTAAGTGAGGCGTAAGTGAGGTGTAACTCGAATACCCATACTGCTTAATGAATATAACTTGTCACACTGGAACTTTCCGTCTCCCTTTTGAATTAGCGTAATGCCGGGCTGACTATCCGTAGGAGGTCATCTTATTTGCACGGGACCATCTGGCATGATAGCAAACGCCACATAAAGGCTTTACACTCTAGCTTTGAACATGTGCGCGAGGGTATAATTCTGCTGAAGCTCTCAAAACCCCCTTGTAACCCGACATCACAACTTTACGGCAATCTACACAAGCAGCTCATCCCTCTCTGCCCTCTTAATTATCGCGACCATCAGTAGTGGTTGGCCTCAAATTAAAGATGAAAGCCCTTTGGCTACTCTTCGTGCGTATTTGCCTCCTGGCACTCCCACAGAACGCATCAGCGTCATCATCTATGCCTACTGGGATGCCCGATTGCGCGGTAAGTTTGCCATATCCACAACCCTCAAACGAAACCAACTCATCTAACCTTGCTCAATTTCTACTTCTTCAGTCCCAGTGCTTTACTACTGCTATCGCCAACTCAACATGCGAAGATACGAACCAAACTTGTCTCTGCTCCAACCAAGCCCTCCAGATGGAGGCGGCGGGTTGTATTACAGAGAGCTGCACTGTGAAGGAATCTCTCAGTATGTCACCTAAATGATTTCGGTTTTATGCCAACTAACTTCCCTCTCGTCGCCACGAATTTAAGTATGGCCAGCTGCGATGCCCCCGTCCACGATAATTCACGGGGACTTGTTATAAACACCATTACCCTCACAATCATCGCTGTACTTTTTGTTATCCAGAGATTCTCTACTAGAATTTTCTGGAGCACCCCGATCTGGCTCGGCGACTGGTTCATCCTCCTCAGCTGCCTGGCATCCTTCATTGATATGATTCTTGTAATCTGTGGGACCGTACACTACGGGCTCGGCCGAGATATATGGACCATATCTCCGGCTGATATAACTGTATTTGGTATATATTTATATGCTGGGGGCTTGGCTTATCTTACTGTGCTTACATTGCTAAAGCTTTCGCTACTTTGCTTTTATCTCCGTATCTTCCCAACTCAATCTGTCCGGCGGATCCTATGGGGCACTATCATACTTAATGCTGTATCCGGTATTGTGTTTTGTATTGTTTTTACCCTCCAATGTCTGCCCATTAGCTACTTCTGGAATCAGTGGGATGGTGAACATCAAGGTTATTGCATCAATGGAAATGCCATGGGTTGGAGTCATGCAGCTGTGAGCATTGCTATTGATATCTGGATGTTGATAGTCCCCTTATTACAGTTAAAATCTTTGAATTTGAACTGGAAAAAGAAGGTTGGAGTTGGTATTATGTTTTCTGTTGGGACTTTGTAAGTTTCCCCTCATCACTTTCCTACAAGCAATCTAACCCAGCTCTAGTGTGACAATTATCAGCATTCTTCGTTTACATGCTCTTATTAAATTTGCACTAAATGTTCCCAACATTACTCAGGAATTTGTCGGCATCACTATATGGTCTACTGTCGAGATAAACGTCGGAATTATATGCGCCTGCCTACCATCTCTGAGGATGCTCCTTGCCCGACTGTTTCCGAATATTTTGGGTACCTCTCATCAATACTACTCTGGTCAGACGGAAAGGGGAGAGGCTGGGTATTCAAGCAACAGAAGCAGGGCTTTAGGGTCACACACAGGAACAGCTAAACACGTGAAGACCTCTCAACGGCCAAAAGACACAGAAGGAATCATCTGTGAGAGGATGTATGGCATTGAGTTAGGGGATAACGATGAGACCCACCTGGTCTCAATGACGGAGCTTCACCTGGCGACGTCAAGGTCTAATACCTCATTATAATCTGTTTTGCCAGCTGGCTTAGTACCCTCTTTGAGATAAAGGCTCTTTTTCAATTAAAGGAAAGCTTAGAGTATTAATAAAAGTATGTTTCTCTGTTCAAAAACAATACAACTAAGTTAGGTATTCAGTTAATAAACTAAAGGTAACGTAATACTTGGTAAGCGAACGGTCCAGCCAACCGGATAGTCCACTTTAGAGTTATTGTCGTCAGTGGTGGCCTGGTCGGGCTAACGGCCGCGCACGCCCTCTCACGGGCAAACGTTGACTTCGTCGTGCTCGAGCGCCGCGCCAAGATGGTTGAAGATGCCGGCTCAGATATCGTCCTGCTTCCTATAGGATTGCGTGTATTAGGCCAGCTAGGCTTGCTCCCAACCATCGAGAGCGTCAGCCGTTTCAGGCGCATCGATCACGGCGGACGCGATCTTGGCGACACCCTATGGTCACATATTTCAAGGAGAAGTCAGTACATACGCTTGCAGCAGCTTCCAGTCTCTTAATATCTATGGCTAACGGTGACAATATAGCCACGGTGCCTATCCACGAGTGATAAGCCGATATGATCTGATGCAAACCTTGCCTGACGGCCTCCCCCCGGAGGCGCAGGCCAAGCTGCTTCCTGGCAAGAAACTCACAGATATCTCTTCCGGCCCTGACGGCGTCAGCGTGACTTGCGCAGACAGCACCTCGTATGCTGGATCCGTCCTTGTCGGCGCCGACGGCGCCTACAGCCAGGTGAGGGACTTGATGCGGACGGCTACCGTACAAACACCGGCCACTACTGAGGACGAAGTGAATGAAGCGGCGCCGTTGGTCACTACTAGGGGGGGCTCAAAATCGCCATCCCCGCCCTCCGTACCTCAGGATGGGGGGGACACTGATTAGCAAAAGGTCCCTTGTTTTTGCCTGTTTTGCCTGTTTTGCCTGTTTTGCCTGGGTTGCCTGAGGAACGTTAGTGACGAAGGTTCTTCCTTCCGCGCCCTCTTTCAGACCCCAAAAAGGCAAACACTCGGTTCACTCGACGATCTGATCCTTCTAAGCCACAATCGATGAGTCGATGGGCCACATTCGAAGAGCCACAAAAGCTCAGGGAAAAATGACGTTACATCCTGGCCCTTGAGACTCGCGGTTCAGAGATGTCTGCTCTTAGCATAGCCTTGGATTACGGAGACGCTACCATGGTTGTAGGCGCCGCTTTGCGACTGTCACCGTCCATGCGATGATATAGTCTGAAACAGGGCGGAATCGAGTCAGACGTATCAGTGTTTCAGTATGAGCTTCCTATAGACGGTCTGTCTAGAGTCTGCAGGTACATTACGATACGAAGCTCAGTCCTCGCTAGAGGGGATCTTAATGAGTCGGACGGTAAGGCACATGGACATCGAGCCCTACGTAATGCATATATGCATGGCGGAAGCAGACACAATCTATTTCACTTGAAGCGTGGTGTTTTATAACGAGTGGATATATTCAAAATAAAGATAATATTGCCGAGCTTAAGCTTTTGTCGGGTCAGCATATAGACGCCCGATGACATTGCCCTGTGAGAGCCTCTCGAGTCCTTCTCTAATTTTGCTGAAAGGGATCTCTTCAAGAAGGGGCTCAATCTCCTTGTTCGCGATCATCTGCAACGATTTTTCAACCTCGCTGATGGATGAACCAGCTGACCCTTTGAGTGTGACACCGAGCGCGACAAACTCATGCGTATTCAGCGTAGCTTCTTTTTGCGCAAGACCGACAAGGACGACCTTGCCACCAGGCTCCACCACCTTGGCCGCAGCTGCCGTCGTAGAACCTGCGCCTACAAAATCTATGACCACATCGAAGCGTACTCCAGGAAAGCCGTCAAAGCTTTTGGCGCATGCATAGACTCCTGCCTGAGCAGCTGCCACATACTTGCGGTTGTCGCGTTCGATTCCGTACACCTTCGACCCAAAACGAGACGCAATCTGAGCGGCAGATAGACCGAGACCTCCCAGCCCGATTATGGCGATTTTCGAGCACGCAGAAATCTGTCCTTCGACAACGACAGCATGGTATGCTGTGGCAATAGCGTCGGTAGCCACAGCCGCTTGAGCAAATGTGACCCCCTCGGGGATGCGCAATGTCTTTGACTCGAACAGTGCCGCGTACTGTGCAAACCCACCATCGTAGCCAATGCCGGCGGTGGTGGTCACATCTCCGAATGTCATGGGGTGCTCAATGCCGATTATAGAAATGACCGGGTCTCCAACTTTGAACTTGGTCACGCCTGCACCGATCCCGACAACTACACCAGCAATTTCGTGACCCAATATAATAGGCCGTTTCCAGAAGAAAGTATCATCCATTCCAGATGCTATGTTGCAGTCGGTGTGGCAGAGGCCGGTCGCCCTGACCTCGACGAGGACTTGGTTTTTGTCGGGGACGGGGACTGGAACCTCCTTGTATTCCAGTCCTTTGGAAGGATCAGTAAACTGATATGCTTTCATGGTCGAAGACATCTTTGTCGTAAATATAGGCAGGGTTGAGTTTCTTTGCTGTGAAGCTTGACGGAATGTGAAATCGGTAACGGCTATCAGCTATAAATGTACCTCACTGTTGGAACTGGCTCAGCTGTGAAAAGGAATGTCATTATGAGATTGATTTGGCGAGGGCATCAGCTCTGCCCTTAAGCACCGGATTTACCGGAAGTCTTAGGTAAAGGTTCCGTGTTGATTCTGGTCTGAGCTCGTGATGTGTCCCGAGAGAGGTTCAGAGGCTAGCAAATTGATCCCCTGTCATTGTTTCGGCACACGGCATGTTTGTGCCGCTTATGTAACGAGATTATTACTGGTCAGAACACGCCTCTTTCGTCCCGAAGTGGAAAGAGCGGGAGTGTTAGATTCGGTGTTTCCCCGAACGCGGGGAGTGAGGGGATAACGTTTGAGCTAGGGAACTTGCTGTGGGGTGATTGACCGGGCCCTCGGCGATCGCGTGCGCCATCAAAGGCGAAGGCGGCGAAATGTATTTGTCCGACGGCATCTTTGAATAATTGATGATGACGTTATGTGTCCGCATGATGAAAGAGGCTTTCCTGATAGAAATATTAAAGAGCCTCCGGAAGTAAATCGTTGGATATCCGGTTCATCTCTACTAGACACCAAAACCTCTTGCACCAGTCTTTCAATCACTCTTCACAATCCTCAGACAACAAGTCTTCAGCAAACAAGTCATCAAGGCAAAGAACATTACGATGGCGACCCTCCAGATGGTTCAGACCCTTTTCACTTCGGTCGACGGCCTGAAGATTGCGTACCGGCGATTTGGAAAACAGAGTGCCTTTCCGTTGTTGTACATCAACCATCTACGGGGTTCGATGGATACCCTCGACCCTCTTCTCTTCAATACCATTGCCAGAAACCGGGAGGTCATCATATATGACAGTTTCGGTATTGGCCACAGCGAAGGCACTGTACCTGAGTCCACTTCGGTCATGTCCTCTATTGCTGCCAAATTCCTAGCGGCCATCGGAGTCGCCCAGGCAGACGTTATGGGCTTCTCAATGGGTGGTGGTGTTGCGCAGGGCCTGGCCTGGGACTACCCTCAGCTGGTACACAAGCTGGTTCTGGCCGGTACACAATCCGCCATTGGGGACGGGGTGGTTCTACCCCCGCGGGACGTGCTTGAGAGCGCCGGTGCGAATAACGATGAACCTCCAACCATGGAGGACATGTTTCGCTTGTTCTTCTACCCGTCTGACTCAAGCTTGGCGCTTGGGCAAGCATGGTGGAAAAGGA
The DNA here is from genome assembly GCA_020740775.1 of Ilyonectria destructans. Classification (NCBI taxonomy): domain Eukaryota; kingdom Fungi; phylum Ascomycota; class Sordariomycetes; order Hypocreales; family Nectriaceae; genus Ilyonectria; species Ilyonectria destructans. The sequence continues at coordinate 588,361 of JAHEWK010000023.1, forward strand.
TTCATGAACGACAAGTAGAGGGAGAAGAGCGGAGGGAATATCTCGTTGGACAGGGAGCACGATCGCAGCTGACAGCCATTTTCGCCTTCACTGTCGACCTCGGCAACTTTGACCGCCTCCAAGATATCAAGGCCCCAACATTGATTACGAACGGCCACAACGACATCATGTCGCCCACTCCGAACAGCTTTATTCTGCAACAAAGAATCAAGAACGCCCAACTTATTATCTATCCCGATTCGGGGCACGGACACCTCTTCCAAGTACCGGAACTCTACACACAGCATCTCGAACTCTTTTTGAGCGGTCCATAGAGAGCTCGCTTGAAGTTGACGATTGTTACGGAGACTCAAATATAGCCGGTCTTAATGAGACAATCCTGAAGGCATAAGATCTTTCCCTCTTTATACTGCGATACTATAATGTATATGTATAGCGAGCTAGAAACAAATCCCAACTGTGCCACTACCCACATTCAATCACTTCTTTCTCTATTCCACATTATCGCATCGACTAGTAAAGAGGTCCATAAAACCTTTCTATTCAAGTTGTCTAATAAGACCTAACTCTCAGTATCCGAATTGCGAGTATCGTTATCAACCTAGGAATATATCAGCTTACATCAGCGAATTAGGGCAGTACTACGCACATGCATGTGCAGGGCTTGGCATCGGGGCTTGGTATCGGTGCTACTGCGGCGCAGCTAGGTTAGCAATTTGCAATAGTATACGGATACAGCACTGCGAGATATGTAAGTAATCTTCCTGGGCTGCTTTTATGTTAGCAGCGTCCAGCTGATGTCGGATTTCCTGGTATTTCTTCCAGTCCTTGTCATGGTCGCGATGCTGCTTCGACCTCGTTTCCTCTTCCGTGAGGAATTTATGGCCGTCATATACAACCATTTCGACAGCTCGAGCTTCCAGAGGGAGGCTGTGGATGGCCGTGGGGATGTCATGTAGGAAAGCGACTTGACTTGGTCCATAGTTGGTGTCCAATGCCTCAGACGTAGACTACCCTGATGGTGTGATGCGGTAGCAAGGCAGCTCTGCAGCGGCCGGCCAATTTCTTCAGCCCCAAGCGCCAAAAGTGTCAGCCAATGCAGTTCTCTTCAACATACTTGGCTACCATGGGCCTGATAAAAGGGACTTAATTGAAGACGCGATATCCTCCGATTCTGCTGTACTATGGTATCAGGCGTAATTAGTAGCAGCGGGCCCCGTACCGACAGGGTCAATGAGACAGGGGGGTCTTTGTACCTCAGCAGCCCAAGCCAACAGCTCTATTGTCTAGTATTTGGTATGCATTCCATTGGCATCAATAACAGCCTGACAACGATCCTTCATACTATCAAGTAAATCCCTTAAAAAATCCTCAGAAATAGCATTCCAAGTCTCTGTAACTGTTAGATTGGATCATGTACAAAGCATCCGATCGGGTGGTCACGTGGTGACCCCCAGGGTCGAGACCGCCTATTGGGGCAGATACCTCAGGACTCCACTTTTAGTCAACAGACATACACTCAAGCGATCACAATAGGGGCAACTGGGGGAAACATAGAGAATACACACGATCAAGTCATCTGAGTGCCACGCGAGCTGTCCGATTTAGCGGTGGAAAGGGACGATAGCCAACACCCAACTCAACAGTCTCTTTTAGGTGACTGCACAGAAAAGCGTCGCACAGGCGTCTTGCAAGGTCAGCCCGAAGCTGCACCAGACTACGCGTATGTGGTCTGATTGATCTGAGGCTTATGTCTCCTAATAGGGAACCATCTAATTAGATGCTCTATCGGGTCGATCGCAGGAAATAAGGGTGGCAAGGCATCGATAAGGTCTGTGGCAGCCCGTCAAATGGCAAAGTGGTAGACAGAGGCTGGACAAGGATCGTAAAGGCAGTCGTAAATGTCTCGTAAAATCTCTCAAAATTAAGGGCAAAAAGCATTCATTAGCTCTCACAGTGAGGACCTCGAAGACCTCTGTCCTTCCTAGACTCTAAAGAAAAGTCCTGGGAAAGAGATGCCTTCCTCTCCTTTGTGTGTTCCTTCCTCCCCTATTTATCCCTGGCGAGACCCAGCTAGCTAGTCTGATGAGACCTAGCTAGCGACCAGCTAGCCTAATAGTCCCAGACCGCCCGCCACACCGACATGAGTCGCTCGCTTGTCTGAGTCGCTCGTTTATCATGTACGTTAAGCTTAAGAATAGATAAGAATATAAGGGCACGACTATGAATACATAAGAATATAGAAATATTATGTATTTATTCATTATTGGGATGTCTGATGCCCATCAGTCACCACAGGGAATGAGATCTTATATAAATGCTGGTCTTGTAGTCAAGCCTTGACTAATTGGTTGGCAAACTATCATAGGTGCTGGTCTTACATCGATATTAACTATACACCCCCGTCCAAGCAATGAACTGACATCGTGTTGCCCCATTTACTGGTATAATTCAACTCTCATCTCCCTTAGGACGATTTGACTTCCTCCGGCGTGTTCACGATACCTACACGGCTGACTTCAGTCCCCTCATCCCGACTGGAAGTAGCTTTCTCATCCTCACTCAGATCGTTGGTCTGCGGCTGGGTAACCCCCCTCGACTGCATCTTGGACTGCGTGTGGTTGGTCATGTACGCTGTGGGATCCTCAATGAATAAGGAGCAGACAAGTGCAACGACACTGAATGGGATGGTGATGTAAAAGACAAACTGAAAGGCGCGACCATACGCAGTGCGTACTGCTGCACGAAGGATTTCCCGGATGGCCGGTGTGATACCGTCGATGTCAACCAACATTCCAGGAATGTCCAGATTGTACTGGATGGTCTCGGGCATGATTGCTCCAAGGTCTGACGCGTTGAGTCCATTGCCAATAGCTGCGTTTGCAATCTCCTCTCCGGCATATGTCCGGAACTTGGATTGGAAAATAGTGTTGAAAATGGCATTTCCAACAGCGCCACCCGCCGATCGGAACGTTCCAAGAAGACCCATGGCCACGCCCAGTTGAGAGTGCGGGACATGCAAGCTGGAATGGCATAGCCCAGGATTGTAACCAAGACAAACATGGGCACGCCAAAGGCTGGTACAAATCCCAGGCTAGTTTGCGGTTCGGATTGACAGTGGCTGCGGAGGCCGCGATGAAGATGGCCTGAAGCGCCATTCCGACGACAAGCTGCCACTTGATGTACTTGATTCTGTGGGCAAAGAGCGGCACAAGCACACCGGTAATTCCTGAGAAGAGAGTCAGGGGAAGCGAGAGAATACCAATCTCGATGCCGTCGGTGGTGGACATGTAGAGTGAGCCTTGGGGCAACAATGCCGACAAAGCATTGAAGCACATTCCCGAAACAAACAACACGACCAGGATAAGTAGGTACCCACGAACCATGGTAAACAGCTTGGGTGGAAACATGGGTGCCTTGGCCCAGATGAAGTCGTAGGCAAACGCAGCAACCAGGGCAAGAAACCCGCCGACTATGGGAACGATGGCACCGGCGCTCTTCCAAGGGTATGCGGTCGTGCCGCCCCAAGTCAAACCGATGAGACATGTCGTGAGTCCAGCTGTGAAAAGAAACAGACCAATCCAGTCGATCTCGCGGAACTGTTGCCATCGCGTTTTGTCAAAGTCACCGCGAGGTCGAGGCGTGGGCCAGTAGAAGAAGGCAGTGCCCAGAAGGGAGATCACCTCGACGATGACTCCGATGTAGAAGATCCATCTCCAGGATGCATACTCATACAGTGCATTGGCGAGGAGAACAGAGACCACACCCCTGGAAAATGCGAGTTAGTTAAGAACCGCAAAAAAAAGGTATATGTACTCCCTTACCAAGGGATAGAGATTCCTCCTTCGAGAATGCCCAGCCCCAGGGATCGCCATTTGTTCGGCAGCATTTCAGGAACGCCAGCATATGCCACAAAGATGAAGCCGGTGCCAACACCAATGAGAGTTTCAGCAGCAATCAAGCCGTCGACGTTCTGGGCAGTGCCTCCAACGATGTTACCAATAGTGACGATGGCCTGACCCCCTAGGATGAGCTCTCGCCGGCCAAAGACATCACTCAGTGGTCCACCCAGTGAAAAGGACACTGCAGTCGAGAGAGACCATGCACCCACAACCCACGCCAGCTTATCTGCTCCGCCGAGCTCTTGTGTGATTTGGACGACGATGGCCGCGGCAGATACGAAGGGGAGACCGACACCAGGGCCAAAGGAGAGTGCCATGGACTTGAAGAATTAGCTACTCGGCCTGGAAGCTGTAGAAGGAAGACCTTACAAAGATTGCCAGCCAAGTTCGGACATCCACTTTCGTCTCAGCCGAGTTATCCTCCAGGGCTGCACGATGAGGATCTTCTTCGAATTCGATGTGTGCCCGGACCTCTTCGGCCAGGCGCTCGTTATCGCTATGTTTCTTGAGCATCGTGGAGGTTCTCTGATGTTGTGTAACGATAGAGATGTTGTTGCTGTGTGTGATTCGTATACAGGTTCAGATCTAAAGACAATTCCACCGGTATGGTAACGGGCTGGACGTCAGGTTTATACGAGCTGATTGATACCCCGGATTCAGACGCCTCTTCGGGAAGCACGGGGAATGTGGGGAAATTGATTTCTCTTGGCATCGAGGACTTAGCTTGCTGCACGATTTAGAACTCCCGATGACACAGGTTCAACGCGGTCACTGGCCAGAGTGTGAGGGGCCAGTACAAAAGCCCGAGGCCGGCAGACGCGTTCTACCTCGGAAAAAGGGGACTGTGCCAGCTATCACTTTCCTCTGGTAATTCTCAGACATGAGAGACCTCATCTGCCGATGGGGGGTCATTTTGACTTTCACTCCCTGCTAACCCTTGCTAATATTGGCTTAGATGAGCCTTCCCCGCATTGCCCGCGCCTAGTTCACCGCAGGGATAACGCACATGGCGGGCGCATACAATGAACGGGCTGGGTCTAGACTCGGTCAATTATAAAACCGGATTAGCACGGAGTGCACGCGTCTGGTTTAAGGGGGTGGGTCTCACGAAACGAGTTGTGCAACGAAGGGTGTGGGCCGAAGAGATTGTATTTTCGCTGCTTTCTTCTATCTAAGGGAGCGACGAAGGTTGGCCTCTTATACCTATGTTCAATCTGCCGATATCATAGGCAGCAAGCTGCTGCCTGATGCTAGTTGTGGTCGTTCACGATGATCGTGATCCTTGCCTCATTTCTATCCTCATTCCAACAGTGGGTGATGTGGTTTGTAAATACAGAACCAGATGCAATAGATGCTGACGAATCACGTATCTAGATTGGACAGTTGGTCTTAGTTTGTATAATGCGGGACCTCCTTCTGAAATCCGATTTACCCCGGGTTATTGTCTAAGAATCTCATCATCTGATGATTCCGGTAGAACCAGTCTCCCAGTTCGGCCCCTGACAAAACTCCTTCCATGCCGAAATCATCAGGCATGTCATCATTTGATGTCACTGAGCTGTGTTTCGGATCACCTCCGACCTGTTCACTCGCTGGCATTGGGGTGGGTACAGCAAACGTCGATGAGGCAAAAGAATCCGACCCACAAACGGTGGTGCTTAAATACGTCTCAATGTCTATGCCGCTGATGTCACCGCTCAACATAGAACCATGTATCTCGGTCTTGCTTTTCACCTCGGCATACATTGCCGCCACATCATACAGGGCTCTAAAAATGCCAAGCTGCTTGCCACAACTTGCCGAGTACCGCGGGATGTTGGATGTTGACTCTAGTACCTCAACCACTTGCAAAAGCTGCTGGAGATCAGCCTTATCAGACGTCTCGACAATGTTGCAGAAGAGGATGTTGAAGGGTATGAATGGCGAAAGCAAGAGTGCCCCGTTGCAGCGCTCGCAATAGTCCAGACCATTTAGACTACCGTAGTAAAACGCCTGTAACCATAACTATACATATTATCCCCATTGGAAAATACATGGCTTCGCCTAGACGTTCTTTATAATTCCTGGTTGAATATCCTCCAAGATCGCCATCAATTCCTTGTGCACACGTTTCTGGGTCTCTGCGCCCTGCTTGCTTCTGACAAAAGAGCTTGGCTCCTTGACTCTGCACTCGCTCATATACTGTCCGTGACTTTCGTTTCCAGCCGCTGCGCTGTGGACGAGTGTACGTCCACCAACCTCTGTCGTTCGCGCAAGTAGTGCCTTGGCAAATGTGAGAAGGTAGCTAGCGAGTCCCTGTAAGTTAATTAAGCATTTTATTCGAAAAATAGAAAAAGTCGTAGGGAGTTGTGATCATACCTTGGCATCCTTGTCGAGCTCTGACTCGCACAGGCCTGGGTGGACATTATTAAGAATAATGGGCTCTGAGGCGTGGGGACCCTGCTTCATTGCTACGGCGATCGAACGGACGAGCATAACCTCCAGCAGTTTCGACACGTTGTATCGATCATCCATATATGACTGCTTGTCCTTGTTGAAGGCATCAAAGATTGAGGCCTCATGCCGTTCGCGGAATTTGGCCTCCAGGTCGTTAGCTTTGAAGATAAGAACATAAATGCCTCCCGCTGGGAGCGGCGGACGGGAGGAAGGGGCTTACATTGAAATGGACAGAAGAGCTGGTAATGACTAGCCTGGATGTTTGTCCGGTTTTTGTTCGTGACCTCCGCAGAATTGGGAATAAGTTGAGCGCGAGTAGAAACGTCCCGATGACGTTGACTTTGATGCTAATCTCGGTTCCTTCGGACTCCTCATAAGTATTCCTCAAAACACCAGCATTTTCCACCACGACGTCTAGCCTATCCAGTGAATCGCACCTCGAGGCGAAGGCTTTGATCGAATCGTACTTGTCCATTTCTAGCTGCCATACCTCGATGACACTTTTTCGACCTGAGGAAGCCTCGATGGAGGCTTTAGCAGCTTCGCCTTTCTCTACTGACCTCACTGCGAGAATGATTCTTCCCGCATCGAGTCGAACGAAATGCCGTGCTGCTTCAAGTCCGAGGCCGGTGTTCGAGCCTGTGACAATGATGGTCTGGCCTGCAAATGAGGTAGTAGGAATCGGGATTGATTCCGATTGCCCGCGGAACGCATCCATAATCGCAGCACGGGATATCCGAAATATTTGGTGTTAGATGTCGATGTACCTAGCAAATAAGAGCTGGCAGTTGGTGTACCTAGCAAATTTAAGGTTAGGGGTAAGGATTGATGGAGACGCGTTGATTTGCAGAAGCGGTGAATAACACAATGTGCCAACACTGAGTTCCAAGGAAGAAGACTCTGATGTTTCGCCTGTGTTGTGTTCCATCAGGGCAAGACGGTAATGTGGAAACCGGTTTGTACTTATGTGACGTCTGTCGCGCGGGGCTTATCGCCTCGCGCAACGTGAAACGCGTCGGTACGTACTGAACACGGTTGGCAACGTCCATGCAGGCGTTTTAAGCGCACCAATCATAACCCCTCCGTTGGGCCAATAATTGGGCCGTCGGCGTAGCATTCCTGAGACCATGTCATGCGTCGTCTGCGAGACGACGATGTGTACGCCGGCCGCGTTTTTGGTTAGTGCATGCACTAAATCAGAACGATCACGAATCATTAGTCGGGACCATGAAGCGCCCCGTGCACAAAACGTCACAGAATCGCCGTTGAAACCCTCAAAATACGGTGATTTATAATTACGAACACAACTCCGCTCCGCCGCCGGCGACACCTGACGGAAGCAAGTTTCTCTAAGTTTCGTCCGCTCAAGTGAGTAAGTCCGCTCAGTGGGGGCAGCGATGCCGCTGAAGGCTCCAGAGGGTGACGTGCTAGGCGACCAGTGCCGGCTGCTGGAAAGGCTAACGCACTCTGGCCTGGTAGCCAACCTATAATTGTAATCTAAGGGCGACGGTGCAATTATATAACCACCCCGTAGTTAAAGTTCTCCGATATATCCTACTGTCACTATGTGGAGATACGAGCAATCCTATCCGTGTAAGCTTAGTAATGGGAGATAAGCCGCTATAAGTAGGTATCGTAGCTCGAATGGAAATGATGTCACTTTAAGGCTGTCACGAGGGTCATACGATTGATCAGACCGGCTGCCCGGAGGTGCGAACTTCCAGTCAGAGGTTGGTGTCAACTGTGTCTCCCAAAATGCAAGTTCTGTAACACACAGGCCCTGGAGGCCCTATTGAACTCATATATAAAAGACCGACCCTATTCAGTCCTTAGATAGAAATCAAGAGCTTCCTATGACTTCCTTTGCAACCTGCTAGTGAATGCGACAAAGGTTTAGGACCATTTGACACCACCCCGTCAGAGTTCTTCTCTGACCACGTCATGGGATGTTCATCGAACCATCATCGTTAAACAAAATGCTCGGGCGGTGTCTGTGATAAGGACTTGATCTCCACTAGTCCCTCGGATGCTTAATGCCAGATACTTTCCTTTTCTTTTTCAAGTTGTACTTCCAGGCCGTTCAATGGCTCCGTCGTTGATTCGAGATACATTGGGTTCTACCAAGGATCAAAACAACAGCTTGGCTGCAGGTATGATATCGCACTTTATCGCACTTCACGCATCTGAACTGTGGTAAACAAATATTAATTTACTATCCAATATGAAAAGGGCAAGGCGAGCCGGCCGATGGCAAAAATCGATCTCAAATCTAATCGTAGCATCCACCTGGCAGCAAACCCAACGCAAAGAGACCTAACTGTAATGTTTATTCTAAGTGAAAGCGGCTCACTGGCCACAATTTCAACGCCAGAGCAGGTCTTCCACCGTGTACGTGTATCAACATCTTGCTCACATGTCATAAAGTCCCAACGTCCTGTGGCCACCCTTCCTGCTAGTTCGTCAACTTCTCAGAGATTTGGACGCCGACCTGCTCGAACCTTAATCCTTCTTCTTCTTGCCAAATAGCCCACCTTTCTTAGGCATGCGTGCAAGCCAGTAAAGCGCCAAGGCTCCGAACACGTTGGCAACGATATAAGCCAACAGGATGCCAAGATTGCGCCACCTTTCCGAGTAAGGTGCCCTGACACCTGCAAGGTATATATTGGTATCGTCCAAGGTGCAGAATTGGCAATTTGCTGTGGCATTTAGATCCTGGAGGTAGCCACCAGCGGTATCAATGTAAGCAGCCATGTATTCGCCGCAAGTCTGACCCGCCGGTGGGTCAAAGCTCAGCAACTCGTTGTCGGCACAGACGACGTTTGTGTTCGCAACTGCAGAAGAGAGCAGACCGGAAACGAAATAGGTGAATGGTGATGCGCGATACAGGAAGATCCAGAACCGAGGGAAGTCTTCTGGGCTGGCGAGGATACCGCAGAAGACCAGACACAGCGTGAAAAAGAGGTTAAAGATATTCATTGCCACTTCAGCAGCCTCGAATCCGGCAATAATGAGGTCGGTAAAGGTCGAGGCGTGAAGAAGAAAGACGAGCAGATACAAGAACACCAGGGCACCTCGTTCATTTACTTGGTCCATTGGTTCCGCGTTTCTGTAAAGCCCAACAGGATAATACCAGCAAAGATACATGAAAACTGACATGAGGCTGTTCCATGGCAATTCCACAATGATTTGGCTGAGCATAAAGATTTGCCAGCTGTAAATCTTTGACGGACGCTCTCGTGCTTCATAGAGGGACCGCTGGGTCACGAAGTGGGGCATGGTTTGTTGTGCAAGCTGACTGAATATGATGAGCATGGAGAAAATAGAGAACTGCTGGTTTTGAAGACCCTGAATTGAGTTCGGTGCCTTGAAAAACGAGAAGCCGACGAAGAGGGCGACGGTGATGCATAGCGCTGCTTTCGAATAGATATAAGTGGGCGTGCGCCAATACTGCTGGAAAACCCGGAATGTAACCTCCCTCAGCTGGGTGACGTAGCTGGCAGCGAATTCGCGATAGCTGGTTGGATCCTCGGAAGTACTAGGCTGAGGATTTCGCTCATCCTTGAGACGTTTCAGTTCGTCCTGAACAGACTGATATTCCGGACTGTTTCTCCAAGCGTCGTGCCAGTCAATATCAGTGCTGGAACCTGGGGCAGCACCAATCACTTGTAGCATCCATTCTGCCGGATTGGCCTCCTGGGGGCAAGGGAAGCCACCATTTTGTTCAAAGTAAGACGCCATCTTGTCCACATCGCCAAAGTAAACGGTCTTGCCACCCTTAGCGAGGAAGATTAAGCGGTCGAATCGTTGAAAAAGCATGGCTGAAGGCTGATGGATAGTGCACAGGATAGCCTGACCACTCTTCGTCAACTTTTCAAGGAGGTCCAGAATAGCCCATGACGTCTGCGAATCCAGACCCGATGTGGGCTCATCGACAAAAAGCAACAGAGGTGGTTTTGCCACGAGCTCAATACCAATGGTAAGACGTTTGCGCTGCTCAACATTGAGGCCCTCTCCAGGGGCACCGATAATCGCATCGGCAAACTCCTCTATGTCAAGTAGCTTGATCACCTCTTCAACATAATCAAGCTTCTCCTGTCTAGTAATGTGGTCTGGCTGGCGTAAAAGTGCACTGAAGTTGAGTGCCTCTCGGACGGTGCTGGTTTGCAGATGTAGGTCCTGTTGTTGAACGTAGCCCGTTTTGCGTTGGAAGTACGCATCGCGACTATACCCGTCCACGAACATGTCTCCGGTAATAACGCCCACAGACTTTCGATCGGCCAAAACATCCAGCAGTGTTGTTTTGCCTGCTCCCGATACGCCCATTAGAGCAGTCAAGGTGCCAGGTTTGACCCAACCATCGACATTATCCAGAATTCGCCTAGTTTCTCCCTTGATTTGGATATCGTAGCAGACGTTGTTCCAATGGAAAACCGATTTCTGCTCCTCAATGAGACCGTTACCGTTACCGCGACTGCGGTCTATCGTAGTAACAGGGCCGACGCGGATGTCTTCGGGATCGTCATTATGCTTCTCTTTGAAAACGGCAGGCTTATGGCGACGGCGGAAAACAAGCACTTCGCCCTTGGACTTCTTTTCTGAGACAAGCTCGGCAGCTACCAAGTAGGTCATCAAGAAGAAGAACATGAAAGCGACGAGGATACCAAAGTTGCGCCAGCGGTCCTCCCATTCGTAACTGAACGCTGAGCGAATGTATGCATCGCCATTGACAATGTCCAGACCCGCCACAGACCCAACGGCACTGCATACGCGGTTGCTGCTGCTAACATTCGCATATCCCTCAACCGCGGGACCCGGGACGAAATTGGTGCAACGGAAGTCACGGCCGTGAAACTCATTTGACATTAGAGCATCGAAAGCGTACGCCAGTGGGTTGATGTAGTTGATCCATTGAGACCAACCCAGCATATAGTCGATTGGGATGACGAACCCTGTGAACATGATCAATGCCAAGATCAGGATGGCTGCGGGAACCATAGCGCCCGCCAAGGATCGAGACAATGATGCAATAGTACGGAAGATCATGGACATGTTGAGAACAGTAAAGAATGAGATGAGGAGAAAGAAGAAGAATGCTCCTGGTTCTCGGTTCAAATTCGGGATGAAGTATAGGACCAAGTTGAAGATGATTGCGTTGAGGATCTTGTTTGGTAAATCGCAGGCCATAGAAGCGAAGGCTTCAGCAGAGGGGTGGTAAAGGGCATATCTCGCGTGTTTCTCGACGATCGGGCGTTGCGCGTAGAGGGTGTTAATCTAACAAGTTATTAGCATGGCATCACCTTGG